>VDFB02193867.1:35822413-35876462 GCA_007258455.2 Sequoia sempervirens
ATAAATATTAACATCCTAAATATTAGTATAATTTTAATATACATATATATTAAACAGGAAATATATAATACATTCACCCTGTTGGTTGAAAATTTTGTATACCTTGAGGATATGCAAAATTGTGGTTTCAGCCACAATGTGTGAGATAAACTCTCCTATTTTCAAAGGGAAGGCTCCCACTTTAACCAATTTTAACTAATATGAGTAGGACAGCAATCCTTCCTCTTCTTTCAAGAAGGATTATATTTTCTCTTCACAGAAAAGTAACAACAAACTTTAAGAAAACTTATCACGACAGCCTTGAAATGAAATTGAGAGAGAGGAAATAAAGTATCTTGAAAGCACAAAGACTTCTGTCACCTCCTCCAGAACGAGAAAACAATCACCAAGCACAAAGTCTTGAAGATCTAAAATCCTATCTACCCTTTTAGAATGATTACCTAATGACAATATACAGCATAAGACAGCACAAAGTCTAAGTAGGATGCACCTATTTCACTTTGTATGCATAAACGTAGATAGTAAAAGTAGCACAAAGTCTGCCAGCTACCTCCTTGCTTGAGCATTCTACACTAATTCCAGATGTAAAAAGCAGATCAAAGTCTGCAAGATCAAACCCAAAAATCTAACTCTAACTTTAAACACAATTTGCAACTCAAAGTGTGCAAGATTGAGTTTAAATCTCTCTTGTATAACACCACAAAACTCACAATCAATTCCAAATAATGTCGTCACATCACAATCTATGCCAACAAAAAGTTTGGAAGCAATTTGTTTTCTTTATTGACTGCAATCTGATTTACATCTAAACTCAAAGTCTTAGAATGCATACACAAATTGGCAGAATTTTGTTGCATAGCCAAAAGATAAAAATTACAATAGACCCCCTCAAGTATTTATAGGAGAGAAGCCTTGAGAAAAAAGTGGGAGGATTCCAACAAACTTGAGAAATTCTCTCAACTACTAACTAACTGCAGTTGACTTATTCAACATTACAAGTCCTATTGTAATTTGACTTGTAATGCTATTACATGCAATTACAATCTTCAATAATGCGAGTAGCATGGCCACTTGCCATTACAATTTCTAACTTTACATGAAATTTGTCAAAACAAAATTACAAATGCATAATTGAAATTATTCTAAGTGTCCAAGACACGACTCTAACTACATCATCCTTCATCTGCGATGATCTTCATGCTGCTTCAGGATTTTAGAACTTGAAGTATTCAGGATTGGTGAAGACATCTCGAACTTGGAACGGGAATTTGTATTCTTAATGATCTTTGTGTCCTTGGTGAACTTCAACCTTATCACAGGCTTGGAGTAGTACCATTTCTTTAGGAAGGAAGTTCTTCTCTTCGTTGCGTTCTTTTTCCATGCTTGATTCACTTTGTCCCTGGATGGTTTCATGAGGATTATTGACCTTCGGGCTGCCCCATGAATTACTGTTGTATCTCTTCTTCTTTTGTTCACTATGAAGAACCCATAACACCTTATTCAAGATGAAATTGTTATAAAACAATGTCCATGCCTTGATTTGTTGGTTTGATAGATCATGTGTGCAAACAAGACTAAAAAGGGAAGGGATAAATTGATGCAAAATTGGGCTCACAAGTGAATTTCGAGTTTTGGAGACAGCATTACATGTGTGGAAAAAACAAGAACATTAACTTGCAATTGTGGAGAATGAACATGCAACTTCATATGTGTAATGGTAAATACAAGTTTTGCACTTGTGATTGGGTCCTAAAGACTCATTTTCAAGTGTTTTTGAGTGCATTTTGGACCAATTTCGGGTTTTGGAAGGCTGACAGCAAGTGAACTTATAACAAATCACTTTAAAAACACCCCTTACTTGCAAATCAGGTCTTGAGACCCCCATTGCAAGTGACAAACAAATTTTAAAAACTTAACTTGTAATTCGGGTCTTGAGACCCCATTACAAGTGACATATGAACAAAAAATAATTTTAAAATCTTTTAACTTGCAGTTCGGGCTTTCAGACCCCCATTGCAAGTCACAAGTTTATAAAGTGACTAAAAACACTTTCACTTGCATTTCGGGTCTCAAGACCCCCAATGCAAGTTACATGAGTTTTACAAAGTGAATAAAGTGCTTTCACTTGCAATTCGGGTTTCAAGACCCCTAATGCAAGTAAAATGAAAATTATAAAATGACTGAAGGTGCTCACTTGTAATTCGGGTCTTGAGACCCCCATTACAAGTTACAAACAAAACATAAAAACTTAAAAGGCCTTCAATTGTAATTCGGGTCTTAAGACCCCCATTACAAGTTACAAGTTGTTGTACCCAAACCAATTTTTTTTGCTTCACTAAGGCATTTTGCTTAATTGAGTCTTAACTTTGTTAAAGTGATGTCAGAAGGTCATTTTTGGGCTTTTCAAATATGGAGCTTGTGTCAGTTTCATGTCAGTCTATTACTGAGGAATTTTAAGAAAAGTGAAAATTTGAAGGAAGATCGTCAAATTTTTCTATCGTTGGAGAGGGGAGCACATTTTCAAAAGGGTGCCCTATCTTTTAGGGGCTCAAATCCTGTTTTTAGGGTTTGTCACCTCCAGTAGACATTTGTTCGGTACCACGCCAGCTTTGCAACGAGCTATAAAGCCTGTCAAATGGACCTGTTTTGTTCAAGTTACAGAAGATATAGCGGAAAACGAGAGGAACGACAAAATTGGCTAACACTGAAGAAAAGCAAAAGAGCACATTTTCAGAAAGGCGCCTAAGCTTTCGAAGCCTTTGATGCCTTCTTTTGAATGTTATCAGATATTCAGCTTGTCCGTGTTACGTTCAGCTTTTCGTTGCCTATCTCCGGTAGATCAGAAGATGACCTGTCAACCTGCAGTCGGAGTTTTAGTATTATTTTGGTCAGTTCCAGAAATGGCCATCTCTAGAGGAAAAAGAGAAACTTTTCAAAAAGGCGCCCTTGATTTTTACCCCTCAGATGATGTTTTCCAAAGAAATGTACCTTTGCAGCTGTCATATGGAATGAAGTCAGCTCCACAGTGAACCAGTTATCCAGTCCTGAAACCTTGTCAGTCAAAAGTTATGGAGGATTCATTTTCCCCTTCATACGAGATGAAGATGGAGAAAATTTGACTGAATCTGAGGAAAAGAACAACTTTTGAAAAGGGGTGCTTGGATTTTTAACCCTTCAGATCTTTGTTTTATGGTATTCAGTCTCAAGGTATCTTTTGATCAGTTTTTGTCCTGCTCTGCAATGCACCTGTCAACCAGTCAATCGGTGAGGACAGTCAGCCAGTGTCAGGGGTTGAACAAATGAAATATGCCAACCAATTTTTTTTTTTGAATTATCATAACACAAGCCAACACAAGCCAACGTATTAGCGTTAGCATCAAAACTGAAATCCAAGCTTGAAAGAACTCAACGCCAAGAATGCACACTCAATCCCAAGGAAGGATAGGTGTTGTCATATGGCGGAGAAATTAAAGAACAGTACTTGAAATGAAACAAACTCAACGTCAAGAATGTGCACTCAAGATCCCACTGAGAGTGAGGTGCTAACATATGACAGAGTTATTAAATGAAAACTGAAACAAATAGGCGGATAACCAGCCATGAAGAAATCCACTCAACCACTTAAACAATGGGGGGAAGAAAACAACATAATTCAGACTAATTCCTCCGTTGCGGTGGGCATCCACTAAACAGTGGGAATTCTCCACTTAACAGTGGGTGATAGAAAGTAAATACAAATCAGATTCCTCCACACTGGCGGTAAACCATCCAGGGGTTATGATATTTGCATTAAAGATCACAAGTAAATGCAGTAAATAAATGGTTGGATTAGTACTACTAATTCTCAACCTTACAATTAAGAAAAACTGCAAATTACAAGTGTTACAATAGAAGAATGAATGCAAATATGTGAAGGATGAATTTAGCTAGTTTATATAACTCTCAAAGACTGAAATTGAAGCCAAATTCTGAACTTATTGAAGTCTGATAATAAAAACCAGCAAACTGAAACTGTAAACCAGCCACCTGTAAAACAATGAAATGCTCATAACTCTTTCAATATACCTCTGAATTGAATGAAACGAAATGCAAAGTCTCTTTGGAGGATAGGCGCCCAAACTCAAACCACAAAACTGCATCAAAACTCAAGATATTATTTTGCACGAATCCCAATGCACTCTCAAGATGGTACAGCCCTCAAGAGGGGCGATTTCTCTTGCTAAAAATCAAATACTTGGAATTAAATTCTGAAATTCTCCAAATATGGTCGCCATTAGCATAGAATTGCAAGGATCAAATACCCATAACCAAAATAAATTCACATCAAAAGCTGTAAATGAAAAACACCTTCAGCTGTGTATACACCAGCAACATTAAAACTGAAATTCTCACCAAAATTCACCAACTTTGAAGCACAATCTGCTAGTCTGATTGAGAAGCAGCAATAAGACCAACTAGGTGTTGTCTTTCAAACACGAAATTGGATTGGAACTAGGAGGTAAGCATTCCTCGAAGTATTAAACAAGTTGTCATTTTGACAGCATAACATTAGCATAAACATTGAATGATAAAAGCTGGAGCAAAACTTCTCTTTTATAGAAAAAGAGGTGACTTTTCAAATTCCCAAAACTCCTCCAAGAATGGGACGCCAAAAGTCCCCTTTTGAAATATTTTAAAATTCAAAATATTAAATCCTCCTTTAGAATGGCGTCCACTTCAAGGCACAAGAAAACTTTATTAAATATTTAATATCTCCTTCATGAGGGCGTCCCCCTTCATGGCCACCTTTTAAACACAACTTAAAGTTAATGAACTAGGCCAAGGGGTCAACTTGAAATTAAAACATTAATGCCTTGAAATATATTATTTCACCAAATAATGCTTTTTAAAGCCAAAATCAAACCCAAGCAACTGCTCCAACTGAAAATGACTTAATGAAGGCTGACAACTGAACCACTGCCAAAATTAGTATTTACTAAAAATAGTAAATACCTAGAAATGCCACAAACCTCCAAGCAAGGAAACCCTAATTTCACTTCTGATCTACCTACGGATTTCCGGAAATAGGCTATCAGTCAAAGAAGAGCATATGGCCAAAATGGGGACATTACAACAAAGGTCCCGGAAGAGGTTCAAAATTCAGTTTTCATGAAAATGGCTAAGTCTGGAGAAAAACACCAAAAGTCAAAGATGGTTTTTCAAAACTTGAAAACCACGTGCGCCTAAAAGAGGAATTTTGAATATTGTTAAATATTTGAATTTTGACTTTCAGTTAGACTGAACGATTTCTGGGTTGTCATCTCCAGTTAACATTTTGGCATGTTAAGTGTTCTTTCAGTTCTACATGTTGAGTTAACTAATTTGCATGTTCAGTTAACTGACTTTGCATGTTGAGTTACTATTTTGCATGTCCACTTAACTGAAGTGCATGTCAAAGGTCAACTTGAGCTTTAATGCATGGCACATATTTGAGTTTTGTGAAGATTTTGTGAAGTTGGCGCTTCATTATGGATTTTAACTTCAATTTCTAAAATGGACGCTTTAGTTAGGATTTCTAACTAAAGATTTAAAGCGTGGATTTTGAGTTCTCAAATATGGCAACCTTAATATGGAATTGTCAACTGAAGTTTGATGTGCATGATGCTTTAAATGGATTTTGCAATTGAAGTCTTAAGATGGCGACTTTAGTCTTAAAGCATGGCGCTTTATTTAGGAGATTTGAAGGTGCTATAGGTGTCAGTTTTCAGCGTTCTTTGTAGCAACAGATTCAGTTTGTTCAGAAGAAGAATATTCCTATGTTCCACCAAGTTTCCGGGACGGCGGGACGACGGGACGCGTTTCGGGGACGGCAAATTTTTTAGGGGATTTTAGGGGACGGGGGGACAGCTGTATAGTATATATATATATATAGGGAGAGAGAGAGATAAATTTTAAAAATATAGGGAAATTTCAAATTTAAGATATTCATATGAGTAATGATAATCATAACAATCACCAATCATATTGACATATGCATCATAGAATCGAATTATCAAACAAATTAATACTACACTACCTAATTGCATCCATGGACCATAATTCAAATTCATGTCAAATAGTCAATGTGCATATGATATAAAATAATAAAATGCCCAAAAGGCTACAAGTTTGTACTACAAATGTCAAAATGACAAAGTCACAAGTGTCCAAAGGCAAAACATAGAAATAGAAAGTATGATGATTGCCACTACTCGGCATCTGCCAACACTGCATCAAAATCAGACTCATAGTCTGAGTCACTGTCACTGTGAGGGGTTAGCTCATCTAATGGAACTCCAACCAATCCCTCCTGTCTCTCCTCCTCATCAATTTGTGTGACATCCTCTGGATCAACATCCCATCGTAATGCTGGAGTCTGTCTATACTCAGGAGTCTGACGATCCTGGAGTCGCAAAGCACTATGCACAGCCACTAATTTTTCTGCCCGTCTAGAGGTCAGCCTATTCCTCTTGATAGAGTGAATAAAGCCGTATGTTGACCAATTCCTCTCTGCAGCAGAGGAACTAGCAACCTGTGAGAGGAGACAAAATTTAAAAACTAAATTAGTAATTTAAATTTACTAATTAGGACATTCAATTTAAATTATGATTATATAAATGTTCAAACTTCAACACTATCACTCATCTAAATCAAATTATGTTAATGATAATCTAAAGTATTACCTGTGAAAGGAGGCGAACAGCAAGCGTCCTCAATTGTGGTGCATCCTTCCCATGCCATGACCACCATCCAATAGGATCCCTTTGAGCTACTGTAGTTCTATCTACCCTGGCCTCTGGTTTGCCGAATGTTGGACCACGGAGATTAACAAAATCAGTGAACTGTGTACGAACTAGACTGGCCTCCTCAATTGAATATATTTTTGCAAGGGCCTTCATAAACCCTTCTTTCACCTCATCATCATCACAAGGAGGCATCCTACCAGGTCTAGGTACATACCATTTGGGATTAAGAGCAAAGGCTGCCATATGAAGCGGGGTGTTCATAGTGTTCCACCGCCTTGTCACAATGGGCCTAATTTTTTGCTCATATAATCCCGAATTAGGATCCTTATCAGAAATTGCTTTCTTCATTTTTCCAAGCATGGAGTCAAAAGTTTCATAAATCTCTCCAAGACTTGGAGAGTCTGTATCAGCATATCTAATGACATCCACAATAGGTGAAATGATGGAGCAAACAAATCTGCAAACAAAAATTTGAAAAAAGACAAGTTAGAACTTAGAAAATAAAAAAATATTAATAATAAAATCATATATATATATTTTTATAAAATCAGCAATCAATAACAAATTATTAATTAACAATTTTTTTACCTCACATTGGACCACCAATTATCATCAAGAATTTTTTGTTTGATGCTTCTCCCTTCTGCAGTGCTTGCCATAGCCCATCTATTCCACTCTGAATTAACCATCATCAACTGTAGAGCCTCCTGTACCTCAAGCATCCTCTCTAACAAAATAAAGTAGCTGGCATACCTTGTTGCTACAGGCTTGAGAAATTCCTTCCTTGAAAATGTCCTAAAGAGGGCAAGTGAGGTGTGATGGTTGCAAATAAACATCTGAATGTCTCTAGCATCTACAACCACCTGGTGCACCCAATCCATCTTCCCTATGTCTTTCAATGCGTTGTTCAACGCATGAACACAACAAGGAGTCCAAAAGATGTGCTTGTAAGCACTCTCAACCATCAAACCTGCTAATCTGCACACACGTGCTGAATCAGTAACCACCTGCACAACATTGGTTGCCCCAACCTCCTCTATAGCCTCTTTCAAAATATTAAATTGGAATTCTGCATCCTTGCGCTTTCCAGAACAATCAATGGCTCTAAGGAAATATGGACCAGCTGAACATGTGACTATGATGTTTATAAGTGGCCGTTGTCTAATATCGGTCCACCCATCCATGATAATAGAGCAACCTGTTCTAATCCAACACTGTCTCATGTCCTCCATCACCACACTCACCTTAGAATATTCTTTTTCAAGGAGTGTAGTACGTAATTTATGTTCTCCAGGGGGAATGTATGAGGTACCAACATTTGCCACATCTCTAAACATTTGTTTGAAGTAGGGAGAACGTGCTACATGGAATGGGATAGCATGGGCATAGAAAAATTTGGCAATGGAAGAATCTGCCACATCTCGTGCTTGCACATTGAACATATTTTCAACTGTATTTTGCTGCTCACTAGAAGTAGCAGCCTTCCTCTTCCCTCTTGTGGAAATATGAACACCACCCGCACCACTACTACCACTACCAACACTAGGACTACCAAGCATAGAGGGCATAGGTGAGGTTGAATGTGCGGATTGAGTTTGCATAAGCTGATCCATAGGCCTTCCTCCGGCCTCCAAGTGCAATCTATAACACTCCATCCTCTCAAAATCTTTTATATCTTTACAACCCTTGACCCCATGGCCTCCAAAACCCAATAGATGAGAATAGACTCTTGTATAGCTCCCATTATATTTTTCTTTGCAAATGTGACATAGCCACAATCTACTACCCCCAGTGTTTTTCCCTTTGCCTTTGTCTATACGTGATGCTAGTTGAAGAAGAGGTTTTTTAGAATTAAAAGGGCCTTTTGCATATTTTTTCAAGTCTTCAGAAGGGATATCAAATGGGTTTGTTTGAGGCTGCCCCATATGAATTGATTGGTTTTCTTCCCCCCTCTCAACATCCCCACTATCTTCACTATTGCTGCTCATTTTGTTTTCTTTTGGTTTTTGCAAACTGAAAATTAAAAAAAAAAAACAAAAAATCATACATTTTATCATTTTAACTTAGAAAAAAATGAAAAAAAATGAAAGATAATGAGAGATTAACTTACCTCTTTCACTTCTTTTGTTGGTTGCTTGCTTAATGCTCTCCTTTCTTCCTCCTAAGTGCTGGTTTTTCTTCTCCAACAACTCCTTCAAACCCTTCTCTTTCTCTTCTCACTTTTGCTCTTGGCTGCAATTTTATCTTGGCAAGTTAAAATGAGATCAAATGAAGGTAAAAACATGTTTTAAGTGGCCATATTAGGGTTGGGAAGGCGTGGGGCCCACAAAGCAATGTTTTAGAAAAGAAAAAATTTAAAAAAAACTTTTTTTGTGTTTTTTTGCTGCTGTGCGATAGGGGACGGCCGGCCGTCCCCGGGACGGTCGAGGGACAATGGCAGTCCCCTGTCCACTCGGGGACGTTTCTCTCAATCGGGGACGTCCCCGAATTTCGGGGACTTCTGGGGGACGGCTGACAGCCATCCCCTACGCGTTCCCTGTCCCTGAAACGGCACCGGGACGGGGACGGGGGGCAAATACCCAGGGGACGCGTCCCCGTGTTTCCTTGGAATATTCCAGACTTTGTTTTCAATTTGCATGCAGGTTTCATCGAATTCAAGACAGAGATAGGCAAATTCTACAGAAGCAGAGCAAATAATAAAACCTTCTTTCTTCTGTCTTATTTCTTCTATTTCTCATCTTAGGTACTTTCTTCGCATGTCAAAGAAATTCAGCATATTTTCAGAGTTTGATCATCTGGGTTCGCATACTTCAGTATTTGCAGCAAAACCCATGTCTTAGATTTTTTCGAGAAAATTGCCCCGTAGTCTTCATTCTGAAGCTCTGTGCTTTTTTCCGAGAATCTCTTTGCATGTGGTCCTAAAACACATCTTTTCAAGAATCGAGCTATCTGGGTTGTCTTAGAATTTGATTCTGCACAAAACCCACATTTCAGAAAAACTTTGAAAATTTTTCCCGCCATAGGCTATTTTTAGCCTTATTTAGAGATTTCCAGCTTTTCCAGAAAGTTGTCTGAGTATATTCGACTTTACAGTCAAAAGTCTTCATTTTCTAAATGCAGTTCAATCTCATTGATTATAGGATCAAATCGGTTCTTATACATGATTTTGTCAGAACTTCAAACACGGACTTAAGTCATGTTTATCCAGTGGTTAATCTAAGCAGTTTGGAAGGTGTTAGCAGCAATTCATTGAGAAATCTTGAACGTTCCAAATTGCTAGCAGCGGCATCTATTCCTGTCACCACTTTTGATCTCGAGTTTGTTCTTGCTTGCATCAAGCATTATGACTCGTCTTCACGACAAATCAGATCAGCTGATGGGAGGGTTATCTGCAGTCTTAAACCGAAGTATATAGAGAAATGCTTTGCTATTCCTCCTCGTTCATATAATTTCACTGTGGTTATTGAGGCCTGTGAGAAGATATGGGATGGAGATCAAGAACGTTCACAGAGAAAGGTGGCTCAGAGATGGTTGAAAGTTCAAAAGACTACCATGCCTAAAAAGGTTGGTCGTGGTGAATTCAAGGATGAGGTTGTTGTTTTGATAACTTTACTCAATCAAGTTACAGGTCAAGAAGATGCTAGCATTTTCCGACCATGGATGTTTTACCTTATCTCTAGAATTCTTGATGGCACAGAACATTTTGACTGGGCTATGTTGATTAGTGATTACCTACATCAGCAGATTACTGATTTTCTCAGGTTTCATGAGTTTCGTATGGTCTCCTACTTGGTTTACTTAGTTGCATTTCAAGGCAGCTATAGACATCTAAAAACTAATGGCACTATTGGCGTTCAACGTGTTCACGAGTACTATTCTCAGTTGGAGTTTTCTAAATCTGAACAAGATTTCCAAGCAATGAATGATCACTTTTCTATGAGGACAGTCAGAGATTTGACAATGAAATGCACATCTGTATTTCTGCCAAGGCAAAATCAGCAATGGAGACTTGGGCAGATTGGTTTATCCAATTCCCTACTTCCACATACATCCGGGTTTATGGATATGTTGAAAAGCCTCTGATGTTGTCGAGGTATCCTTCAAACAAGATCATCTTCACGGAGTTTCTCAGACAAATGCAACATGTTCATTCCTTTCTTCGCAGTCGTCATAAGACTGCGGCTACTTTTCCATTCAGATTGGGCATTTTCACATGCAGGACTGCGGCAGATGCCAAGCATATGTCAACTGAGATGGAAAGATTCAAACTTAAAAATCATACTAAGAGGCGTTCGTATGATCCTTTCGGTCACTATGCAGCCAGGTTAGAGCGAGGGATTGCACATAAGCCAGCACTTGAAGATTTCTGGGCTAATTGTGAAGATGAATTCGAGGTTCGTCGTCGTCACTATTGTAGACTCACTATCGCTCAACTCTCTGATTACCTATCAGAAGATGTTGATGGTTTATCAGATGACGATGGAAAAGTTCTTCTCAATTCATATGTCAAGGATCAAATTGCTCGGCAGCCACTTCGCTCACCAGATTGGTATGCTAAGGAGAATGCTTCTATTGAGGATGTGTCTAGATCGGTTATCAAGACCAGCAAGCAGTTCTTGGAGAATAAACGAAGGCGAAAGTCAATTCTTGTGACAGAGCCACCAGTGAATTTTTCTTCATTACCTTCTTCTTCAAGGTCAACGCCTCGGGTTAAGGCTATTGTAACGCCACCTGAAGGAATTAGACTCAATGGAAACACAGGAAAGAGGACTATTGGTAAACGGAAGCAAAAGCAGGTTGAGAATATACCTGAAATTCCAGTAGAGACAGTCATTCAAGTTGAACCTCGTGTTTCACCTCCTAGTTCACCGCATGTGCAACCTATTGATATAGATTCAGAGCCTGAGATACCAGTTCGAATAGGATCGGAGACAACTGAACCACCACAGGTTGATACATCAGGGACAATCTCTCCTCAAATTGATAATATTGTTCAGTCTTGTTGGCTCGAGAGAAGTTTGGGGAGACAGAGGCGAGAACCTTCATATAATCTTGATTTATCTGAGTTCAGTGAACCTTATCAGAGAAGGTCGAACAAGAAAATCAAGAAGCAAGTGCATATCGAGAAGACTCTGGAATCAGAGATTGTTATAGAAGTTGCTACTCCTCCAGAGGGTAAGAGCCTAGATGAGGTTGAAGTCGGTGACTTTACTTTCACCAAGGCAAATCTTGGCACGACCACTTGAGAGACAGATGTGAACCTTCTTAAGATTGTCACCAATAATCTTGAAGAACGCATCACGAAGGATGGAGAGGATAAGGCATTGCTCAAGGCTGAGAACAGTCAACTTCATCAGTATATCTTTGATCTTGTTCACGGAAATTCAAGTAGAGTGCCTGTTCTTCCTCAGAATACACCTGCAGAACAACGAAAGCTAGATCAGTTAGTCAATCATGGCAGATTTTTGGATAATTGGATTGAAAGCTTAATTGTTACAGGTCAGTGTCTTCTTATGGATTTGTATTAGTTGAGGAGTGACGCACATAAACTTCGTCAAGGTATTCAGTTGCTCGAGATTTCAGTCGCAGAGAGTTTAGCCAAGGATCGAGTTCTTGTGTCTCAGTTGTCTATTGCATATGATGCCTTGGAGATTGATGAAGATCAAGAGAAGGTTTTTACTTGGAGAGAGCAGTACCTTTTCAAAATGGAGATATGTGAAAAGATCTCTACCAAGTTGTTTTCACTGAAAGATAATGTTGTTGGAGCTCTTGCACTTGTCAGTGGTTTTGTTGTTCAGATTTCGTGTCATTACCTTCTTGAAGATGGCACGTATATTGCACTAAATGAAGTACAAGCTGAGTTCGAAAAGCTGATTCGTGATAACCTTGAGGGAGATCCTATGGCAGCTAAGTTGGAGAATATTTCAGTTATTTCAGCTAGTTTCAAGAAGGCGGCTAAAGATGTCAGAGAATGTATACATACAATCAAGGAAAGTGACAAAGAACTGAAGAAACAGATTGTTGTTTTGGACAGCATCAAAGTGCCAGAAGACAGAGAGATTGATGAGTTCTTGGTTGAGGTGTTAGACCGAAATGACGTGGAGTGATCTGCCAGTTGGAACCTGTAGTTGATTTCGAGGATAGAATCAAGAGCAGCAGTTAACTCAACTTTCAGTTTTTAGTTCACTTGGTGACTTCATACATGCTTATCTCTTCCTTGGGATTATCTTCACAGGAGTTAGGGTTAGGGTTTTCAGTTAACTGAGGGTAGTGTCCAGTTAACTTTGCTTTTAATAAGGACGTGCATGCTTGCACATTGTCCATTTAGGTTAGATGTACCGGTTAACTGATGGTAGCTTTCCAGTTAACTGTATAGTTTACTTTATTAGGGTTTAGTAATAAATCTTGCATGCATTGCAAGACTGTAGTTGACTCAAGGTGATTTTAGGGTTCCCTACACCTTTTGATGTCTATAAATAAAAGTTTTGCTCATTTGTAAATAACTTTTGCACGAAAGAGGAATATATGTTGTGCCTACCTTGCCTTCAATATTGTTCGTTCTGTATCTGTTCATGCGTATTTACTGTTATGATGAATTGTTATGCCACTTGGGTTTCATGCAATTATGATGGTGAATTCTTTCCTTAGTTAGATCAATATGTTTTGTGTTCAATAATAAACTTGTTCAGATTGAGCTGATAGGTGTGCCACCTTGCCTTCAAGTTGAGAACCTGTTCTTGTTTATCGTATGATGTTTTGTGAATAATAAACTTGTCTAAATTGAGCTAATAGATGTGCCACCTTGCCTTCAAGTTGACAATCTATACTTGTTTATCGTCAGATAAGTCATCCTTGCTCCATATCTTCATGCTCTGTTTTCTTGAGGAAAATGGATAGATTTTAAGTAATTAGCCTAGTTGTAGTTAGTAATCTGCGAAACCAGAAAATACTTAGCTGCAACGTATATAGTTTTCGAGAAAGCCTTGTACCTCTTACATCTAAGACAAAAAGACAGGATATAGTTTAGTTTATTTTCCTTTACAAGTACTTTTGTCAAGCAAAACGAGGGAGCTTCCCCTCCTAATTTGAAGAGCACTCATTGCGTAGTGTGCATAGCTATCCGTACCAACTCTTACTCCAGAGATGTTAGTTGTTACGCCAACACAAGTAAAACATAAAAGTGACTTAAAAAGCTCATAAAGTGAAATCGGGTCTTGGGGACTTGATTGCAAGTGAATGTATCACTTGCATTTTAGAACATGAAACCCCCAAACTTGTAGTGATGTCTTTGAAACCCGAGATTGACCAAAAATATGAGAAAAATGACTCAGATTTTCACGAAAACGGACGAGAGTGAATGAAAAATGTTGGCCAAAAGGACTATACACCCAAAACTTAAAATGCCCAACTTTTGTACCTCATAATACGTGCCTTGAGGCCTAAAATGTCAAAATTTTCATAGGTTATCTCTAATTTTTGCATGTCAAAAATCAGGGACAACACACCCTAGCTAGACGTGGCTTTTATTACAATAGCATGCATTATTTATAATCTCCGTAGAAAGAGTATCACAGGATATAATGTGCAAGTACTGTATTGCAGGCACCCATCCAACTATGACATAAGCAGCGCCCATGAGTATCGCTGGAAGGCATACATGATTATGAAGTGATTATGATATAAGAGACAGTGATTAACAGTATCCATGCAATGCTTATAGTTAATGATTGTTTCATGAAAGGAAGCAAATGAAAATAAGTGTCCCTTGGCCAGTGATATGAAGTGGTGTCTCCTTGCAAAGAGACATGAAGGTATCAATAGACTAAGGGATAGAAAATAGCAAGGGGGGAAAAAGCAATAAAGGGCAGCGATTAAGAGATTTAAAAAAGAAGCAAATACAGTTTAGAGAAGGCAACGATAATATAGTAATAAGCATTGATGAGACAGCGATTTGCAAAGGGAGTGATTATGTTTAATAAACAAACAGCTATGACATACTAATAGGCAGCATAACATGGCAGCGATTAAATTAATCAAAGAAGCTGTTTAAAGGAAACAATATTAAAACACAATTATATTATAAATTGCAGCATTAATAATGGACAAGCAATGCATAAAAAAGCAGAGATTAACTTCAAGGGCAAAAGGTTGAGACTATTTGTAAGGCTATCTCTTTTCTAAGGGATACCACCCTTCATGAAGGGGTACATGGAGGGTACAAAAAAACAGATTTGAAGGAGATTAGGGTATGGAATGGGAAACATAGAGAGAAGCAAGAACAAGAAAGAGTCTGCACTCAGAAAGGCAGCAGGCCCTAAATGCAATAGGGGGTTGATATCATGAAGAGTAGGATAGTTCAGGGAATGATAAATGAAGATAAGTAATGAATCAATAAGGGCAGTAAGTCAACCATAATTACATATACACATAAATGAATAATGGCATATACATACATACATACATACATACATATATATATATATATATAGAATATCTATACATAGGAATTATATACGATTATGCAATGACGATGCTTTCAGCAATTATTGAGCCTTATAAATAATTATGATCCTCTAATATAAGTATGGATAATAGATTCTTATCTGTTTGACCTACACTAACGATATCTTCTGAGTGTTAGGAGCAGATTGATTTTGGGAAGAAAAAGGAAGGAGATCGGCCACCAAATAAACATCTCAGCTTGCATTAATTACTTTTGATTGCAGCATTGTGAGTTAATGTATTTATGGTAGAATATTTAGGAGATATAATGCATTGTTTAAATAGGATCAATGCTTCATGCACACTTCCACTTATACCTTATCATAGTATATTCATTATGTATTGCTCATGTATTTATTTGTAAACATGAATATAATTAATCTAATATGCACATACCTTCACCATGATGGGAGAAGGGAGAATTGCCAAGGGAATACAGTGAGTGGGCCTCTTCTAGGTACGCCACCCAGGGGAGGCAGAACAAAATGAGCCCACAAGGGGGCCAAGGGGGCACTGCATTTGTACAAAGAATATTGCCCTTGGGCCTAGGGGAGTTGGCTACCAAGACACCTTTTGCAATCTCACTTCCCCTATCATGGTGTAGCAATATAAGGAGATCAATCACAAGGGAATGGAAAAGGACGGAAGGATGAAGAATTCTCACTAGGCCACCTCATATGAATGGCATGCACCACATGAGGTCAAGGAGGCCACCTCAAATGAATGGCATGCGCCACATGAGGTCAAGAAGGCTAAGACAACCTGTCAAACCACCCTCTTCCATGCTCCCCCATGACTAAGCATCTTCAAGGTGGAGTAATAATCAGATTAACAAATTTACTTTAGAGTTGCCAATGTTAAATCATGATATCCTATTTGTTAAGTTATTATTGTAATTGATTTCTAACTTGTCTGCAGGGATCATAAATCGAGCCAAGGTACTCTCTAAATCTGTTATTTGCTTGGAAATTGATAATTTAGAGTAAAAATAATATAATTCCTATTAGGGACATTACATTCACCACCTATTGCAACCAGAAAACTCACAATACTTAGTTTTATGGGTCATTTCAAGATCTGCAACTTTGAACAGAGACTTCTCAAAGGTGTGCCATTCCATCCCTAATCCACATCAGTCCTTTCCACATCCCTACTGCACCAGTACAATGATGAATTACTCCTTTAGGCTTTTTGGCAACACTCCAATGAGCTAGGAACATTAAAACCCCAGCAGTCTTGGACACTTTAGACCCAACTTTTCAGATCAATAGTTTAACAGCAATTTGAATTAGTTTTAGGGCTACCATTTAGAAGACTTGCCTAAATACGATGAAGAAAAAAAATTTGTTCTGCTCTTGCCATTGCTTTCTTATATCTGTACTCTTCCATTAGAACATTTTCAACCTCTTCTTCATTGTTGGAAAATTCATTGCTAATATAATTACCATTTAGTGGATTCTGGAGCTTTATGGCTGAAATGAAATCTTCATGAACTAAAACATTATCGAAACCTAGAAAACCCTAATCCATCACACAACCTACTCGAGAAACCCAAACCATAACAATATGAATATGCAGGATGTTCACATGGATTTTGGTCATCAAGACACCCTCCAAAAGATTCTATATCAGTCTATTTGACATAGAAAGAACATAATGATATTTGACACAACTTTAAGGATTAATTCAGAGGTTCAAAACATCTCAAAGGATATAGTTGTCACATATAGAACTCTTGTCAACTGGCATTTGCTTTATGCATTCAGATATGGAAAATTACTATGAAGGCCATCCATTATATGGACTTGTTAAGATATGTAAACCCAAATAGATTATAACACAAACAAAACAAAACCCCTAAACAAAACATAGATAAGGCACATATGTGCTAATACTTGTCGCCATTGTGACATATAGAAATGAAAAATGCATAACTACAAGAACTCAATACAAATTCCAAAAGAAAACAAGATTTTAAAAAAAAAGTGTGCTTAGCCATACCATCACTTTGAACCATGGTTCTATGCTCCATACTTTCAATAACATAGGTTAACTACATCCCAAGCATCTTGATCATTAGTGTGATAATTCAATCCACATTGCTAAAGAATCCTCTATACCGGAACTTGGTGTCTCAATCTCATCTGCATCATTAATGTGGATGATGGAAGCATCAAAGTGCTTAGGTGCATTCTCAACCAGGGTCTTGATATAACACTTGTCCCCAAATCCTAAAGACTTCTAAGCCTTGGGGGGCAAAATAAGCGAGTCACCCAAGCTAGTTGCAGCAGTGTGTTTGGGAAAAAAACAAAAATAATAATAAAATCACCACATCAATAAAGTTTGAAGGTCTTAGAGGGAACACACCAAATTGGAAAAGTCAGCATGGCATCTTGCAGCTCCCTGGAGAGGGATGTGGAACCCTACAGTCCAATAAAAGATAATCCAAAAATTCAAGACATAGCCGCTACCTCCAAGCATAGGTTTTTTCTGTTATTTGAATTCCAATAAAACATTATTTGGATTCAAACAATTATTTCAATAAAATTTTGTGGAAATTATACACATTTATTAGTTCATTTTTTGCTGCAATAAAAGATTCTATTAGCATTATTTATTTGAAAATTGAAACCAAACCAAAACAAAAAAAATCAAACAATGCCTCCAACAAAAAAAAAAAATTGCTGAAAAATATTTAAAATGAATATTTCAGTGGTATCAAAGCAAATTTCCTACCAGCTATGAGAAAATATTTTTTGTTAAAAAAAAATTAGAGCCAATTCCATGCACGGAAGTGACAAGGAATTAATGTATTAGCAGAGGAAAGGAGAAGGGATCTAGATCTGCCAAAAATTATTACAAAGTAGCAACGCATGGAAATTCCCAAAAAAGACAAGGAAGCAATGGGTAATAATAAAAAATGACATAGATTACACTTGATTTGAGAGGCTTGTTCAAAGAAAGGAACAGTTAGTTGATATGATGGCACAACTAGTCTCTACTATGTAGAATAACAACATATTGAGGTCACACAATGGTTAAGGCAGCTCATCAAGGGCAAACATTCACCAAAACACTCAAAGGACAGTTGTTGGTTTTGTTACAATGCCTTTCCAACCCAACTTCATCTGTAGGAAGAAGTAATTATTGAGCCAGACATCCAGACATCCATAGTAGATGATGTAGCGGCCAATTATGAGGAGTATAGACTCCTACCAACTGAAATTAGGGAGGCAATATCACCTACTAATTTTATGGGATTGAAGAAAAACAAGGGTGGTCAGAAAGTTGAAGTAGTGCAACAAACAAATCAAAGGAATCTCCAACATTCATTGGGGAAATTGAAAAATTCCTACATCTGACAAATCCAATAAATGTGCAGCACACTCCCATATACAAAAATTGGACACCTTTTTATCATTGAGACCTATGATGGAGGATGATGCTATTGAATTCGCCACCGTTCACCTCAAAGGTGCAGCACATGAGTGGTGGTATCACGGGTTGATCACTCAAGAACACAATCATATGCATACATATGCCAAGTTCATTGACTAGTTGATTGAGAGATTTGATAGAATTGTTTCGAAAATTCATTTTTGTGAATTAGCTCAACTTGGGCAAACAAACACAATACATATGTGGCTGAATTTTAGAGACTTTCAATTATGGTGTCTAATGTTTCAGAAAAGAGGCTTGTGGTGTTGTTTACTGAGGGCTTAGTTGAACCTCTTAGAGGCTTAGTAAAGGCTTTCAAGTTTAAACCCTACATGTTTGCAAGAAGCTATTAAAAAGGCCTTGGATCTTGAAACTTCAGCTCCTAGAGGTAGATTTCAGCCTATAGTGTTAATTTTAGGACCAGAATTAAGTTAAGCAGAAATACAGAAATACAACAGCACATGAACAATAGAACACAGAATATATCCTAGGAAAACCCTCCTTCTTGGGGGAGAAAAACCCAGCCACAAATATATCACTTATATATTGAATGAAAGCGCAGAAGTCTGCTTTACAACATGACCAACCACTAGGCCAATCTGATGCAATGATAATAGCACCTCTCTAGATGCAAACATACAAGCAACAATGAATATTGATCTCCTTGAAGCAAATATCAATCTGTTGAATGAATATGAACACCTACTTGAAGTATACGAACTTGTCTTTATGATGAATTATTGAATACCCAATGAATGTGTGATGCCTTGCATTTATACATTTCAATATGTCTTTTCATGAAGGGTCGGCTATTTTCACCAAGAGAGATGACTTCTCAAAACAAGTTGGCCTCAAAAAATATAATTTATTACTTCTCTAGTGTCGGCCTCATTAGATTCTTTTATATATTTCAAATTATGTAGGAGAAAGAAATCTCCCACTGCTACTTACATCAACACTCCCTCTTAGCTAGGGAGATATCTTTCCAGATAACCACATCATGGAGTCTCTAAACATGATGCCCACAATGGCTACACCCATTTGTGGAAAGCTCAAAGGTTCATCACAGAGTCTCTCAACATGATGTCGTCATGGAGTCTCTCAACATGATGTCGTCATGGAGTCTCTCAACATGACGTCCATCATGGCTACTCCCATGTGTGGAAGGAAACACATGTAAAAGTGCCCATCACAAAGTCTCTCAACGTGATGTCGTCATGGAGTCTCTCAACATGACATCCACCATGGCTACTCTCATGTGTGGAAAAACACAAGTACAAAGGGTTCATCACGGAGTCTCTCAACGTGATGCTGTCATGGAGTCTCTCAACATGACATCCACCATGGCTACTCCCAGAGGGTGGAAAGAACCACATCCCCGTCTCAGAGATGGACAAGGGCTTTCACCTCAAATTTCTTCGTCTCAGAGAAAAAATGCATTAACAAGGGCTTACACCTCAAATGTCTCCGTCTCAGAGAAAAATGCATTAACAAGGGCTTACACCTCAAATTTCTCCGTCTCAAAGAAAAATGCATTAACAAGAGATCTTCATGGTGATGTGACTCCCTTTGAAGCTCCAAGTACTTGCACCAACCTCCTAACCTCCTCGTCCAAGGTTGCTTCTGATGAATTGTCAGACTCCCTCTGAATGTTAATTCCTCCTCTTTGAAGAAACGTCTCCAATTAAGTTTATCTCTTCAGCCTGCGTGAATTCCTCACAAGATGCATCAAGTTCTTCCTCCCTTGAATGCAATCTCTTACGCTTCTCGGTCCGTCCTGAAAGCATTTTAGAGAGTTTAGCAATATTATAGATAGAACAATTGAAGAAATAATAGAACTTATCTTGTCTATTCTGATATGTCTTTCTTTCGTCTTTACTCAATTTCTGCTTTTGGAAATGATAATCACAACATTACAGATTACAAGCACAATCTGCTTAACTCAAATTTCCCAGACACATTGTGCAGTCAATCATATTCAATATAGAACCAAGCCTCTCACTGAATCAAGGAACCATCATGCCTCTCACTGAATCAAGGCACCAACATAGTCCATGCACACATAGAGAATGGTATTGATGCAACCAACCAATCACAATCGTAATTGCTCTCCTAAGAAAAAGCACACGACTCCACCATAGTAAACTCAGACAATCTTGTTGCAAAGAGGAAGATAACAAATCGCAACTCATCCCTTGCTACATAAACAGATAAAAGATAGCATATCCTTTGAAATATCACATAGCCCATCCTCACTCAATATTGACTCACTCTCCAACATATTCAACAGTGTAACATAGGTCAACCTGTCGATTCTCCGTTGAGCCATAGTCTTAATTTTCAATCTCTAGAAATAGACAATGAACAAACACGTCTTCAATAAATATGAAGCCCAATGCTAGAAATAGACAAAAGAGTCGCTTCAATTCGTAGATGTCATTTCATTCAAAAACTTTATTTCTTAGCCGCTAGCAATAAAAATATAGTCTTCACCAAATAACCGTCTCCAAACACTCGATAAATCGATATTTTTATTTCAATACAATACATAGCCACAAGTAACTCTGCCAGAAATGAGAATCTTCGTCACTCACACAACAAAAAATAAAGCAGTCGCCTCCCATAAAAAATCGTCTTCATCAAGACACCACATAAACCATAATCATTTTCCGAAATGATTTCATTAAATATATTCCTCACTGAAATCCGTCAGGAGGGAAAATAAAACCTGTCAGATATTTAAGAAAACCAATTTAAATGCTCGACTTCAAGAATATCCCGAATAGACATTTCTAAACATTCCATGAGCACCATACTTTAAAAAAAACGGCAAAAAGAAAAGAGCCGCCCAGGGTTTGATAGAAGTAGACTTCAAATAAAAGCTTCGACTCACACCAACGATAACAATTTGGTTATTAATTTAGCTGCCCTCAACTTAGAAGTCAAACACATCAATTTAAAATCTGAAGACATCAAAATTTAATTTACACGACTTTCTCCAAGTATGCCTTCGATACTTTATTCAATCCCGAGCCTGAAGATTAATTATTCTGCACCGAATATTCAATAATGTGTTACCATCGGACCTTTTCCAAAGTTATTTAGTTTCCCAGCATGCTACCCTTATCAGTTTCCTAAATTTTTTGTAGTCAAGCTCAAATTGTCTAGACTGCTTAAACAAATCTTGATTAGATCTTTTCTTAGACCTGCTCTGATACCATGTTAATTTTAGGACCAGAATTAAGTTAAGCAGAAATACAGAAATACAATAGCACATGAACAATATAACACAACATATATCCTAGGAAAACCCTCCTTCTCAAGGGAGAAAAACACAGCCACAAATATATCACTTATATATTGAATGAAAGAGAAGAAGTCTGCTTTACAACATGACCAACCACTAGGCCAATCTGATACAATGATAATAGCACCTCTCTAGATGCAAACATACAAGCAACAATGAATATTGATCTCCTTGAAGCAAATATCGATTTGCTGAATGAATGTGAACACCTGCTTGAAGTATCTGAACTTGTCTTTATGATGAATTATTGAATACCCAATGAATGTGTGATGCCTTGCATTTATACATTTCAATATGTCTTTTCATGAAGGGTCGGCTACTTTCACCAAGAGAGATGACTTCTCAAAACAAGTCAGCCTCAAAAAATATAATTTATTACTTCTCTAGTGTCAACCTCATTAGATTCTTTTATATATTTCAAATTTTGTAGGAGAAAGAAATCTCCCACTGCTACTTACATCAACATATAGGACAGCAAAGATCAGCACCCGATGGGCAATCCAAATCAACTCCTTATGGACAGCCAATGACAAATAATTATGGACAGCCAAAAATCTCTACTTTTGGGCAGCAAAGGAAACCATTTCAACAGGGCTATCAAAATAATGAATTGCCAAAAACCACTAAGGAAATGGAATCAAAGAATGAACTTTGGAGGAAGAAACTTTGCTTCTCATGCAAAGATCATTGGGAACCAAGGCATAGGTGTCTCCCAAAAGGATAGGTGCATTACATTGAGGTAATTTCTGAGGGTGAGGAAGAGGCAAAAGAGCTTGAGGCAATAACAAAAGAGGAAGAAGTAGAAGCAAAAGTACTTGAGGGAGAGAAGACTACTAACAGCACTATAGCTACACTTTCAAGTGCACCAAGGAACCACCCATTCAGAGTTCATGGAGTGTTGAAAAGACAAAAAAAGACAGTAGTGATTGACAATGGGACAACCCACAATTTTATTGATGAGAACTTGGTAAAATATAGGAGGCTACCAACAAAAGAATTTCAAGGATTTAATGTTACGATGGCAGATAGAAATACTATACCATGCACCAGGAGGGTCAAAGGATACAAAATTATTGATGATTTCTATGTAGTTGGCATAGGTGAAACGAACCTGATGTTAGGGGTACAATGGCTCCATTCCCATGGGGAAATCTCAAAAAATTACAAAACCATGGAGCTGAGATTCCATCATGATGGTAAAGAGGTTGTGCTTTGTAGTAGGGCCAATGGTGCTCCTACAAAGATTTAAGCTAGGAGAATAGAGAGAGCTTTCCATAAGAGATTGGTAGAGTGGGTAGCTTAATGCTTTGTGAGAGATACATCCACATCTGATGGTAAGAGATCTTATCCTATTGAGATACGAACTATTCTAGACGGGCATGTTGCAGTGTTCAATGGTTTATATCTAGGATTGCCTCCTAGTAGAAGGTTTCAACATATCATAGAGCTTGAGACTAGTACTAAGCCTATTATGGTCACTCTATATCACCATCCAAGAGCATTCCAAGAGGAAATAGAAAAAGAAATTAAGGAGTTGTTGGAGATGGGTCATATACATCTTAGTTATAATTCCTTTGCCTCTTTGGTGGTACTAGTGAAAAAGGATGGTACTATGAAAATGCATATAGACTACCATGTATTGAATAAGACGACTATTAAAAATAGGTACCCAATACTGAAGATTAATGAATTGATCGATGAATTATATGGAGCAGTTTATTTTTCAAAAATAGACTTGAGATCCAGTTATCACCAAATCGAGGTAAGAGATGAGGATGTACACAAAACAGCTTTCAAATGTCATTATAGACATTTTGAATTCTTGGTTATGCCTTTCGAGTTAACCAATGCTCTAGCTACATTTCAATCATGTACGAGTCATATTTTCAAGAAGCAATTGAGGAAATTTGTTTTAGTGTTCTTTGATGATATTTTGGAGTATAGCAAAACATGGGAAGAGCACTTGAAACATTTGGATACAATGCTAGGAATTCTTAAGCAGCAAACTTTATTTGCAAAAGAGTCCAAGTGTGAGTTTGGTATGATTGAAATTTTGTACTTGGGACATATTAGCAGTGCAGAGGGAGTACAAGTAGATCAAGAGAAGATTTAGGTGATAAGTGACTAGCCACCACCCACATCTTTGACATAGTTGAGAGGTTTTTTAGGACTTTATAGATATTACGAGAGGTTTGTGAAAGGATTTTCAAAACTGGTTGTTCCATTGACAGAATTGACAAAGAAAAGGAGCATTCAAATGGTCTAAAACAGCTCAACCCACATCTGAAAAACTCAAAGAAGTAACGAGTTCTTGCCCAGTACTTGTTGTCTTGGATTTCTCTATTCCATTTGTTCTTGAATGTGATGCAATAGGAGAAGGAATGGGAGCTGTTTTAATGCAAAAGGACATCCCATTGCCTTTGAGAGTCAGAAATTAAAATATATAGCACAGATTTTCCATTTATGACAAAGAGATGTTGGCTATCATGCATGCCTTAGCCAAATTCTAATAGTAGTTAGCATGTGGCAGATTTGTGGTCAAGAATAATCACAACAATTTGAGGTTTTTTCTCAACCAAAAGGACTTAAATGACAGGCAAAAAAAGTGGGTGAATAAGCTTCAAGCTTATGATTTTGATATAGAATATGCTAGAGGCAAAATAATGTGGTAGTCGATGCTTTATACAAAAAGCCTTATCTATGTTCTATGTCTAAGATTACTACTGATTGGAAACCATTGATAATAGCAAAGTATGCAAAAATTAACTTCACCATTGAGATCCTTTAAGGAAAAATACAGGACAACAGGTATAAGGTGGTGGATGATCTATTTAGTCCCTAAATCAAGAATTAAGAGTAAAGTCTTGAGGGCTGCCCATGATACACCCTTGACTGGTCACCCGAGGTATTTCAAACTTTCAAGACTTATTGGCAGGCTAAGGGCAGACTCTTTTGGATAGGGCTTAAGGGATAAGTCCTCCAATACATCAGAGAGTGTATTAATTGTCAACAAAATAAAGCAGAGCATGTTTTTCCAACAGGTCTATTGCAGCCTTTTCTTATACCAGATCAAAATGGGGAGAGTATATGCATGGATTTCATCACAGGACTTCCCAAGGTTCAAGGTAAGAGTTGTATTTATCTTGTGGTGGATAGACTCACCAAATATGCTCATTTATTCGCCATTCCTACTGAGTTTAAGGCTCCTCTTGTTGCTGATTTGTTTTTCAGAAAAAAATTTAGGCTGCATGGCTTGCTTAAAAACATTGTGAGTGATAGGTACAGCCAGTTTCTTAGCTTGTTTTGGCAAGATCTTTTTCGCTTGACAAGAACAGAATTGACTCCAAGTACCAGTTACCATTTACAAACAGATGAAAAAATAGAAATTGTTAATAAATGGATTGAAGGTTACTTAAGAAACTATGTGGCAGGGCAGCAGTCAGCTTGGGTTAAATGGCTTTACATGGGAGAGCATTGCTACAACATTACGTACCATATATCAATTAGCATGTCACCTTTTAGAGCACTATATGGCTATGATGCCCTTTCCTTTATGGATTTGGTTATTGTTGACAGTAGAGTGCCAAGAGCATGAGACTTGGTTGCACAAAGCCAAGACATATTGAGTGTCTTGAAAGAAAACCTCTAGTATGCTCAAAACCAGCAGAAACTATGTGTGGACCAACATCATACAGAGACGAGTTTTGAGGTAGATGGCATGGTTTTCTTAAGGCTACAACCATACAAATAGACTTCTATCAAGGAGAGTGGAAATGAGAAGCTCAAGCTCTATTTCTATGGGCCATACAAGGTCACAAAGAGGCTTGGTGAGGTGGCTTATGAGCTTGAGTTACCAAAGCACAACCGGAGACACAATGTGTTTCATGTATCATGCCTTAAAAAGGCATTGGGGCAGCATGTTAGTCTTTCTACTAAGTTGCCTCCTTTGGATGATGATGGCAAACTTATATTGGTACCTAAAACTATCTTAAATCTCAGAGAAAAGTAATTGAGAAATGGGACAATTACAAAGTATTTGGTACAATGGAAGGATCGTCCCACCAAAGATGCCACTTGGGAGGGTGCAAAGATTCTTGAGCATCCCGGCTTGCAATTGTTTTAGGGCGAGCCATTTTGGAAGGGCAAATTGTAATGTCCCCTTTTTCAAACTAAATTAATCGGAGGACCCGAAGCCTATTTTTATTCCCCATAGGTTGAAAGGGAGATTTACAAGGGAATAATATAATAATAATTTATTAAATTGACCAAAAGGTAATTTAAGTTATAACTTTGGAAAAATGACAATTTATTATTATTAAATGGGGCCAAAAAGAAAATAAAAAATTATAATATGGAAAAAAGGTGAATATTCATTTAAACGAAATATTAATTACCTACAAGGTAATTAATAATTAAAAAAGGGAAAAAGGATGAATAGTCAAATTAAAAAAGTATATTTTTTAATTACTTTTAGTGTTGGATGTAAAAAGGGATTAAAAAGAAATTAGTTGGAAAAAGTAGGGATTCTACCATCATCAAATTCCAAAAACCCTTGTTGTAGAGCTTTGGTTCAGCATCTTTCCCTAAGAACGAAAAACCCTCTTGGATTATCAAGAATTGGGGAACGGAAATCTTTTGATTCTCTTTATTGGCTTCATTCAAAGGTCAAATTTGGGCTTATAGCAATTCCAAGTTATCACAGGTTTTAGTAGATCAGAAAATTCAAAAAAAAATATAGATTTCTTTATTTTAGCAAGTATGGTTATTTCAAAATAAATCAAAAAATTAATTTTTTTATGTGTTGGTCAAATGATATAAGCCCAACCATACTAGTTTGGTTGCAAAGTGGTCCATACCATTTCTAAGGTGTGGGATTTATTTTAAAAAGGGTGTTGCCAAGTTGGAAAGGAATTGCAAGCCTACTTCATCACTTAAAATATTTGAAATTGTATTGCACCCCCTTGAAGCATTTTTGGAATGCTAAGATGATCGGCCATCTTTGAAAGGTGACGTGCAAGGGAGAATCAACAACGCAGGTTAAAAAGTAAGTCTTGGTCATTGTTTGCCAAATGCCAAATGTCATGTGGGAGAACGTGGAGGCATAAGGGAGATTAAATCAGCCCAAATAGAATCATAGGGCCTCAGATGCCTACAAGTTGACGGCTATAAATTTTTTAGTTTGTGTTTTATGCCAACCACACCATAAAGGATCTTGAATTTTGGTATTGAGGCTGCCCAACTCTTCCACCAGGGCATGGAATTCAAAGACCTAGTTGCTTCCTTCCAGTTTCTTGAACATCATTATTGTTTACTCCTCATTGGGCTTGTGGCAGTCAGTTTACCCAGCAAAATTCTTTAGATGAAAAGACCAGGACAAGACAAACTTTTGCAAACTCACTAGGAAATTCGCGAATTGAATGGATTAACAAACAAATGATGGTCAACAAACAACAAATCTGACAAAAGGGAGCATGAAAGTTGAGTTTTGTATGGATACCAACAGGGTGGAAGTTGAAAAGACCACAATCAAAGAATAGAGGTAGTTCAAAGAGCAAAAAAATATAGTGACTAATCAACTATACTCAGACAATGTATAAAGACACCATGAATGTGATTGAGTTTGATGATCCATAAATTGGATCAATTCAAGTGGACCTGGAAGAGTCAATACTGGAAGTGTCACCTACAACAGTATTGCAAGTGTTCAAGGGCTGCAAAGGTGACTTGCAACAATGCTGCAAATGTTTCCTATTTCTGCAAGTGTACTTGTAGCAACTGCTGAAGTGCTCTATATGGCTGTCAGCTTTATATGGCTGTCAGCTTACTTGCACAAGTACACTCAGTGCTCCAAGTGATTTGGGAGCCTCCCAAGCATATTTAGAAGACTTTCTTCTGTTGGATACACTTATGTTGCAAGTGGTCAATTGGCTAAGGGAGTTATATTGAGTGCCATGGGGTGGACAGCGAGCATGACACTTGGTGAGTTGGTCGAGATGATCGAGAACATCATCATTGCATTGGTGACAACTTTCCCAAGTCAGCATGAAACTGGAAATGCATCTTGGCATGGCAACATGGAAGTGGGGTTGGCAGCAGAAGTATTCTAAATTGCAGATCTGTTGCAAGCCCTAAAACAGACCTCATATGACAACCAAATTGGAAAAAGTTTACATGTTTGGATTCTGTGATTTCAAAAAGAAGGCAAATTGTTTCAGGTCCACATGCAATGTTATGTTAACCGAAAGTTGAGTATGTCTGCTAGTGACAAGACTCTTACAGCCTGTGTTTTTTATTGTTGGAGCACACTTTTATCAGTGTTTAAGGTCAGATCTTGGCATGAATATACTTCCCTGGACTGTGTTTGACCTATGGCTAATGATTGGATCCATTTGTAGTGTGATTGAATTGTTACATTCACCATTCTTGCCTCTTAAGTGACCAGCTGTACAGCATAACAGTTCAGCAGTTGTTACTAAATTGTTCAGAATGCCCAAACAAAGGGGTTTTCAGCTTCTTTTCAATTGTTACATATTCCATGGAATATAAGCCATAAAGATGCCATTTTGTAACTGAAAATCAAGAAGGGAAAGAGAGGAAGAAATGACAATTATATTGGTGGCCATTTGATAACAGCAACCCTTGATCTTCCAGCAGCGTGTGATCCCTTTAAGTATGAAGGAATTCTCAAATCAGGGACTGAGAGGTGATATCAGAGGAAGTAGAATGCTAGAGAGCAGGGCAGCAAATTGCGGCTGAGAAGACTCTTTTTATGGCTGTTTGGGAAACCATTAATGAAACATGACTATTGCACATTGCTGCAAGTATGAACAGTCAATTTAGCAGATGGAATAAGCTCAGAGAACCTACAAATTGGAATTTGAAGAAGCCAAGTGTGGCAAGAAACATCTACAATTTAATTCCCTTGAGGTGGAATTATCCTTAGACCATTGTTATGGATTTTGGCTCTGGTATGAACTCTTCAGTCATTGCATGTTAGACAATGGAGAGTCAACGCAACTAAATACCTTCACTTGTATGTGGAGCAGAGGCATTATCAGTTGTGTATAAGTATGGGACAACTGCTGGTATTCAGAATTAGCTGTTCCAGGTCACGTTTCTTCACAATAGTGTGCATTTGGGTATTATATGACCTACGGGCTATGTAAAATTGATGCATATTGTGCATTAGAGGCATGAGGAGCAGAACCTCCCTATTCCTAGAGCTTTATTTCCATTAGATAGTTTGTTTAAAGGTAATATTGTGGTGCAATGTTTGTTTTCTGCATATTGTGTAGTATTCTTGTGCATGAACACCCATTTGTTTGTTTTTGTTCAACAGAGATGGCTAGTAGGATACGTCTCATTAAAATCCATATACTGATGGACTGGAGTGTAGCATAGCTATTGTTGCACCTTGTTCAATTGCCATGCACCATACAAATACCCCTGAAGAATAGCACAACCAAGGCATTGTACAACACCCCCTTGGATGGATGCTAACCCAACTACAGACAGTTGAATTGTTCAAGTTTTCTACGGTGTTGTATGTCTTTGGTACAGTTCTGTATAACATCTGACAGATATTTGATCATTATCAGTCAACTCCTAAACTTTTTTACCTTTCTTTCCTGAATGAAATTAAAAATTTAATAGGATTTTTTGAATCCATATGGAGATGAAATCCAATGAACAAAGTCAAATTTTTTAAAGTAAATTTTTAAGATAATTGAAGGAAATTTTTTAATAAATTTGAGTGTCAGGCTATTGTGCAAGCAATGATTAATACAGTTCAAGATAGAGACCATTTTTTATAAACTACAGAAAACAGAGAAGGGCTATGTTATGAAACGTTTGAATTATTCTGGGAAAAATATTTATTGGTAGTTAGCATTTGCAGAAGAAAATACAATTGCAGCAGGTGGAAATCAGAAAGCTGATTTTCAAATTCAACCAAGACAAGCCAATTTAAAATAGTAGCATTTCGAAGAAGTCTTGTGCAAAAAAATCTCTGCAACAACAATTTGGTAAATTCATCCAGATAGAAGCAAATTTGGAAGATGAACTAGATAAGAATGAGTTTCAAGTCAGTGTGAATAAGGGTGAAGCAATCCAATTTAGAGCATTGTTGAACTTTTCTAAAAATCAGTCCAGTCTGGAATTTTCCCTATAATTTTAGCTTTTTCCAAGTACGGAAAGGTATATTACTATATGGAAATTTTCAGCAGTGGCTCCTCCAGGACATCTGCTTTCTTTCCTCACCATCTCATTCTTCATTATTTGGAGTTCAGATTGTATCACAAGGCACTACAACATGTTTAAAGGGGGATCATGCAATCTGTTAACTTAAGTATTGTTCTCGACATATATTAAATTCATGTTTTTCCCTACAGTTTTTGTACCCAACTAGGTTCTTTTGTTATTTTTTGTATTGTTGATGTAGCTAGTATGATAATTATATTCTGGTTATGTATAGATGGATCTGATGGTTGTGTCTGCCAACAACCATTTTATCTTAAATAGCAAGCAAAATATCAGGGTAAGAGCACTGATGTGACAAGCCCTCCCCATAATGGGCCCAAGCATTGTAGTGTACACAACCTGGTGTAATAAACCCATAGTTCTCTATATTTTTCTATAATGTTAATGGTATGTGATTACAATTCTGCATGTCGTGTAGCAATTTTATAGCAACTACTTCCAAAGCTCAGTGCAAAAGCATCGATTACATCACTACTCACCAAAATAGAACCAAGCAAGCAACTTCATAGAAGCCCAAATAGTACTGAGGAACAAAACATGTGGATCACTTACAAACAGCAAACAACATCCCCAGCCCAATTATCCTTGAAAGACAAAATCCTGGCTAGTTACAAACGAAGGCATGTGAAAATTTTTATTTTCCCTAGGTCATGACAATCAGACCAATTTCCACTTCAATCATAAGATGTCATGTCGCATGTTAGCATGCAATAAAATATCAAACAATTTCAATGCCACCTTGCATTTCTAACAAAGAGCTAAAGTTTGGGTTTAAACAAAGAGTAAATAGTTTGGGTTCAAACAAAAAGTTAAAGTTGGGTTCTAACAAAGAGTTAAAGTTTAGGTTCAAATAATGTACGTGACTTCTGATTCATCAGATGAGTTCGTGTCACTTTTAGATGATCAAATACATAATACTTAATCCTGAGCTTGGTCAATAGGAAAATACATAATGCTGATTCCTGAGCCTAATCAATGGGATCATAACGAACAAGTTATCTCCAAGATGAACTTTTAATTTTGGGTTCAAACAAAAAATTAAAGTTGGGTTCTAACAAAAAGTTAAAGTTTGGGTTCAAATAATGCACATGACTTCTGATTTCATAAGATGAATCCATGTCAATTTCCAATGACCAAATGCATAATACTTATTCCCAGGCCTAATCAATGAGATCATAGCAACCAAGTTATCTCCAAAATGGATTTTATATCATTGTTTCAGAAATTTTATGTATATCTTTTAACCATTGGCAACTGTAATCTAAAAGGCAGGCACATTACTTTGAACTCTCCAAGAACATCAATTATAGTTGGCACTATGAAGAGAAAATTAGATAACTTAGCTAATACTTGAAGCAAACACCCATTGCAACAGCACAGTTAAATTCCTAGACTTACTTCAGTACTGACTGTGAAAGAAAGAATGTGTGTGTGTATATATATTTGTGTATTTTGACATCAATTTTTTTTACCCTACAGGCTTTGATAATTGAACAACTAACTGGATCTCTAGACTGAGTTTGATTGATTAGTTATGTAACTCTAGCTGCAATTAGGCATGTAATAACAAAAGCCATCGATTCAGCAACTGGTCATATAACTTAAATTGTAGTTAGGTTTGCAAATAAACTTGGCCAGAGATACCACATACTCCCCCTCCAGAGTCAGGATTGGAATTTAATTAGGTATGAAAAAATGGGTTAGTTTTGAAGTAAACATTAAAAACTTTACATCTTCTACTAATCAGCCAACTCTAAACATAAATAGATTAATGGAATGGTCTGCTCCTCTATGGATACATCTCTTGTGTGCCATGGCCCATGGGAAATCAAACTGACCGGTAACCAAATCTAAAAGATAGCATAAAAGTATGAAATCTTTAGCATTTTTAAGTTGTATCATTATAACATTAAGAATGCTTTCCTTTCTTGTGCACATGCATATAGAATCTCCTCATAGTTGAAAGCCTACAAAGTCAGGGTTGGAATTAGAAATGGAAAAGTGGGTTAGTTTAAAAGTAAACATAAAAAGTGGGTTAGTTTAAAAGTAAACATAAAAATCCTTACTGACATCTTCTACTAATCATCCCACTCCTAACATAAATATATTAATGGAATAGCCTGTTCCTCTAGAGATACATCTCTTGTGTGCCATGGCCCACAGGAAATCAAATTGGCAGGTAACCAAATCTAAAAGATAGAATAAATGCATGAAATGTTCAGCATTTTTAGGTTGTATCTTTAATTATAAATGCCAGCCATGCCTCCCATCTTAATTATGACCTTAAGAATGCTTTCCTTTCTTGTGCATATGCATATAGAATCTCCTCAAAGTTGAAAGCCTACATCAAGAAACTAACACACTAAGCTATTTTGCATTCTTCACCCAAAAACAGAAGGCCTTAGCCTCGATACCATGTAACTTCTTTTCAGAATTGTTAGATGGACTGACCACAAGCAATTCCAAATTAAGAGAAAGATAAAATTATATAGAATCTAGAAAGGAAAATTAAGATTTAGAACATAAAGAGAAGGCTTATTTGAATTTTACATTTCGAAGGAAAACTAGAGCTGAAAGAAAGTCATAAGAAAGAATGTATTATTTCATGGTCTACTGTGATGTGAACCCTGCATTCATACACTTGTCTCTATCACCTGTTAAACATAAGTTGGATTTAAATTTCCAAAGTATTTGTTGAGTTATCCAAGTTTTTATTCCTTTGCTAATAAACTGTGATAATTAACAGAGAAGAAAAAGTTAAAAACTTAAAAACTAATCAAAAAAAGCAACATATTGGGAAATCCTGAAAGACATACCGAAAACTGATTTACCGTCACAGGAGGTGCTTCGCACATCCCAGGCATCATTTGCCAATGTCTAAACTCTCCTCTGAATCCTCTGCATATGCTACCACTTCTGCATGGTGTTTGCACCAGCATGCTTGTGAAAAACTATAAACCAAACAACAAATAACATGTGAAGCATTAGCAGCATAATATAATCACACATACCCCATCCCACCAAGGGGTACACCCTGTGATGCTGACGGTTTACAGCGTTCTCGTGTAAATGGATCAATTGGTGCTTTCTGGAAAAAGATTGAATGGTTATTAGCTCCTACAGAAGGAAAATAAGAACCAACCACAGTATAGTAATCTTATCAGAAATTGGTCCATGAAAAAGCAAATGTATAATGGAGCTTACAAAACTGCAAAGAAAATGGAAGTAAACATAAGTTACCCGTCCTTGAGAGCGTTCCTCTTTAACATATGTCCAAAGGCGAAGACCTAGTCGAACCTGTTAATTGAGATTCAGAATTCTAAAAGGTTAAGTTCTTCAATAGCATAAGCTGCTAAAACTAACCAATTCTTCCCTCAGGTAGAAAGTTATCTTCTGAAATTTATAATATAAAATCACAGGTTACACTCTTAAATAGCATTAGCTGCTAAAATTAACCACATCCTCCCTAAGGGAAAGTTTTAATCTGAAATATATGAACAATAAAATAACAAGTCAATGCTATAGTGACCTATTTTCTAAGGAATACCAACTAAAACTATTGAATGTACCATCTTTATTGCCTCCATAAATGTTACGCTGAACTCTTTCAAGATATTTGCATGCTCATTGAGCCTGCGGCGCCAGGCTTGTTGTGGTGGAGCACCATGGTCAGGGTCCAGCTGAATAATTCACATAAAGAACTTCAGTACAATAAAAGTAGATTAATCCTTGGACATTAGAGATTTTCAAAGTGAGCACAAAATGCAAATCCAATACTCAGATCCCCAGAATTTGCCATTTACGGTTTACCAGAGACATGAAGAGCTTCCCATGTAATCTAGAACTTCAAGTAACTAACCAATTTTTCCCACTCTAAGGAGGTAATAAAAAATGGGCAGAAATGCTTTAATTAGTCATTGATAACATTATCTTATGGGATCGCAGTGGATGGAGATGTACATAATAAACCCCCAACATTGTTTTATGACTTGGATTTTCATAATAATCATATGCATTAGATTCATAACATTCATAACAAAGTTACTTTTCTCATTTTGTGGAAGAATCTCTAACATCTTGGCTTAAAAAAAGTCTACAGATCAACACAATTATCTTGCAAAATCGATCCCATATTGGTGTGCAATTTCTTCAGTTTGAAAGATGTGATGATACTGATTCTAAAGCATAATGATGTAATTGTAACATACATATGAAAACCCTTACAATTTGAAAAAAAATATGGTATAGCTGACTTCTGCTTGGTGGAAACAGAACAAATTTTCCTAGCCCCAAAATCAAATCAAGAACTCCATAGAAGAGAAGCAATAGAGATTTGTTCCCATCAAAAAGAAACAACAATTTTACAGGTACAATAAAGCATTCTGGAAGAGGCCATTATTCTTTATCTAGATCTGTATGGTAACTATGCATAATTCATCAAATGGGGATTGACAAATTGGCAATAAGTCCAAATAAATGCCATCAAGAAAACACATGTACATGATTAAATGGCCTTGGTATTAGAAGATCTGAAATTATGGACAAGTATGTTCTGCAAAATTTCATGTCGGAGTCATGGACAGCTAGGCCGTTGTTCATCGATTATCTTCCTTTGGAGAAAATCAGAAATTTTCCTTTCAATTTAAAAAGAAATTTCTGAAACTAAGGTATAGAAAAAGAATGTTAATTTATAGGGAATTAGCATGGGTTTTTTCAATCAAAAACAAGGACAACAACCATGGAAATAAATAACAGGAGAGGAAATGGAAATATTCTCCATTAAAGAAAAATGGAGGAAAGCAAGGAAGTCATGGTTGAAGACTTTAAAGAAATAAAACTAGGGGTTACTACCCAGGTTGCGACATATGAACATCCAAAACACAATGAGAGAGGCAGCAATTATAGCAACATGGAATTGAATGCAAACTAGCTGTGTGTCAAGGTACCATCAAAGGCCATCACCAACCAGATCAAAAATGAATGGATGGTTGATCATGCATACCACAAATTGTATGTGAATTTGAGGTATCCATATTATTTGGTTACATCTAGTGCTTTGAGGGTGAAATACTTCAAAAGGAGATAATCAATCCATAAGGATCCAGAAAACAGTTTACTTCATCAATCAACCAAGGACTTTTGTCATGGCAGTTCAGTAAGTGTCACGGCAGTTTGGCCCAAACAGTTCTGGTGATGCACCAGATTCAAATCTAGAAGAAAAGTAACAGAAAAAAAAGACTGATTTTCCATATTCCATGATATTGGTAGTCCCTAGGTGCACAAAAGGAGACTCCCAATTGTAAACATTGACTTTTCATATTCCATGATGTTTGGCAGTCCCTAAGCACACAAAAGGAGACTGTGAATTGTAAACATATGAATGTAAAAGACAAAGTTAAGTTGGCTGTAAAAGCAAGAATAGTTTAGTGCATTGGTGTGAGTTTGATGGTAGGAACATTATTGTGCATGCTCTAATAAGAGCTCTTTGTACTTACTTTTGGCCAAGGCAAGTTGAGGGCATTGAGAATTTGCAACTTTCAGCTGGTTTTCCCCAATTTGGGGATTCTAGGTTTAAAATCTTTGTGTCAATCATGTTTGTGGTTGATGTTTCTTGTTCTTTCATCTTTTTCCATGTAACTGCGACATTGTTTCATTTCCTAGTTCTTTCATGGATGTGCATGTAATAGTAGGAAGACTAGTGTGTATGTTTTAATAGTTTTCGCTCTTTATAAAAGAATGGAACAATGAAATGTTGACTGCCTTTGTTAAAGCCTTGTCCATACACCACAACTTGATTTAAATTGTTGTTCTTGTAATTGCCAAAATACTACAAATAATGGCTGTGAATATGATCTAATCATGGCTGAAAGTTGAAGTCAAAAAATTCTACAATTTGGCAGAAAAGGGTCCATAAACCCAGTTATAGTGTTTCTCTCAATATTGTATACCAAAGTTTTTCAATCCATCCATATATAACTGCAATTTGTGTGTGGCTAAAGTGGCTTTTTATAGATCTGAAGCAACCTCTCCTGCAGTGCTATGCCTCATCAGTAATGGAGCACTGCAGGGTCCCGAAAGCAGTCAGCTGTTTCCAGGACATTTTCAGACAGGTGGAGGGATAGGGGGTATTTCCAAACAGGCGGTGGAAATAGGGGGCAACCAGGGGGCATTCCCAACATGTCCCTGTGTCCCCAAAACATCACAGGACAGGGATGCCCAGAAAATCCCCAGGAATGCGTCCCCATGTATCATAGGTTTGATGTCATAAGGGATCGAAACACTGTTTGTAGCCCATGTTGGAAATATTGTTGTCATTGATGTCAAAGGAAGCTTAATATCAAGATGATTTATTGATTTCAAAGGAGGATCAATATAGAGAATAAATGCTAAAGAGGATTAATAGAAAAATAAAATATTTATTGAGTTTTTTATCTAAATTTAATGGGCTGGCCAACCCATGTATTTTTGGTGACCATGTTGGCTGATTGACCCTCATCTAATTTTGGAGCTCACATCCCAAGTCGTCCAAAATAAATTAAAATTATTATTATTTTATATGGGCCGACCTCTTTGAAGAATCACCCCTCTTGGAGTAGACGCCTCCCTTGGAAGGATCGCCCCTCTTGGGTGAAGAGGCATAAGGGGGATATAAAAGGAAGATGAGTGGGGGTAAAAACAAAGTAAGCAATTAATGTAATATCTTTCTAATTCAAGCAGATTTTTGAAGGAGAAAATATATGTGAATAAGTTGCAAGCAGATTTGATGGAGATTCAAATGATCATCATCCATTGAAGAAGCAACATTCAAAAAGAAGAAAATTTTGTTTATTTGGAGGTTGGTGCCTCTCAATAGAAATTTTGTTTATTTGGAGGTTGGTGCCTCTCAATAGAAGAGATTGGTGTCTCTTGCTAAGTTGGTGCTTAGTAGTGGGGATTGGTGTCTCCAGTGGGTTGGTTCCTACAAAGATTTGTAAGAGAATTTTTATTTTTGTGGCTGGATTTGGACAGTAGATCCAAGCAGTCCTCATTTGTGGTTTTCTCCCAAAAGGGTTTCCATGTAAATCTTGTGTTTCCTAGTTGTTAGATCTTATGTGATTGCTTTATTGTTGTTGCTGATTTTTATTAATAAGTAAAAGATTGTCTTATACTGATTCAACCCCCCGCCCATTGCCCTCTCCCCCCTCTCAGTATAAGTGTGTGCTCATCAGCCCATACACTATCAAATATTGTTTTTCTCTGTCATAGAGTTCTTATCAAATCTCTCCAGCACCCATTGGCCTCATTATTTTGCTAGTAGCTTGAGAGTGATTTTTGTCTTCCTGCCAATCTTCTTGCACCAATTTAGAAAAGGACACAAGATCATTTTCTAAGGTCACTACACTTCAGCAAATTTGTTGAATCATAATTGGTCTTTCATTTATCCAGGTGGCATTGGTTTGTCAGGTCAAGCCTTCTACTGCATTTTATTTATGTCCTAGGTAAGAATTTGCATCATTTAGCTTAAATTGTGTTGCTTTCCTTGCAATTCATTGATTTTGAAAGAGTGTGAGAGTTAGGACTTTACCCAACCTTCATAATGGCCTCCAACTCTTATCAGCTCACGCATTTCAATCATTATTCTTTTGCATTCTCATATTTATTTGAGTATGTAGATGGGAGTTTCTGCTTTACCCGCTATCTGTTTGACAAAAAAAAAATTGTTTACAGTTTAATTGTTTTCATTGGATTTCAGTTTTACATTGCATCTGTCATTGAGGCTCAATTCTTGGTTTTGAGTATAATTCTGAATTTCAGGTGAACATTGCATATCACTCTCAAGTTTGACTGATGGTTCATTGTTAATATTCAACTAGTAGTTTGGTTTATGCTCTTAGTTTATCTTTAGGCATTGGAGGAAAGATATACCTTTATATCAACTCCACTAAAACTTGATCTTCAATTCTGTGTCTACGATTTTATCATGGTACTTGGGACCACCTACAAAGGTGATAAAGTTCTCTTGATAGAAAATGGTAAGTATTTAGAAATCCTGTTTGAAAACAATGCTTGCTAAACCTTTGAATTTTAGCTCCTGTAGAAGAAAAAATCAAACATAAACTCACTACAAAAATAAACTATGAAGGGAAAGACAACTTAATTTTAACAAATGGTCAAAAGCTAGTAAGGTGCTTGAGCACAAATAAATGTACCCATCCATATCTAAGCAACAGCTTATATGAAATAAGACCTTTAGTCAAGTTACCCAGCGAGCCCATAATTCTTATCCTAGTTACAAATTCCAACAGGAAAACGTTGAGTCTAAGAAAGTAACCATTGATGTCTCAAACTTGAACTCCCCATATATAGTTCAGCATCCACAATCAAGTTCATATGTTTGAGTTTGAACTTTAATATGCAATGCCTCAACCTAATCAATTATTGTTCAAAACCAGAGTGATTGAATCCCTTGCAAGGTCCCCAAATTGATTTATCATGTTCAACCTTTAATAATTAATTCTTCAAAATTTTCCCTTCAAATTTTGTTGATAAGAAAATGAAAGAGAAATAATCAAGTTAGCAGTTCAGGATAAGGTTCGCACTGAATAATAAAAAACTAGGTCACCTTGTCAGGGCCATAATTTTGCAACTGTAACCCAAAATGACCCCATTCAAAAAGCATTGGGAAGCTTAGGACAGGTACACCATGATGAAAGGATGCAAAACTCTATTTGGCAAAGTCTGACCTTTGATAACCACATGGAAAGGGCCACAAACTACAAAATATAAAAAACCAGGAAATTTCAAAAAATAAAGAAATCACATTCATATTTATCGAGTTTCATGTCATGACAGATCACCTCAATCTCTTGAGGGGGACGCTTGTCACATAGCTTTTCAAATTACTAGGAAAATCACTTCACTTTCTATTTTTGTCTTTCTATTTCCAACTAACATATAAAGAAACTGTCAATCAAACATAAAAATCATCATACTGTAGTTTTGCATCTCCTCTCAAAGATTGTTATCTTCTCATATACTAATCTCATTCTCAATAAAGATTTCACTATATCACAGTATCAACTGTGTTTATTAGGTTTATTCCCTTGTCTTGATTCATTGCTCTCATAACGCCTTTTTTTTTGCAATTTAAATTGTTGTACAATAGATTGCAAATCAAATCCATGGTAGTGATACGAAATAATGGAAGTGGGTTGTTTCATGTTTGTATTTCCAACAAGCTCAAAGTATTGGAATCACAGACTCAAGACAGATGACCCTTCTAATTATCTTCCTTGTCAATTCAATTGATCTTAGATGGAAAGCAAAGAGGAAGCTAGAGATATTTCCAAGCTATTGATTGACAAATCCCTCGAGAAGAAGGGGAGCAAGATGCTAGAATAATTCACCAATATTCTTTCACAAATTGTACCCAGGACATCCACATCTTCCTCCAATAAGCCCTCTGATTGTCCAACACATTTTAAGTTGCAAACCAATTTTGCTATCCCTCTTTTGGAGGGCAAAATCTATGCAAACTGAGTGGAAAAATGACTCAACCAATCAGAAACATATTTCTCAGTAAGATCAAAGAAAAATTTAAGCATAATGTAAAAAAAGAAACTGCTCCAAAAAGTAATGGCATGAAGTTTGACATTAGGTAGTAGGACCAACATCTTTGGCCAAACCCGTATTCAGGAAAGCTTCCCTTAGTAAGAGTCTGGTGATAAACATCCCTTTAGTTAGTTATATTGAGTCATGTGGATAACTTGTGCAAAATTTATGTCATTGTAATCACCCTGTCCAAACAAATTCAAAGATTACTAGATTTCAAAAAAGTCAAAGACTCAATTCTAGTTTTTTTTACACCAGATCTGAAGATGAAAATCCTAGATTCTTACTTCAAAAAGTGTTTTATTTGGGTATGAAAAAAAGCCTTCATGCCTTACTACAGGTAGATCTACATAAAAAACAATTCCCTCAAAAGATTCAAAGTTATAAGGAATATTTGCCCTTTGCTTTGACATAGAGATTTGTTGCACCAAAAATGATGTCAAATTCACCACTTTAATATCAATTGTTATCATCAACACATATAATAACCAAAATATGTGAAATAATAACAATAATATGCCCAATAAGAATAGAGATCACACACAACATGAGATGTTTGTGGGCCAAGATGCCCTAATATCTAATATTCTTAGAACTAGAATAAATCCTTAAGGTATGGAAACACAATACAACACTCCTAAAGAAAAAAGCCACTCCACTCTATATCTCCAACATGAAATCCCAAACATATACAATACTCTTCACATGCCTTACAATGATAATTGCCTATATAGACCTCCTAATAACATAATGGAAGGGAAAACCACTAATCCCAACAAAGGCCGACCCATTAACTCAATTTAATTAATCACAAAAGTTATCCACTCAAACCCAATTTAACTAACTAAAGGTGTGTGTGCCACATATCAGCATCTACACATCAGCCCATAATATCATTTGCCTGGGCACACAACAGTAAAGTTATAATAACTAGTGGCTATTGAGGGTGAAGCTATAGAAATTCAGGTAGTAAATCATGGATTTGTTCTTTTTGTTAGATTAACCACATTGGTGCAATTGTACATGTCCAATATCATTTGCTTCTGATTTTTTGCTTACACCAAACTTCAAAAGGAAGTAAGAGGAATTTATAAAAAAGTTCAAATTAGGTAAGTCTTTAAAGGCCTCGCCAGAAAAACCTTGTCTTCCTAACATGCCACACGTACACCTTGTTAAAGATTACTCACTCCACAAAACAAACCACTATTAGATTGTTGTCTGAACCAAACTTAACCATGTCATGCAAAAACAAAAGAAACAATTACAATTCATGTAAAATGTAAATAGCCATCGACATGATGGTTGGAAATATAGAATTGATTGAAATTCATGATTTTCAACTAAAAGATGAAGTGGTTAGCCCTTATTTGACGTGTGTAGCTCCAGGCATTGTTGAGGGCATAATTCCTTTCAAAACCTCAACTCGTCTCTCAGTTTGGGGTCTCGCTGATTCTTTTTTTGAAAAAATTGTAGATTAAGGATGAAGATGATCCCACTGTATAAAAAATCAGCAGGCTAAAGAGAAAACTAGAGATGAAGACAGGCAAATCATCCAGTCTCCGAAAAAACATTGATTTTCTGGGTCTGATTTTTTTTTCAGTCCACATTGTAGTCTTTTGGCTTGTCACTTGTTCATCGTTCTCACATTCCCTTTTAGGGATGTTATTCCATTCCATCCTTTTACATGAACTACTGTATCATATTTTTAAATTTTAATACAAAAAGTAACTATTCATCATAAAAAAATGGATAACAGTGTTCCTATTTGTTCAGAGGTTTGTAATTAAGAATACATTACAATCAACTGCTACAGCGGGACTTAGATTTCAATCTTGTCGAAATGTTGTCTGCTAAAATTCCATGGAAAGATATTTCATGTAGCCACTTACATGTAGGCATTTATTGTGATGAACCGTTGTTATTATATAAGGAATTATTTAGGACCCCTAAAAATTACCACGCTTGAGCCCCACTGTTAAAATAACTTTTTTCACTGAACATTGAATATTGCTTCAAAATTGTACCTCCTTGTAAGAAAAATTTAATCCAACATTGAATAACATTGTATATTGCTTCAAGTTTGTACCTCCTTGTAAGAAGAAATTTAATCCAGTATTGAATTTTTAATGTTTCAGTGTTTGCTCATAGCCTACATCTGTTTCAATATTGAATTCTCAATATCTTATGTTTCATTTTATTTTTTAAACTTGGTAATTGCCCTTTAAAACGTGGTGGCCCAAATGAAGGGTATTTCTCCAATATTGAATTTTCAATGTCTCACCTTTTCGCTTTCCTTCGACATCAGCTTGCTTGTGGGGTATTTCTAAAAATTGGCAAAATAAAGAATTGATGAGCATTAACGACTAGTATTACCCCAGCCTTCTTGTGTTTTGCTACTCTGTATAATGGAAACTTATTCAAAACAATACCATTGTTTCTGCTTGAACTCATACACAATGTTCATAAACTTGAAAGAAAATCGGCACGCTAACTTCAAAACAATGATTGCTTGACAAACAATTGAAATTTGACTTCGACCGAAAATCAACAATTGAATTACACAGTACAATGGAGAACACATTTGTTGAAACTCGACCCCAAAAGAAACCATGCAAGGCCATTACAGGGACGGTGATTGCCCTAGATCAGAATTGGAAAATGGCAAAAACTTTACCAGCTGCAAAGTGGGTTTCTGAACAAAATCGTCTGCAGGCCAAGAGTGCCTTCTGGTGTGGAAAAGTGTGCCGCTCACCATCCTCAACGTCACCTTGCGTTAATCAGATCTGCATTTGAATTGCTTAAAAATCCCAAAGGGGGGGACAATGAGGAGGAGCAGGAGCAGATGGGAAGCATATAGGAATGCTCCTTCCTACATTATTAGAGTACACGCCCGTATCTAGGCGTGTCAGCAGTGGCGCATCCCAGATGTGGGCTATGTATGGGCTGGATTAGTTGCCGCCATTCATGTAAGACACCCCATGTATGTTTCTGACCCATTTTTTCACGCGTGGAAAACATCTTCACTTGCATAAGTCAACATAATAGAAGAGAAGAGAAGATAGGACTATGACTTCGTCATTTTATTTATTTAGGTTAGAATTGGTATATTTTTGTACTGAAACTAACCACACATTGCAATGAATTTAGGTACCTTAACTGAGTGATGCAATTTGGGTTTAGAAATTGTATTTTGGGAACTTTTTGGTAAGTATTTTTGAAGTAAAGAATAGTGGAATGCAGGTCTGGAATTTGATGGTACCTTTTTTGTATTTTGGACTCTATATTACAACCTAAAAATTTATTAGACTGTATTATTTGATTTGCTATATTTTTATATAACTGTAAATATGACACTTAAAATTATTATTAAACCATAAAAATTTATTGTAGCATATATATAATGTTTATGATAAAAATATAAATTAGTTTAGAATTGGAATAATTCTTTCTAATTTCACTTTATATTAATATATATGATTTATAATATTTATTAATTCAAAATATGCTCAAAATAGAATCTTTTCAAGATTAAATATAGTTCTTTCTAATTTTTAAAATATTTTTAACAAAAAATTTAAGATTTTTACTAATGGTTATCATTGTTTTATATTAATATATATGATTTATAATATTTATTATAAAAATATATATTAATACAAAATCTTTTCAAAATAGAATATAATTGTTTTTAACTTGTTGAATATTTTAACAAGATTTATTTTCTATATGAATTTAGAAACTTCTTGTTAATTGTAAAGTAAATTTAAGATTTTTACATTTATTTTTAATTATCTATATTTTCTAATTTTACATTTTTTTTATTATATATATAACACAAACTATAAAAAAAATTCAACAACATTTATTTTATGACATTTGGGGAGCTTTGATTCTTTTCAAGATAATAAAGTATTTGTGTTTTATTGGTGAGCATGTTGAAATTTTAGATAATGAATTGAATAAGGATTAAACTATTTTTAATTCCATATAATTATTTATGAATAGGTTTGAAAATTAATATTTAAATTTGTTTAATAGTTAATTTTTTTTCATAAAATGTAAAATGACAGACATTTAAATGAATAAACTGTCAAAAAAAACTCATATGACATGTAGGGGTGGCCATCAAATTCCAGGTGGAATGTGACTTGGAGAAGCAATTATGAATAATTGTATTTAGGGTAAGAAGATGAAATATGAGTGAATTTAAAAATATATTTTTATGATATTTGAAAATGAATAATTTTGAGTAAATAATGAACACATGTATTAATATATTAAAAAAATAAAAAATAAAAAACTTTTTAGCAATATATTTACTATGTATTTATTAATTGAATATATTTATTATTTTATATATATGTGTATATGATATCAAAAATGAATCATCTTCAATTACGAATGAACACATCAAATTTATATATTATAAAAAAAAAGGTAAAAATGTAGCATTTTACATATAATTGAATATATTTATTCTTTTGTATATATGTATATGATATTGCAAAGAAATCATCTTGAATGAAGAATGAACACATCAAAAATATATTATAAAAAAGAAAGTATTTTAAAATTGTATTATTCAAGTGAAATTAAAAAATGAGTCATAGAGATATTACTCACATTCATTGGCTTTTAGAAATATAACAATGTACGCAATGAACACGATATTGTAGATATTAATGTTCATTTTTTGAAAGGAAGATACTTACTCTAAAATGCACCACATAAATAGAATAATAAGAAAATGTACTTTTTCCATTTTTACATAAGTCAAATTTGCAAACCATAGAAAATTGGAAGTAACCAATAAAAAAATATAAGATATAATGAAACATGTAATCAATAATATAACTATTGTTAGATGCTTAGCTATTCAACATTCTAGATTGAATATTTATCTTTTAGATTAAATAAAAAAAAATGAGTGTAAAGGAACATATGCATAAATGATCTTTAAGTCTACAAAATTTAGATGAAATAAATTAAAGAGAAATTATTATTTTTAAAGGCAACATCAATTTATTTGATATATACAAGCATCATTACAATTATGGAAGTAGTAGCAAGACGTAAAGTGAGTTGTAATGGAATGAAAAAATGAGCAATAATGGAATGCACATATTATAAAGAGACACAATAGTAGGTCTTGCTTTGAATGGTAATAATTAAAAGAAGGGTTGTATGGAATAAACCTAGACTTCTTGTAAAAAAAATTATCCTTTCAAGAGTTTGCATGTGATAATGTCATCAAGCACTCCTCTTCTTGTTTTCAGTGAGCAACATATGAGCTTTGTTGCATGTGTGTATATCTTTGGAATGTGAAGGCAGGGTATGTGCAAAGAGTTGCAAGGTCGCATACTCTTGAAATAGTTTTGAATGTCAACCCATGTCGATTAATGTTGTTGATGTTAATTGTTTCCCTTTGAAGTGTAAGGCCTTGTGATTTATGTATAATTAAGACACATACCATTTTTAGTGGGATTTGATGGTGGGAACCACAACTCAATGGGGTTAGAGGGACATTTTTTACATTGTTGTGAGCCATGACCAGGCCTAAGTAATGTTTGAATTGAACAAAAATAAACAAGGGAAGTTAAAGTGGTTTTTTTTTCCATCCTTGTATACAATTGCTTCAACCTGTCCAAGTGCACCATTCATAAGGCTTGTTTGCACCTATAAATTGGAACATAGCATAACTTCTTGGCCAATACACAAGAGGATCTTAGATTCAAGTTGTTCTTTATCTAGATTTGAGCATGTTGACCCCCTGAGTTTCTCTATAGTGGACAAGGCAATTGGCATTGCTAAAGACAACAACGTATGTTGATTATGTAGTTAGATCATTTCATTTGTTGCAAACAGATTTATTGAGGATAAGAAAATAGATTGCTCTTCAGAGGCGAGTGAAGAACTTGATCATGACATTAGAACTTGCCAATCTATAACTTTTGGAGAATGCAAAGATCAAAAAGCATAATTGATAACCTTCCACAAGTGAAACAATGAACACAATAAGATATCTATCATATAAATGAAGAGTGTAAATATGCAATAAGAAACCTTGCATATTGTTGTCCCAATTTTTTATTTTCAAAAATTTGATAACCCCTATGAATTTGTGCTCAAAATGTGTCGTTTTTGTCTCTAAAGCATGTTTTACGAGGTGCAAAACTCATATTTGTGAATGCCAAATCATCAAAGGGTGCGTTTTCCATCGTTATCCGAGTTTTGGATGGTTTTTTCCTTCATTTTCTTAGCTTTCTATGCAATTTCGGGTTTTTGGGGCATCACTGCAAGTAGGGGTTTTGGTTTCTTATTACAACTAAGAGATAGGAACTTTTTGCCTTTATTACAAGTGAGTAATAGGAACTTTTTATTTAGCTTCAGGTTGTAGGAACTTTTTGTTCTAATTACAAGTTGTAGGAACTTTTGAGATAACTTACAAGTTGTAGGAACTTTTTGTTCTAATTACAAGTCGTAGGAACTTTTGAGATAACTTATTGTAGGAACTTTTTGTTCTAATTACAAGTTGTAGGACATTTAACTGTTCTAATTACAAGTTGTAGGAACTTTTAAGATAACTTACAAGTTTTAGGAACTTTTCTTCCAAATTTAAAAGTTCACTTGTAATGAGACTTTTACTTGTTCTAATTACAAATTGTAGGAACTTTTAAGCTTACAAGTTTTAGGAAATTTTTCTTCCAACTGCAAGTTAAAAGTTCACTTGTAATGAGACTTAAAAAACCTAATTGCATTCTTTACTTGCAATCAGCATAAAAAAACCTGAAATGCTTGCAATGAAGTTTTACAAGTTATTTTAAACTTGTAATGAGCATCAAAAAACCCGAAATTAGTTTTGCAAGTGTTTTATGGATTTTTAGCTTTCCCTTGCTCATATGTACCCTGATTGGAGAGATTTTTTGCATGAAGAACACTTGGCAAGTTCTGCAACTTTATTGAATCCCCCATTTTTTCTCTAGCATTTCCACGTTTTTGTTGATTTGTGTTTGATTTTAATGCTCTTCCCTCCATGGTCAGATCTCCACAAGGCGACTGCAAGTTAACTTGTCACTTGCAGTCAGGTCTTCAAGACCCAATTACAAGTGGAAGCGTAAAAGTTTTTCCCTACATTGCACTTGTTGTCAGCCTTCCAAAACCCGAAATTGGTCCGAAATGCACTCAAAAACACTTGAAAATGAGTCTCTAGGATCCAATCACAAGTGCAAAACTTGTATTTTCCCATTACACATATGAAGTTGCATGTTCATTCTCCACATTGCAAGTCAATGTTCTTATTTTTCCACACATGTAATGCAATCTCCAAAACCCGAAATTCACTTGTGAGCCCATTTTTGCATCAATTTATCCCTTCCCTTGTCAGTCTTGTTTGCACACATGATCTATCAAACCAACAAATCAAGGCATGGGCATTGTTTTATAACAATTTCATCTTGAATAAGGTGTTATGGGTTCTTCATCAGTGAACAAAAGAAGAAGAGATACAACAGTAATTCATGGGCCAACCCGAAGGTCAATAATCCTCATGAAGCCATCCGGGGACAAAGTGAATCAAGCATGGAAAAAGAATGCAACGAAGAGAATAACTTCCTTCCCAAAGAAATGGTACTACTCCAAGCCTATGATAAGGTTGAAGTTCGCCAAGGACACAAAGATCATTGAGAATGCAAATTCTCGTTTCAAGTTTGAGATGTCTTCACCAATCCTATATACTTCAAGTTCTAAAATCCTAAAGCAGTATGAAGATCATTGCAGATGAAGGATGATGTAGTTAGAGTCATGTCTTAAACACTTAGAATAATTTAAATTATGCATTTGTAATCTTGTTTTGACAAATTACATGTAAAGTCAGAAATTGTAATGGCAAGTGGCCATGCTATTTGCATTATTGAAGATTGTAATTACATGTAATCAAGTTACAAGTCAAAATAAATTAGGACTGTAATTTGGAATAAGTCAATTGCAAGTAGGTAGTGGTTGAGAGAACTTCTCAAGTTAGTTGGGATCCTCCCACCTTTTTCTCAAGGCTTCTCTCCTATAAATACTTGAGGGGGTCTATTGTAATCTTGATCTTTTTGGCAATAGAGAAAACTCTGCAGACATTTACAACAAAGAGACTTTGTGCTTTGTGTATGTAAACTTAATTTCCAAACAATACAAGGAAGGCATATGAGATTTCAAACATTGTGTTGAGTCTTGTTGCATGTTATTACTATGTTCTTATGTCATAGTGGTATATTTTTCTGAGTTATTCTTGTGATATTGTGGAGTTGTTGTGATAAGACTTTGGTTTGATTTCTTGCAGACTTTGTGCTACAAGTTTGAAAGATTGAATTAGTTTTATTTGTGATTAGGAGTTGGAAAGAGTTACAAGTCTTTGTGCTTATAGTAATTCCCATATAAAGTGATTCGTAAGTGCACCATACTTGCAGACTTTGAGCTGATATATGTTGTATTTTGTTCTTAAATTATCATTCTAAAAGGGTAGATAGGATTTCAGATACTCAAGACTTTGTGCTTGGAGATTGTTTTCTCGTCCCAAAGGAGGTGACAGAAGTCTTTGTGCTTTCAGGAAACTTCATTTCCTCTCTCTCAATTTCATTTCAAGCCATTGTAATAGTTTTCTTAAAGGTTATTGTCACTTTTCTGTAAGGAGAAAATAATATAATCCTTCCTGAATAAAGAGGAAAGGTTGTTGTCTTACCTATATTAGTTTAAGTTAGTTAGTAGAAAAGGGGGAGCCTTCCCTAAATTAGGAGAGTATCATACTCACACATTGTGGTTGAAACCACAATTTTGCATATCCTCAAGGTATACAAAATTTTCAACCAACACATATATAAGCAAGGTAGATGAGGTGAGAAGGTAGGAGACAATGACTAACTACCCCTCCAAATGTGCAACACTTGTGAGCTTGTTAGTCGGATATTTTACTTTGTTGTCGGCCGTAGTCGGCCTCGGTCGTAGTCGGCCAATTGTCAAATAAAACAATAGTTAGTAAAGAATAATAATGTCATGTACTTTCGGGAAAACATGTTCAGATTAATGTTAATGTAATGTTGTTATGAAACGTCGTGTCGGTTGGTTGTCTAACCACTGCCGAGCGTTATATGTAGTCGGTGGGAATAGTCGGGAGATTATTATGTGATGATTCCGAATGACTTATGGTGTAAGCATTGTGATACTCTCTTGTACATGTTATTTCCTGAGAATGAATAAAGCTTTTGGCATTTTACTATGATATCTTTCCGTTTACTGTTTTATCCTATGTTCTGCATATTACAAGTTTGCCAGTAGTACGTCAGATTAGAATCCCATTCCGTAGGCAAACATTTGGCGCCGTTGCCTGAACGGACTAGGGCATCATCCACCATGGCAGCGTAATGAGTCAACCAGCGGAAGAACCTATAAATGCTAATGAGGAACGAGAAGACTCATTGACAGAAGATTTGGTAAATTTGTGGAAAATCTCGCTCTGTGACCACGTACGTAGGGAATCCCACATTCGGGAGATCCGAGGAAGTCATCACGGGATCGGTGGAAGTGAGAACGGCGAGTGAACCACCTCACGAGCGCATGCCAGTTCTTGGCCCCATACATTTCATTGTGCGGGGCGAAGGAAAAGCCGCCCGGCTGGCGAAATTGTGTCTGCTATTTGTGAAGACGAAACAAGCGTGAAGAGGAAGAGCCTTTGATACTAGCCCGTCGTACTTAGGCAATCAACAATGATTGCTTGAACAACTAATAAATGCCCGTACGACCGAACAAAGACAAGAATAGAGTACCTGACGAGCACGGGACTTCGGAAGAACAAGTTCGGCGATCACTCAGGCTACAAGAGCAGGAAAGTCGGCGAAGACGACTAAGGCAAGTCGGTAAGGAACTAGATGAGGACTTAATTGAAATCAATCAGAGCATAAAATGAACATATGAAAATTTGAAAAAAATAGACACGTCTATTGAACGAACACATCACAGTTTGATAGAAGGAAGGGACGAAGACCCCTTCAGCACTCCATATACAGAAAAATATAACCTCTATGACAATGAAGATGAATTGAATAGTAGCATCAGACGATTTCGAGAGTTGTCACTCTCGGACGACGACACAGAGTTAAAGAGGGGAAGGCCAGAGCTTAAGACCCCAGGGCAAAGAGAGCATCGGCGGGATCCTGAGGAGACCCACGGTGTTGTGGACGCTGACGGAGGACTTGGCAGTGACTCGTACGTGGCCGAGAGTGCTGGTGACGCACAGGGAAGTAGCGAGGAATCCACTAGTCTAATCGGGTCCAAAACACAAGGAGGTCAACAAGGAGGTCAACCGGTAAAGATGGCTCAACCGGATCGGCAAAAGTTGCCGAAATTCATGGGGAATGGCTCTGAGGATCCCGTACGGCATTGCAAGACATGCGAGACTATCTGGATAGCCAGCGGGCAGGATGACCCCGACCAGTGGTTGAAGGCATTTCCAGCAACACTTCGAGCCGATTGCCATTGATTGGTACCGGAATTGGACAATATGAAGAGAGCGCCACATGGAGAGGTCCTGAAGCAAATTTACAGAAGCGAGTTCAAACTTAAGGACGGCGATAGTGAGATAGTCGCGAAATCTATCGCTTCAAACAAAGGCAGAAGCGAGCGTCACGGACCTACAACAGGAGGTTGAAAGACTTGATCGGGAAGCTGGAGGCACAACCGGCCGATGGGTTAAAGAAAAGATGGTTCATTGAAGGACTGATTCCCTCACTCCGGCGGAAAATGAAAGTAGTACCACCGTCCTCGTACACCGAAGCCTACAATCGGGCGATGGATATTGAAAGTGAAAATAGGACCTCCTCGAAGGGGAAGAGGAGGGATGACGACGAGAGTGCCGAGGACAGTGACGATGAATCAGCAATCGTACAAGCCCTTCGGCGGGATATGATGCGGATAATGAAGGAACTGAAGACCGACAGGGAAGGATCCAAAGAGGCCAATGAATTATGGTGTACGGACTGTAAATCGGAAGGTCACACAAAGGCAAGTTGCCCAAAAAAGTTATTCTGTGACATCTGCCAGGTCATGGGACACTCCGTCAAAGAGTGCCCATACAATTTAAAAACTAAAAGTTCGCAAGTATTCTTCACTCAAGGCGAACAGTCAACACCTCCAACCACGCCACCGAAGCCACAGAACAACAATGCATCCCCTGGAGGCTACCGCAACAATCGGCGAAATACGCTGAGAAGTAAAATTCAGTATGACAGCAAAGGGCGGTAGATGATCCGGTCGAGGCCTTAATGAATGGGAGTCACTGCGAGGATTGTGGGCTGACCAAAGGTATGAGAAAACTGTGCAAGTGGTGTGGACCGGGTGATCATGAAGACACCGATTGTCCGAAGCAAAAAGGAAGTATCAATATGCTGGAGGTAGCCGACGAGGAGGTCTTGGCGATTACGAGAGCACAGTCAAAACGAGCAAATTATCTAGATCCTCGTACGGAGAAAGAAAGATTTCGGGAGGCCAAGACAAAAGTAGCCGAGGCAATGGCGAATGAAGGCAAGAACTATAAAGCTACCAGTACGTTGCTACAGTCGGAGTCAGAGAAGAATATCGTACGGCAGGTGCTTCACACAACCATACCCATTAAGGTAACTGATCTTTTGCAAACGATGCCTTATCTCAAAGTAGCACTGACAAATGCTATTGAAGAAAACCTTCCGAAGAGTTCACCAGAACGTACGCCAGAAGTGGTAGCCGAGACTTCGGATCCAATGCTCCTAGCAGTAAGCATCGGGAGGAAACCAGCCATCGTCCAGATGGAAATCTTGGGCATGAGATTATCTAATACTATCGTCGATGGTGGTTCAGGAGTAAACGTACTGCCAGAAGAGACCTGGAAGTGTCTGGGTAAGCCGACTCTCTGGCCCCCGACATTCCACCTCGTGGGAGCAGATCAACATGGCATCCGACCGTTGGGTACGCTAATGGAGCAGAAGGTCTTGATCGGCACGCAGTTGTTTATGTTGAATTTTGTAGTCATCCCAATGGAGAGGAAGGTGTACGATGCACTCTTGGGACGGGGATGGTTGATTGCTGCGAAGGCAACCCACAATTGGAAGCGGAATACACTTTCAATAGAAAATCGAGGGAGAAAATACACCATTGATCTGAAGAACCCAGGCCGTCAGTGAGTATCTGGCGTCTTCGGCATCGGAATCCGGAGGAGACTCAGACGATGATGAGAGAAAGACAATGGAACCAGATGAAGAAGGGGTATTGGAAATCGGCAGTTGCTCGGAAGATGAGACCAGTTCACTGAGCGAACTGTTTCACTGGCAGATGGAGGATTATGAAGTCTTCCACTCGGATTGCCACATGCTGCAGGTCAAAGAGGGGGAAGTAGAAAAGGATAATGGCTCGACCAGTGAGACATTCCCACCTGAGGACGGAGAATATAAAGAAGGTACGGCCGAATTGGATGTGACTCCAGCCCACAGGTTCGAGCAGGACAAAATCATGAAGTACGAGGAACCAACGTTGAAAAAAATAAATCTCGGGGAATCAGCCAAACCTAAGGAGATTTTTGTGGGTGACGACTGGGACCCTGTCCTGAAGGCGGCAGCATTTAGAATCTTCATGGAATACAAAGACGCTTTCGCTTGGACGTACAAGGATTTAAAAGGCATCCCACCGGAGTTATGTGTGCACAGGATTCCTCTCGTACCGGGAGCCCAGCCCATACGGAAGCGACCGTACAGAATGAACAAAAACTATGCCGCTAAAGTACAGGAGGAGATTGAGAAGATGCTGGAGGCCGGCATCATTTTCAAGGTGGAAGTCAGCGAGTGGGTATCGCCGATCGTCATATCATTGAAGAAAGAGAAGGAGCAAATTAGAATCTGTGTTGACTTCCGTAGCCTGAATGCAGTGACTATCAAGGATCCATTTCCCATTCCCTTCACCGACTCGATTCTGGAAGAAGTTGCCGGGCACGAAATGTACTCCTTTCTAGATGGCTTCTCGGGTTACAATCAGATCAGTATCGCCGAGGAAGACAAATTAAAGACTACGTTCGTCGTCGAAGATGGAGTGTACGCATACAACCGAATGCCGTTTGGATTATGCAACGCACCAGCTACATTTCAGAGGATAATACTCCACATCTTTGATAAAATGTCAGTAGGTAATTTCAAAGCATTCCTTGATGATTGGTCGATTTATAGCGATAAGGAAAAACATTTGAAAGCTTTAGGCGAGTGCATGGAACGGTGTAGAGCAGCCCGCCTTGCCTTGAATCCGAAGAAATGTAGATTTATGGTGCCGCAAGGGAAGTTGCTCGGACACATCGTGTGCAAAGCTGGGTTGAAAACGGATCCCGACAAGGTGCGAGTCATCGTACAGATGGAGGCTCCTGAGAATGTCACTGGAGTAAAGTCTTTCCTCGGCCATGTGGGATACTACTGAAGGTTCATTAAAAATTTTGCCCAAGTATCGTACCCTCTCGACCTACTGACGAGGAAAGGCCAACCATTCGTGTGGGCCGAAGAACAGGAGAAGGCATTCCGGGAACTGAAGGATCGACTGATCAGCTCACCCATATTAATGTACCCGGACTGGGATAAGGAATTCCACGTACATGTAGACGCTTCTAATTTTGCCATCGGAGCAACCCTAGCACAAGTGGGAGCGCACGGGTTGGATCACCCAGTATTCTTCGCCAGCCGGCTACTCTCAAAGGCAGAAAGGAATTATAGTACGACCGAGCGTGAGGCACTGGGAATGGTGTACGCCGTACAGAAGTTCAGGCATTACCTCCTCGCCACGCCGTTCACTTTTTACGTGGACCACCAAGCTTTGATGTACCTGGTAAACAAACCGATTATCCAAGGACGGGTGAGTAGATGGTTACTGCTGTTACAAGAATTTACGTTCACCATCATCGTACGGCCAGGAAAAATCCATGTTATTGCCGACCAATTATCTAGAATCCGGTCGGGTGAACCTGCAGAGGGTGGGGTGAACGAAGACTTTCCGGACGCACATTTATTTCAGATTGCAATATTGTCGTCATGGTACGAGAAGATTGGAGACTATCTGTCCACATCCACATTCCCAAGTGATATGCCACCAGCCGAGAGGAGGAAGATCGTACTGAAAAGTAAGACATTCCAATTGATCAATGGGC
>VDFB02193867.1:35876562-36158776 GCA_007258455.2 Sequoia sempervirens
CTTCATCGCCACCTTTTAAACACAACTTAAAGTTAATGAACTAGACCAAGGGGTCAACTTGAAATTAAAACATTAATGCCTTGAAATATATTATTTCACCAAAATAATGTTTTTTAAAGCCAAAATCAAACCCAAGCAACTGCTCCAACTGAAAATGACTTAATGAAGGCTGACAACTGAACCACTGCCAAAATTAGTATTTACTAAAAATAGTAAATACCTAGAAATACCACAAACGTCCAAGCAAGGAAACCCTAATTTCACTTCTGATCAACCTACGGATTTTCGGAAATAGGCTATCAGTCAAAGAAGAGCGTATGGCCAAAATGGGGACATTACAACAAAGGTCCCGGAAGAGGTTCAAAATTCAGTTTTCATGAAAATGGCTAAGTCTGGAGAAAAACACCAAAAGTCAAAGATGGTTTTTCAAAACTTGAAAACCACATGTGCACCTAAAAGAGGAATTTTGAATATTGTTAAATATTTGAATTTTGACTTTCAGTTAGACTGAACGATTTCTGGGTTGTCATCTCCAGTTAACATTTTGGCATCATCTCCAGTTAACATTTTGGCATGTTAAGTGTTCTTTCAGTTTTGCATGTTGAGTTAATTAATTTGCATGTTCAGTTAACTGACTTTGCATGTTGAGTTACTGTTTTGCATGTCCACTTAACTGAAGTGCATGTCAAAGGTCAACTTGAGCTTTAATGCATGGCACATATTTGAGTTTTGTGAAGATTTTGTGAAGTTGGCGCTTCATTATGGATTTTAACTTCAGTTTCTAAAATGGACGCTTTAGTTAGGATTTCTAACTAAAGATTTAAAGCGTGGATTTTGAGTTCTCAAATATGGCAACCTTAATATGGAATTGTCAACTGAAGTTTGATGTGCATGATGCTTTAAATGGATTTTGCAATTGAAGTCTTAAGATGGCGACTTTAGTCTTAAAGCATGGCGCTTTATTTAGGAGATTTGAAGGTGCTACAGGTGTCAGTTTTCAACATTCTTCGTAGCAACAGATTCAGTTTGTTCAGAAGAAGAATATTCCAGACTTTGTTTTCAGTTTGCATGCAGGTTTCATCGAATTCAAGACAGAGATAGGCAAATTCTACAGAAGCAGAGCAAATAATAAAACCTTCTTTCTTCTGTCTTATTTCTTCTATTTCTCATCTTAGATTGCTGTTAGCATGTCGAAATTCAATAACACCAGGAGTTTGATCATGGGTTATGCCGATGTTGTAAAACCCTTGTCTTGAATTTTTCGAGAAAAGAATTGCCCGTAGTCTTCTGAAGCTCGTGCTTTTCGAGAATCTCTTTGCATGTGGGCCTAAAACATCTTTGATCGACTATAAGGTTGTCTTAGAATTTGATTCTGCACAAAACCCACGTTTTAGAAAAACTTCGAAAATTTTTCCCACCATAGGCTATTTTTAGCCTTATTCAGAGATTTCCAGCTTTTCCAGAAAGTTGTCTGAGTATATTCGACTTTACAGTCAAAAGTCTTCATTTTCTAAATGCAGTTCAATCTCATTGATTATAGGATCAAATCAGTTCTTATACATGATTTTGTCAGAACTTCAGACACAGACTTAAGTCATGTTTATCGAGTGGTTAATCTAAGCAGTTTGGAAGGTGTTAGCAACAATTCATTGAGAAATCTTGAACATTCCGAATTGCTGGCAGCGGCATCTATTCCTGTCACCACTTTTGATCTCGAGTTTGTTCTTGCTTGCATCAAGCATTATGACTCGTCTTCACGACAAATCAGATCAGCTGATGGGAGGGTTCTCTGCAGTCTTAAACCGAAGTATATAGAGAAATGCTTTGCTATTCCTCCTCGTTCATATAATTTCACTGTGGTTATTGAGGCCTGTGAGAAGATATGGGATGGAGATCAAGAACGTTCACAGAGAAAGGTGGCTCAGAGATGGTTGAAAGTTCAAAAGACTAACATGCCTAAAAAGGTTGGTCGTGGTGAATTCAAGGATGAGGTTGTTGTTTTAATAACTTTACTCAATCGAGTTACAGGTCAAGAAGATGCTAGCATTTTCTGACCATGGATGTTTTACCTTATCTCCAGAATTCTTGATGGCACAGAACATTTTGACTGGGCTATGTTGATTAGTGATTACCTACATCAGCAAATTATTGATTTTCTCAGGTTTCATGAGTTTCATATGGTCTCCTACTTGGTTTACTTAGTTGCATTTCAAGGCAGCTATAGACATCTGAAAACTAATGGCACTATTGGCGTTCAACGTGTTCACGAGTACTATTCTCAGTTGGAGTTTTCTAAATCTGAACAAGATTTCCAAGCAGTGAATGATCACTTTTCTATGAGGAAAGTCAGAGATCTTGACAATGAAATGCACATTTGTATTTCTGCCGAGGCAAAATCAGCAATGGAGACTTGAGCGGATTGGTTTATCCAATTCCCTACTTTCACATACATCCAGGTTTATGGATATGTTGGAGAGCCTCTGATGTTGTCGAGGTATCTTTCAAACAAGATCATCTTCATGGAGTTTCTCAGACAGATGCAACATGTTCATTCCTTTCTTCGCAGTCGTCATAAGACTGCGGCTACTTTTTCGTTCGGATTGGGCATTTTCACATGCAAGACTGCGGCAGATGCCAAGCATATGTCAACTGAGATGGAAAGATTCAAACTTAAAAATCATATTGAGAGGCGTTCCTATGATCCTTTCGATCACTATGCAGCCAGGTTAGAGCGAGGGATTGCACATAAGCCAGCACTTGAAGATTTCTGGGCTAATTGTGAAGATGAATTCGAGGTTCGTCGTCGTCACTATTGTAGACTCACTATCGCTCAACTCTTTGATTACCTATCAGAAGATGTTGATGGTTTATCAGATGACGATGGAAAAGTTCTTCTCAATTCATATGTCAAGGATCAAATTGCTCGGCAGCCACTTCGCTCACCAGATTGGTATGCTAAGGAGAATGCTTCTATTGAGGATGTGTCTAGATCGGTTATCAAGACCAGCAAGCAGTTCTTGGAGAATAAACAAAGGCGAAAGTCAATTCCTATGACAGAGCCGCCAGTGAATTTTTCTTCATTACCTTCTACTTCGAGGTCAAGGCCTTGGGTTAAGGCTATTGTAACGCCACCTGAAGGAGTTAGACTCAGTGGAAACACAGGAAAGAGGACTATTGGTAAATGGAAGCAGAAGTAGGTTGAGAATATACCTAAAATTCCAGTAGAGACAGTCATTCAGGTTGAACCTCGTGTTTCACCTCCAAGTTCACCGCATGTGCAACCTATTGATATAGATTCAGAGCCTAAGATACCAGTTCGAGTAGGATCGGAGACAACTGAACCACCACAGGTTGATACATCAGGGACAATCTCTCCTCAAATTGATAATATTGTTCAGTCTTGTTGGCTCGAGAGAAGTTTGGGGAGACAGAGGCGAGAACCTTCATATAATCTTGATTTATCTGAGTTCGGTGAACCTTATCAGAGAAGGTCGAACAAGAAAATCAAGAAGCAGGTGCATATCGAGAAGACTCCAGAATCAGAGATTGTTATAGAAGTTGCTACCCCTCCAGAGGGTAAGAGCCTAGATGAGGTTGAAGTCGGTGACTTTACTTTCACCAAGGCAAATCTTGGCAAGACCACTCGAGAGACAGATGTGAGCCTTCTTAAGATTGTCACCAATAATCTTGAAGAATGCATCACGAAGGATGGAGAGGATAAGGCATTGCTCAAGGCTGAGAACAGTCAACTTCATCAGTATATCTTTGATCTTGTTCACGGAAATTCAAGTAGAGCGCCTGTTCTTCCTCAGAATACACCTGCAGAACAACGAAAGCTGGATCAGTTAGTCAATCATGGCAGACTTTTGGATAACTGGATTGAAAGCTTAATTGTTACAGGTTAGCGTCTTCTTATGGATTTGTATTAGTTGAGGAGTGACGCACATAAACTTCGTCAAGGTATTCAGTTACTCGAGATTTCAGTCACAGAGAGTTTAGCCAAGGATTGAGTTCTTGTGTCTCAGTTGTCTGTTGCATATGATGCCTTGGAGATTGATGAAGATCAAGAGAAGGTTTTTACTTGGAGGGAGCAGCACCTTTTCAAAATGGAGATATGTGAAAAGATCTCTACCAAGTTGTTTTCACTGAAAGATAATGTTGTTGGAGCTCTTGCACTTGTCAGTGGTTTTGTTGTTCAGATTCTGTGTCATTACCTTCTTGAAGATGGCACGTATATTGCACTAAATGAAGTACAAGCTGAGTTTGAAAAGCTGATTCGTGATAACCTTGAGGGAGATCCTATGGCGGCTAAGTTGGAGAATATTTCAGTTATTTCAACTAGTTTCAAGAAGGCGGCTGAAGATGTCAGAGAATGTATACATACAATCAAGGAAAGTGACAAAGAACTGAAGAAACAGATTGTTGTTTTGGACAGCATCAAAGTGCCAGAAGACAGAGAGATTGATGAGTTCTTGGTTGAGGTGTTAGACCGAAATGACATGGAGTGATCTGCCAGTTGGAACTTGCAGTTGATTTTGAGGATAGAATCAAGAGCAGCAGTTAACTCGACTTTCAGTTTTTAGTTCACTTGTTGACTTCATACATGCTTATCTCTTCCTAGGGATTATCTTCACAGGAGTTAGGGTTAGGGTTTTCAGTTAACTGAGGGTAGTGTCCAGTTAACTTTGCTTTTAATAAGGATGTGCATGCTTGCACATTGTCCATTTAGGTTAGATGTACCGGTTAACTGATGGTAGCTTTCCAATTAACTGTATAGTTTACTTTATTAGGGTTTAGTAATAAATCTTGCATGCATTGCAAGACTATAGTTGACTCAAGGTGATTTTAGGGTTCCCTACACCTTTTGATGTCTATAAATAAGAGTTTTGCTCATTTGTAAATAACTTTTGCACGAGAGAGGAATATATGTTGTGCCTACCTTGCCTTCAATATTGCTCGTTTTGTATCTGTTCATGCGTATTTACTGTTATGATGAATTGTTATGCCACTTGGGTTTCATGCAATTATGATGGTGAATTCTTTCCTTAGTTAGATCAAATCTGTTTTGTGTTCAATAAACTTGTTCAGATTGAGCTGATAGGTGTGCCACCTTGCCTTCAAGTTGAGAATCTGTTCTTGTTTATCGTATGATGTTTTGTGAATAATAAACTTGTCTAGATTGAACTAATAGATGTGCCACCTTGCCTTCAAGTTGAGAATCTATACTTGTTTATCGTCAGATAAGTCATCCTTGCTCCATTTCCTCATGCTCTGTTTTCTTGAGGAAAATGGATAGATTTTAAGTAATTAGCCTAGTTGTAGTTAGTAATCTGCGAAACCAGAAAATACTTAGCTGCAACGTATATAGTTTTCGAGAAAGCCTTGTACCTCTTACAGCTGAGACAAAAAGACAAGATATAGTTTAGTTTATTTTCCTTTACAAGTACTTTTGTCAAGCACAACGAGGGAGCTTCCCCTCCTAATTTGAAGAGCACTCATTGCGTAGTGTGCATAGCTATCCGTACCAACTCTTACTCCAGAGATGTTAGTTGTTACGCCAACACAAGTAAAACATAAAAGTGACTTAAAAAGCTCATAAAGTGAAATCGGGTCTTGGGGACTTGATTGCAAGTGAATGTATTACTTGCATTTTAGAACTTGAAACCCCCAAACTTGCAGTGATGTCTTTGAAACCTGAGATTGACCAAAAACATGAGAAAAATGACTCAGATTTTCACGAAAACGGACGAGAGTGAATGAAAAATGTTGGCCAAAAGGACTATAGACCCAAAACTTAAAATGCCCAACTTTTGTACCTCATAATACGTGCCTTGAGACCTAAAAATGTCAAAATTTTCATAGGTTATCTCTAATTTTTGCATGTCAAAAATCAGGGACAACACACCCTAGCTAGACGTGGCTTTTATTACAATAGCATGCATTATTTATAATCTGCGTAGAAAGAGTATCACAGGATATAATGTGCAAGTACTGTATTGCAGGCACCCATCCAACTATGACATAAGCAGCGCCCATGAGTATCGCTGGAAGGCATACATGATTATGAAGTGATTATGATATAAGAGACAGTGATTAACAGTATCCATGCAATGCTTATAGTTAATGATTGTTTCATGAAAGGAAGCAAATGAAAATAAGTGTCCCTTGGCCAGTGATATGAAGTGGTGTCTCCTTGCAAAGAGACATGAAGGTATCAATAGACTAAGGGATAGAAAATAGCAAGGGGGGAAAAAGCAATAAAGGGCAGCGATTAAGAGATTTAAAAAAGAAGCAAATACAGTTTAGAGAAGGCAACGATAATATAGTAATAAGCATTGATGAGACAGCGATTTGCAAAGGGAGTGATTATGTTTAATAAACAAACAGCTATGACATACTAATAGGCAGCATAACATGGCAGCGATTAAATTAATCAAAGAAGCTGTTTAAAGGAAACAATATTAAAACACAATTATATTATAAATTGCAGCATTAATAATGGACAAGCAATGCACAAAAAAGCAGAGATTAACTTCAAGGGCAAAAGGTTGAGACTATTTGTAAGGCTATCTCTTTTCTAAGGGATACCACCCTTCATGAAGGGGTACATGGAGGGTACAAAAAAACAGATTTGAAGGAGATTAGGGTATGGAATGGGAAACATAGAGAGAAGCAAGAACAAGAAAGAGTCTGCACTCAGAAAGGCAGCAGGCCCTAAATGCAATAGGGGGTTGATATCATGAAGAGTAGGATAGTTCAGGGAATGATAAATGAAGATAAGTAATGAATCAATAAGGGCAGTAAGTCAACCATAATTACATATACACATAAATGAATAATGGCATATACATACATACATACATACATACATACATATATATATATATATATATATATATAGAATATCTATACATAGGAATTATATACGATTATGCAATAACGATGCTTTCAGCAATTATTGAGCCTTATAAATAATTATGATGCTCTAATATAAGTATGGATAATAGATTCTTATCTGTTTGACCTACACTAACGATATCTTCTGAGTGTTAGGAGCAGATTGATTTTGGGAAGAGAAAGGAAGGAGATCGGCCACCAAATAAACATCTCAGCTTGCATTAATTACTTTTGATTGCAGCATTGTGAGTTAATGTATTTATGGTAGAATATTTAGGAGATATAATGCATTGTTTAAATAGGATCAATGCTTCATGCACACTTCCACTTATACCTTATGATAGTATATTCATTATGTATTGCTCATGTATTTATTTGTAAACATGAATATAATTAATCTAATATGCACATACCTTCACCATGATGGGAGAAGGGAGAACTGCCAAGGGAATACAGTGAGCGGGCCTCTTCTAGGTACGCCACCCAGGGGAGGCAGAACAAAATGAGCCCACAAGGGGCCAAGGGGGCACTGCCTTTGTACAAAGAGTATTGCCCTTGGGCCTAGGGGAGTTGGCTACCAGGACACCTTTTGCAATCTCACTTCCCCTATCATGGTGTAGCAATATAAGGAGATCAATCACAAGGGAATGGAAAAGGACGGAAGGATGAAGAATCCTCACTAGGCCACCTCATATGAATGGCATGCACCACATGAGGTCAAGGAGGCCACCTCAAATGAATGGCATGCGCCACATGAGGTCAAGGAGGTTAAGACAACCTGTCAAACCACCCTCTTCCATGCTCCCCCATGACTAAGCATCTTCAAGGTGGAGTAATAATCAGATTAACAAATTTACTTTAGAGTTGCCAATGTTAAATCATGATATCCTATTTGTTAAGTTATTATTGTAATTGATTTCTAACTTGTCTGCAGGGATCATAAATCGAGCCAAGGTACTCTCTAAATCTGTTATTTGCTTGGAAATTGATAATTTAGAGTAAAAATAATATAATTCCTATTAGGGACATTACATTCACCACCTATTGCAACCAGAAAACTCACAATACTTAGTTTTATGGGTCATTTCAAGATCTGCAACTTTGAACAGAGACTTCTCAAAGGTGTGCCATTCCATCCCTAATCCACATCAGTCCTTTCCACATCCCTACTGCACCAGTACAATGATGAATTACTCCTTTAGGCTTTTTGGCAACACTCCAATGAGCGAGGAACATTAAAACCCCAGCAGTCTTGGACACTTTAGACCCAACTTTTCAGATCAATAGTTTAACAGCAATTTGAATTAGTTTTAGGGCTACCATTTAGAAGACTTGCCTAAATACGATGAAGAAAAAATATTTGTTCTGCTCTTGCCATTGCTTTCTTATATCGGTACTCTTCCATTAGAACATTTTCAACCTCTTCTTCATTGTTGGAAAATTCATTGCTAATATAATTACCATTTAGTGGATTCTGGAGCTTTATGGCTGAAATGAAATCTTCATGAACTAAAACATTATGGAAACCTAGAAAACCCTAATCCATCACACAACCTACTCGAGAAACCCAAACCATAACAATATGAATATGCAGGATGTTCACATGGATTTTGGTCATCAAGACACCCTCCAAAAGATTCTATATCAGTCTATTTGACATAGAAAGAACATAATGATATTTGACACAACTTAAAGGATCAATTCAGAGGTTCAAAACATCTCAAAGGATATAGTTGTCACATATAGAACTCTTGTCAACTGGCATTTGCTTTATGCATTCAGATATGGAAAATTACTATGAAGGCCATCCATTATATGGACTTGTTAAGATATGTAAACCCAAATAGATTATAACACAAACAAAACAAAACCCCTAAACAAAACATAGATAAGGCACATATGTGCTAATACTTGTCGCCATTGTGACATAGAGAAATGAAAAATGTATAACTACAAGAACTCAATACAAATTCCAAAAGAAAACAAGATTTTAAAAAAAAAGTGTGCTTAGCCATACCATCACTTTGAACCATGGTTCTATGCTCCATACTTTCAATAACATAGGTTAACTACATCCCAAGCATCTTGATCATTAGTGTGATAATTCAATCCACATTGCTAAAGAATCCTCTATACCGGAACTTGGTGTCTCAATCTCATCTGCATCATTAATGTGGATGATGGAAGCATCAAAGTGCTTAGGTGCATTCTCAACCAGGGTCTTGATATAACACTTGTCCCAAAATCCTAAAGACTTCTAAGCCTTAGTTTTCTTATCAATCTTACAGTTTACCCATGGCAATCACCTGAAAAATGGTTGTGTATACCCTCATAGCAAGCTTATCTAGCCAAAACTCAGCTTTATTTCCTTGTTGAGTTATTTGATAAGCAATTTCGCACTCAAATTAGGTACATAAATAACATCCATAATAATGCAATCTTCTAGCACAAACATTACCAATACCAATAATGAAAAGGGTTGAGTTATCCCCTAGCCAAATATCTTAAATAGAGATGTTTGTTGAATGTCAAGAGGTATTACTTAAGGTGTCTATCTTAAATTTGAGGGAAAAGAATTTGTATGCAAAGTAAAAATAATACTCTTTTGTTCAAATTTTGAGGCACACACATATTCTTCTATGTGTGTAATGTTTATTTACTTATTTTCTTTTGGTCAGTGCCTCCATGAGATGGATATAAATTTACCCACCTCATAGAATGATACTGATACAGCCCTCACCCCCTAACTAATGTTGTTAAACACCTCTTTGCATAACTAACTAAACCTTAGCATCCACTTTACCAAGCTTTTCAAACAAACTACTATTCTTGGTCACATGATGAGTGCAACTAGGATCTATAATAAAGTCACATTTCAAAGTGAATGAGAAGTATGCACTATAAGAACATTAGTCTTATCTTTTTCTTTTTGCTTTCCTTGGCTCGCCTTAAGTTCTTTGATTTGCTCTATAAGATCCTTCATCTTCTTATACTGCACATCCTCAACATGTCCAAGCTTGCCAAAAAGGATACATACCTTGTGTACCTTCTTCTCTTCCTTGTGACCACCCTCGCAATCGCCATTGTGAGAAATATTCTAGATCTCATCATCGTTATCTCCTTGGTCTTCACTTGGATGCTACTACTATCATGTTCACAATTTCCCAATTTTTTGTTTCCCATTCCCCTTAATAAAACCTAGTTCTTTGAACCCAACAAATCCACCATGATGAGCTTTTCCTACTCAGCAATCATCAAAAAGCACATAACAGCCCTAGTAGATAATAATTTGGAAAAGCGTAGGCTTTGCATCTTGTCTCATAACAGCCCTAGTAAATAAGAATTTGGAAAGAAGCACATCATAAGGCAGCCTTAAGATATAAAGAATAATCTCAATCGCATCACTATACATTCCTCTAGCCAAAACAGAAGATCCTTCACAAGAGACAAATAATCTCTTATATAACATGTGGTTTAACTTGAAAACCCTTATCTCATCAATTATGTCAAACAGCATTTTCAGCTTATTGAACATCTCAATAGTTTTAAAATCTTTAGATGAAAATATAACTAAAATTTCAACATGGCCCAACACACTACCAATAACATGATCCACTTGACTGTAGAAAGCATCCTTCTTCTCCTTAGCAGATTGGATTCCCACATGCTAACCACCACAAACCTCTAGTCATGCTAACCTTCCATAACTCCGCAGTTTCTATTGGAGTTGAAGGTTTGACAATGCACAGCAATGGTTGCCCCACTCAAGCATCCAAGGAAGTTTGTTCCCAAGGGGTTCCGCAAATGTGGTTCTACTTCTTCCCATTCTAGAGTTTGATGTGCATGCCACCAATTAGAAAATTTTACTTTGATAGGATATTTTGTGGGAAGGGTCCCTCATAAAAGCATGCTCAAAGATTGGGTGACCAAGAACTCGATCCCATGTGGTATTTTCCTTAATGTTGTATAAAACCTTGCCATGGGGTTTATCCTTTTTTTCTTTGCTGAAGCAAGTCGTGCCAAGACTATTCTCAAGCATGGTGCCTAGCATGTTCACTCTTCCTTGCTAGTGTTCTCACCCTAGAGTAGAGATTTCATTGTCTAAAACAATAAAAGCTCTCTATGTCCCTATCTAGGTGGAACTTCCTAGGTTGTGCTTGTTGTGCTAGAATTTCTTGACCAAAATATCCTCTTCCTTAGGCAATGTCGTTAGTGTTGAACCAAATGAGTTCTTTTCGACTTGACCCCTGATGAGGGTTTGTGTTGAAGTTGACCTCTCAAAGGATCTAAAAGAGACAATTGATATACAAATTGGCCAAATGAGGCACGTTCAACATGTCCTCTATCTAAAAATTTTGAATATATGCTATTGTTGCCAATCCTCTGAATATAAGATTCATGACTACCCTTTGGCTTCATTCCATCTTAAACTTGCCACTCAATTAATTGTGAAACCTCCACCTTCAAAAAAAGAGGATGGTTGGTAATATGCGATTAGTCACAATGCCAAAACTAATAACAATAGTGGAGCTCCACCTAAGCCCTATGCTAAAACTAGTGGCTAGCCCTCAAAAAATCAAGGTGTGGCTTCAAAACCTCAAGACACAAGGAACATTGTTGTTTCCCATCATGGGGAAACATCCGGTGAGATGAATAAGCCGAAGTTCACTCAAGCACTGCTAGCAGCATTAGTTTTGTCATCTCAATAAGTCATCATTGCCTGCCACACTTACCCACCCTTGATGGTTCAATGAAGATCCCACAACCACTTGAGTAGTTGGAAGAAGAATATGCACCAAAGCAACAATGAGCTAGATATTGTCAAAATATGACCCTTAACTCTCGCTCATAAATTTGATGCCCTAGAATTGACAAATCTCCCAAGGAAGTATTTCATGAATGACAGTTGACAAAGATTTCCAAGTCTCAAATTCTCTATTTGCAAGAGGTTAAATTTTCTAGTTTTTTTTCTTTCTATTGCATTCCATGTTATTTGGCCTACCAATCATTTCTTGTGTCGCAATCATGAAACAAGTCAAGATGGTGTTGTCACCTTTCTCTCTCCTATGTAGCATCAACACCTAATTGACCAAGGAGCTGACACCAATAATTTGGCATTGTGGGCTCTTTTAAACATTAACAATCATTCCTTTGGACTTATTGATATTTATGCCTTGAATGATGTTTAGTGATCTACTCTTTGGAAATAGATTGTGAATTTAATGCCTACTGCCACTTGGGTCCTATGCAAGGATTGTCCTATGATTAAGATGGCCTATGATAAATGTGGAACCTTGTCTATGGGTTGGATAGCTGACAAAAGAGAGGCTTGATACTATATGTGCAATAAGTTGAGGCTTTTGGATCCCAATCTTGGTTGTCACCATGATCATATGATGTGTTAAACATAGAGCAACCTAACAGTAGGCCCTAACAAGGGACTTAAGTGACTTGATCGAGCCAAGCTATCAACTTAGTCATTTTTCTCCTTTGCCAACTATTTTTCCTTACCGATTGAGCCTTTGTCAAATATTGTCCTCTTATACCATTACATGATATGGTTTTGCATTGAATGGCAAATTGTTGAACACAAAGCCATGATAACTCAACCTTTTCTAGACACTTATTGCTTTTTCACAAAGTCAAATTGGCACATATTCAACATATTTGGAATTTGGAGCCTAGTCCCATGCATGAGACAAGATGGATAGCTTAGCAGAATGACACTATCAAACACACTTCCCACTTCCTCCATATTTATGGGTGCCAACTTGCCTTTTTTTTGTGCTACTTGTATGAGGCCGCCACCTTGGAGCTCTACCAAACCACCACTGCAGTTGGGAGTGCAACCTTTTGATTTGGAGGCTCAACTCCGCATTGCCAAGCTCGACCACCATAAGCAAGTTGTTGATGCCCATGTTGCTCATGGGGTCCAAATCAAAGCTTGAATTAACTAGCTTAAGATTGGAGACCAAGTCTAAAGAATTCTTCTAGACTCTGCGAGCTTGTCATACCTCTCAAGCCATTAAGAAAATTGGGTATGGTCAACAGATTCTAATGCAGCTTCTTACATTCTCCACGCTTTTGTGTGGCATTATGAACAATTTTTTACAGCCCAAAATTACAATCTTTCCAAAGACATTGCTCTGCAACAATGCTTGTAATGTCCCCTTTTTCTAACTAAATTAATTGATGGAGCTGAAGCCTATTTTATTCCCCATAGCTAGAGGGGGGATTTACAAGGGAATAATATAATAATAATTTATTAAGTCGTCCAAAAGGTACCTTAAGTTATAACTTTGGAAAAAGGACACATAATTTATTATTATTAAATGGGGCCAAAAAGTAAATAAAAATTATAAAGTGGAAAAATGGTGAATATTCAATTAAAAGAAATATTAATTACCTTAATTAATAATTAAAAAGGGGAAAAAGGATGAATATTTAAATTAAAAAAGTAAATTTTAATTACTTTCAAGGTTGGATGGAAAAAAGGATTAAAAAAGAAATTATTGGGAAAAAGCAAGGATTCTATCATCATCAAATTCTAGAAACCCTTGTTGCAGACCTTTGGTTTAGCATCTTTCCTAAGGATGAAAACCCTCTTGAACTATCAGGAATTGGGGGACAGAAATCTTCTGATTCTCTTTGTTGGCTTCATTCAGAGGTCAAATTTGGAATTTTTAAGGAATTCCAGGTTATCACAGGTCACAGGTTTGAGTAGATCAAAAAATTCAAATATATATATATATATATAGTTTTATTTATTTCTACAAGTATTGGTTATTTCAAATAAATCAGAAAAAAAAAATTTGTTGGTCATATTATATAAGCCCAACCATAATGGTTTGGTTGCAAAGTGGTTTGTGCCATTTATAAGGTGTGCGATTTATTTTTATAAAGGTGTCACTGAGATGGAGAGGAATTGCAAGCCTGAGTCATCACTTAAAATATTTGAAATTGTATTGCACCCCTTTTGAAGCATTTTTGCAGTGCTAAGGCTATCAGCCATCTTTCAAAGGTGACATGGAAGGGATAAATAGTAGCACAAGTTAAAAAGAAAGTCTTGGTCACTATTTGCCAAACACCAAATGTCATATAGGGAGGACATGGAGGCATAAGGGAGGTTAAATCAACCCAAAAAGAATCGTAGGGCCTCAAACGCCTACAAGTTGAAAGTTATAAAGTTTTTGGTTTGTGTTTTATGCAACCTACACCATAAAGGGTCTTGAATTCTGGTATTGAAGCCACCCATCTCTTCCACTTGGGCGTTGAATTTTCAAAGGGGGGCAAAATAAGCGAGTCGCCCAAGCTAGTTGCAGCAGTGTGTTTGGGAAAAAAACAAAAATAATAATAAAATCACCACATCAATAAAGTTTGAAGGTCTTAGAGGGAACACACCAAATTGGAAAAGTCAGCATGGCATCTTGCAGCTCCCTGGAGAGGGATGTGGAACCCTACAGTCCAATAAAAGATAATCCAAAAATTCAAGACATAGCCGCTACCTCCAAGCATAGGTTTTTTCTGTTATTTGAATTCCAATAAAACATTATTTGGATTCAAACAATTATTTCAATAAAATTTTGTGGAAATTATACACATTTATTAGTTCATTTTTTGCTGCAATAAAAGATTCTATTAGCATTTATTTATTTGAAAATTGAAACCAAACCAAAACAAAAAAAATCAAACAATGCCTCCAACAAAAAAAAAAATTGCTGAAAAATATTTAAAATGAATATTTCAGTGGTATCAAAGCAAATTTCCTACCAGCTATGAGAAAATATTTTTTGTTAAAAAAAAATTAGAGCCAATTCCATGCACGGAAGTGACAAGGAATTAATGTATTAGCAGAGGAAAGGAGAAGGGATCTAGATCTGCCAAAAATTATTACAAAGTAGCAAGGCATGGAAATTCCCAAGAAAGACAAGGAAGCAATGGGTAACAATAAAAGTGACATAGATTACACTTGATTTGAGAGGCTTGTTCAAAGAAAGGAACAGTTAGTTGATATGATGGCACAACTAGTCTCTACTATGTAGAATAACAACATATTGAGCTCACACAATGGTTAAGGCAGCTCATCAAGGGCAAACATTCACCAAAACACTCAAAGGACAGTTGTTGGTTTTGTTACAATGCCTTTCCAACCCAACTTCATCTGTAGGAAGAAGTAATTATTGAGCCAGACATCCAGACATCCATAGTAGATGATGTAGTGGCCAATTATGAGGAGTATAGACTCCTACCAACTGAAATTAGGTAGGCAATATCACCTACTAATTTTATGGGATTGAAGAAAAACAAGGGTGGTCAGAAAGTTGAAGTAGCGCAACAAACAAATCAAAGGAATCTCCAACATTCATTGGGGAAATTGAAAAATTCCTACATTTGACAAATCCAATAAATGTGCAGCACACTCCCATATACAAAAATTGGACACCTTTTTATCATTGAGACCTATGATGGAGGATGATGCTATTGAATTTGCCACCGTTCACCTCAAAGGTGCAGCACATGAGTGGTGGTATCACGGGTTGATCACTCAAGAACACAATCATATGCATACATATGCCGAGTTCATTGACTAGTTGATTGAGAGATTTGATAGAATTGTTTCGAAAATTCATTTTCGTGAATTAGCTCAACTTGGGCAAACAAACACAATACATATGTGGCTGAATTTTAGAAACTTTCAATTATGGTGTCTAATGTTTCAGAAAAGAGGCTTGTGGTGTTGTTTACTGAGGGCTTAGTTGAACCTCTTAGAGGCTTAGTAAAGGCTTTCAAGTTTAAACCCTACATGTTTACAAGAAGCTATTAAAAAGGCCTTGGATCTTGAAACTTCAGCTCCTAGAGGTAGATTTCAGCCTATAGTGTTAATTTTAGGACCAGAATTAAGTTAAGCAGAAATACAGAAATACAACAGCACATGAACAATAGAACACAGAATATATCCTAGGAAAACCCTCCTTGGGGGAGAAAAACCCAGCCACAAATATATCACTTATATATTGAATGAAAGCGCAGAAGTCTGCTTTACAACATGACCAACCACTAGGCCAATCTGATGCAATGATAATAGCACCTCTCTAGATGCAAACATACAAGCAACAATGAATATTGATCTCCTTGAAGCAAATATTGATCTGTTGAATGAATGTGAACACCTACTTGAAGTATACGAACTTGTCTTTATGATGAATTATTGAATACCCAATGAATGTGTGATGCCTTGCATTTATACATTTCAATATTTCTTTTCATGAAGGGTCGGCTATTTTCACCAAGAGAGATGACTTCTAAAACAAGTTGGCCTCAAAAAATATAATTTATTACTTCTCTAGTGTCGGCCTCATTAGATTCTTTTATATATTTCAAATTATGTAGGAGAAAGAAATCTCCCACTGCTACTTACATCAACACTCCCTCTTAGCTAGGGAGATATCTTTCCAGATATCCACATCATGGAGTCTCTAAACATGATGCCCACAATGGCTACACCCATTTGTGGAAAGCTCAAAGGTTCATCACGGAGTCTCTCAACATGATGTCGTCATGGAGTCTCTCAACATGACGTCCACCATGGCTACTCCCATGTGTGGAAGGGAACACATGTAAAAGTGCCCATCACGAAGTCTCTCAACGTGATGTCGTCATGGAGTCTCTCAACATGACATCCACCATGGCTACTCCCATGTGTGGAAAAACACAAGTACAAAGGGTTCATCACAGAGTCTCTCAACGTGATGCTGTCATGGAGTCTCTCAACATGACATCCACCATGGCTACTCCCAGAGGGTGGAAAGAACCACATCTCCGTCTCAGAGATGGACAAGGGCTTTCACCTCAAATTTCTTCGTCTCAGAGAAAAAATGCATTAACAAGGGCTTACACCTCAAATGTCTCCGTCTCAGAGAAAAATGCATTAACAAGGGCTTACACCTCAAATTTCTCCGTCTCAGAGAAAAATGCATTAACAAGAGATCTTCATGGTGATGTGACTCCCTTTGAAGCTCCAAGTACTTGCACCAACCTCCTAACCTCCTCGTCCAAGGTTGCTTCTGATGAATTGTCAGACTCCCTTTGAATGTTAATTCCTCCTCTTTGAAGAAACGTCTCCAATTAAGTTTATCTCTTCAGCCTGCGTGAATTCCTCACAAGATGCATCAAGTTCTTCCTCCCTTGAATGCAATCTCTTATGCTTCTCGGTCTGTCCTGAAAGCATTTTAGAGAGTTTAGCAATATTATAGATAGAACAATTGAAGAAATAATAGAACTTATCTTGTCTATTTTGATATGTCTTTCTTTCGTCTTTACTCAATTTCTGCTTTTGGAAATGATAATCACAACATTACAGATTACAAGCACAATCTGCTTAACTCAGATTTCCCAGACACATTGTGCAGTCAATCATATTCAATATAGAACCAGGCCTCTCACTGAATCAAGGAACCATCATGCCTCTCACTGAATCAAGGCACCAACACAGTCCATGCACACATAGAGAATGGTATTGATGCGACCAACCAATCACAATCGAAATTGCTCTCCTAAGAAAAATCACACGACTCAACCATAGTAAACTCAGACAATCTTGTCGCAAAGAGGAAGATAACAAATCGCAACTCATCCCTTGCTACATAAACAGATAAAAGATAGCATATCCTTTGAAATATCACATAGCCCGTCCTCACTCAATATTGACTCACTCTCCAACATATTCAACAGTATAACATAGGTCAACCTGTCGATTCTCCGTTGCGCCATAGTCTTAATTTTCAATCTCCAGAAATAGACAATGAATAAACATGTCTTCGATAAATATGAAGCCCAATGCTAGAAATAGACAAAAGAGTCGCTTCAATTCGTAGATGTCGTTTCATTCAAAAACTTTATTTCTTAGCCACTAGCAATAAAAATATAGTCTTCACCAAATAACCGTCTCCAAACACTCAATAAATCGATATTTTTATTTCAATACAATACATAGCCACAAGTAACTCTGCCAGAAATGAGAATCTTCGTCACTCACGCAACAAAAAATAAAGTAGTCGCCTCCCATAAAAAATCGTCTTCATCAAGACACCACATAAACCATAATCATTTTCCGAAATGATTTCATTAAATATATTCCTCACCAAAATCCGTCAGGAGGGAAAATAAAACCTGTCAGATATTTAAGAAAAACAGTTTAAATGCTCGACTTCAAGAATATCCCGAATAGACATTTCTAAACATTCCATGAGCACCATACTTTAAAAAAAACGGCAAAAAGAAAAGAGCCGCCCAGGTTTTGATAGAAGTAGACTTCAAATAAAAGCTTCGACTCACACCAATGATAACAATTTGGTTATTAATTTAGCTGCCCTCAAATTAGAAGTCACACACATCAATTTAAAATCTGAAGCCATCAAAATTTAATTTACACGACTTTCTCCAAGTATGCCTTCGATACTTTATTCAATCCCGAGCCTGAAGATTAATTATTCTGCACCGAATATTCAATACCATCGGACCTTTTCCAAAGTTATTTAGTTTCCCAGCATGCTACCCTTATCGGTTTCCTAAATTTTCTGTAGTCAAGCTCAAATTGTCTAGACTGCTTAAACAAATCTGATTAGATCTTTTCTTAGACCCGCTCTGATACCATGTTAATTTTAGGACCAGAATTAAGTTAAGCAGAAATACAGAAATACAACAGCACATGAACAATATAGCACAACATATATCCTAGGAAAACCCTCCTTCTCAGGGGAGAAAAATACAGTCACAAATATATCACTTATATATTGAATGAAAGAGCAGAAGTCTGCTTTACAACATGACCAACCACTAGGCCAATCTGATACAATGATAATAGCACCTCTCTAGATGCAAACATACAAGCAACAATGAATATTGATCTCCTTGAAGCAAATATCGATTTGCTGAATGAATGTGAACACCTGCTTGAAGTATCTGAACTTGTCTTTATGATGAATTATTGAATACCCAATGAATGTGTGATGCCTTGCATTTATACATTTCAATATGTCTTTTCATGAAGGGTCGGCTACTTTCACCAAGAGAGATGACTTCTCAAAACAAGTCAGCCTCAAAAAATATAATTTATTACTTCTCTAGTGTCAACCTCATTAGATTCTTTTATATATTTCAAATTTTGTAGGAGAAAGAAATCTCCCACTGCTACTTACATCAACATATAGGACAGCAAAGATCAGCACCCGATGGGCAATCCAAATCAACTCCTTATGGACAGCCAATGACAAATAATTATGGACAGCCAAAAATCTCTACTTTTGGGCAGCAGAGGAAACCATTTCAACAGTGCTATCAAAATAATGAATTGCCAAAAACCACTAAGGAAATGGAATCAAAGAATGAACTTTGGAGGAAGAAACTTTGCTTCTCATGCAAAGATCATTGGGAACCAAGGCATAGGTGTCTCCCAAAAGGATAGGTGCATTACATTGAGGTAATTTCTGAGGGTGAGGAAGAGGCAAAAGAGCTTGAGGCAATAACAAAAGAGGAAGAAGTAGAAGCAAAAGTACTTGAGGGAGAGAAGACTACTAACAGCACTTTAGCTACACTTTCAAGTGCACCAAGGAACCACCCATTCAGAGTTCATGGAGTGTTGAAAAGACAAAAAAAGACGGTAGTGATTGAAAATGGGACAACCCACAATTTTATTGATGAGAACTTGGTAAAATAGAGGAGGCTACCAACAAAAGAATTTCAAGGATTTAATGTTACGATGGCAGATAGAAATACTATACCATGCACCAGGAGGGTCAAAGGATACAAAATTATTGATGATTTCTATGTAGTTGGCATAGGTGAAACGAACCTGATGTTAGGGGTACAATGGCTCCATTCCCATGGGGAAATCTCAAAAAATTACAAAACCATGGAGCTGAGATTCCATCATGATGGTAAAGAGGTTGTGCTTTGTAGTAGGGCCAATGGTGCTCCTACAAAGATTTAAGCTAGGAGAATAGAGAGAGCTTTCCATAAGGGATTGGTAGAGTGGGTAGCTTAATGCTTTGTGAGAGATACATCCACATCTGATGGTAAGAGATCTTATGCTATTGAGATACGAACTATTCTAGATGGGCATGGTGCAGTGTTCAATGGTTTACATCTAGGATTGCCTCCTAGTAGAAGGTTTCAACGTATCATAGAGCTTGAGACTAGTACTAAGCCTATTATGGTCACTCTATATCACCATCCAAGAGCATTCCAAGAGGAAATAGAAAAAGAAATTAAGGAGTTGTTGGAGATGGGTCATATGCATCTTAGTTATAGTTCCTTTGCCTCTTTGGTGGTACTAGTGAAAAAGGATGGTACTATGAAAATGCATATAGACTACCATGTATTGAATAAGACAACTATTAAAAATAGGTACCCAATACTGAAGATTAATGAATTGATCGATGAATTATATGGAGCGGTTTATTTTTCAAAAATAGACTTGAGATCCGGTTATCACCAAATCAAGGTAAGAGATGAGGATGTACACAAAACAGCTTTCAAATGTCATTATAGACATTTTGAATTCTTGCTTATGCCTTTCGAGTTAACCAATGCTCTAGCTACATTTCAATCATGTATGAGTCATATTTTCAAGAAGCAATTGAGGAAATTTGTTTTAGTGTTCTTTGATGATATTTTGGAGTATAGCAAAACATGGGAAGAGCACTTGAAACACTTGGATACAATGCTAGGAATTCTTAAGTAGCAAACTTTATTTGCAAAAGAGTCCAAGTGTGAGTTTGGTATGATTGAAATTTTGTACTTGGGACATATTATCAGTGTAGAGGGAGTACAAGTAGATCAAGAGAAGATTTAGGTGATAAGTGACTAGCCACCACCCACATCTTTGACATAGTTGAGAGGGTTTTTAGGACTCTATAGATATTACGAGAGGTTTGTGAAAGGATTTTCAAAACTGGTTGTTCCATTGACAGAATTGACAAAGAAAAGGAGCATTCAAATGGTCTAAAACAGCTCAACCCACATCTGAAAAACTCAAAGAAGTAACGAGTTCTTGCCCAGTACTTGTTGTCTTGGATTTCTCTATTCCATTTGTTCTTGAATGTGATGCAATAGGAGAAGGAATGGGAGCTGTTTTAATGCAAAAGGACATCCCATTGCCTTTGAGAGTCAGAAATTAAAATATATAGCACAGATTTTCCATTTATGACAAAGAGATGTTGGCTATCATGCATGCCTTAGCCAAATTCTAATAGTAGTTAGCATGTGGCAGATTTGTGGTCAAGAATAATCACAACAATTTGAGGTTTTTTCTCAACCAAAAGGACTTAAATGACAGGCAAAAAAAGTGGGTGAATAAGCTTCAAGCTTATGATTTTGATATAGAATATGCTAGAGGCAAAATAATGTGGTAGTCGATGCTTTATACAAAAAGCCTTATCTATGTTCTATGTCTAAGATTACTACTGATTGGAAACCATTGATAATAGCAAAGTATGCAAAAATTAACTTCACCATTGAGATCCTTTAAGGAAAAATACAGGACAACAGGTATAAGGTGGTGGATGATCTATTTAGTCCCTAAATCAAGAATTAAGAGTAAAGTCTTGAGGGCTGCCCATGATACACCCTTGACTGGTCACCCAAGGTATTTCAAACTTTCAAGACTTATAGGCAGGCTAAGGGCAGACTCTTTTGGATAGGGCTTAAGGGATAAGTCCTCCAATACATCAGAGAGTGTATTAATTGTCAACAAAATAAAGCAGAGCATGTTTTTCCAACAGGTCTATTGCAGCCTTTTCTTATACCAGATCAAAATGGGAAGAGTATATGCATGGATTTCATCACAGAACTTCCCAAGGTTCAAGGTAAGAGTTGTATTTATCTTGTGGTGGATAGACTCACCAAATATGCTCATTTATTCGCCATTCCTACTGAGTTTAAGGCTCCTCTTGTTGCTGATTTGTTTTTCAGAAAAAAAATTAGGCTGCATGGCTTGCTTAAAAACATTGTGAGTGATAGGTACAGCCAGTTTCTTAGCTTGTTTTGGCAAGATCTTTTTCGCTTGACAAGAACAGAATTGACTCCAAGTACCAGTTACCATTTACAAACAGATGAAAAAATAGAAATTGTTAATAAATGGATTGAAGGTTACTTAAGAAACTATGTGGCAGGGCAGCAGTCAGCTTGGGTTAAATGGCTTTACATGGGAGAGCATTGCTACAACATTACGTACCATATATCAATTAGCATGTCACCTTTTAGAGCACTATATGGCTATGATGCCCTTTCCTTTATGGATTTGGTTATTGTTGACAGTAGAGTGCCAAGAGCATGAGACTTGGTTGCACAAAGCCATGACATATTGAGTGTCTCGAAAGAAAACCTCTAGTATGCTCAAAACCAGCAGAAACTATGTGTGGACCAACATCATACAGAGAAGAGTTTTGAGGTAGATGGCATGGTTTTCTTAAGGCTACAACCATACAGATAGACTTCTATCAAGGAGAGTGGAAATGAGAAGCTCAAGCTCTATTTCTATGGGCCATACAAGGTCACAAAGAGGCTTGGTGAGGTGGCTTATGAGCTTGAGTTACCAAAGCACAACCGGAGACACAATGTGTTTCATGTATCATGCCTTAAAAAGGCATTGGGGCAGCATGTTAGTCTTTCTACAAAGTTGCCTCCTTTGGATGATAATGGCAAACTTATATTGGTACCTAAAACTATCTTAAATCTCAGAGAAAAGTAATTGAGAAATGGGACAATTACAAAGTATTTGGTACAATGGAAGGATCGTCCCACCAAAGATGCCACTTGGGAGGGTGCAAAGATTCTTGAGCATCCCGGCTTGCAATTGTTTTAGGGCGAGCAATTTTGGAAGGGCAAATTGTAATGTCCCCTTTTTCAGACTAAACTAATCGGAGGACCCGAAGCCTAATTTTATTCCCCATAGGTTGAAAGGGAGATTTACAAGGGAATAATATAATAATAATTTATTAAATTGACCAAAAGGTAACTTAAGTTATAACTTTGGAAAAATGACAATTTATTATTATTAAATGGGGCCAAAAAGAAAATAAAAAATTATAATGTGGAAAAAAGGTGAATATTCATTTAAACGAAATATTAATTACCTACAAGGTAATTAATAATTAAAAAAGGGAAAAAGGATGAATATTCAAATTAAAAAAGTATATTTTTTAATTACTTTTAGTGTTGGATGTAAAAAGGGATTAAAAAAGAAATTAGTTGGAAAAAGTAGGGATTCTACCATCATCAAATTCCAAAAACCCTTGTTGTAGAGCTTTGGTTCAGCATCTTTCCCTAAGAATGAAAAACCCTCTTGGATTATCAAGAATTGGGGAACGGAAATCTTCTGATTCTCTTTATTGGCTTCATTCAAAGGTCAAATTTGGGCTTATAGCAATTCCTAGTTATCACAGGTTTTAGTAGATCAGAAAATTCAAAAAAATATATAGTTTTCTTTATTTTAGCAAGTATGGTTATTTCAAAATAAATCAAAAAATTAATTTTTTTATGTGTTGGTCAAATGATATAAGCCCAACCATACTAGTTTGGTTGCAAAGTGGTCCATACCATTTATAAGGTGTGGGATTTATTTTAAAAAGGGTGTTGCCAAGTTGGAAAGGAGTTGCAAGCCTACTTCATCACTTAAAATATTTGAAATTGTATTGCACCCCCTTGAAGCATTTTTGGAATGCTAAGATGATCGGCCATCTTTGAAAGGTGATGTGGAAGGGAGAATCAACAACGCAGGTTAAAAAGTAAGTCTTGGTCATTGTTTGCCAAATGCCAAATGTCATGTAGGGAGAACGTGGAGGCATAAGGGAGATTAAATCAGCCCAAATAGAATCATAGGGCCTCGGATGCCTACAAGTTGAAGGCTATAAATTTTTTAGTTTGTGTTTTATGCCAACCACACCATAAAGGGTCTTGAATTTTGGTATTGAGGCTGCCCAACTCTTCCACCAGGGCATGGAATTCAAAGACCTAGTTGCTTCCTTCCAGTTTCTTGAACATCATTATTGTTTACTCCTCATTGGGCTTGTGGCAGTCAGTTTACCCAGCAAAATTCTTTAGATGAAAAGACCAGGACAAGACAAACTTTTGCAAACTCACTAGGAAATTCGCAAATTGAATGGATTAACAAACAAATGATGGTCAACAAACAACAAATCTGACAAAAGGGAGCATGAAAGTTGAGTTTTGTATGGATACCAACAGGGTGGAAGTTGAAAAGACCACAATCAAAGAATAGAGGTAGTTCAAAGAGCAAAAAAATATAGTGACTAATCAACTATACTCAGACAATGTATAAAGACACCATGAATGTGATTGAGTTTGATGATCCATAAATTGGATCAATTCAAGTGGACCTGGAAGAGTCAATACTGGAAGTGTCACCTACAACAGTATTGCAAGTGTTCAAGGGCTGCAAATGTGACTTGCAACAATGCTGCAAATGTTTCCTATTTCTGCAAGTGTACTTGTAGCAACTGCTGAAGTGCTCTATATGGCTGTCAGCTTACTTGCACAAGTACACTCAGTGCTCCAAGTGATTTGGGAGCCTTCCAAGCATATTTAGAAGACTTTCTTCTGTTGGATACACTTATGTTGCAAGTGGTCAATTGGCTAAGGGAGTTATATTGAGTGCCATGGGGTGGACAGCGAGCATGACACTTGGTGAGTTGGTCAAGATGATCGAGAACATCATCATTGCATTGGTGACAACTTTCCCAAGTCAGCATGAAACTGGAAATGCATCTTGGCATGGCAACATGGAAGTGGGGTTGGCAGCAGAAGTATGCTAAATTGCAGATCTGTTGCAAGCCCTAAAACAGACCTCATATGACAACCAAATTGGAAAAAGTTTACATGTTTGGATTCTTTGATTTCAAAAAGAAGGCAAATTGTTTCAGGTCCACATGCAATGTTATGTTAACCGAAAGTTGAGTATGTCTGCTAGTGACAGGACTCTTACAGCCTGTGTTTTTTATTGTTGGAGCACACTTTTATCAGTGTTTAAGGTCAGATCTTGGCATGAATATACTTCCATGGATTGTGTTTGACCTATGGCTAATGATTGGATCCATTTGTAGTGTGATTGAATTGTTACATTCACCATTCTTGCCTCTTAAGTGACCAGCTGTACAGCATAACAGTTCAGCAGTTGTTACTAAATTGTTCAGAATGCCCAAACAAAGGGGTTTTCAGCTTCTTTTCAATTGTTTACATATTCCATGGAATATAAGCCATAAAGATGCCATTTTGTAACTGAAAATCAAGAAGGGAAAGAGAGGAAGAAATGACAATTATATTGGTGGCCATTTGATAACAGCAACCCTTGATCTTCCAGCAGCGTGTGATCCCTTTAAGTATGAAGGAATTCTGAAATCAGGGACTGAGAGGTGATATCAGAGGAAGTAGAATGCTAGAGAGCAGGGCAGCAAATTGCGGCTGAGAAGACTGTTGGCGTAAAATCTAACACCTCTGGAGTGCAGGTTTGTATGGACAGCTATGTACACTACGCAATGAGTGCTCTTCAAATTAGGAGGGGAAGCTCCCTCGTTGTGCTGGAATGCATGAAAAAGAAAAGTAATCTAAGTCCTATCTTTTTGTTCTCAGCTGGAAGAGGCACAAGGTTAAGAAAACCAAGAACGTTGCACTAAGGATTTTCTGGTTTCGCAGATCATTAACTACAACTAAGCTAACTACTTTAAATCTATCCGGTTTCCTCAAGAAAACAGAGCATGAGGAAATGGAGCAGGGTTTGACTATCGACGATAAACGAGTTTAGATTCTCTACTTGAAGGCAAGGTGGCGCATCTATCAGCTCAATCTAGACAAGTTTATTGGGCACAAAACAGATTTAAGAATTTACCATGACAATCTTATGAAACCCTATGTGGCATAACACTTGATCAAAATAGTAAAGACTTACAAAACAGATTTATCATCACAATCTCACGAAACCCTATGTGGCATAACACTTGATCATAATGATAAAAGATTCACAAAACAGATTTATCATCACAACCTCTTGAAACCCTATGTGGCATAACAATTGATCACAATGGTAAAGATACACAAAACAGATTTATCATCACAATCTCTTGAAACCCTATGTGGCATAACAATTGATCATAATGGTAAAGTTGCACAAAACAGAAAGAATTCACCATTACAATTGCATGAAACCCTATGTGGCATAACAATTAATCGTAATAGCGAAGACACATGAACAAATACCAAAAGAGCAATATTGAGGGCAAGGTAGGCGCAGCATATATTTCTCTCTCCAGAAAAGTTAATTACAAATGAGCAAAAGCTCTTATTTATATACATCAAGGTGTAGGGAACCCTAAAATCACCTTGAGTCAACTCAGTCTTGCAATGCATGCAAGATTTATTATTAAACCCTAATGAAGTAAACTATACAGTTAACTGGAAAGCTACCATCAGTTAACCGAAACAACTAACCTAAATGGACCATGTGCAAGCATGCACGTCCTTATTTAAAGCAAAGTTAACTGGACACTACCTTCAGTTAACTGGAAACCCTAACCCTAACTCCTGTGATGATAATTCCAAGAATGAGATAAGCATGTGTTAAGTCAGCAAGTAAACTCAAGACTGAAAGTCGAGTTAACTGCTGCTCATGACTCAACCCTCGAAACTAACTGCAGGTTCCAACTGGCAGATCACTCCATGTCATCTCGGTCTAACACTTCGACCAAGAACTCATTAATTACTCTGTCTTCCGGCACTCTGACGCTGTCCAAAAATAATAATCTGCTTCTTCAATTCTCTGTCACTTTCCTTGACTGTATGCATACATTGTTTAACATTTTCAGTCGCCTTCTTAAACTAGTTGAAATCATTGAAATGTGATCCAAAATCTCCATCAAGATATCACGAACAAGCTTCTGAAACTCAGTTTGTACAACCTCGAGATCAGCTTAGGTACCATCTTCACGAAGATAATGGCACAGGATCTGAGTGACTTTGCGGCTCCGTAAATGGAGTAATCTCTGTTCCTTTTGCAGCGTAACGCTTCATTGTCAACTACTCTGATGAAAACCTAAATTAAGACCGATTTGGTCTCGAATTCAGTCTAGTTGAATCGCCTTCTGAAAAACTTGCCCGTTGACTGTGAACACGGCTATATTCTGACAACTTTCTCTGGAAAGCTAAAATGGCTCCTGGTGAGGCTAAAAATACCCTGTCGGAGGATAATTTTCACCAAAAATTCTGAGACATGGGTTTTGTCTGGAAAATGATTCTAAGACAACCCACAACGTCAATTGTGAAAACATGTCGTTTAGCTTGACATGCAAAGATTCTTTAGTCGAGAACTGTAGGGGTTTTAGGGCTTCTCGGGGAAATTTTTCTTGAGAAAATCTGAAACATGGGTTTTATGCACAACGGAATTCTGAACAAACCCAGATGATGAGATTTTCAAAAAGATGTGATTTTGGCCCACATGCAAAGAAATTCTCGGAAAAAAGCACAGAGCTTCAGAATGAAGGCTACGGGGCAATTTTCTCGAAAAAATCTAAGACGTGGGTTTTGCTGCAAATGCTGAAGTATGCGAACCCAGATGATCAAACTCCGAAAATACGCTGAATTTCTTTGACATGCGAAGAAAGTACCTAAGATGAGAAATAGAAGAAATAAGACAGAAGATAGAAAGTTTTGCTTGTTCTGCTTCTGAAGAATTCACCAATCTCTTTTCTGGAACTTGATGAAACCTGCATGCAAAGTGAAAATAAAGTCTGGAATCTTCTTCCTCTGCACAATCTGAATTCTTTGCTACGAAGAACGCTAAATTCTGACACCTGTAGCACCTTTAGCTTGCTGCTCGCTCAAGAAGAATGTAGACTTCGAAGTTTAAAATGAAGAAATAATGGACGCCAAGGCTGAAATAAATAGGCTTTCATCATTGAAATTCGCATAAAGCACTAAAGCTTGAAAAATGGCGCTTGGCTTCTAATTGGACCTCATTTTAGTTAACTGAAACTAAAATATGCTAAATAAAGCACCATGCTTTAGGGTTTTCCCTTTCAATCTTCAGTTGACAAAACCATGCGATTTAAACTTCAGTTGACCATCTTCATTGAATTCGCCATCTTCAAAATTTATTAAATTAACAATTAAGAACTAAAGCGTCCCTTTTGAAAACTTTAGTTGACAATCTTGATTGAGATGAGTTCGCCAACTTCATGCTTTAAATCAATTCTAAAAATGGCGACCCTTTCAAGACTTCAGTTGGCATTCAAGAAGTGAATGCACCAACTTCACATGCTTTAATTCTAAAAATAACGTCCCTTTTGGAACTCAAGTTGACATTCCAAAGCAAATGCGCCAACTTCACATAATTCATGATATTTAATTTAATCAAATATGGCGTCCCCTTTGGAACTTCAGTTGACAAAGGGTGAAGCGCCTACTTCACAAAATTTTCATAATTTCAACCAAAATTCGTCATGCATGTGAACTGAAGTTGACTTTCAAGTACAGACTTTAGTTAACTGAACATGCAAACAAGTTAACTCAACATGCAAAGTAGTTAACTTGACATGCAAACTAGTTAACTTGACATGCAAACTGAAAGATCACTCGACATGCCAATATATGAACTGAAGATGACAACCCAGAAAACGTTCAGTCTAACTGCAGTCAGAACTCCAGTTAGGGCGCACCATTCAACCTTTTTCGAAAACTCAACTTTGACCTCTTAAGGCGAATTCCAGACTTAGCCAATTTTGGTGAAAATTTAGGCTTAAACCTCTGCCGGGACCTCTGTTCATCCTCTGACCCTGGTTGACTGACTTCTCCGATTGACTGGCTGACAGGTGCATCGCAGAGCTGAACAAAAACTAATCAAAAGGTACCTTGAGACTGCATACCATAAAACTGACATTTGAAGGCTCAAAAACCCAAGCGCCTTTTCCCAAAGCTGCGCTTTTTCTCAGACTTAGTCAAATTTTGACATCTGCATCTCGAATGAAGGGAAAAATAAATCCTTCATAACTTCTGATTTACCAACTTTCAGGACTGGATCACAGGTTCACCGCGGAGCTGACTTCATTCTGCACGACAGCTGCAAAGGCACACTTCTCCAGAAAACATCATCTGATGGGTGAAAATCAAGGGCGCCTTTTTCAAAAGTTGCTCTTTTTCCTCCAGACTTAGCCATTTCTAGAAATGATCAAAATAACATAAAAACTCCGACTGCAAGCTGCTGAGACATCTTTTGATCTGACGGAGACAGGCAACGGAAAGCTGAACGTAACACGGACAAATTGAATATCTGATATCATCAAAAAGAAAGCATTAAAGGCTTGAAAAGCTCAGGCGCTTTTCTCAAAATGTGCTCTTTTGCTTTTTCTTTGATATTCTGACTAAGATTTGACCCTATGTTTGACCTCTGGTTCAGGCACTTCAGCAACTCAGATTCACCCACTGACGGATGCGTCGCGAAGCTTGAACAAACGTGAGATAAACACCTTGGGTGGCATTTAGCCAAAAACCTACATTTGGTACCTCAAAAAGATGGGCGCCTTTTTGAAAAGCTGCGCTTTTCTCCAGTGTTAGTCAATTCTCGTCTTCGCCTCGTTTTGCACTGTATTTTCCACAACTTGCTCGAAACAGGTCGGTTTGACAGGCTTGATAGCTCACTGCAAAGCTGACGTGATGCCGGACAAATGTCTGCTGGAGGTGACAAACCCTAAAAACAGGATCTAAGCCCCTAAAAGATAGGGCGCCCATTTGAGAATGTGCTTCCTTCTCCAGAGAGAAAATTTTGATGTTTTTCGTTCAGATTTTCATTTTCCTTGAATTACTTCAGTAACAGACTGACATGACACTGACACCAACTCCATATTTAAAAACCCCAAAAACGACCTTCTGACATCACTTTAACAAGATTAAGACTCAATTAAGCAAAATGCCTTAGTGAAGCAAAAATTTTGGTTTTGGGTACAACAAAGACTCTTTTTATGGCTGTTTGGGAAACCATTAATGAAACATGACTATTGCACATTGCTGCAAGTATGAACAGTCAATTTAGCAGATGGAATAAGCTCAGAGAACCTACAAATTGGAATTTGAAGAAGCCAAGTGTGGCAAGAAACATCTACAATTTAATTCCCTTGAGGTGGAATTATCCTTAGACCATTGTTATGGATTTTGGCTCTGGTATGAACTCTTCAGTCATTGCATGTTAGACAATGGAGAGTCAACGCAACTAAATACCTTCACTTGTATGTGGAGCAGAGGCATTATCAGTTGTGTATAAGTATGGGACAACTGCTGGTATTCAGAATTAGCTGTTCCAGGTCACGTTTCTTCACAATAGTGTGCATTTGGGTATTATATGACCTACGAGCTATGTAAAATTGATGCATATTGTGCATTAGAGGCATGAGGAGCAGAACCTCCCTATTCCTAGAGCTTTATTTCCATTAGATAGTTTGTTTAAAGGTAATATTGTGGTGCAATGTTTGTTTTCTGCATATTGTGTAGTATTCTTGTGCATGAACACCCATTTGTTTGGTTTTGTTCAACAGAGATGGCTAGTAGGATATGTCTCATTAAAATCCATATACTGATGGACTGGAGTGTAGCATAGCTATTGTTGCACCTTGTTCAATTGCCATGCAGCATACAAATACCCCTGAAGAATAGCACAACCAAGGCATTGTACAACACCCCCTTGGATGGATGCTAACCCAACTACAGACAGTTGAATTGTTCAAGTTTTCTATGGTGTTGTATGTCTTTGGTACAGTTCTGTATAACATCTGACAGATATTTGATCATTATCAGTCAACTCCTAAACTTTTTTACCTTTCTTTCCTGAATGAAATTAAAAATTTAATAGGATTTTTTGAATCCATATGGAGATGAAATCCAATGAACAAAGTCAAATTTTTTAAAGTAAATTTTAAAGATAATTGAAGGAAATTTTTTAATAAATTTGAGTGTCAGGCTATTGTGCAAGCAATGATTAATACATTTCAAGATAGAGACCATTTTTTATAAACTACAGAAAACAGAGAAGGGTTATGTTATGAAACGTTTGAATTATTCTGGGAAAAATATTTATTGGTAGTTAGCATTTGCAGAAGAAAATACAATTGCAGCAGGTGGAAATCAGAAAGCTGATTTTCAAATTCAACCAAGACAAGCCAATTTAAAATAGTAGCATTTAGAAGAAGTCTTGTGCAAAAAAATCACTGCAACAACAATTTGGTAAATTCATCCAGATAGAAGCAAATTTGGAAGATGAACTAGATAAGAATGAGTTTCAAGTCAGTGTGAATAAGGGTGAAGCAATCCAATTTAGAGCATTGTTGAACTTTTCTAAAAATCAGTCCAGTCTGGATTTTTCCCTATAATTTTAGCTTTTTCCAAGTACGGAAAGGTATATTACTATATGGAAATTTTCAGCAGTGGCTCCTCCAGGACATCTGCTTTCTTTCCTCACCATCTCATTCTTCATTATTTGGAGTTCAGATTGTATCACAAGGCACTACAACTTGTTTAAAGGGGGATCATGCAATCTGTTAACTTAAGTATTGTTCTCGACATATATTAAATTCATGTTTTTCCCTACAGTTTTTGTACCCAACTAGGTTCTTTTGTTATTTTTTGTATTGTTGATGTAGCTAGTATGATAATTATATTCTGGTTATGTATAGATGGATCTGATGGTTGTGTCTGCCAACAACCATTTTATCTTAAATAGCAAGCAAAATATCAGGGTAAGAGCACTGATGTGACAAGCCCTCCCCATATTGGGCCCAAGCATCGTAGTGTACACAACCTGGTGTAATAAACCCATAGTTCTCTATATTTTTCTATAATGTTAATGGTATGTGATTACAATTCTGCATGTCGTGTAGCAATTTTATAGCAACTACTTCCAAAGCTCAGTGCAAAAGCATCGATTACATCACTATTCACCAAAATAGAACCAAGCAAGCAACTTCATAGAAGCCCAAATAGTACTGAGGAACAAAACATGTGGATCACTTACAAACAGCAAACAACATCCCCAGCCCAATTATCCTTGAAAGACAAAATCCTGGCTAGTTACAAACGAAGGCACGTGAAAAATTTTATTTTCCCTAGGTCATGACAATCAGACCAATTTCCACTTCAATCATAAGATGTCATGTGTCGCATGTTAGCATGCAATAAAATATCAAACAATTTCAATGCCACCTTGCATTTCTAACAAAGAGCTAAAGTTTGGGTTTAAACAAAGAGTAAATAGTTTGGGTTCAAACAAAAAGTTAAAGTTGGGTTCTAACAAAGAGTTAAAGTTTAGGTTCAAATAATGTACGTGACTTCTGATTCATCAGATGAGTTCGTGTCACTTTCAGATGATCAAATACATAATACTTAATCCTGAGCTTGGTCAATAGGAAAATACATAATGCTGATTCCTGAGCCTAATCAATGGGATCATAACGAACAAGTTATCTCCAAGATGAACTTTTAATTTTGGGTTCAAACAAAAAATTAAAGTTGGGTTCTAACAAAAAGTTAAAGTTTGGGTTCAAATAATGCACATGACTTCTGATTTCATAAGATGAATCCATGTCAATTTCCGATGACCAAATGCATAATACTTATTCCCAGGCCTAATCAATGAGATCATAGCAACCAAGTTATCTCCAAAATGGATTTTATATCATTGTTTCAGAAATTTTATGTATATCTTTTAATCATTGGCAACTGTAATCTAAAAGGCAGGCACATTACTTTGAACTCTCCAAGAACATCAATTATAGTTGGCACTATGAAGAGAAAATTAGATCACTTAGCTAATACTTGAAGCAAACACCCATTGCAACAGCACAGTTAAATTCCTAGACTTACTTCAGTACTGACTGTGAAAGAAAGAATGTGTGTGTGTATATATATGTGTATTTTGACATCAATTTTTTTTACCCTACAGGCTTTGATAATTGAACAACCAACTGGATCTCTAGACTGAGTTTGATTGATTAGTTATGTAACTCTAGCTGCAATTAGGCATGTAATAACAAAAGCCATCGATTCAGCAACTGGTCATATAACTTAAATTGTAGTTAGGTTTGCAAATAAACTTGGCCAGAGATACCACATACTCCCCCTCCAGAGTCGGGATTGGAATTTAATTAGGTATGAAAAAATGGGTTAGTTTTGAAGTAAACATTAAAAACTTTACATCTACTAATCAGCCCACTCTAAACATAAATAGATTAATGGAATGGTCTGTTCCTCTATGGATACATCTCTTGTGTGCCATGGCCCATGGGAAATCAAACTGACCGGTAACCAAATCTAAAAGATAGCATAAAAGCATGAAATCTTTAGCATTTTTAAGTTGTATCATTATAACATTAAGAATGCTTTCCTTTCTTGTGCACATGCATATAGAATCTCCTCATAGTTGAAAGCCTACAAAGTCAGGGTTGGAATTAGAAATGGAAAAGTGGGTTAGTTTAAAAGTAAACATAAAAAGTGGGTTAGTTTAAAAGTAAACATAAAAATCCTTACTGACATCTTCTACTAATCATCCCACTCCTAACATAAATATATTAATGGAATAGCCTGTTCCTCTAGAGATACATCTCTTGTGTGCCATGGCCCACGGGAAATCAAATTGGCAGGTAACCAAATCTAAAAGATAGAATAAATGCATGAAATGTTCAGCATTTTTAGGTTGTATCTTTAATTATAAATGCCAGCCATGCCTCCCATCTTAATTATGACCTTAAGAATGCTTTCCTTTCTTGTGCATATGCATATAGAATCTCCTCAAAGTTGAAAGCCTACATCAAGAAACTAACACACTAAGCTATTTTGCATTCTTCACCCAAAAACAGAAGGCCTTAGCCTCGATACCATGTAACTTCTTTTCAGAATTGTTAGATGTACTGACCACAAGCAATTCCAAATTAAGAGAAAGATAAAATTAAATAGAATCTAGAAAGGAAAATTAAGATTTAGAACGTAAAGAGAAGGCTTATTTGAATTTTACATTTCGAAGGAAAACTAGAGCTGAAAGAAAGTCATAAGAAAGAATGTATTATTTCATGGTCTACTGTGATGTGAACCCTGCATTCATACACTTGTCTCTATCACCTGTTAAACATAAGTTGGATTTAAATTTCCAAAGTATTTGTTGAGTTATCCAAGTTTTTATTCCTTTGCTAATAAACTGTCATAATTAAAAGAGAAGAAAAACTTAAAAACTTAAAAACTAATCAAAAAAAGCAACATATTGGGAAGTCCTGAAAGACATACCGAAAACTGATTTACCGTCACAGGAGGTGCTTCGCACATCCCAGGCATCATTTGCCAATGTCTAAACTCTCCTCTGAATCCTCTGCATATGCTACCACTTCTGCATGGTGTTTGCACCAGCATGCTTGTGAAAAACTATAAACCAAACAACAAATAACATGTGAAGCATTAGCAGCATAATATAATCACACATACCCCATCCCACCAAGGGGTACACCCTGTGATGCTGACGGTTTACAGCGTTCTCGTGTAAATGGATCAATTGGTGCTTTCTGGAAAAAGATTGAATGGTTATTAGCTCCTACAGAAGGAAAATAAGAACCAACCACAGTATAGTAATCTTATCAGAAATTGGTCCATGAAAAAGCAAATGTATAATGGAGCTTACAAAACTGCAAAGAAAATGGAAGTAAACATAAGTTACCCGTCCTTGAGAGCGTTCCTCTTTAACATATGTCCAAAGGCGAAGACCTAGTCGAACCTGTTAATTGAGATTCAGAATTCTAAAAGGTTAAGTTCTTCAATAGCATAAGCTGCTAAAACTAACCAATTCTTCCCTCAGGTAGAAAGTTATCTTCTGAAATTTATAATATAAAATCACAGGTTACACTCTTAAATAGCATTAGCTGCTAAAATTAACCACATCCTCCCTAAGGGAAAGTTTTAATCTGAAATATATGAACAATAAAATAACAAGTCAATGCTATAGTGACCTATTTTCTAAGGAATACCAACTAAAACTATTGAATGTACCATCTTTATTGCCTCCATAAATGTTACGCTGAACTCTTTCAAGATATTTGCATGCTCATTGAGCCTGCGGCGCCAGGCTTGTTGTGGTGGAGCACCATGGTCAGGGTCCAGCTGAATAATTCACATAAAGAACTTCAGTACAATAAAAGTAGATTAATCCTTGGACATTAGAGATTTTCAAAGTGAGCACAAAATGCAAATCCAATACTCAGATCCCCAGAATTTGCCATTTACGGTTTACCAGAGACATGAAGAGCTTCCCATGTAATCTAGAACTTCAAGTAACTAACCAATTTTTCCCACTCTAAGGAGGTAATAAAAAATGGGCAGAAATGCTTTAATTAGTCATTGATAACATTATCTTATGGGATCGCAGTGGATGGAGATGTACATAATAAACCCCCAACATTGTTTTATGACTTGGATTTTCATAATAATCATATGCATTAGATTCATAACATTCATAACAAAGTTACTTTTCTCATTTTGTGGAAGAATCTCTAACATCTTGGCTTAAAAAAAGTCTACAGATCAACACAATTATCTTGCAAAATCGATCCCATATTGGTGTGCAATTTCTTCAGTTTGAAAGATGTGATGATACTGATTCTAAAGCATAATGATGTAATTGTAACATACATATGAAAACCCTTACAATTTGAAAAAAAATATGGTATAGCTGACTTCTGCTTGGTGGAAACAGAACAAATTTTCCTAGCCCCAAAATCAAATCAAGAACTCCATAGAAGAGAAGCAATAGAGATTTGTTCCCATCAAAAAGAAACAACAATTTTACAGGTACAATAAAGCATTCTGGAAGAGGCCATTATTCTTTATCTAGATCTGTATGGTAACTATGCATAATTCATCAAATGGGGATTGACAAATTGGCAATAAGTCCAAATAAATGCCATCAAGAAAACACATGTACATGATTAAATGGCCTTGGTATTAGAAGATCTGAAATTATGGACAAGTATGTTCTGCAAAATTTCATGTCGGAGTCATGGACAGCTAGGCCGTTGTTCATCGATTATCTTCCTTTGGAGAAAATCAGAAATTTTCCTTTCAATTTAAAAAGAAATTTCTGAAACTAAGGTATAGAAAAAGAATGTTAATTTATAGGGAATTAGCATGAGTTTTTTCAATCAAAAACAAGGACAACAACCATGGAAATAAATAACAGGAGAGGAAATGGAAATATTCTCCATTAAAGAAAAATGGAGGAAAGCAAGGAAGTCATGGTTGAAGACTTTAAAGAAATAAAACTAGGGGTTACGACCCAGGTTGCGACATATGAATATCCAAAACACAATGAGAGAGGCAGCAATTATAGCAACATGGAATTGAATGCAAACTAGCTGTGTGTCAAGGTACCATCAAAGGCCATCACCAACCAGATCAAATATAAATGGATGGTTGATCATGCATACCACAAATTGTATGTGAATTTGAGGTATCCATATTATTTGGTTACATCTAGTGCTTTGAGGGTGAAATACTTCAAAAGGAGATAATCAATCCATAAGGATCCAGAAAACAGTTTACTTCATCAATCAACCAAGGACTTTTGTCATGGCAGTTCAGTAAGTGTCACGGCAGTTTGGCCCAAACAGTTCTGGTGATGCACCAGATTCAAATCTAGAAGAAAAGTAACAGAAAAAAAAGACTGGTTTTCCATATTCCATGATATTGGTAGTCCCTAGGTGCACAAAAGGAGACTCCCAATTGTAAACATTGACTTTTCATATTCCATGATGTTTGGCAGTCCCTAAGCACACAAAAGGAGACAGTGAATTGTAAACATATGAATGTAAAAGACAAAGTTAAGTTGGCTGTAAAAGCAAGAATAGTTTAGTGCATTGGTGTGAGTTTGATGGTAGGAACATTATTGTGCATGCTCTAATAAGAGCTCTTTGTACTTACTTTTGGCCAAGGCAAGTTGAGGGCATTGAGAATTTGCAACTTTCAGCTGGTTTTCCCCAATTTGGGGATTCTAGGTTTAAAATCTTTGTGTCAATCATGTTTGTGGTTGATGTTTCTTGTTCTTTCATCTTTTTCCATGTAACTGCAACATTGTTTCATTTCCTAGTTCTTTCATGGATGTGCATGTAATAGTAGGAAGACTAGTGTGTATGTTATAATAGTTTTCGCTCTTTATAAAAGAATGGAACAATGAAATGTTGACTGCCTTTGTTAAAGCCTTGTCCATACACCACAACCTGATTTAAATTGTTGTTCTTGTAATTGCCAAAATACTACAAATAATGGCTGTGAATATGATCTAATCATGGCTGAAAGTTGAAGTCTAAAAATTCTACAATTTGGCAGAAAAGGGTCCATAAACCCAGTTATAGTGTTTCTCTCAATATTGTATACCAAAGTTTTTCAATCCATCCATATATAACTGCAATTTGTATGTGGCCAAAGTGGCTTTTTATAGATCTGAAGCAACCTCTCCTGCAGTGCTATGCCTCATCAGTAATGGAGCACTGCAGGGTCCCGAAAGCAGTCAGCTGTTTCCAGGACATTTTCAGACAGGTGGAGGGATAGGGGGTATTTCCAAACAGGCGGTGGAAATAGGGGGCAACCAGGGGGCATTCCCAACATGTCCCTGTGTCCCCAAAACGTCACAGGACAGGGATGCCCAGAAAATCCCCAGGAATGCGTCCCCATGTATCATAGGTTTGATGTCATAAGGGATCGAAACACTGTTTGTAGCCCATGTTGGAAATATTGTTGTCATTGATGTCAAAGGAAGCTTAATATCAAGATGATTTATTGATTTCAAAGGAGGATCAATATAGAGAATAAATGCTAAAGAGGATTAATAGAAAAATAAAATATTTATTGAGTTTTTTATCTAAATTTAATGGGCTGGCCAACCCATGTATTTTTGGTGACCATGTTGGCTGATTGACCCTCATCTAATTTTGGAGCTCACATCCCAAGTCGTCCAAAATAAATTAAAATTATTATTATTTTATATGGGCCGACCTCTTTGAAGAATCACCCCTCTTGGAGTAGACGCCTCCCTTGGAAGGATCGCCCCTCTTGGGTGAAGAGGCATAAGGGGGATATAAAAGGAAGATGAGTGGGGGTAAAAACAAAGTAAGCAATTAATGTAATATCTTTCTAATTCAAGCAGATTTTTGAAGGAGAAAATATATGTGAATAAGTTGCAAGCAGATTTGATGGAGATTCAAATGATCATCATCCATTGAAGAAGCAACATTCAAAAAGAAGAAAATTTTGTTTATTTGGAGGTTGGTGCCTCTCAATAGAAATTTTGTTTATTTGGAGGTTGGTGCCTCTCAATAGAAGAGATTGGTGTCTCTTGCTAAGTTGGTGCTTAGTAGTGGGGATTGGTGTCTCCAGTGGGTTGGTTCCTACAAAGATTTGTAAGAGAATTTTTATTTTTGTGGCTGGATTTGGACAGTAGATCCAAGCAGTCCTCATTTGTGGTTTTCTCCCAAAAGGGTTTCCATGTAAATCTTGTGTTTCCTAGTTGTTAGATCTTATGTGATTGCTTTATTGTTGTTGCTGATTTTTATTAATAAGTAAAAGATTGTCTTATACTGATTCAACCCCCCGCCCATTGCCCTCTCCCCCCTCTCAGTATAAGTGTGTGCTCATCAGCCCATACACTATCAAATATTGTTTTTCTCTGTCATAGAGTTCTTATCAAATCTCTCCAGCACCCATTGGCCTCATTATTTTGCTAGTAGCTTGAGAGTGATTTTTGTCTTCCTGCCAATCTTCTTGCACCAATTTAGAAAAGGACACAAGATCATTTTCTAAGGTCACTACACTTCAGCAAATTTGTTGAATCATACTTGGTCTTTCATTTATCCAGGTGGCATTGGTTTGTCAGGTCAAGCCTTCTACTGCATTTTATTTATGTCCTAGGTAAGAATTTGCATCATTTAGCTTAAATTGTGTTGCTTTCCTTGCAATTCATTGATTTTGAAAGAGTGTGAGAGTTAGGACTTTACCCAACCTTCATAATGGCCTCCAACTCTTATCAGCTCACGCATTTCAATCATTATTCTTTTGCATTCTCATATTTATTTGAGTATGTAGATGGGAGTTTCTGCTTTACCCACTATCTGTTTGACAAAAAAAAAATTGTTTACAGTTCAATTGTTTTCATTGGATTTCAGTTTTACATTGCATCTGTCATTGAGGCTCAATTCTTGGTTTTGAGTATAATTCTGAATTTCAGGTGAACATTGCGTATCACTCTCAAGTTTGACTGATGGTTCATTGTTAATATTCAACTAGTAGTTTGGTTTATGCTCTTAGTTTATCTTTAGGCATTGGAGGAAAGATATACCTTTATATCAACTCCACTTAAACTTGATCTTCAATTCTGTGTCTACGATTTTATCATGGTACTTGGGACCAGTGTTCCACAGGGACGCGTCCCCCTCGAAAATCCTCGCGTTTCCTACAGGGGGACGTCTCAGAGACTTGGGGACTTGGGGGGGACGTTCCCCCATCAGCCCACCACCAGCACCACCATCCCACCACCAATGTCGCTGTCTCCAAGATGTTGCTAGGACTTTGAGGATGCTGGGGTGTCCTCAAGACATCGAGGGGACTCCTAGTTGTCTCTAAGATGTATAATTCTTATACTTATACATCTTTTTATAAAAAATTTTCAAGTACTATATGTATTTCAGCACCCTACCGCCCTCCCGCCCCCGTCCCCCTGCCGCCCCCAAACTTAGACCCCCTGTCCCCGCGTCCCCGAAACACGTCCCCTACCGTCCACCCATCCCCGTCCCCGAAACCCCGTGGAACACTGCTTGGGACCACCTACAAAGGTGATAAAGTTCTCTTGATAGAAAATGGTAAGTATTTAGAAATCCTGTTTGAAAACAATGCTTGCTAAACCTTTGAATTTTAGCTCCTGTAGAAGAAAAAATCAAACATAAACTCACTACAAAAATAAACTATGAAGGGAAAGACAACTTAATTTTAACAAATGGTCAAAAGCTAGTAAGGTGCTTGAGCACAAATAAATGTACCCATCCATATCTAAGCAACAGCTTATATGAAATAAGACCTTTAGTCAAGTTACCCAGCGAGCCCATAATTCTTATCCTAGTTACAAATTCCAACAGGAAAACGTTGAGTCTAAGAAAGTAACCATTGATGTCTCAAAATTGAACTCCCCATATATAGTTCAGCATCCACAATCAAGTTCATATGTTTGAGTTTGAACTTTAATATGCAATGCCTCAACCTAATCAATTATTGTTCAAAACCAGAATGATTGAATCCCTTGCAAGGTCCCCAAATTGATTTATCATGTTCAAGCTTTAATAATTAATTCTTCAAAATTTTCCCTTCAAATTTTGTTGATAAGAAAATGAAAGAAAAATAATCAAGTTAGCAGTTCAGGATAAGGTTCGCACTGAATAATAAAAAACTAGGTCACCTTGTCAGGGCCATAATTTTGCAACTGTAACCCAAAATGACCCCATTCAAAAAGCATTGGGAAGCTTAGGACAGGTACACCATGATGAAAGGATGCAAAACTCTATTTGGCAAAGTCTGACCTTTGATAACCACATGGAAAGGGCCACAAACTACAAAATATAAAAAACCAGGAAATTTCAAAAAATAAAGAAATCACATTCATATTTATCGAGTTTCATGTCATGACAGATCACCTCAATCTCTTGAGGGGGACGCTTGTCACATACCTTTTCAAATTACTAGGAAAATCACTTCACTTTCTATTTTTGTCTTTCTATTTCCAACTAACATATAAAGAAACTGTCAATCAAACATAAAAATCATCATACTGTAGTTTTGCATCTCCTCTCAAAGATTGTTATCTTCTCATATACTAATCTCATTCTCAATAAAGATTTCACTATATCACAGTATCAACTGTGTTTATTAGGTTTATTCCCTTGTCTTGATTCATTGCTCTCATAACGCCTTTTTTTTTGCAATTTAAATTGTTGTACAATAGATTGCAAATCAAATCCATGGTAGTGATACGAAATAATGGAAGTGGGTTGTTTCATGTTTGTATTTCCAACAAGCTCAAAGTATTGGAATCACAGACTCAAGACAGATGACCCTTCTAATTATCTTCCTTGTCAATTCAATTGATCTTAGATGGAAAGCAAAGAGGAAGCTAGAGATATTTCCAAGCTATTGATTGACAAATCCCTCAAGAAGAAGGGGAGCAAGATGCTAGAATAATTCACCAATATTCTTTCACAAATTGTACCTAGGACATCCACATCTTCCTCCAATAAGCCCTCTGATTGTCCAACACATTTTAAGTTGCAAACCAATTTTGCTATCCCTCTTTTGGAGGGCAAAATCTATGCAAACTGAGTGGAAAAATGACTCAACCAATCAGAAACATATTTCTCAGTAAGATCAAAGAAAAATTTAAGCATAATGTAAAAAAAGAAACTGCTCCAAAAAGTAATGGCATGAAGTTTGACATTAGGTAGTAGGACCAACATCTTTGGCCAAACCCGTATTCAGGAAAGCTTCCCTTGGTAAGAGTCTGGTGATAAACATCCCTTTAGTTAGTTATATTGAGTCATGCGGATAACTTGTGCAAAATTTATGTCATTGTAATCACCCTGTCGAAACAAATTCAAAGATTACTAGATTTCAAAAAAGTCAAAGACTCAATTCTAGTTTTTTTTACACCAGATCTGAAGATGAAAATCCTAGATTCTTACTTCAAAAAGTGTTTTATTTGGGTATGAAAAAAAGCCTTCATGCCTTACTACAGGTAGATCTACATAAAAAACAATTGCCTCAAAAGATTCAAAGCTATAAGGAATATTTTCCCTTTGCTTTGACATAGAGATTTGTTACACCAAAAATGATGTCAAATTCACCACTTTAATATCAATTGTTATCATCAACACATATAATAACCAAAATATGTGAAATAATAACAATAATATGCCCAATAAGAATAGAGATCACACACAACATGAGATGTTTGTGGGCCAAGATGCCCTAATATCTAATATTCTTAGAACTAGAATAAATCCTTAAGGTATGGAAACACAATACAACACTCCTAAAGAAAAAAGCCACTCCACTCTATATCTCCAACATGAAATCCCAAACATATACAATACTCTTCACATGCCTTACAATGATAATTGCCTATATAGACCTCCTAATAACATAATGGAAGGGAAAACCACTAATCCCAACAAAGGCCGACCCATTAACTCAATTTAATTAATCACAAAAGTTATCCACTCAAACCCAATTTAACTAACTAAAGGTGTGTGTGCCACATATCAGCATCTACACATCAGCCCATAATATCATTTGCCTGGGCACACAACAGTAAAGTTATAATAACTAGTGGCTATTGAGGGTGAAGCTATAGAAATTCAGGTAGTAAATCATGGATTTGTTCTTTTTGTTAGATTAACCACATTGGTGCAATTGTACATGTCCAATATCATTTGCTTCTGATTTTTTGCTTACACCAAACTTCAAAAGGAAGTAAGAGGAATTTATAAAAAAGTTCAAATTAGGTAAGTCTTTAAAGGCCTCGCCAGAAAAACCTTGTCTTCCTAACATGCCACACGTACACCTTGTTAAAGATTACTCACTCCACAAAACAAACCACTATTAGATTGTTGTCTGAACCAAACTTAACCATGTCATGCAAAAACAAAAGAAACAATTACAATTCATGTAAAATGTAAATAGCCATCGACATGATGGTTGGAAATATAGAATTGATTTAAATTCATGATTTTCAACTAAAAGATGAAGTGGTTAGCCCTTATTTGACGTGTGTAGCTCCAGGCATTGTTGAGGGCATAATTCCTTTCAAAACCTCAACTCGTCTCTCAGTTTGGGGTCTCGCTGATTCTTTTTTTGAAAAAATTGTAGATTAAGGATGAAGATGATCCCACTGTATAAAAAATCAGCAGGCTAAAGAGAAAACTAGAGATGAAGACAGGCAAATCATCCAGTCTCCGAAAAAACATTGATTTTCTGGGTCTGATTTTTTTTTCAGTCCACATTGTAGTCTTTTGGCTTGTCACTTGTTCATCGTTCTCACATTCCCTTTTAGGGATGTTATTCCATTCCATCCTTTTACATGAACTACTGTATCATATTTTTAAATTTTAATACAAAAAGTAACTATTCATCTTAAAAAAATGGATAACAGTGTTCCTATTTGTTCAGAGGTTTGTAATTAAGAATACATTACAATCAACTGCTACAGCGGGACTTAGATTTCAATCTTGTCGAAATGTTGTCTGCTAAAATTCCATGGAAAGATATTTCATGTAGCCACTTACATGTAGGCATTTATTGTGATGAACCGTTGTTATTATATAAGGAATTATTTAGGACCCCTAAAAATTACCACGCTTGAGCCCCACTGTTAAAATAACTTTTTTCACTGAACATTGAATATTGCTTCAAAATTGTACCTCCTTGTAAGAAAAATTTAATCCAACATTGAATAACATTGTATATTGCTTCAAGTTTGTACCTCCTTGTAAGAAGAAATTTAATCCAGTATTGAATTTTTAATGTTTCAGTGTTTGCTCATAGCCTACATCTGTTTCAATATTGAATTCTCAATATCTTATGTTTCATTTTATTTTTTAAACTTGGTAATTGCCCTTTAAAACGTGGTGGCCCAAATGAAGGGTATTTCTCCAATATTGAATTTTCAATGTCTCACCTTTTCGCTTTCCTTCGACATCAGCTTGCTTGTGGGGTATTTCTAAAAATTGGCAAAATAAAGAATTGATGAGCATTAACGACTAGTATTACCCCAGCCTTCTTGTGTTTTGCTACTCTGTATAATGGAAACTTATTCAAAACAATACCATTGTTTCTGCTTGAACTCATACACAATGTTCATAAACTTGAAAGAAAATCGGCACGCTAACTTCAAAACAATGATTGCTTGACAAACAATTGAAATTTGACTTCGACCGAAAATCAACAATTGAATTACACAGTACAATGGAGAACACATTTGTTGAAACTCGACCCCAAAAGAAACCATGCAAGGCCATTACAGGGACGGTGATTGCCCTAGATCAGAATTGGAAAATGGCAAAAACTTTACCAGCTGCAAAGTGGGTTTCTGAACAAAATCGTCTGCAGGCCAAGAGTGCCTTCTGGTGTGGAAAAGTGTGCCGCTCACCATCCTCAACGTCACCTTGCGTTAATCAGATCTGCATTTGAATTGCTTAAAAATCCCAAAGGGGGGGACAATGAGGAGGAGCAGGAGCAGATGGGAAGCATATAGGAATGCTCCTTCCTACATTATTAGAGTACACGCCCGTATCTAGGCGTGTCAGCAGTGGCGCATCCCAGATGTGGGCTATGTATGGGCTGGATTAGTTGCCGCCATTCATGTAAGACACCCCATGTATGTCTCTTGACCCATTTTTTCACGCGTGGAAAACATCTTCGCTTACATAAGTCAACATAATAGAAGAGAAGAGAAGATAGGACTATGACCTCGTCATTTTATTTATTTAGGTTAGAATTGGTATATTTTTGTACTGAAATTAACCACACATTGCAATTAATTTAGGTACCTTATCTGAGTGATGCAATTTGGGTTTAGAAATTGCATTTTGGGAAATTTTTGGTAAGTTCGAAATTGTGGGCCTGAGTATAGTATTTTTTAAGTAAAGAATAGTGGAATGCAGGTTTGGAATTTGATGGTCTATCTGACTGTTTTTTGCATTTTGGACCGTATATTACAACCTAAAAATTTATTAGACTGTATTATTTGACTTGCTATATTTTTATATAACCGTAAATATGACACTTAAAATTATTATTAAACCGTAAAAATTTATTGTAGCATATATATATAATGTTTATGATAAAAATATAAATTAGTTTAGAATTGGAATAATTCTTTCTAATTTCACTTTATATTAATATATATGATTTATAATATTTATTAATTCAAAATATGTTCAAAATATAATCTTTTCAAGATTAAATATAGTTCTTTCTAATTTTTAAAATATTTTTAACAAAACATTTAAGATTTTTACTAATGGTTATCATTGCTTTATATTAATATATATGATTTATAATATTTATTATAAAAATATATATTAATACAAAATCTTTTCAAAATAGAATATAATTGTTTTTTAACTTTTTGAATATTTTAACAAGATTTATTTTCTATATGAATTTAGAACTTCTTGTTAATTGTAAAGTAAATTTAAGATTTTTACATTTATTTCTATTTATCTATATTTTCTAATTTTATATTTTTTTTTATTATATATATATATATATAACACAAACTATAAAAAAAATTCAACAACATTTATTTTATGACATTTGGGGAGCTTTGATTTTTTTCAAGATAATAAAGTATTTGTGTTTTATTGGTGAGCATGTTGAAATTTTAGATAATGAATTGAATAAGGATTAAACTATTTTTAATTCCATATAATTATTTATGAATAGGTTTGAAAGTTGATATTTAAATTTTTTTGATAGTTAATTTTTTTCATAAAATGTAAAATAGCAGACATTTAAATGAATAAACCGTCAAAAAAAATTCATATGACATGTAGGGGTGGCCGTCAAATTCCAGGTGGAATGTGACTTGGAAAAACAATTATGAATAATTGTATTTAGGGTAAGAAGATGAAATATGAGTGAATTTAAAAATATATTTTTATGATATTTGAAAATGAATAATTGAGTAAATAATGAACAAGTGTATTAATATATTAAAAAAATAAAAAATAAAAAACTTTTTAGCAATATATTTACTATGTATTTATTAATTGAATATATTTATTATTTTATATATATGTATATGATATTAGAAATGAATCATCTTCAATGAAGAATGAACACATCAAATTTATATATTATAAAAAAAAGGTAAAAAATGTAGCATTTTACATATAATTGAATATATTTATTCTTTTGTATATATGTGTATATGATATTGCAAAGAAATCATCTTGAATGAAGAATGAACACATCAAAAATATATTATAAAAAAGAAAGTATTTTAAAATTGTATTATTCAAGTGAAATTAAAAAATGAGTCATAGAGATATTACTCACATTCATTGGCTTTTAGAAATATATATGCAATGAACACGATATTGTAGATATTAATGTTCATTTTTTGAAAGGAAGATACTTACTCTAAAATGCACCACATAAATAGAATAATAAGAAAATGTACTTTTTCCATTTTTACATAAGTCAAATTTGCAAACCATAGAAAATTGGAAGTAACCAATAAAAAAATATAAGATATAATGAAACATGTAATCAATAATATAACTATTGTTAGATGCTTAGCTATTCAACATTCTAGATTGAATATTTATCTTTTAGATTAAATAAAAAAAAATGAGTGTAAAGGAACATATGCATAAATGATCTTTAAGTCTACAAAATTTAGATGAAATAAATTAAAGAGAAATTATTATTTTTAAAGGCAACATCAATTTATTTGATATATACAAGCATCATTACAATTATGGAAGTAGTAGCAAGACGTAAAGTGAGTTGTAATGGAATGAAAAAATGAGCAATAATGGAATGCACATATTATAAAGAGACACAATAGTAGGTCTTGCTTTGAATGGTAATAATTAAAAGAAGGGTTGTATGGAATAAACCTAGACTTCTTGTAAAAAAAATTATCCTTTCAAGAGTTTGCATGTGATAATGTCATCAAGCACTCCTCTTCTTGTTTTCAGTGAGCAACATATGAGCTTTGTTGCATGTGTGTATATCTTTGGAATGTGAAGGCAGGGTATGTGCAAAGAGTTGCAAGGTCGCATACTCTTGAAATAGTTTTGAATGTCAACCCATGTCGATTAATGTTGTTGATGTTAATTGTTTCCCTTTGAAGTGTAAGGCCTTGTGATTTATGTATAATTAAGACACATACCATTTTTAGTGGGATTTGATGGTGGGAACCACAACTCAATGGGGTTAGAGGGACATTTTTTACATTGTTGTGAGCCATGACCAGGCCTAAGTAATGTTTGAATTGAACAAAAATAAACAAGGGAAGTTAAAGTGGTTTTTTTTTCCATCCTTGTATACAATTGCTTCAACCTGTCCAAGTGCACCATTCATAAGGCTTGTTTGCACCTATAAATTGGAACATAGCATAACTTCTTGGCCAATACACAAGAGGATCTTAGATTCAAGTTGTTCTTTATCTAGATTTGAGCATGTTGACCCCCTGAGTTTCTCTATAGTGGACAAGGCAATTGGCATTGCTAAAGACAACAACGTATGTTGATTATGTAGTTAGATCATTTCATTTGTTGCAAACAGATTTATTGAGGATAAGAAAATAGATTGCTCTTCAGAGGCGAGTGAAGAACTTGATCATGACATTAGAACTTGCCAATCTATAACTTTTGGAGAATGCAAAGATCAAAAAGCATAATTGATAACCTTCCACAAGTGAAACAATGAACACAATAAGATATCTATCATATAAATGAAGAGTGTAAATATGCAATAAGAAACCTTGCATATTGTTGTCCCAATTTTTTATTTTCAAAAATTTGATAACCCCTATGAATTTGTGCTCAAAATGTGTCGTTTTTGTCTCTAAAGCATGTTTTACGAGGTGCAAAACTCATATTTGTGAATGCCAAATCATCAAAGGGTGCGTTTTCCATCGTTATCCGAGTTTTGGATGGTTTTTTCCTTCATTTTCTTAGCTTTCTATGCAATTTCGGGTTTTTGGGGCATCACTGCAAGTAGGGGTTTTGGTTTCTTATTACAACTAAGAGATAGGAACTTTTTGCCTTTATTACAAGTGAGTAATAGGAACTTTTTATTTAGCTTCAGGTTGTAGGAACTTTTTGTTCTAATTACAAGTTGTAGGAACTTTTGAGATAACTTACAAGTTGTAGGAACTTTTTGTTCTAATTACAAGTCGTAGGAACTTTTGAGATAACTTATAGGTTGTAGGAACATTTTGTTCTAATTACAAGTTGTAGGAACTTTTAAGATAACTTACAAGTTTTAGGAACTTTTTCTTCCAACTGCAAGTTAAAAGTTCACTTGTAATGAGACTTAAAAAACCCAATTGCATTCTTTACTTGCAATCAACATCAAAAAACTTGAAATGCTTGCAATTAAGTTTTACAAGTTATTTTAAACTTGTAATGAGCATCAAAAAATCCGAAATTAGTTTTGCAAGTGTTTTATTGATTTTTAGCTTGCCCTTGCTCATATGTACCCTGATTGGAGAGATTTTTTGCATGAATAACACTTGGCAAGTTCTGCAACTTCATTGAATCCCCCATTTTTTCTCTACCATTGCCACATTTTTGCTGATTTGCATTTGATTTTAATGCTCTTCCCTCCATGGTTAGATCTCCACAAGGCGACTACAAGTTAACTTGTCACTTGTAGTTGGGTCTTCAAGACCCGATTACAAGTGGAAGCGTAAAAGTTTTTCCCTACATTGCACTTGTTGTCAGCCTTCCAAAACCCAAAATTGGTCCAAAATGCACTCAAAAACACTTGAAAATGAGTCTCTAGGATCCAATCACAAGTGCAAAACTTGTATTTTCCCATTACACATATGAAGTTGCATGTTCATTCGCCACATTGCAAGTCAATGTTCTTGTTTTTCCACACATGTAATGCAGTCTCCAAAACCCGAAATTCACTTGTGAGCCCATTTTTGCATCAATTTATCCCTTCCCTTGTCAGTCTTGTTTGCACACATGATCTATCAAACCAACAAATCAAGGCATGGGCATTGTTTTATAACAATTTCATCTTGAATAAGGTGTTATGGGTTCTTCATTAGTGAACAAAAGAAGAAGAGATACAACAGTAATTCATGGGGCAACCTGAAGGTCAATAATCCTCATGAAGCCATCTAGGGACAAAGCGAATCAAGCATGGAAAAAGAATGCAACGAAGAGAAGAACTTCCTTCCCAAAGAAATGGTACTACTCCAAGCCTATGATAAGGTTGAAGTTCGCCAAGGACACAAAGATCATTAAGAATGCAAATTCCCGTTTCAAGTTTGAGATGTCTTCCCCAATCCTAAATACTTCAAGTTCTAAAATCCTAAAGCAATATGAAGATCATTGCAGACGAAGGATGGTGTAGTTAGAGTCATGTCTTGGACACTTGAATAATTTAAATTATGCATTTGTAATCTTGTTTTGACAAATTACATGTAAAGTCAGAAATTGTAATGGCAAGTGGCCATGCTATTCGCATTATTGAAGATTGTAATTACATGTAATCAAGTTACAAGTCAAAATAAATTAGGACTGTAATTTGGAATAAGTCAATTGCAAGTAGTTAGTGGTTGAGAGAACTTCTCAAGTTAGTTGGGATCCTCCCACCTTTTTCTCAAGGCTTCTCTCCTATAAATACTTGAGGGGGTCTATTGTAATCTTGATCTTTTTGGCAATAGAGAAAACTCTGCAGACATTTACAACAAAGAGACTTTGCGCTTTGTGTATGTAAACTTAATTTCCAAACAATACAAGGAAGGCATATGAGATTTCGGACATTGTGTTGAGTCTTGTTGCATGTTATTACTATGTTCTTATGTCATAGTGGTATATTTTTCTGAGTTATTCTTGTGATATTGTGGAGTTGTGATAAGACTTTGGTTTGATTTCTTGCAGACTTTGTGCTACAAGTTTGAAAGATTGAATTAGTTTAATTTGTGATTAGGAGTTGGAAAGAGTTACAAGTCTTTGTGCTTATAGTAATTCCCATATAAAGTGATTCGTAAGTGCACCATACTTGCAGACTTTGAGCTGATATATGTTGTATTTTGTTCTTAAATTATCATTCTAAAAGGGTAGATAGGATTTTGGATACTCAAGACTTTGTGCTTGGAGATTGTTTTCCCATCCCAGAGGAGGTGACGGAAGTCTTTATGCTTTCAGGAAACTTCATATCCTCTCTCTCAATTTCATTTCAAGCCGTTGTAATAGTTTTCTTTATTGTCACTTTTTTGTAAGGAGAAAATAATATAATCCTTCCTGAATAAAGAGGAAAGGTTGTTGTCTTACCTATATTAGTTTAAGTTAGTTAGTAGAAAAGGGGAGCCTTCCCTAAATTAGGAGAGTATCATACTCACACATTGTGGTTGAAACCACAATTTTGCATATCCTCAAGGTATACAAAATTTTCAACCAACACATATATAGGCAAGGTAGATGAGGTGAGAAGGTAGGAGACAATGGCTAACTACCCCTCCAAATGTGCAACACTTGTGAGCTCACTTGACAAGTTTGTGAGCAAGTGGAAAGTATGCATGCAATAGGTGTCTCAAGTGATGAGGACACATGTTTCAACCATAATATGAAGTGAGAAAAAAGTATGAAATAGCCTAAGTAGACTTAAGCTAAGTGTGAATAGGTCAATCCTAGAAAGATGATTAGCTAACTAGGTGAAAAATGACACTATTTACACTAGCACCTCTCCTTAAGTGTAACTTAGGGATTAATGTATGTATGATGATGAGTCTCGACTACTAGTCCATTTTAGGTACTCATGTATAAATCTCATAAAGTGGAGTAAACGAGAAAAACTTAGTGAGAAATAGGAACCCTTCTCGATCTATATCATCTGCATATTTTGACAAAGATAAGAAAAAGGGTATGGAACTCTTTGCTTTTGCAAACAACACATCACACAAGTGGCTTCTTGATTCTGGCGCATCGCACCACATGGCTCCATCCGAGGAATTTTTTTCCATATTTGAGCCTTGTTCATTCCCACCAATCTTGATGATGAATAACACCTATATGTTAGCTCTTGGAAAAGGATATATTGAAATTGGAGAAGGAATATTCAATTATGTGATTTATGTACCCTCCTTATCCAATAATATCCTTTACATTTGTCATATTACACATAGTGGAACAAGAAAAATAGTTGATTTCACACCACATTTTGTAATCATCAGAGATTTGCAGAGTAGAGACACCATTGTCATGGGTCATGTAGATCATGATTCCAAATTATATTCCTTTTCTTCTTTTGGTTACCATGTTGGAGAATTCCAAGATCAGAAAGCATAAATTGATAACCTTCCACAAATGAAACAATGGAAACAATAGGATATTATCATATATACGAAGAGTGTAAATATACAATGAAAAACTTTACATATATAGGCAAGATAGATGAGGTGAGAAGACAAGTTATAATGACTAACTACCCATACAAATGTGCAACACTTGTGAGCTCACTTGACAAGTGTGAGCAAGTGGCGAGTATGCATGCAATAGGTGTATCAAGTGATGAGGACACGTGTATCAACATTATGAAGTGAGACAAAAGTATGAAATAACCTAAGTAAACTTAAGCTAAGTGTGAATAGGTCAATCCTAAAAAAGTGATTAGCTAACTAGGTGAATAATGACTCTATTTACATTGACAATAATTGTAGGTTTTGCATTTTGTAAATTTAAGAGAAGTGCATGAAGAGAAATTTGGGAAAGCTCCTCACTAATTTGATGAAATACTTTGTTTAATGTAATAATTTTTGTGTAGTTGCACCATAGTGTTCTCCCATAGGAAGTTGAAGCATATATAGGGATGTCATTGACTAGTGGTAGTTGGTCCAAGTCACTAAAGAGCATGATTGAGCATCCTCCAAATGGGATATGGTTATAGCCAAGGAATGCTTCACACAACCTCATGTCAATTCGTCGTAGCAAATTTGGACCGATGAAGCTTATTTTGTCTATCAAAATGTATCATATGAAGTACATGCTTTCTTGGAAGGTCGCAAGTGTTTGCGCCTATAGAGGATTTATTTCTTTGATTGGTATTCAGAGGGTGGAATAAATTTTTGATGCTTCTATGTTGAAATTTGTGACACTCATTGGTGCAAGAAGCAGTAATGGTGATTGGCCAAGTGGGGTTGCCCTTGTAAATACAAACTTGATGCTTGTTATCAAGTGTGACTTTTTGGTTCATGCAGTTCCTTGAATAATTATTTTAGTGATGGTTGCAAACTAGTGGTAGATAGATGTAATACAACTATATCATAAGCTTTTTTCTACTGAATAGATAGGTTGTTTTAGGTGTCTTGGTTGAAAGCATGTTGGACTTGAAATGTTGGACAGTTGAAGTCAATGAAACTAGCAGCTATATTTTGAAGTATTGGATTGAGGTGGGGATCTCCCCAATCATGGTTCAAGTCAATGTCACATTGACCAAGCATGTCAAATTTATCCAGGTAAATAGATAGACCTAGGTATAGACTAAACAAGACTTGTCATTCATTGGGGGTATTTTCTTGCATTCCATCTCCCTTGTTGGAAGGAGTGTCAACATCAAGTTCCAAGACTAGTTATGATGGGGTTTGTCACACATGCCACAGATGGTAGTTGCATGAGAACCTCTCCCATTGCACTATAATTTGATGTTTTGATGAACTAAAAGCATTGTGAATGTTATGAAATGGTTGGTATAGTAATAGTTCACTTTAATAGAATGCTAGAAAATATTTGTCCTCCTTTGCAAGGGTGGTTGTGAACCATGGGGAGACTCGAACAATGACTGGTGTGAAGTGCTCTTTCCATTGATTATACTTTTTAAATTCTCTAAAGGTCCATTTATAAGTCACTTCAATTAGTGACATTGTCTCTAGATGTATTGATCATGCCATGTGTTGGTGATTTGAGTTGTAAACCCCAAATCCCTAAGGTTTGATAATCTCCCTATTAGGATTTACAGGAAAGCCAAGAGCAATAAAACATCAATTATAATGCATATTAATAGAGTAAAAAATGATTACACAAAAACACAGAGATTTAATGTGGTTCACCCAATATAGGCTACATCCATAGAAACATTCATCCAATGTATTTTATTAATATCCAGCAAAATTGAGTTATAAAATTACATTCACCCACATCATAGTCTACAACTACGTAAACATTCACATTCTTCCAATCCACGCAACACAACCTGTTGCTATGTATTCCTTCAAAAACTCACTACCATGACTCTTCACCTTTCACATTTGTAGCCAAGAATAATCACATTTTTTGCATTTACAAATAAATTTTACAATTAAAATTATTAACAAAACTCCTTTTATTAAGAATCATCAATTTTTGCTTCAGGGGTGCTACCCCCAGCAGCCCCACTGGGGGTGTTGCCCCCAAACCCCCACTATGAGATCTACCCACAAGCCCCCACTGGGGGGATGGTCCCCCTAGACCCCGTGAGAGGGGCTCTACCCCCTGCACTCCCTCATAAATAAATTTGGATGGAAAACACAACTACCAAAGTCAACAAAAATATTAACACCAACATGATCAACCACCACATACCAACACTCCCAAGTGCCAAGGTTGTCAAACCTGAGAATATTAGCACAAACCTATATTTAGGTTGGGAAACTTAGGAACAATTGTTGAGGTGGTAAGACATCATTTTCTTCACAATCTACAAGACCAAAGGGAGTTTCCCTGAGGTATTAGATCGGTTAATGAAATTATGATTGAACACTTCCTTACATCAAACTATACCCACTACATGATGTATCCCAATGCTAGTGTCCCAATATACCTATGTCCTAGTTTGTATATTCAAGGTCTAACACCTTATTAAATATATGATCTACCATATAAGTGTATGAGAATGTGTTTTACGATAACCCCTTATGTTTTTATATACACTTAAACATGGGAATTGGAATAAATACACAAATTAAACTAAAAAGATATGTAAATTGATGTATTTTGAGTGTGTTGAGGATGATGGAGAGAGAAATTCAGTTACATATTGGTGCCTTTATTCAAACATGTAAAATCTAAAACCAAGATAATGCATTAATCAAGACACCACAAAATATTATGCCTTTCAAAACACATAAGAAAGATAGGCTCTACACGTACATTCAAAAAACAATAAATGGATATTAATCAAGTCTACTTAGTAATCCATGACATGCCCATACATTTCCTTTATTATGTTGAAAATATACCTTACAAAGGATTTTTAAGGATTTTACAGACTTTTGGTTGACCGACTAAACAACATATATCTAGAAATGTATGTCATACACAAGGATACACTCAAATAAGGTTGATTTTGTTGTTAATCATTTGATCTTCAAGGTTTACAAGAATTTATTACAAATTTGGGATAAATCCATATCATTACAATACAAAAAATGCACTACCTAGAACTAGAATTTAAAACCCGAGGGCTTCCTATGATTATTTTCTCCTATTATTTATGTAACTTCTTCATCTAGAATACCCACGACCAGAAGGCATGTAGGTCATCAAAAGGCAACACCACATCAAAAACCCTAACCTCAATTCCAACCAACCCTTAGACAATAAGTATCATTTGCAATATGATCTAGCCACTCATAGGAATGTATAAAACATTCTTCTGATGCCCACCATATCTACACATTGATGATTTGTGGGTTTGAGTGTAATATTGAGAGAAATTGCCATAAAATTCATTGAAATAAGGTCCTAGAGGTATTTCTTGACAAAAAAATGGTCCGCAAAATTTCATCAATGAAGTATGGGCATCACAATTTTCCTCGAATTCATAGCAAAAATCATTAAAGGCCATTATGGAGTTTCCCTAGATTGAGGTTTGAGTAGTTGTAAGAATGGTTATGTGTTAATAGCGTTGTTGAGAAAACCCTCTTTTCAATCTAACCATTTGTGAAAAAATGATGCCCTTATGAACCTTGTGGGACACCGGTCTCCATGTGAATATGCAAGAAATATACCTTTATCCTCTCCACATTATTCTTCATTTATTGTCCTTAATCGTTAGGGCTTAGAGGGGTGGTAGGAACTTGTCAGAGGTTCTTTCAGTTCCAAGAACCATCAAAATCAATGACTCACTATCTTTACCTTTATTCTTACCCTTGCCCTTATCCTTTTGTCTTTATTAGTATTTTTCTTTTTTTTGGGGGTTTATGATTGCATCGAGAACTAGTTGAGGGTTCGCATGGTTTCAAGAACCATGGGAAGCTCTAATACTTTACTTTTCCCTTTCTACAAAATATCAACCATCAATTGAACATGCATGGATCAAAAACTCCATGTTAGCATGTCCATCTTATGCCTTTGTCTTTGACACTTAAGTAATCATCACATCTCCTTTCTTTTGGCTTGACCTTTGCCTTAGCGCTTGCTAAAGGCTCTTACTTTTCTTCTATCAATCTTTTGATGTACATCAAGAACCTACAAAACATTTGTGGTCAACTTGCCTAAGACTAGTTTTGTAATTCATTTTGCATGGTAATGTTCACTTGAATATATCATCCAACTTTCACCATTTTTGAGGTCTCATGTGTTATCAATCATCAATGAGCCACACAATTTAGAATGATCAATTCACATATCCTTTTCCATATTTTTTGGAACACAATTATCTACTAAGAGGGGGAGAAAATCATTAGATATTAAAACTTTTAGTCCTAAAAACCTTTTTGCAGATTTAACCTTAAAACTCAAATGTGCAAATTAAAACATAAACCAATATAGCAATCATATGTACATGAAATAACAACACATAACACTAGATGTACATGGAAAACCATGAATGGGATAAACCACGATGAGAAATGGTGCTAGGATCTACTGTCCTAATCCAGCCTCACAAGCAATGAAGTTCAATTACAATTTTAAGAGCTCCAACTCTAAGGAAGCATCAACTCTTTGTTTTAGAAGCTACAACTTCAAGGATGCTACAACACCCTAATTTGAGCTACAACTCAATACAAAGAGGCTACAACCTCTACAGAGTTACAAATTCAAGTATGCTTAAAACTAGTTTTGCAAAACCTATAATGCATCAATTTAGTACATAACTTTTTCTCTCTTTGTTCACTCTTATACCACTGTAAACAACTTCAACAATATATATTTTAGATTTTAACTCTTTGTTACAGTAACACACTTCACTCAATGATTGTATCTTCTCTTCACATTGACCAACCAATTCATGTATCTGAACTACTAATATATATCCAATTCTATCTTCTTCAAGAAGCAACACAAATCACACAATAACCCTAATTGAAATTCAATAAATCATTTCATTTTTGGTGGGTTGTATCTAAGGTTTTCTATGTCGTTTCACCATTTTCTTGTGCAGTGAATTCAAATTCAACCTATGTATTCTTCTTTTCCTTAGAATCGACATCATCATCCAATAGCTAGCAAAATCCTTGCTGGATGTTTACCTGATAATCTCTGCAGGAGATTTTGTTCAATTATACTCTTTCTTGGATCGATCTCATCCCTTGTTCATTTTGAGAATCAGTGCCATTATTTTGCCATTAGATCGATCTGGCTTATAGTTATGTTCATCACATATGAAATTGTGTCATTTCCTATGTCTTCCTGTGTCTTCTCGTATCAAGAGTTTATGCCCTAGCTGTGTTGATTTACACTTGTTAGTTGACTAGGGTTATACCTTGAATCACCATCGTCAACTACTTTGATTGAACGAATATTGACTTTGCAACAAGGATGCAAAATCAATGAATAATTGATTTCCATGTGTCAACATTCTATTTTCCTTCCATATCCACATCAACAGTCAATATTATGTTGTTTACTTAGTCATTTTCACGTTATCACTATATCGTTGTAAAATCAACAAATGCACATCCACTTTAGCAATGTAACTATCATCGCTAAATATCGTTGCTTCAATAAGACTTTCTTTTTCATTTCAGCAATGATCATATTCCTATCACATACCGCTATAACACATCGATCTTCATTGTTCATTACCACAATGGGGAGAGATATAGCAATCATCGTTAGATCGCATACCCTTTTGATCTTTGTCATTCACTTTATCTCATTGTGTATTGCTAAACTGCTTATCAATTTAAAATATGTTTCCGCAATATACAAAGTCTTAGTGATAGTATTCATTGTCACTTGGTCCCACTACCACATATCAATCAACATGAACTACTTTCCACCAATCCTCGCTTCCCCACGAGCCTTGCATAGGCCCCACTGAATTCTTAGCAGGCGGGTGGGAAACCCCCATGTATACACTTCTGACGTCACCAATGCTTGGTCCCACCGATTTCAAAGCCATTTTGGCCGTTGACTTCACTCATCACAAAATCGAAGAGACTGCCTGAACAATTCTACCAATGATAGTATGTCACTCCGTTGTGGAGACCACACGATGTCATTACATGTCAAGGAGACAGTGGATATTCTTATGCTAATGTGCCCAACTCACATTGAACCATTTCCAAATTGTATGATCGAAGAGATGATTAAGTGACTCTCTTTGACCTGTCTAAGTCATCCCAACGCACCTCCAAGACACCGCCAACCTAGGCAACGGGGCCGGTCACCGATGGGTTTGGTTATTAGTATCTTTTTGTTGCTTTCATATACTTTTAAGACACTTTACCTATGTTTTTAAAGTACCTTTTAGACAATACTTCCATAATATGTTATCCTTTCATGCATACCTTGCAACCTTGAACCTATTTTGTGAAAATGAAATATGGTGAAATATTTGTAGCATTGCATGGTTTGAATATGAATATATGTTTATGAATGGAATGTTGTGATTTAATTATGGTGGTTAGTTGAATATGTATGTTGTATGGATTAATCTCTTTTGCAGCTCAACACGTGGTAACAAGAAAGGAGTATTTGTAGCAAGCACTAAAGCAGTAGAACAAGGAATTAATAAAGTTCAAACCGTTTAAAGTATAGGAAGTTGTGGAGCTGAGCGTGGTCATTATGGAAGGAATAAATGTGGGAAGATATATGTTCTTGAATGTTTGACGTTTTCCTATGTGTTTCACATGCAAGATGTCCTTATTTGAATAGGTCTCTTTTTCCTTTTCAGTTAGATGAATAAGTCAATCATTATTCCACCTCCTCGTATCTAGGAGTGAGATTTATGATTACAATTAGTTAGTTAGTTGGTAGTTCGAATAAGACTCTCCCCATTTTGTATAAAGCCAGGGGATGAGTTCATAAATTAGTTAGTTGATTTTGTTATAAGTTACTAGCAGTTAGTAGTTTTCTAGTTTCTCTAGTTATCCAAAGACATGTTGTTACAATGATATTATGGAATAAAATCTGCAAGAAGGATTATGTCTGAATATCTGGTGTTATGCAATGAATGGATTTTTATGATGCATGGATGCGTAAGAATCTAAGTTAGATTTTTCTTTTAGTTAAGTGAGAGTTTTCTGAGCTAGCCACTTAGGTACTGTTATGCACTTCATCTATCTATTTGTTTATTTATGCATTTCCATTAATTTTGTTTTCTATATCTTACACATGCATTGAAAATTAGAATAGTTTATGGTTAGTTGAAGTTGTAATTGTTCATGAGCAAGGATATAATTGATAGATCATAGTACTTCGGAGCTTAGGATTAGTTATTCTGTGTTTTAAATAGTTCTAGATTAATTTTCCACTCGTATATCTTTAGCAGTCACCTACAACTTATGTTGCAGGTACCCGTAGCCATTAGGTTATGTAACTACTTTCATTGTTTTAACAATTTTGTGAGTTTCCAACAAAGTAGAATATTCTGAATAGGTTTGCATAGAATAATTTAGGTAAACACAAGTCTGTGAAGGCACAAATAGTGCAGTACCATCATAAGTTTATGCACCTTGGTTGATAATTAAATGTAGGTTTGCAATGTCAAGAGGACTATTCAGCCTAGTACACCCCTGGATTGTGTAGAATCTACCAAGTCCATAACACATTAGTTCACCTCTACATTTTTGGTGCCATTTTCGGGGATGGTGCTATCTTCATAGACCTGTTTTTATAGTTTTCATAGCTAAGTTTCCCTTTTTAAGAATTGGGACTATTAGAAATCACCTTTTTCAACACCAAGCTACTAACATTGTGCAAGGTCATTTTCATACGAAGAAAAATATACCATATGCGGAGGCGAAGAGATAACCAAGGAAGATTCATCCCTTCAGACACTCAAGATAGAGAAGATACTGGTGGTTTTGCTGACTATACTACAAAGATTGTGGAAAGAGTAGACATTTCCCTTCCATCTTCATCATCATTGTCATCTTCCACAGCTACTAAAGGGACCCTCCAAACAATTGTAGATCCTAATCCACCAGAGCAGGGTACTTTTGAGTTCCCCATTACTGACCAAGCCAGAGTTACTACGCTGAAAATTATTCCACCATCCGCATTATCAGTATTTTATGGCTTGGTAACTGAGGACCCAGATACCTTTCTCTTTGAGTTTGATATATTGTGCAAAATTTATGATTACATTACTAATTCCCACCAACTCAAGCTCTTCCCAGCCACTCTTAAGGATTATGCCCTCAGATGGTTTATGGGGCTTGGCAGGGATCTTGTCCCAAATTGGGACACCATGAAGACAAATTTCTTGGAAAAATACAAGGACTATTGTAGAGGCTTAGACCGGAGGAGAGATGAAATTTTCTCAATGTCTAAAAAAGAGGATAAGCTATTAGAGGATTATATAGAAAGATTTCAGTTTGATTTAAAGAAAACCCCCAACATAAACTGTCAAAGGAGTCCCTTAAATTGGTATTTTTAAGGGGGATTAATGAAGATAGTATGGATTCCCTCAACCTTATTGGAGGAGGAGACATTTCTACAGGACCATTTGAAGACATTTTAAAATTCTAAAGGAATTATTCCATATCTCTTTCCAGGAAGCCAAGAGGGGAGAGGTCATCCATCACAAGTCATCTAATGGGGTTTCCAAAGTTGAAATCATTAATTTATTGTCCAACATGAAGTAGGATATAATCAGTCATCTAGCAACATAACTAGACACCCTCCACATCAAGAAAAAGCAGGAGGAAGCAGAAGCCATGCTTATTGAGTACTGTCATAACTGTAGGCAGAGGAAAGCCAATTGTAAGTGCAAACGAGTGGCCAATATCTAGCAAGAAAAGATTGAGAGACCAGATTTTTAGTCAATTGAAGGAGATGATGAACAAATATTCTATATAACACAAAGGAGGTCATGGAAGCAAAGACAAGGTATGCCACCGAACCCCCTTAATTTTAATCCATCTTTCCCTTTGAGAAATAAAAACTTTTTTGCTTGGAACACTCAGCCCTGGCAAACAAATCAGAACCAGTGACAAAATCCTCAACAATGGCCACAAGCCCAACCAAATTGGAACCAACAGCCAAACCCATGGCCACAGTAAAAATTTTAGGGTTTCAATTACAATACATAATGGCCAAACCAACAGAATCAATGGCAACCTTAGTGGAAAAAATGCCAACAATGGTAGCAACAAAATATGAATCACCAACAGCCTATGCTACCTCCTCCACCTCAACAACAATCTCTAATGCCTACATCAAACTCTCAGTCTCAACCACCTAGACCATCACAGATACCTTCCCAACCTACACCTAACCCTAACACTAAGCTTGTTCACCAAGCTTATACTAACAAAGTTGTCCAATACCCCACTTATGGGGTAGAGGTGAGTGACCTTCATCTCAAATCAAGGAAGCAGCTTGTAGGGACTTCATCTCCCAAAATTACATAACTAGATGATGAAGATCCGACCAAGGAAGCCTCAAATAACCCACCTTAGGAATCTGAGTCAAATCAAGGGCTCCAGACTACATCACATATGAAGCCTCCATTCCCTAGATGTTTGGCTATCTAGCAACAACACACACTAGCTGAAACTGACCTTCTAAGCCAGTTAAAGGATGTTAGCATTAAAATTCCCTTATTCCAAGATATCAAAGATATTCCCATCTATACTAAGATTGTTAGGGATCTTTTCCTTAAGAAGCCAAGAAGGAAAAGAAAGGACCCACAAACATTTCATGTTTTGGGTAACCTTGCTGATATAATGTTGGGAAATATAATTGTTCCCAAATATACAAATCCTACTAGTCTAGTAGTGGATGTTAAGATCAATGGGACTCTTATTAAGAATAATTTGATAGACCTGGGTGTTGCAATTAATGTGATGACTAAAGAAACCATGCAACTACTACAGTTAGCCAATCTTAGGCCTACTCAAAAAGTTTTGCAATTAGTTGATAGGTCTATAGTTAATCCTGAAGGAGTTATTGAGGACATGGCCATTGCATTAGATTCTTGGGATTACCCTGCTAAATTTATAGTACTTCAGCCCAAAGTTAATCTTGTTGGTTATCCATTAATCTTAGTTCAACCTTGGTTAGCCACAACTGATACATTCATAGGTTGTAGGTCAGGAAAAATGATCATATCCAACATAACTGTAACCAAGAATTTAGTACTTTATCCACCAGCTTAGCCACATCAAGACCTTGAGTAGACCATTTGGCCACACCTGGATGATGAGGAAAACTACTCATTGTAGATCTTAATGACCATTGAATGTATCCCTCTACTGGATATTCAAGATGAGGATAAGTTGATAGCTCATATCATACAAAATGATAGTGGAAGACATCCACGGCAGCAGGGTTGTCTATCCTGCTTGCAAGATCCCTTGGAAAGCATAATACCTACTAGTTCTTCACAAGAGGTATCCCAAATAATCCATACCTTGTTACCTCAGCAATGCTTGCCAATAATACCTAGCCTTGATCTATCCTCTATACAATAAATGTTTATGCAATTAGAGATCAAGCCTGGAAATATGTTGAATGTTAATAATGTATTGACTAATGAACAACAAAAATCCTTGCACACTATGTTGCAGGAACATGCAACATCTTTTGCATGGGATTATAGTGACATGAAAGGAATTGGTACTGCCTTATGCATGCAAAAAATTTACATCAATGATGGCTATAGACCTATAAGGCAGCCACAAAGACACATGAATCTAGCTCTCAGAGAAATTGTGAAAACCGAACTGCAAAAGCTTTTGAATGTAGGATTCATCTACCCAATATCAAACAGTGAATGGGTTTCGCCATTGGTCATAGTTCCCAAGAAGGGTGGTAAATGGAGAGTCTGTGTTGACTACAGTGAACTAAATATTGCCACAAGAAAGGATCACTTCCCATTGCCATTTATTGACCAAGTTCTTGATTCTTTGGCAGGGAAGAAATATTTCTCATTTCTTGATGGTTTCACTGGTTATAACCAATCTAAGATTACACCTAAAGATCAAGATAAAACCACATTTACCTGTCCCTAGGGTACCTATGCATATTCTATTTTACCTTTTGGTTTGTGCAATGCTCCAGCCACATTTCAAAGAGCTGTACTTAGTACATTTTCATATTTTGTACATGATAAGATGGAGATTTATATGGATGATTTCACCACATATGGTGAAACATTTGATGTAGCTTTGAAAAATCTAGAAATAGTCTTGAAAAGATGCACTGAACACAATTTATCATTGAGCAATGAGAAATGTTTTATGATGATGAAAAAAGGCATTGTCTTGGGACATTTTATTTCTAGTGCAAGGATACAGGTTGATCCCAAAAAGATTGAGATTATTTCTACATTGCCTATTCCCCAAAAATAAAAGGATGTGAGAAGCTTTCTTGGACATGTAGGTTATTATAGAAGATTCATTCAAGATTACAACAAAATAGCTACCCCTTTGTTTACTTTGTTGACAAAGGATATTGTGTTTGAGTAGACTCCAGACTATCAACATTCCTTTGATAAGTTAAAAGCATCTTTGACTAATGCACCAATTTTAAGAGGTCCAAATTGCAAATTTCCATTTCACATTCACACTGATGCATTAGAATTTTCTATTGGAGCAGTCCTAGGATAGAAAGAGGGGAATAAGGAGTATGTTATATACTATATCAGCAAAAACCTATAGGGAGCAGAATTAAACTATACAACTTGACTGAGAAAGAAATGCTTGTTGTTGTTTATGCCATTATCAAGTTTAGACACTATATTACTGGCTATCAAGTATTCATACATACTGATCATACAATAATTAGATACTTGATGAATAAGCCAATAGTGGGTGGTAGAATTTTGAGGAAGAATTTGACATAACCATAGTTGATAAACTAGGAAAGGCTAATGTGGTTGCTGATTTTCTATCTAGATTTCCCACAAAATCTGAACGAGTAGTTGATGATTCTTTCCCTAATGAGCATTTATTTGGTCTAACTATATTGTTACCTATTTTTCACTACGAGCTCAAACAGGTAGAGCTGAATCAAATTCATCATTTATAGGTACAAATTTTTTCAAGTTTTGCTGCTAAAATATTCATTGTTCATCATAAAGATCAGATTACATCTGAATTATAGTTTTATTGTGCAAGTATTTAAAATAAAAAATTGGAAATTTGCATAGTAATGCTTTTTATTCATTTTGTAAAAACACTGAAATCTCGCACAAGCCGCGAGAGTAACTGAATTTGATTATGATAATCAAATAATGAATACAAAATTCAATGAAAGCTACACTACTGAAGATAACGTAAACACAAAGAAGAGAAGCAATTCATCATTTCCTATAATGATGAATCACTTTCGCTTGATGTCTTCACTCATCGTGTCTCTAAGCTGTAGCCTCAATTTCACGCTCCATGAACCTACAAAATTGTAAAAAGATGATGTTAGAGATGTACTCTAAGCAATGATGAATTACATTCTACTTTATGCCTACGCTACCAACAGGAATGTAATTTACATTCAATCAGGCATCCATCAAATGATTTCATTGTTCAAAAGAAAACAAAATTCAATGGAAGCCTTCAGCTTTGATTATATTTTGCTAACTTGTTTGTTTAAATGTGCAGGAACAGGTATGATCAAATCATTCGAATTAACAAATATTGTTATGAGTGGTGAGAAATGTGGCTCCCACAAGGGTTGAGCCCAACTCATAAGCAATGACATAAACAGTATGTAAGGAAAAGTCGCCACTGTGATCTATGCAACCTTTCAATATGGTGAATAAAGCTGAAACAAACTCCATATTGAATACATAAGTTTCTTCATTAAATGGGACAACTTTTTAAAAGAAAGATAATGATCTCTTTATTTGAAAGTAGCGGTATATTGCTTTTTCAAGAGGAATTCATGCATCAAAAGCAAGTATAAGACATGATTTCAGATAGTAATGCTCCAACACATACAACTACAACAGTGAAAAATGAAGGAGAGCAATCAATGCATCACATTTTCAGTGCTAGCTAATGAATTCGATGAAGATTCTCAAAGCAACAAAACTATTTTTTCTGTATTTTTCCATCATAGGAAAGATTTGAGGGTTTTCTATTATACTCATACTGTGCGATGGTATTAAATCATTTTTTCAAACCATTCTCTCTTCGCTGAGATTGCCCTTGTTTCAACTGCCCACCTTTCATGAAATGACATTCATGTTATGATCTGGAACGATCTTATCACAGTGAAGGTGATTATAATACTGTTGGCAGCTATTACATAAGCATAAACAGAGCATTCATTTTTTAAAACTATTTTTAGAACTTCAAAGCATAGATTCAGAAGGAACAGTGATATCAAGAAGATAGTCTACATGACTATAAGTAAAGCATGATCACCTTTCAAAGGATTAAGTTTGCATCAATGAAAAGTTAGCATCAATAAAAAATTATCAATAGCAATGCTAGTAACAATAGCAAGGGATTCTAGCCATGAAGCTTAGAATACAGAGTGCAGATCCAAGAAAAGCTTCATCTCATAGTCATATTCATAGTATGATAGCAGGGTCATTAGGAAAATGTTATGATCATATATATATATATATATATATATATATATATAATTATCATCTAATATATACCCATTCCATATTTAAATGTATAACTCGTATTACCATATTCTACAAATAATAATACATGTGTATACTCATACACATATATATATATATATACATATACACTTCTCTAATAAGCATTAATGCTTATGTGTGTATTTGTATATATATATATATATACAAATAAATAAATAAATATATATATATATATAGCAATATGATAGTCAAGTAATCCATTCGATATCGAATGATTATGACCACATGATTATATTCACAATAGCATCATATTAATCATTTATATACATATATGCATATCTATACATATGTTGTCATACTCGTATGGACATCCCATTATATCCAACGTACATGTATGTCGACATATGCATATATCCCAAACACTCATCTAACCATATGATCAAGCATAGTAATATAAGGAAGAACTCATAAGTTCCAAACATATAAACATCATCCAAGAATGCACTCAACAGTAATTAGAACCCTTACTAATGCAAACACATCATGCTAAGGATGAATTACCAATTCCCAACACAATAACTAGAATCAACCATTCTACTGTGACTGTGTGTAAGCTCATATAGGTTTCATTTAGGGTTATCTGACCAATCGCTTCTCCTAAGTGATACTTCCCCTCCACCTAGAGGATTGAACCTGTCCTACAACCAACTTAGCACATTTGCAATGGTAGTTAGACATTCATAATAAATCCATATGCATCATAAACTTTAGCATATTCATATAGCAATACATGTTTATCATCAATGTAAACATAATTACTCTTTCAAAGCATTTATCAATACTTTTACATAATACCTATTTCAGTATTTTATTTATCATATTAAAATAATGATTGCATTTACCATCCTATTTATCCGTGAAGGTAAAAGTAAATCAGTAACAACAAGACGGGGTGTGACATCATGCTCAATTACACTACAAATCACAACTACCCACAATTCATAGCCACCACTTCATATAATTTTAAATCGTGTTGCATAGAGGCATTCAACAATTCCACACATGCCATACTTCATCTCAAAGTATATCAGCAGGTACTCTTCATATTAACTGTCATAATTAACAATGAAGCTTACTAATTTTATATATATTTATCATTTGTGCATGCATTTCAATTCACATTTAAATTTCCACTACTTATTAATTATCCCATTGCCATTTTGTACTTGATAATTGAGGACACTTAGCACCTTTGGTTGGGGGAAGGGGTATTCAAAGGCCATAATCTTTAGTTATTTCCAATTTTCTGACATTTGATTTTCTTCCATTCTCAATAAAAATGAAAAGTTCAGAAGTGAGAAGAGGTGTCTAGTGCAAAATTGGGCAACACACCAAAATTGGGTGATACAACGAAACAAAGTAGAAAAAATCTAGTGAAAGTGACTACAGTTGAGGCATTACAATAGGAGGTGACATAGTGAGGAGAGAACCAACAACCCATAATTTACTGCTGGAGGACAAACAATGTGTTCCTATCTTCTAGTAGGTAGGTTGGTTGGATTACTTCTTGAGACTCATAGAATTCAATGAACTAATGAACCAATAGTTTTCTAGTACCTTACAAATGACAGGTAAATTGTTAGGGGACTAAGAGTGGATACATAAAAAGCTACAATTGCTGAAGTATCAGGGCTTCCAAGGAATGGAGAAGAGTTTCTAGTAAGGGTAGATGCCATCACAACTAGAAATGAGTTCTCCTTATCGGGTGAGAATTTAGAGTCCCCTTCTCAAAGTACAAAACATTTATCTCCACCCTAGCTTTGGACCTCTGTAGCCTCACACACTATTAGGTATCTAACTTGTGATGTGAGACAATCATTGTTAAATACAATGCATTTTAAGTTTCTTAGTCATTTACGCCATAAGAGTCAAGTAAATGTTCCCAAAAAAATTATAATTTGTTGAAAAGAATGTCCTTAGAATACAAGAGAAAAAGACATCAGTCAACTTTGTTACATTTCTGTCTAGTTACTTTACTGGTTAAGAGGAGCCTTAGAGTTCAATTTCCCAATGTATCCTGGGAAGAATTTTTGAATTGTAACAATATCAACAACATTATTCCAATGCATAATGAAGAAGAAAGGGGTTAGGAACAAGAAGAAAAATAACCTGTTGTGGATTCAATTGAGGGAGAAATACCCTCTAGGTACCCTACTACAACACCTACTTGCAACATAGAGGAACTTGAAGAGCAGGGACTACAGGAAACACAACTCGTAGCCTTTATTGAGCAGCCCACAACTAAAGAAGATCCAAAAACCCCAGCTTCCATTAAGAGGCCATTGAAAGCAAAGAAAAGAAAAAGTGGGGCTTCTACCTCTCCACTTGCAAAGGGGTAGAAGAGGCCCACACAATCAAGAAGGAGATCACATCGCCTAAGGAGGAAGGGGACCATGAAAGGAAAAGATAAAAATCAAAAGGAAGATGTTGTGATGATTGAAATAGACACATATTCAGAGGGAAATGTCCCCGGTGATGATACAAAATCACTAATTGTACAACCTTTGTATTTCACTAGTACTTTTGAAAGTGATTCAGAAGATATTTTTGTCGCTAAAAAGAAGAAGAAAATATCTTTGAAGAGCCCTGCCTCGTAAGGGTTTATGTGTATAGAGGAAGTAGGAGAAGAACAATTTTATGAGGAAGAAGAATAATTTTTTTTAGAAGAAAGGAACACAAATAAAGAGCTACAAGAAGCTCTACAAAGAATTAAACAATTAGAAAACCTACTGAAAACATACCAACAAAAGGATAGTGAGAGAGATGCAAGGATTAGGGAGTTGGAAGAAAAAATCCACAAATTTGAGCATGGATCAAAATTGGAAATTTTGGCACAACTAGACATGGTTGAAACAAATGGAAAATATCCAATTCCTCAGAGCTCAATTGGACCTATAAAGAATCTCACTATATCTACTGTTGTGTCATTGGGCATATATTTGTGGAAGAAAACACAAGAGTTTTCCCAAAAAGAAAAAGATTGGGAAAAGGAGAAAACTAAAATGATATCTACACATTCCAGATAATTGAAAAGAAAGAAAGAAAGGTAAAGAGATTAAAAGTAAGAATCGAGGAACTGTAAATAAGATAGTACAACTGATAAAATGCAGACTGCCTGCTTGGGTGTATACCCTGTTTTTGCAAGAATTTTTTTTATGTTTTCAGTTCAGTCAGATAATTAATGATCTACCTATTGCCATGAATAGGATTTTTTTTTTCTTAGACATTTTCCAAAAGTCTACACCATAAATGAAAGACCAATTGTGTGAATTCTACTTGTACAATTTGGTTATTTCAAATGAAACTACATGGGACCCATTAATGTTTGTGGGAGATCTCTAGATCAGGGCCTTAGCTTCTTATGTCATAAATGAGCATCAAAGAGGGGAGCTTCTATAGGAATATAATGAGAGAGAAATATCTCCCTCTACAACTAAGAAAGGAGGCAGTAGATCCAAATGCAGTGATAGACTAATGGTCGGATCTCTTAGAGCACAAGGGAGTTGCAACAAAGATAATGGACTATAGAGAAAAAGTTTATAAGAGAATGAAAGGACTAGTGGTTGGTACCATCACAAAAGATTTTAATTTTTTTCTAGTTAGATGGAATGAGCTCACACCAAAACTAGAAAGGAAGGAACCGCATCTTGTTTATAATTATGCAACAATGATTCACAGGTCACATAATACATTTCAATTGCAATGAAGAATGGAGCTACTTGGTTCCCACTAACCTTCCATCCTCCAATCCTCGTATTCCCTCTACCACATTAGATAGGGAGGAACCAAGAGGAAGAGGAAGCAACAGAAGACAAGATATTTGCGAAGCTCTCAGATAAAAAAGGTTACTACTTGAAGGAGGGCAACAGAGTGGACAATGTGGTGGATTTCAGAGAAATGGCCTTGCAATACAACCTTCAACCTTAAAGCTGCTTGAGGATAAGCAATAGTTTTAGTTGGGGGGAAATGATGGGTTCAATCAATGACTAGTTTTCCTTTTATTTTTTTATGCTTTAGTCACTTCTCATGTTAAGTTTCAAAGACATTACCAAGACTTTACATACCTTTTATATGCATTTTTACACTTTTAATAGTTCTAAGTATGTGGAAATGGAAATATGTTATACTGATATATGATTGTATGAATGCATGAATGTTTATGAGATTTACTATGATTTTATGTTTAATCTATGATTGTTAATAATGTGGATTCCTTAGGTGTTGGGAATAGGATGCCATTTAATTGTAATCCTAAACATATTTCACGTATCTCCTAAGTCCTTGGAAAGTGTTCCCCAACACTAGGATTAGAAAGAGATTAAATTCAAATGAAATGAAAATGTAAATTGACATTTGTAATTATTCCTAAATGATAGGAACATGTGAGGGCATCCAAGATGAGTTCCTAGATAATAGGAGCACATGGGGCGCCCACATGGAAGGTGGAACCCACCTTGCTTAAGTTAACTGTTTGGAGGAAAGATAACACTTAAGTAATGCATGTAAAGATCTTAGAAGTTGGGATTGATATTTACATGAGTGGAGTTTAGTTTAGTTCAGTTTAGTTCAATTCAATTTAGGTCAATATTAGTTTAGTTTAGTTTAGTTTAGTTATGGTTTAGTTATCTTTAGTTGCATGTGGTTAGTTTTAGTTGAATGCTAGTTGACTTCAATTGACTTTAGTTGTTTGACTAATGACTTCAGTTGCATGACAAATAATAGGTGGATACATTCAGTTAAGAGGGGATGATCAATCATGCATGATGTTTGCATGAATGGTGGAGAAATATGTTTCAGTTAACAAAGATTGACTTGGACCCACCTTGGGCGCCCAAGTTGGCATCTTGGAGTTAACACCTTTTGCATGAGAAGATATTTACAAGGATGAGTTAAGTGGGACCATTCTTGGGTGCCAACTTTGAGGAGAAGCTTACAAGATATCTTCGAAACCAACAATCAGTTAAGTCTTTAGTTTGGGACGCCCAAATTGATGGACTTGGTTTGACATTATTTTTCACGGAAGAAATCTACTTGCACAAGAATGGCGTAGATATTTTTGAGGAGCTTTATCCTCTTGTAATTTGCAACTCTTTGGAGTTTACAATGTTCATAATTGTTTATTTATTGTAGCAAGTTGAAGAGAGTTCTAAGAGAGTAATTTTGTGAAGCATGGCATGGGATGTGTGGATTCATGCTTGTACACATGAGAGTTTATTGCAGGTTGTGAAGAAGAATTGTTGAAGGCAAAAAAAGCATCTCAATCAAGGATTGATACAGTGTTATTGTAATCTTGTTCTAAGATTAAATAATACAAGCACTATTGATTTTGGTGGTGGAGTTTTTTCCCGAAAGGGTTTCTCCATGTATATGCTGTGTCACTTCTATCTTCTTGTCTCATTCTTCTACAATCTTCTGTCTACTTCTATAATTGGGAAAATTGATCTAATTAGATTAATCATACACAAATAATTGTGACAAAGAACACTTAATTAAATATACAGTCACATAGGTTTACAAGTTTTAAGCTACAATAATTACCTCTATTTTCAACATTAGGAATGGGACTAACACCTTGCAACAAGGACTATTAACCTGTAGTAACAAGATTTTCAGCCTATAGCATAAGGACTGTGGATTATTGTAGAGAATAAGTCAAACGACCAAGGTGCGACACTTTCAGAAGGGAATGAAGGTGATCATTTATTGATCAGTCACGAGTCACCACTTAACACTCTTGCTCACCGAATAAGACAACCAGGAGAAGGAGTCTACTCTCAGCGTGACTAGTTTATAATAAGATTGTTCTCAAGAACATGTCTTTGTCATAACAGTTAAACATTGGGCATATAACTCTAAATTGGTTTCTCTACTCCTACTTTATAGTTATTATTTTTTGTTTTAGACTAATTCCTCTTCCTATCTTTGAGGGAGAGTGGATGATTGCTTTATGAGTTTGTTTTTAGTCTGAGAAGAATAAAACCCCTCACAAAACCTATATAGTGGGATCTGTTGTCAAGGAGAAAATCTAATTGATAAGTTGATTTGCTAGTTATTTATTTATCTATTACCAATTACAACAATAGAATATGTGTTCTTGAATAAGAGATCTTCAACAAATTCTTGTTAGATTGTATGTAAGAATTTAGTTTTAGAATATAATAAAGGGAATTAGTTTGGAATCGTGATTTACTGAGTAAGTGAGTGTTTGAAGACTTCTATGGAAGAAACTAATAAAGCAAGGGCCACTTGAGGTACTACTAATCCACTTCATTTTCTATTGTTAGATTAAATAATGCATTTTTGAATTCAGTTATTAGTTTGTAGTTATATGCATGTGTTGTAATTCATGAATGCCATTCTATAATTTGGAATTGAATTTTGTAGCTTCATGTTGGTTTCATACTCCAAAGGAATTAGTTAGGTTAGGACATTGTATTTTTAAACAATTAATAGTTATAGTATTAAGCATTAGGTATCCATAGCATAAGGTAACATTTTATATTCATTTCCCCTGTTTTGTGAATTAGCAATTCATTTCACTTTCTAACTTTTACAGTCTTTTGTACATGTGTAATTGTGTATAATCCATTGATGAACGATGTTTCTAGGATCTATGAATGCATATATTGTGCCAGCACTATCTAAAGTTTATGATTCCCTGGTTGATAATTAATTGCAGCCTCCCGTGAAAGATGAATTGTTCAGTTAGGGATCCATGAGTCCTCTAAATTGTGTGTATACCTAGTAGCACCAAGTTAATTAGACATTATAGAGGCTCTAAAATAGGCATTTTTCCATTTTATAATATTTCAATTCAACATCTCATAAGGACTTATTGAAGAAATTTATTGGTTGTTCATATCCCTCATCATAATTTTGTAGCAAAACAGTGGTAGTAATATAAAATGATGCAAAGTAAAATAATTGGAAAGGCCTAGAGTAATTTGGTCTTGCTAGCACTGATGCCTTCTTAAGTGCATCTTTAATTACTAAGAAGGAATCAACTGATTCATTATTCCAATTAGATGATTTCTCTTTCTTTAAAACCTTATAAATGACCTTAGTTTTCTTAGCAAAATTAAGAACAAACCTCCAAAAAAAAATATTTTCTGAAAAAATGATTGGACTACCTTAAATATTTTGGGTTGAGGGATAAGGTCAATTAATTTGACATGTTACAGGTCAATCCTCACCCCTTCCTTGGATACAATATGTTTGAGAAGATTACCTTATTTCATACCAAAAATACATTTTGCAGGATTCAAAGATATTCAATATTCTAAACACCTCTGGAAGATTAACTCCAAGTGTTTGTAGTGATCATTTTGATCCTTCTAGTATGCAGTCAAATCATCTTGGTATACAACCATAATTTCATTTATTAGGCATACAAAGGCAACATCCATAGATCTTTGAAACATGACTCCAACATTATTTAAACCAAATGGAATTTGAACATACACAAATGTTCCCCATAGCATAGGAAAGACTATTTTATATTGCTCAAAATCATTGACTATAACTTGATTGTAACCTAAGAATCCATCCATCATTGACATCAACTCTGACCCCATTACCCACTACAACAAATGGTCAATATTGTGTTGTGGATAGTTGTCCTTGAAGGAATTGATGTTCAAATTTCTAAAGTCCACACACAACCTAATATTCCTATTCTTTTTCTTGACTTGAACAAGGTTTGAAACCCATTTTGAATATTTGATTTGTTTGAAACCTACTTTTTAAACAACATGCAAGAGTAAAAGGGAAACTTACCAACACTAAAATATAACTAGTAAGTTTTGAGAGGCCTGTAGACTCACTGCATCACTTGAAATTATATGTACTCACATACTTCATCAATACATTTACAACATTCATTAAATTATCAACCTTCTCCAACATCACCCTCCTCTACCATGTCATAAAAAATAGAACTGGATATCAATATGAATTTTCATCGCATGAAAGGTTGGTTTCTTTTGTCAAACATTTGACACTTTAATTGTCACATAGAACTATAACAACTCCTAGTATTAGCCCCACATCTAAATAGAATCACTTAAGCTTGATGGTTTTCTTACAACCATGAGTAGTTTCCAAGTACTTTTCTTTTGTAGGGGAAAAAGTGAGCACAACCTATTACTTTATCATCCAAATAATAGCACCACTAACCATAGTGAAACATACCCATTAGTGGATCCCCTATTTCAACATCCCCAATCCAATCTACATCCATAAATTCATGAGTAGTCATTAAATTTTGGTCCCTTATAGAATTACCACCATAGAAATAGAGTACTGAGAGGTACCTTGCAAATATTTGAAGACCCTTTTAACTACATCCCAATGTAGTCATCCAAGATTAGCCATGAAATGACCAAAGAATTATATTTAGATTGGATGATATTATACATTTTATAGACCATAACATACATTAAAATCCCAAAAATACTAGCATAAGGTAATTTGGCTATATACTCCATCTCACTAGAAGTTAGACACTACTCAATGGATAACTTAGTCCCCATGGAAATAGGGACACACAAAGGTCTACAAGATGAACTGCTAAATATATCTAACACTAACTTCACATACTTACTTTTCACCAACAAAAGCTTTATGTTATCTCTATCTCTTCTGATATCCATTCCCAAGAGGAAGGTCTAGCCGCCCCTAAGTCCTTCTTAAACTATGTTAAAAATTGAGATCTTAAACTATGTTAAAAGTTGAGACTTCAATTCATAAATCATACTCTTCTTGTTACTAAAAAATAACATATCATCAACATATAATGCAATAATAAGGAAGTGGTCACTATCAATCTTATATTAGATACAATGATCCAATTTAGATTTCAATAAATCCAATCCGAATAAAAATATATCAAAATTTTGGTGCCACATCCTAGGAGATTTCTTAAGACCATACAAATATTCTTCAACTTATAAACCAAAATGTCTTTTCCTTCTTCAATTTAGTTATTTGGTTGTGACATAAAAATTCTTCCTCCAAATCACCATGAAATATAGTTTCCTTCACACCCATCTAATCAACCTCAAGATAAAATGTTGTTGTAATAGATAATAAAAATTGACTAGATGTCAACTTAGAAAATATGGAGAAAATATCACCATAATGAACTCCCTCAACCTAGGATATCACTTTGCAACCAATCTCACCTTATACTTCTCAACACTAGCATCTAAATCAATTTTATTTTTGAACACTCATTTTCATCCAATAGACTTATGACTATCAATCAAAGGTATTAAGTCTCACGTATCACTTTTATTTAGTGTAGCCATCTCCTCATTCATGGCCACTTTCGAGGACTCTACATCATTCATACCCATAGCCTCCTTTGTAGTCCTAGGCTCATTAATGTTAGTAATAAAAATATATATCTTCAACCAAGAGGATTATACTTGTTTGATTTATCTCCATGCCAAGTGGACCTACTTAAGAGTTGAGTTGGAGGTTCTACCTCCTTTTCAAAACTCTCTAAACTATATGAAATCATCTCCTCTTTAGATCTTTCATAGGCTCATGGTTCAACTTTCTCGATCTGTGAGCATAGAAACCATGTCTTTCTTTTCATCCTTTCTAGCCACAATATAGTGAAAGAAGGATTAACTTCTCTAAAGATAAAAGTTTTGATATATAAAAGTATCTTGGTCACGAGATCCAAAAGCTTGTACCCTTTCACACAAATACCATAATTGATAAAGATATATGTTATAGCCTTGTTATCTAACTTTGAACTCTTCTTCTTAGGCACATGAGCATATGTCTTTCATCTGAAAAATATAACATGTATCAATGAAGGATATTTTCCTAACCACACCTCTACAAGTTTATTATAAACAAGAGCTAATGTAAGATATATATTTATAAGGCAACAAGTTGTAACAATTGGTTCCACCAAAATCTTTTGTTCCAAGCCAACCCAACTAAGAATACTCCTAGCCCTCTCTATCAACACATGTTCATTCTTTCTACAACTCCATTTTGCTAAGGGGTGATGAAGTTGTGTTATGTTTTTCTATCCCATGATCCTTACAAAAACTATTAAAATTTGCTAAACAAAATTCATTGTCATTATCAATCCTACAAAAATTAATGTTTTTTTACTAGTTTAATTCTCTATAAGATATTTAAATTGTTTAAAGCAACTAAAGAATATATTTACTCCTAAAAAAATAGAACCATGTTCTATTGTAGTCATTAATGAATGAAACCCAATAAACATAATATAAAATTGAAGGAATATTAATAGAACCAAAAATATCAAAATGTATTGAGTTCAATACCCTTAAAGATTTATGAGAACTCAAATAAAGTTGAATTCAATTTTTTTCCATAAATAAATTGTTCACAAAAATCAAACTCAAGGTTAAAATCATATATCCCCTTAGTTCAAGGCTTTTTTTTTTCAAGGTCCTTAGACCCTTCTCACTTATGAAACCCATCCTCTAGTGCCATAACATAGATTTCTTTGTAAAAAGTTTTATCTTCAAAGCATGACCCCCCTTAGGTACCTAGAAAGTGTTGGGTCAAGAATGGATTTATTCCCTAATTAGTTACTTTCTAGAAGGTATATTCACACCTAGGTTGTTAAGTTTAATTTTAGGGAACACTTATCATAATTATATTTTTGAGTATCATGTTCATATTATTATGACACTTTTCATGGTCCTATGTAGCACTATTTCTCACCTTGCCTTTATAAGCAAGGCTTCATTTGTAAATTACATCTTGTATCTTAGATCTTGCATCCTCTTGTGTGCTTGTGTCATTATTGTTAATATAGATTTTTTTGTTGCTTCTCACATGTGTATGGAAGATTATTTGGTGTTGCAAAATATTGTTGCTCCTATGAGTCTTTGTGGTGACTTCAATATGGTATTAGAGCTTTGATTCTTAAAATCCCCTTCTTCATTTTGGAGAGAGTTCAACATATTTTTTATGGGTGCATCCTAGTATATATTTGGCCCAATTGTTGAACCTAAGAGGGCCAAATATATTAACACAATATACTTTTCTTATAGTCATACTTACTCTTTTTTCCCTTACCTAAGTTGTACAATATTCATATAGTTTATGGAGGTGTAGTTGTCATAAAAATATTATGTAGGATGACATCATATTAATTAGGTAAATTTTTCCTTTAAAAAAATAAGGTTTTATTTTTTATTTTTAAAATTTGGTATGAGATTTACATACCCATGTACCCTATATATGTGTTGTACAAATATGTAGAGTACTTGTTGCATGGGTTGTCATCCCACTAGGCCTTGCTTGCACAAACTTTAACCTTTGCCCTTGAGCACATTTTCTTAACACTAAGTGCTTACTATGTAATGCTAACCTTAGTGGTTGGAACCCCCTATAGCCACTATAGCACCCTCTACCTTCAACAAGTTGCACTACCTAAATCAAGCTCGTACTACTCACTTATGTCCACCTTGCCACCTACACTCCTCTATAACAACTTTGTCGCTCAAAACCATCATTGCTATGCTCACCTTGGTGAAACCACTCATGGGTCACCCCAATAGTGGGTAGACTTTGTTTTGCCTCAAGGAGCTAATTTTTTTATGGAACACAAATTTTACCCATAAAGATGTTTTTTATGTTTTTGATATAAAAAGCAGCAAAATTAGGGTGCCATCCCTTTAGTACAAGGCCCTATAGGCCATCATCAGCAGAATAACACTAACAACACATTAACAACAAGGTCTAATAAGTTATGTTTTTTATGTTCATATAGGTGTTGTAAAGTTATTTTTACATACTTTGTTGTGGTGTAGGTGATATTTCTAGATTTGGAGTCAAGAGCTTTTGGGCCAAATTTATTTTGCTGGTAATATGACTTGCACATGCGTATGAATCTATAATCTAAAAATAATAAATTATTTTTGAGATCATATATTCTATGTAGTCATTAGGTTTCTACTGCTAGGCTCTACCACCACTTAGTGATGCCACCTTCACTGTCTCCTCTACCCACAAACACCACCCACTACCAAATTCTTTGCCATGCTCCAACTAGGCTTAGTGTTGCCATCCATCTACCCAACTTGAGTGTGCCACCAATTATGCCACTAAAGCACACTTACTAGCCACCGGGGCCTATTTTATTGCCATAAAGGGGTATTTTCTTCTCAGAGCCATAATTTGGGCATATGATATTATTTTTCACGATCAAATAGACATAAAAAATTTATTTTCAATGAATATGTATCCATCCACTTGGTTTTTCTATATTTTACCATAGACAACTAAGATTTCAGTTTAAAGTTTTTAAAAAAAAAAATTTATTAGACATAAATTTTACCCATAATATTGAAATTAAGAAAAAAAAAACTTAGAATCTCATAAGAATTCTAAATTTGTAATTTAACTCTCCTCTTCACAAACATATTTTCAAAAAAATATAAAAATTGGTATTAATATGTGGGTAAGGATAATTGAAAAATTGGCTTTGATACTAAGCTTTCAAAAATGGAACAAGGGGTTGACTCTTTGCAAGAAAGACCCATGGAAGATGAAAATGCTACTAAATGGAGAATATTTTACTCTCATAATCAAAATCAAGGCATATCGAATAAAAAACTCCACAATTCTTGCTTTATACCAACCAATAAAATACAACATAGGAACCTTGCCTTCAATATTTCTAACCTCAAGAAAGGTGATTCAACAATACTGTAATTCACGACAGTAATTTTTTAAGAAGAGATGGGCCTTATAATGATTAAGTATCATCTACAAACCAAAAAAGAATTTTTCTCCTATTCGAGCAAGTAGGTAAGAAGTTTGATTTATTAGTTCCCCACCCTAAATCTAGAAAATATTTAATTTTTATGGATAAAAGAGACATAAATGCGCCACAGAATTGGAGGTTAGCCCCCACTCAAGACCAACCTAAAGTCTTTATAAAAGGTGTGCTCCCTTTGTCAATGGTAGATCTTCTTTTTCAAAAGTTAATGATCTCAAGAAGAAATCCCTCATTGCTCGGATCTGAAATGTAAATATTTGATTTTCTCTTCTCAAGGCTTGAACCATGGAAAATTGGTATGAAATCTCAAATATTTCTATGCTCTCACATGGTTTTTTGGTAATATTTTATAAGAAAGATGCAAGGGAAAAAACCCTCTTTAATGGAACCTTCTTTTTAAACGATGCAATTTTTGTCATTCAATCATGGAGTTCTAAAAAGATTTCCTTTCAGTGTTTTTTTTGTTTTATAGTTTTTTTTTCTAGTTAGTTTTGGTAAGTTGTAGTTAATTTTTTTTATTTAGTCACAGTTAAGTGTTTAGGATAGTAAATATCATCTTTAATGCAACATTACATTTTTTAATTTTAACTTGTGGTTTTATACAAAGCATCACATATAGGTCTGTGTGTCTATTTCATGTTCTTTGATCATTAGATTAGGTGTTATATTAGAGATCATCATAAGGAAGTCTTAAATACATCTAACTGAAAATACCAAGAGATATCAATTTGAAGTTATGTTATTTACTTAAAATTAATTTAATATTCAATATCAATATTTGGACATGTAAATGGCTTTCATAATTAAGTTAAAAGGTAAGAATTTTTATTAACACACTCATGCCATTACAATCAGCCCCTTGCTACCATTATAGAATACCTCTCGACATTAATTACACATCAAAACTTAGATCCTTATCACTTGAAAGACTTTATTAGTCCCAAGAGGGTCATGTTTAACAGTGCATCATATTTGAAATCATAACTCTTCTTTTTGTTGACCAAGAACCTTTTACATTAAAGTTATACTATAAAAGAAAGTCTAATTCATTATTGAAGGAGTAGTGGATGAAAAAGAGAGATTCAAGGACCATGCATTGTTCAATAGGGTGGGGCAGAACTTGGAGGATCAAGATCAACTCAAGGAAGCCAAAATTTGTGGTCGCACTCATGTGAAATGCTTGCATTATATTGTGAACTAAGACTACAAGTTGAAATATTGTAAGTCCATTGCAATAAAAATTATGGATGTAATTCTAAATATTGATCATATATTTAATTTAATTGACAGTCTTAAAATTATGTTAGTTTAATTATCATTGTGCATAAATTATATATATTTATATATTGAAATTACATAATTAGATAATTCTTAATTAAACCTTCCATATATAAATGCATCAATCATTCTTAATAATCATTAATTATTCTAAACTATTTTTACCTAATTTTTTCCATTCTTGATTAACCTAAATGAACATAAATATATATATTTTCCTTTACAACTATAAATTATCTAAAAATAGACAATTATTCTAAATTTATTTGAACATCAATAATAAATTTGAATGAGGTTATACATTTTCCACACATCCACAAGCTTTCACACATTTAAATAAACAGCCAATATTTCTATCACCAAAATAAAATCATAGTCAAACAAATAAAAATCTATTATTGAAAAATATTAGAAATAAACTATAATCTAATCTTTCTAAAATATTTTGATAGTATTTTAAAAATAATAAATATTATAAAATAGATTTGAATTTTGGAAATAAATGTATTTATGTTGGTTTAATATTTCATTTGTATGATGTGTCTCAATTCCACACATTTAATTAAAAAAACTAATATTTTTCACTAAAATAAAATCACAGAATCAAACAAATAAAAATCTATTAATGCTATGAGATTTCCACAATCCATCATGTTGAAGATTTTGTGATTTTGTGATTTTTGATTGTGTTTAAGTTTTTTTCATCAACGTTTCGGATCACACTCAGTGATCCATCATCAGGATCACTGAGTGTGATCCGAAACGTTGATGAAAAAAACTTAAAAAAACTTAAACACAATCAAAAATCCAGAAATCACAAAATCTTCAAAATAAAAATCTATTAGTAAAAAAAATCTAAATAAATTAATAACCAAAATCTTTCCAAAATATTTTGAAAGTATTTTAAAAATAATAATTATAAAATAGAGTTGAATGCATGAGGAGGAAATGAGAACATGTCTATTTTGTAAGAGAGAGGTAGTAGATATAATATTAGGTAAGAATAGACAACATTAACAACGGATTACTTTTTGATTAAAATTTACAATAAAAAACCTGAAGAATATGTAACTAGTGGTGTGAGTTGTTCAATCTTTATTGGTTTTGTTGAGCTTGTTTTTCTTTGTTCTATACTTCATAAAAGTGGATAATTGTGAACAATAATCTATTTTGATTGGACTTTGATTGTCCTTTTATTGATTGTAATCAAATCTCAAGATCCCTTCAAAATTTAATTTGTCCTTTATAATAAAAAACAAATACACTTTTATTACCAATGTTAATTTCATAAACTACTTAATTGTATATAAAAACCAAAATCTTACCTCATTTCAATCATTTAAAATGAAAGTAAATAACATATTAAAATAAAATTGAGTATGACTTAGGTCACATACATTTGGAAAGAATCCCATTCATGGAGACATATATACATTGTGTATGTCTCATGGTCATTCATAGCCGGCCAAAGAAAAAGAAGCATTGAATTTTCTCGAGTAAATTTAAAGAAATTAATGTCGGTCAAGCTCATGCTGTGAATATGAAACTGTGGGGCCCATTGTTGAATGGGAAGTGTTGTAAAGGTAAAGGAAAATGACACGTTTAGAATGAAGGAGATTTCTTTAAAGCAAGGCAGCGCCTTATTTTCTAAAGCGTGAAGAAACATGGTAAAGACGGGCTTCCCACCTTCTAGATGTTCACACCTGAAAGACGTACATAATTTTAATTGTTTTCTTATCTTCATCATTGTACGGGTGTTGGGGGTTTGACAACTTATATTAACCATTATTCTGGTCAAAGGAAAGGTAGGTACCACAGGAGGGCTATGACACTCTAATGTTGAAGAGGAGAAATGCTAAATCTCTTGTGAAATATCTAGCTAAACAAGTGTTGTATAATGATTAGTTTTTGTTATTGTGATGTTTTTGAAAATTGAATGTCATGGTCGATTGGATTAATTAAAAAAATAAATAAATAAAGATTTAAATTTAATATTTTTTTTGCTTCGTAAATAAGAGTTTTTATTGATATCAAAAAGAGTTACATCGTTTTTATGCAGTCATTATGATAGTAGTTACAAACAACCCCCTCGATGCAAAATCTGCCGAGACAAGGTAGAGAGAGCATTACAAACCATGTTGCCCACCAAGATTTAAATTTAATATTATTAAGATCATGTTTATACTATTTCCAAAATCCATTGTCTAAGTGTAAGAGGATTATATGACTAAAATATGTTTAATTATAACTTATTCTTTTATAAATTACATCAATATCAGTATCAAAGGTAATATATTTGATATGAGAAGGGATTAAACCATGTTTACATTGATACTTCTAATATGTACTAAAAGTTATAGTCGATATAATCACCATTTTAAATTTAGATTAATAAATAAAATTTCAATAGATGGAAATTTATTATATATTATAATTGCATACTAGTAATTAGATATTTATTCAAACTTATCTATTTTGAAAGATGACAAACTAGACAAATGAAGAGTTTGACTTATGGAAGTAAAGATAGTTTATTTGTAAACATCTAGAAATGAGAGATATTATTTGCACATTGATGTAAAGAGTTTTGAAGTTATGACTTCTTCTCCTTATGAAGTATTTTACACATACTATGATTGTTTACTAGTAATTAGAGATTTATTGGAACTTGTCCACTTTGAAAATAGCAAAATAAAAAATATAGAGTTTGATTTATGATAGCACAATTAATTTGTTTGTAAAAATTTAAGAAATAAGAGAATTATTTATTGTTTGCATATTAATGTAAAGAAGCTATAAAGTTACAATTTCTTCTAGGAACATTTTAGAAACATATAAAAAATATCCAAGATATTTAGAAGATAAAGTTTACATAGATAGACACAGAAACACACACAATATCAAATAATTTAAATTATTTTAAAAGAAAATGATTTATCAACCTCAAATAGTTTGACAAAGATGTTGAATAGTTAATTTTGTGTATGACAAAATAGATAGACATAATGTAGTACATTTGCCACCATTCTAAGTCACATGTTGCATAAATTGTCTAGCTCATCTTTATTGTGCATTTATAAAGATGGCATGCTAGGTGCTAGCCAAACCCCAAATATGATTCACAAATATAGTTTGTAATAATTTATAATTACAAAGTTGTGCATAGGTTCTTCAACAAAAAAACCTTAATTTTTTTGTTTAATAGTGAATGACAACGCAAGTAAAAAAAAAGGGTAGATGGTAATAAATTGATATTTGGTGTAACAATGTTGAGCCAAGTGTTAAATCTTCTTTGCATTGACACACATGTTATCTATGCCGAGTGTATTCCTAGTGCTTGTATTACTGTTGAATCAAATGTTCTATTTGAAAAATGAAGGTTAAGGAAAGGATGGCTTAGTCTTTAATATTGATGTTGATAGGATGGGACAAAAACTATAGAGCAACCAAGGTCACTTGAGCTCTTGCCTTTTTCCACATTCCTCCCCTTGTTAGGTAGGATAACTCATGTTCAACTATTGATTGGGTGAAATTTTGTGATTTATAGAATCTTCAATGGATTTTTCCATTTTTAATAATGTTAAAATTATTTTATGATATAAAATATTCTTCAATGGGTATTTGGGTCTAGAGTATACCCCTAATGAGAATCTCAAAAATAAGGTAGGAATTTATAGCTTTGGAGAGTTTATCCTTGAAATTGCAATTGAAAAGGATCATAGTATTGCAACTTGTAAGAAGAGATGGTTTATTTTCTTGAATGGGTAACATCATGTATGTAAATCAAACTTGTATATAATGAAAAAAATATTATAGTAGGTAAATGGAGGTCATATAGGTAGAAATAAATATAGTCAAAGGAAAAATTATGAATTTAAATGCTAAGATATTGTGCAAGAAATGATAAATAAACTTCATGAAAAGGGGACAATTTTTATAAACTTATGAATACAGAGAAGGTGTATATTGTGACCTAAAAGAAACTTATAGAACAACAAAAAAAGCCTACTTGATTAACAAATCCTTCAACCCTTCACTATGAGTGTATGAGATAAGTATACATTAACATGCAATACATATATAATTTTTACTATTGTCATTAGTTTGTGCCTACTAACACATTAAATTTGAATTTAATTTTGGATAGTATAGAAGAAATTATCTTCAAAATTATGTGAAGTGGCTTAGATTTCCTATTGGTTCTTCTCTACAAGACATTGTGCATGCAATCTAGATGTGTGAGGTGTAGATTCATTACATACACCTTTGAGTGTATTCCATAAAGTGTGGACTACCTATATTACACTATCTCATATAATATGCTTGACACAAAGTTAGTCACTTCATGCAACTCTAAAATAAATCCTTTGAAGTTTGATGGGCTTTAACATTTCAATGTTAATAAATGCTTCTGATGATAATAATATTATCTTTAGGTTAACAACCTTGATAGTGAAGAGTTTCATTTTTTTTATAATATATCTTATTTAAATTTGCACTAGAATATAAAGAAAATATTACAATATTCACAAAAAAGGAGGGTGGTATGAGAGCACACCCATGAGTCTAGAAAAAGGGCCAAGGCTTGAAAAACAAAACATTACATTAAGCAATCATGAATATGCAAGGTAGAGGAGGATCTTTATCCTCAGGTTTCTCCCAAACATTATCAAGGTTAGAATCATCAATTGGCTCCTAGCTAGTGAGATCATTGTCTGTAGTATTCTCCTTTGGGGTGGTTGAGTGTGAGTTAGAGATATGGAAAGTGAAACACAGGGAAATTTGTTGGTGTTAGGCCATCTGAGATGATAAACACGAAGGTTGAGACCATCCTCCATGGGAAATAGTATCCCTAGGAATTTGTAGAGGACCTTGAGAGTAAGACTCGTAGTCACCTCAATTGTCCCTTCTAGAAGAGTGGCTACATCCACGCCAAAGCCCTCAAGGAGGGGTGGAGTTGGGAGGCACCCTAGCATAATGTAAGGGGCATTTCCCTAATGGTACAGTAACTCTTAGAGATGAGAAACTCCAAGTGCAACATTATTGACTTGCACCTAAATTTGTATAAGAATATTAGAGAAAATCATAGCTTTAGTGTACAAATTGTGTGAACCCCAATCCTAATACCTGCAAAACAATAAGAACAAACACATTAGATAATCAATTGCAAGCAAGAACAAGGATTCCCCATGAAATCCATTCACAAAGCTTAAATTAGGAAAAACAATGAATAACACAATGAAAACAACAAAATAGAGATTGAATCCAAATTAAGCTAGCAAACTCATGATCCCATGGGGGAATTGGTGCCAATTTGATGTGAAAATTGGCCCTTTCCCAACTCCTATGATGCAAGCTTGATGTGTTGATGATAATTGGTCCACTTTGATGAAGGATGGTGAATGCTCCAAGCTAAAAATCTGCATAACCTAGCTAAGATTCAATGATGATGGATGGAATTTGATAGATATTTGAGCATAGTAACTTTGCATAATTTGTGGATGATCAAATGAGGAGATGAGCTCTTCATTTATAAAAGAGATTGAAGGATGAATGTCCAAAATTGAGCAATGTGGGACTAACATTCAACCAATGGCAAGATGCCACTTGTCAATCTATGAATGGATGAAGGATGTGCAAGTTTTGAGGATTGTGCCAATAAATGCCTATTTTTGAATTTTGAATTTTGTTGAAATGACATGCAAGAGGGAAGAAAGAATGCATTAAATGCCACTTGGCTCAAGGTAAAGGACATGTAAGATGGAGTTAAATGCCTTGTTGGATGTAGATGTCAACTTGGATTTTTGAATTCAAACTTGGAGAATATTCCAAAAAGATGCCTTGTTGAGGAAAATAGAGATTTAATAAATCAATTAAATCTATTTTCATGTGCAAGTGGTAAATGCTGGAGGATGGGACATGATAGGAGATTAAATTAATCAAAGTTAATTAATTTAATGAAGGGGGTTAAATGATGTGACCTATTTGACTTAAGTTTGTGGATTTATTTAAATCAAATATGAGAGGAATGTGATAAGGGATTAATTAAATAAAGGTTTTGATTTATTTAATTAAGAGAGAGGATGTTAGATTAAACTAAATAAGGTTTTAATTTATTTAATTTAATAGATAGACTTTTAGAGATTTAATCAAATAAAATTGATTATTTAATTAAATAGGGATAATTAGATCAAAATGGTTAATTTAATTATCGAGAAGTGGTGACTTAATTAGATAACCAGTTTATTTAATTAAGAGAGGAATATTGATGAATTTAATCAGATAAGGGGATTTGATTAAATGGTTAGACCGAAGGATGATTCATGATGAAATGATGTTAGTAGTCGGGATCAGATGCATAATGTCAATCGGTACATTTTACGTGTCTACATTTTGCCCCTCTTTGAAGCAATGCATTGTTGCGTTGGTTCAAAGAATAAACGATCTCAATCAAATCCAAAAAATTTCGTTATTTAAAAATATTGCCCCACTACTGCCCAACGAGAGAAAACATGCCAATATATTGCCCCCTCGAGAGATTGGACGAAAATTTCAATTTTTGGACGATCTCGTGAAAAAAGAGGACAAGGTGCCCAACAAGTCCGAAAAGGCTCCAGGAGGCCAAAAACATGTCTAAACACAATAAAATGATGTAAAACAGGCCTCAACTAGACAAAAACAGGTTCAAGGGTCCAAAACCCTAGCAAGATAGCCAATCAGGGTGAAAAAACCCTAATTTTCAAGCATAAAAGGGGTCAAAGGGGTCACTTTCAATTCATTTTCACACACATCCATCTATCAACCCTGAGATTTGAGCCCTGACCTCCTGACGATATGGCGCAACGACAACTCCTGATGCACATTTATGACCGAGTCCAGACGTACCAACGGCCACCCGACATTGGGTCATCGGTAAGTGATCCTTACTTGAGCTTTGTTTTTCATTTTTAACGTTCATTTAATGCTTTCAAAGTTAGTCCTTCTGTAGCAACGCTATATAGCGACGCTCAGAAATCAAACTGCACCGCTCGGTGTCAAATTATGCTGCGGCGGTGGAGTTTGGAGTTTGAAAATAAACTCCAAACTTCAACGTTGAGCTCGTGGCCGGCGAGGTGATTTCTAAAGTGTGACGCGGCGGTCCTTTGTCTTTTCAAAGTACGTCGCTTGGAAGGAAAGTGCATTGCGGCGGTGCGCTTTCGGCCTTTTATGCCCTAGTGTCAGAGTTTGATTAAAATCAAACTGTGACACCTTCACGGATTGCGATGTTGGAGTGGTTTCTTGGACGCCTGACAAAGAATTTTTCAAATTTTTTTAACATGATGACCCTTCCTAATGCAGGATGCAGCGAGGGAGCTCTACTCCCGAAAGCACAGGTCATAGGATTTGTTTGGTTACTTGCGGGACCTGAGCGACAGAGATCAGGATTGACTGCGAGACATGGGGTTGTGGTACATCGCTTATGCAACGCTCGTTCGCACCCACTTGGGGATGATGTCAGCGCTTGTCAAGAGATGGCACAATGAGACCTCCTCTTTCTACCTTCCCATCGGCGAGGCAACCATCACCTTGGAGGATGTTTGGTGCATTTTGAGATTGTCGATTCATGGTCGGCAGGTCATTTTTGATATGGATGAGGGGCGAAATGCCTGCCACAGAGTCTTAGCCACGAAGGACATTGTCATTTACGAGGGATAGATCGAGCTCGAGCGACACAGGGCCCTGGCACCTCACGTCCACTTGGTCGTTGTGGCTGTTATTTCGGGTCTCGTTTCCCCAGACCGACGAGGGCGATACTTTAGTCCTGGTTGGGGACTCTACTGGGAGTGCATGGTGATGCGCGACAGGCCTACTCGATTTTCCTGTGGGCCGGTTCTTCTTGCATCCTTGTACAAAGATCTTCACGAGTATGTCTACCTTGACGATAGAGCACTCAGAGTAGGCATGACACTTCTCCATGTATGGGTATGGGAGCACATTGTTGTCCTTCGACCGTAGATTGTTACAGTTTCAATGGGGGCTAATGATCCCCTTCTATGGCGCTACAGAGGTGGTGTGTCCTTCACACACACGGGTGAGCATGGGATTCCCTATTGGAGGAGGGTCTTGGATGAGATGCAGGTATTCACATGGCAACCATACCTTGGTTGGCCCGGATGGGCCGACGATGCACATCAAATTTTCTACGTCTGCTAGGACCACTTCATGCAGGGGTGAGAGCATACCATGATTGAGAGATATCTGCGCGGGCACGTGCAACATTAGTTTGGTGAGCCCCAGGATCGTCCCGATGATGGTTATGTGGTCGTATTTTCCCACACCATGTCATAGGTTTCATGGGGGCAATGCATTCCTGCCTCAGAGGCCATTGACAATTTTAGATAGTTGGTGGCTCGACCATGGGCCTATGATCAGGGGCCTGCAAATCTAGGTGTGACACATGCATACAAGGATTGGTTCGGACCTCCCCTATGTTTGATGATTCCAAGAGCAGTCCCCGATCGACGAAGGGTGAGAGGCAGAGGGGGACGACGAGGAAAGAGGGATGGTGTACGACAAGACCAGCTAGCCGGGTCTCTAGTCCAGCTAGATGTGTAGATGCAGGATCAGCAGTAGGTGCCACTAGGTGTACCACCACGGGCTGAGGATTAGCCTCAAGTATAGCTTCCACAAGCATAGCCAGCAGTGTAGCTAGCAGGGCAGGTGGATCCTTGAGATGCATTGATTGCGTAGTTGCAGGACCAGGTCTAGACCGTGACATCGAAGAGGGATCAGGCCATACTGCAGAGACAAGCCGCAGAGTTATAGGTAGCCACAGAGCTAGGCCAGAGACAACAGTTGGAGAGCATGAAAGCCTCCTCTTCTCAAGGTACAGTGTCCATTCGGTCCTATAGGGAGGCCGTCCGAGAGGCCGAGTACTATCGTATGCATTATCATGAGGCCATACCTAGAGCAACACAGGTCCCAGAGTACTCGCAGCGGACCAGCCACAGACCAACAGAGGGTCAAAGTGACAGGGGCGAGGGCAACATACAGAGGGGTTAGGCCTCCTTTTTGATCGAGATGATACTTTTTGCGCCTTATGGGCTCCTTTGTGATAGCCCGATGGGCCTTTTGTACTGATTGACATACATGTACAGTGATCCGATTATTTTGTACTATGACAGTTACATTATTAATGATATATATATGAGCCGATGATTTTGATATGATGTTATGTGTATCATTTCTTTGTGCATGTATGGATGATTCTATTTCTATATGTTGTGCAATGATGTTTATGATGTTATATGATGTATTTATGGATGCATTTATTTCTGATGATATATGCATTATGTAATGATTATGATTGATAGATCTATATTATGTTGACTTATGATATGCAAATGTATTTATGTGATTTGTAATGATGTGAAATGATATGATATGTAATATGCAATATGCAAAATGATATGGAAATGATCTATGTGGTATATGCGAAATGATGTGAATCTTGCTTATATATGAAATGATTATGGATGGATGTACGCTTTGTATATAATGAATTTTTACATTTCTATTTATGCTGATGTGGAATGATTGATGCAATGAAATGTAACAAATGATTGCGATGCTATTTATGAGATGATATGGATGATTAATGGACGATAAAATGCAATGGTCGTGTTTTATATGATATGATGCATACTGATGATGCAAATGAGATGGTTTTTTAAGATGCTTAGAATAACAAATATTATTATCCTAAACATACTAAATGATAATGTAATGTATGTGATGCATTTAATGTGATGTACTATATGCAATGATATGATAATGTTTTATGCCAAAAATGAACGTAATGTGTGAGATGACTTTATGATGTTATGCAAGTATGTATTCAATGAATTATCTATGATGCTTATGTACCTATTATGTATGATTATGCAGTAGGTGAAAATATGAAGTGACTATGAAATGTTTATGCACATGAATGTTATGCGATGATTGATGTGATGAATGCAATGTGGTGCAATAAAAGTGGATGTGCTTATCCATGAAGAATGCTTATAATAACATGTTTATATGATGAAAATGCAATGCACGTGTTTCCTATATGATATGTTTATTCAATATGCTAATGATTTGTGGATGCAAGATCGATGACGAGGATGATGATGATGATCAACTGTCATTGTACCTTGTTAGTGTGAGAAGCTAAAAAGAGATGAAAGAGAAGAAGTCATTTCAACAAGACACAAGATGATGAATATGCAAATGATGATGATTACTTGCCGAGGAGTTGGGATCTTCAAAGGGCCAATTTTCTTATGTTTGATGACACACGTGGTACGATGCATCAAGGTATAAAAACCGGGATGGCGTGGTAACTAGTGTGATGGACTTTGACTTGACAAACAAGTAGGAGTATCCTTGTTCACACCTAACATACATAAACCTTGCTAAGATGCACTTCAGAAGTTTCAAACACCTCGGACCAAAACATAGAAAGGTATAACCTATCAATGCAATAGTCAACAAGCTGCCCAAAACCTCCTCCGTACATACCTAACAAAGCAAGTATTCACCAAGGTTATATTACAAGGACATCCAACAAGCATAACAGAAAAAAGATAATGATCGTTGCCCCATTCCTATTTCTCTAAATCCTCCATTCGGATATCATCGAGAAGTCCTTGGAATGAGCACAATAAAATAAGTTAAAAAGATAAAGACAGTAAACAAACAAGCTGATGTTCTTCAATACCGCTAACCAAAAGGGGATGTGTTTTTAAGGATAAGAACCAAAACTATTGCCAAAAGATAATGCCCATTGTAGGAAGGATACATCCTAGGACATGTTAGTGGATGTCGGCACGTCATTTCATTTATCCAAAGCGTTCCTTCAAATGATTGATATGGGACCAACTGGATGATGAGTTATTGACATGAAGAGTTGACCAACTTGTTTACGTACTGACTTACACCTAAGACTTTGACGTTTTGAGTTTTCACTTTTTGCCTGCTAGACTTGCTTCTGATTATCTTTCCAAAGATTGAGGATGATGATCATTTATTATGAGTGATGTTATTGTGAGTGAAAGCGAGATGAGACAGATGGATTTTTTAAAAATATTTGGATGTTTTTGATCTTTTTGAAATGTTTTGAGGCTGTTTTTGGTATTTTTCAAGATTTTCAAATGTTTTGATTTTTGATTTTCAAATGTTTTGGGGTTTTCTGAGATTTTGACCAAGAGACTAACCTAAAGACCTATCCTAGGGGCCTCAGGGGCTGATCAACAGATTAGCCTTGCCTACATTATATATGCAAAGACCACGTAGTTCGACTGACGAGTTGACCGATTTATAGATGATGATATACATGATCAAATGTCAGTTTATTATGACAAACGCCTAAAGGATTGAACTAAGTGTCTCGGGGGATGATCAAAGATCAACCTTGCCTACGTTCAAGGCTCAGAGACTCGTAGTTCGACAAGACGACTTTGTTTTTGACTTTTTGACCTGTTTTTGAATTTTGATATGTTTTGATGTTTTTGGATTTTTTGATTTTATGATGTTTTTGGATTTTCTGATGTTTTGATGCTTTTGGATTTTTTGATTTGAGGACTTTAAGGACATACACGAATATGATCCGATAAGAACATGCCCCTAGCGTGATGCAATAGACTACTCTGATAAAGGTAGGACAAGCTGACCTTAGGGATGGGCCGAGTAGTACTAGGAGGGATCATGATATGAAAATAGGACCAAGCTATGATGCAGATGCGGGTGGATGAGTGATGGATGTAGATTTGAATGCGATGGATGATGGAAGTGTAATGGATGGATGATGTAGAACAAGCTATAAAGATCTTGGTGGATGGAAAGTGCTTATTTACACAAGGTGCTTGTTTTCCAGGTTTTCACCAAGGTACCTGCCCAAAGTGCCACCGAAGTGGTTTTCACTAGAGGACAATTTTTTTCTCTTTACTATTTTTTGATCCTTTTTCTATTTTTTTTGGATTTTTTGCTTTTTTGATTTTTTTTGTTGTCACCAAGACCCCTGTTTGCCAGGTTTTTGCCGAATTAACCATTTTTTCAGGACATTTTTTTGATTTTTTGGTTCTATACTTGAAAGATTAAGGCATAAAACTTTTTGAGATGAGAGCTATTCATGGGCTCTTGTAGAGGTTCCCCTTCGGGTGCTGATAACTGATATGCCTCTGACTTATAACTTGTTGTGATAACGAATGGTCCCAACCAATTGGGTTCAAATTTTCCTTTGCTGCTTGGGTTTGGGACATTCTTATGATTCTCCTTTAATACCAGTTCTCCGACTTGGAAGGTCCTGCTTCTAATTTTCTTATTATAGCTCCTTTTGAGTCTATTCTGATAGACTTGCAAATGATTTAAAGCATCTATACGCCGCTCATCTAGTAGCTCCAACTCATTTAGTCTTGATACTCGATACTCTTCATATGTGATGAGGTTTTGTAGTGATATCCTGAGTGATGGGAGCTCGATCTCAATGGGGAGTACTAGTTTTGATCCATAGACCAGGGAGAAAGGTGTGGCGCTGGTGGGTGTGTGGATGCTAGTTCGAAAGGCCCAAAGGGTGGGATTAAGCTGCAAATTCCAGTCACAACCTGCATCATTGATTGTTTTCTTGAGGATTTTCAAAATGGTTTTGTTTGTAGCTTCTGCTTGGCCATTGCCTTGGGGATAGTATGGGGTGGAAAAGCGATGTTGGATTTTGAATTTTTCGCATAAGTCACGGACCTCCTGATTTTTAAATGGTGTCCCATTATCTGAGATAATGGCTTGTGGAACACCATATCAGCAAATGAGATAGTTCAGGATGAACTTTGAAATCTGTTTCCCAGTTATATACGTCATGGGTATGGCTTCCACCCTCTTAGTAAAGTACTCTATGGCGATTATGATGAATTTGTGGCCATTGGATGAAGTGGGCATGATTTTTCCAATGAGATTAAGTCCCCACTACAAAAAGGGCCATGGTGTGACGATAGGATGAAGCTCTTGAGCTGGAGCATGGATGAGGTCCCCATGCTGCTGACATTGTAGACACCTTCTGGCATAGTCATGTGCTTCTCGTTCCATTGTGGGCCAATAATACCCCATCCTCAATAGTTTCTTGGCTATAATCATTCCACTCGAGTGTGAACCACAAATACCGTTATGTACTTCAGTTAGAGCGGTTAATGTCTCCTCAACGTTTAAGTAGTGTAGTAGGGTTCCTTCTATGCTCCTATGATATAGGGTATCTCCTAGGATGATGAATCTAGATGCCCTTTTTACAAAGGTCCGTTTGAGGTTTGAGGGTAAGTCAGCGGGTATGACTCCTATTCGAAGGTATGTATAAATGTCGTGGTACCAAAGATCACCGGGACCAATGATTTCGCACATGAATTCTGATTCTGGTACCTCAAATGCAGGCACGAGAAGCTGCTCTATTAGGAATTCATATTTTGGAATGTTATGGGGGATGTCAAGTAAGGATCCAATTGTTGCCATGTCGTCTGCTGCTCTGTTGTTGGCTCTAGGAATCTACTCAAATGTAATTTCAATGAAGGATTCTTTGAGAGTCTCCACCAATTTCTTGTATAGAGTGAGCTTGTCATCCTTGGTCTGGTATTCATCATTCACTTGATTTATTATCAATTGGGAGTCTCCGTATACTTTGAGAGCTATAATGTTCCACTGCACTGCTATTCTGAGACCTATGGTTAAAGCCTCGTATTCTGCAATGTTATTGGTGCAGGGAAATTCCAGTTTGTAGGACCTTCGTATGCAATCCCTTTGTGGAGTGATGAAGAAGATGCTAGCTCCTGATCCATGCTGCGTATGTGAGCCATCAAAGTATAGTTTCCAGTGGTCAGCCATGTTGAGATTGAAAATAGATTCATCTAGAAACTTTGATATTAGAGGGTTCTCTGAATAGATTGGTGCTTCTGCAAGTTGGTTTGCGATGACTTGGCCTTTGATTGCTTTCTGCTCGACATATTCAATGTCTTATTTTGACAGTATCATTACCCATTTGGCCATTCTTCTAGTGAGCATTTCCCTTGACAGTAAGCACTTGAGAGGGTCTATTTTGGCGATGAGTTTTATTTTGTGTGCCAACATGTAATGTCTGAATTTCTGTGATGCAAACACTACCGCTAGGCATGCTTTCTCAATGAATGAATAGTTTAGCTCATGCCCAACCATTGTTCTACTGATGTAATAGATAGCCCTTTCTGTTCCATTTTCATCGTGCTGAGCTAGGAGAGCTCCAAGGGCTACTGTTGTTGCTGATACATAGAGAATTAATGGTTTTCTTGGGATTGGTGGCATTAGGACTGGTGGTGTCAGTAGATATTCTTTTATTTTATTGAATGCCTCTTCACACTTGGTATCCCATTTGTACGCTACTCCCTTGTGGAGTAGGTGAGAGTATTGGTTATGTTTTCCTGCCAACTGTGCTATGAATCTTCGAATGGATTGGAGCCTGCCTTGGAGACCTCTCAATTGCTTTAATGTTTTTGGTGCCATCTCGAGGATTGCTTTTACCTTTGCTGGATCCACCTTGATACCCCTCATTGAAACTATATATCTTAAGAGCTTTCCTAATTGTACGCCGAAGATGCACTTCTTTAGGATTAATCTGACCTTGTACTCCTCTAGCTTGTCAAAGATGGCACTTAGGGTTGCTATGTGATCTTTTCTCTTTCTGGACTTGGCTAGAATGTCATCAACATAATCTTCGACAGTTTTGTGAATCATGTCATGGAAGATTAATGTCATGGCCCTTTGGTATGCTGCTCCTACATTCTTTAAGCTGAATGGCATCATATTCCAGCAATAAGTCCCCCATGGACAAGTGAAATTCATCTTATGTTGGTCCTCTTTAGCTATCATAATCTGATTATACCCTAAAAATCCATCCATTAGTGATAACATTTCATGTCCAGTTGTCATATCGACAATCATATCAATGTTTGGAAGTGGGAAGTCATCTTTTGGACATGCCTTATTCAAGTCTTTGAAGTCTATGCAGATTCTGATATTCCCATCGGGTTTTGAGACAGGTACCAAGTTTGACACCCATTCTGGATAATCTATCGATCGGATGAATCCCGCATCTAATAACTTTTTTAGCTCCATTTTGACTAATAAGGCGATCTGAGGTGCATTTTTTGAAGCTTTTGTTTAACAGGCTTTGCTTTTGAATATACTGCTAAGTGGTGAACCACAGTCTCTAGATCAAGTCTTGGCATGTCAGCATAGCTCCATGCGAAGGTTATCTGTCTTTCTCTTAGGAAGGCTGCTAGGAGCTCCTGTTCTTCTTATAGTAATGATTCCGCATAGAATGTGATATGCGAGGTTTCCTTTGTTCCTAGATTGATCGGATTGCATTTTTCTGCCAGGACTGCTAATTTTTCTTGATGAATAGCTCTAGAAGGAAGATTGAATCCCCCATCCTTGGGTGCCTCAGAGAGGTTTTCATCGTTGGATGCATCCTTTCTTTTTACTTTTTTATGGTTGGAGAGTGCCATAGTGTGATTTTCACTCAAGGACTTAGATATTACTCTTAATTTTTCACTTTTGTGACTGAGGGATTCAATCATTTCCCCATAATAGGCATGTGCATCTAGCTCGATTATGAACCCTGCTTTGTGATCCCCACATGGAATGTTATCCCTCAACCCCATGAATTCTGAGAGTGCCTCATCATTTTCGAATGTATCAAGAATTGGTGGTCCTCGTTGGTCATAGTTGATGAGATGGGGATATACTAGGTGGATCTCATGATTTTGGTGGTCTTATTCAAAAGATAGGGTGCTAATCATGCAAAGAGTGGTATCCTCAAATAGCCTAGGTAGATTGGATGTGGGATCCTCGTCATCACTACTACAGACATCGGTTATGTCAAATGTAAAGTTATCTATGACTCTACCTGTAGATACTGGTAAGCGTAGTTCTGTTGCAGTTGGCTGAGGAGGATTATTAACCCTTCTAACTGGAGGACTTCGGCCACGTATGGTTATACTCAGAGGGGTACATCCAAGGCCAATATTTGTTATTGCTCGCATCTCTAAAATGATAGGTATTATAGGCCCATTTCCGTTTCTCCCAAGTCTTTGGTTTCTATCGTAGCCCATTGCGAGCATCATTTGTAGACCCTTGCTTCTATCATCCATTGGTAAATCAGCTACCGGTCTCTCATCTTGATATAGCATATGAGATGGATCTGCCTCAATAACTTCTTCGCCAAGATCTCCCCAACTTGTAAAGTTGGGATAATCTTCAGGAGATGTTTGGGATGTGGAGGCTTCATTTATTTGTGGGCGTCCCCGTGATCTAGGAGATTGTGGTAACTCTCCTACCATAAAAAGTATTTTTAGGGATCATGTAGTTTCCACAACCGTTATCTTGGATGATGACCTTAATGTCAGAGATGGTGGGAATGGTGGGAGTGACGGGCGTCTCTGTCGCAGAAGTGGATGTGATGGTGGCAGGATCGATGTATGGTGTAGATGGACCCTCATCATTTTTTGGTACTTGGGGGATTTTATAGTACTTTGCTTCAAGGATTTTGCAATAGGAGAAAGGTTCAAGATCTCCATGGATGGTGACTTTTTTTCCCTCATGTGTGAATTTCACACATTGATGGAAAGTTGATGCTACTACTTTCATCGCATGAATCCATGGGCGTCCTAGGAGGATGTTATACGACAAGTCGAGGTCCAGGACCTGACAAGTGGTTTCAATGATAACGGGCCCTACTTGAATAGGGAGTTTTATCATGCCTTGGGACACTCTTTCTTGATCATCATATGCTCTTATTGTGATACCATTTCCTTTGTCAATATAATCTTTTGAGATTTTCAATTATTTGATGAGGTTGAGAGAACATATATTCAAGACTACACCTCCATCCACCAAGACCCTTTTGACTTTGCTTTCCTGCACTATGACCTCTAAGTTGATTACACGATTATGAGATGGTTGAGTGGGGAAATCCTGGTCAGAGAATGTTAGGAGGTTTGGCGTAATGATATTTCTGACCATAGCTTGGAATTGTTTCGCATCAAGATCTGCGGGGATAGTGGATGAAGCCAACGCTTCTTCTAGGATTTTCTTATGGGAAAATGAGATTTTTAGTAACTCCATGATGGAGATTTGCGCTAGCATTCTTTTGAGCTGATCTAGGACATTGTAGCCATTGGGGACAAATCTAGATGTAGGGACTTTGTTTGGCTGGGATGATCCTGCGATGGTAACTTTTCTGCCTCTTGTGGTGACTCCACAATCGGCATGGGCACCTTTGATGGTGATGACCATGCAGTTTTCATCTAAGGAGGTGATGACAGTTTCATATATATGATTCACGTTTGTGTGGGTGCCTTTCCCTTTATCAATGTTATTATTATTCCCTTTATTGCCATGGTTAGGCATCAGATTCGTGTATATCTTAAGATCTTGGTTTCCCGTAGGCTATTCCACGTTTATAATTCATTGATCGATGAGATCTTGAATTATGTTTTTTAGCCTCATACAATGGTTCGTGGTATGCCCTTTGATTTTATGGAAGTCACAAAGTTGATTCTCATTATACCAAGGAGGTTTTACATCTGGTTCTTGGGAATTCTCATAGGTGGGCGCTTTGATGAGTTTTTCGTTTATCAGCTTCTTCATGATGAATTCTAGTGGTTCCCCTAGAGCGGTGTATTTTTGCTTGGGATAACTCTTGTTTTGTTGGGGTGGTCCCCTTTGATCATTGAGATTGTTAATTGTTGGATTGTTGTTTGGTTGTTGTATTGCTTGATGATTGTTTTAGTGTTGGATTTGGATTTGTGGTGCGGGTGTATTTTGGTAAGGGTCACTAATGAACACCTTGGCGTTGACAACACCATAATTAGTAATGTTTTTGTTCCTAGCCCACGTGCGAGGTTTATCATTGTAATTGGAGGGTGGGCGGTTGTTTTGTTGTTCAGGGTATGAAGTTGATCCCACGGGTTGTGTCATAAGGGCTCATTCGATGCTGAGTGCCTTGGAGATCAATTGGTCATATGTGGTTATCCCTTGTACCTTGAGATGAAATGCCAAGAGGCTGTCAAGGTTGGATATGATGGTGCAAGCTTGTTGTTCTTCGGGCATGGTCCATTTACTCCGATTGGCCTTGGATCGCCATCGTTGTTGGAATGAAGTGAATGATTCACCCTTACCTTGTTTCAGAGCTGAGATTTCTTCTAGACTAACATCCATTGCAATATTGCATGCATAATTTTTAATGAACGCGTCTATAATTTCTTGGAATGTTCTGATGCCTGTAGGTAGGCGAGAGAACCATTCCTTAGCATGGCCAACCAAACTCCTAAGAAATAGCCGCATCAGATAAGTATCGTCATATGCGACTTCCATGTAATGAACCTAGAATTCCCTGATGTGATCTTCAGGGTTTCCCGTCCCATGATATTTGTCAAACTTGGGGATCTCAAATCCCTTGGGGAATGGTTTCATCACAAGGCTCCTGTCAAATGGATAGGGACACAAGTTGCTTGGTGTTTTCGTGGTTTTCCCTGATTGAAGATCGAGCACTTGTTGCGAGATAACCTGACTTGTGCCATTATGTCATTTTGCGGATCAGGGGGTGGGATGAAGGTGTTTTGGGGTGTTTCGATTGTGGGTTGGATGGGTGGGTTGGTTGGTGTGTTATTTGATGGTATTTGTACATTTTGCAGAGCTAGGTATGCTTGCACCTGCTGCTGTATGAACAACGCTTGTTGTTAATCTTGTTGTTGTGCTAGGATTGCTTGTTGTTGTGTTTGTTGTTGTTGTGCTAGGATTGCCTGTTGTTGGGATTCTTGTTGTGCTTGTTGTTGTTCCAACAACACTTGTTGTTGGGCTGCCAATTGGACTGCTTCTTGCTACTCTTGATATTGTTTTATTGCTTGCTAATATGCTTGTAGTTGCGTTGCTTGTTTTTGTGCAAGAAGTTGTGCTTGTGCTTGTGCCGCTTGTTGTAATAGAATTTGGGCTTGGTCAACCTTTTGTGCTTGTAATGCGACTTGGGTTGCTTGAGCATCTTGCGCGGCTTGAGCGACTTGTTGTTGTAATAAGGATTGGGCTTGTGCGGCTTGTTGTGCTTGTAATGTGGCTTGGGATGCTTGGCCAGTTTGTGCAGCTTAAGCGGCTTGCTGAGCAGCTAGTTGTGCGGCTTTTTGTTTTTGCACTTGTAGGAATTCCCTTTGAAAAGTAGCTTGCTAAGCTGTTTGCAATGCTATGTTGTATTGGCTTGATATGTTGGAAGTTGGTGGTGGTGGGGGTGGTGGTGGATTTAGAATGGCGTTTGTGGTGGTGATGAGCGGTGATGTCGTGTTGGTGATTTGAGTGGTGGATGGTGCTATTGATGTGGTTGGTCCTTGAGAGACCATGCTTTGAGATGTTAGGGGGGTGATTGATGATGTCATGATTTCTTGTGTAGTTGTCATCTGTTGTTGCAATATCGATGACAAGTTCTAAAAGTTTGGCGTGATGTTTTGATTGATATTCAGGATGTTGGTTTGATTAATACTTGGTAAAGGGGGAAGCCCTAAGCCAAGGAGTGGTGTGGATGATGATGGCAATAGTAGAAGTGGTGGAAATATGAGGGGTGTGGTGTCAAAAATTCCCCCAGGTCCGAACATGTCATCCTCTTCTTGCAAATTTGTGAGAAGAGAAGTTTGAGGTGTTGCGTGGAAGGATGATGATGATGGATCATTATGGAAAGTGAGAGGAACATACTTATGTAATGGATTTTGGGGTATGTTTTGTTCCAAGATGGTATTTGCATCCAAGTCTTGATTGTTGACAAGGGGGTGTGTTTGAATAGCATTAAGAAATGCATTTCCCTTATTAACATTGGGTTGGGTTGGAGCAAAAGATGTCGTGATTTGTGGAATGTTTTGAGTGATGCTTTGGGATGGGGGTGTAGATGAGATGGGGATGGTGGATGAGATTGGAGGTAACGATGTCTCCACTATAGTACTCATGTCAAAATCAGAAGGTAATTTGGCCCCTTGTTTTGCTAGGTCAAGCATGTATAGTGAAGGGTTAAGCCTCATCATGATGTTGATGATTTTATGGTTTTTTGGATTTTGGAGCATTTCAGTTATTTCTTCATGCGACATCCCAAAGGTAAGATCTTGTCCTTGGGTTTCCTCTTGTGGGTTTTGTGATGATGAGGTAATCAAAGGATTGTTTGATTCAATGAGATTCATTTCGATGTTCGTTTGGCTTAAGTCACTTGAAGCGGGTGTTTCTTTGTCGGAATCCATATTCTTCTTGTATTGAGATCTAGTTTGAACCATAAAACAAGGATCAATTTTTGAGAATAGGGGAGATGAATCTCTTAATTCCTTACATTGATCTTTACTTTATGCACAAAAGAGAAATTTTTAGGATATCTTAAGGATCAAAAGGTGATATGACGATGATGGAAGAGATGGATGATGTGGATGTTTGATCTTTTGATAAATCTTGAGGCAGATGCTAGACTTTTAGGTTTTTTGGATATGTTTCAGATTTTGATTTCTTAATTTTCTCTTGGGATTGTCCTTGATTGATTGATTTTGGTTTGCTTTGATTTGAAAAAAATAGACCCTAAGATGTTGGATGATTATCTAAGGGGTAAATTTGTTCAAAGTATGATAATTTGAATATGTGTAGGGAGAAGGATGCATCTACCCACACCTATTCAAACAAGATGATAATTTAACCAAGCATATGAAGAAGGATGCATCTACATATACCTAGACAAATAAGATGATTTGATAACTTTGACTAAGCATATGCAAAAGGATGCATTTACACATACCTAGCCAAAGGTGTTTTGATAAAGATTTCAAGGATTTGATGATTTTGATTTTTGCCAAAAAGCCTAGCATGAAGGATAATTTCAAGATTTCTCAAAAGGTGACGATGAGATGATTTTTTGGTTTGATGTTTGAAGGATGGATGAAAAAAGATTTTGATTTCTTTTGATCCTTAGATGAACCAAAAAAAGACATTTTTTTACCGAAACCTCGGTATTGAAGAACATGCAATGCTTCTATAGACCTTTATAACCAAGAAGTGGTTCAATTTGAGCATACATTTCCGGATTTTGAATCAAAGATTTTTGTTTTGGGATTTTGACTTCCTTTGGAGATTGTGAGGTTTCATCACACATGAGAGTTCATTTTGTTTATCTTTGCTTAGTAGCTTTATTTTACCAAAAACACTTTCTTTGATTAGTTTTACAAACTAGATGTCCAATGTCTTAATTTCTTCGCATCCCACAAAGTATGTTATGTGGAAATTTGATGAATTTAAGGCAAGGGTTACCTATTTTTTAACTTTAGTGGAAAAATTGAGGTGTAATCCAAGTGTTTAGAAACCTCTAAGGATGTAAATCCCAAGGGCAAGCAATAACACATGAATTGGGTCAATTGTATTTGTCCCCTAAAGGGTTTGAAATTTTGGTGATGTTTAAGTGTTTGTTTCCAAGGTTGTTTTCGAACAAGCAAAGTATTTCATAACAAAGAATAAGTACAACCCTATGGATATGGAAGACAATATTTGTTGGATTCCCACTTGGACAAGTCTAGCTACACTTATCTTTAGCGAATGGTTAGATGCTTGACCCCATTGGCTCCCCTCCATGGCTCATTAACGTCAATCGGGGCAGCCAAGCATTAGTACCCATGAAACTCCCATGGCATGCTTTCCATTTCTACTAAAAGACCGTAAAAGTGTGGGGCGGCTTCAGAATGACCGTTCTTGCACCAACAAATAGATCAAGGATTTTGGAAATTCTAAAACATGGGTTTTAATTAGGACTTTCCGTTCGTGGAGATTGACCCATACGACGAGAGTCCCTTTTCAAATCCATCTTGTCGGAGCCAACCGCATGATATTGGCGTTTATTCCAATACCCACATTTATATCCCGGCTGGAAATACTCTCGGGTTCAAAGTGTTATTGGTTGATTCGTTCCCTTGGGTGAGTACTTTTTCCCCAAGGAAAGCCCTCTAAGATAAACAAAAGCGAATAAATTTATTCATAGTTTGATCAACCTTTGTTTAGAAACAAAGGGAAAACACATGCAATAAATTCATTCACACTCGCACAAGATTTTGTTCAATTTTAAACCCAAAATGAAGTGTGGAGGTGATTGCTTTGTCTCAACCTAAAATCACAAAAAAAGGCCTTTTGATTCTCAAGATCGCTTTAAAGCGTGAGAGAAGCGCATACGTCCTTTCTCAATGAAGTTAGTTTAAGTAAGCCATCACAAAGACAAAGTTGCACATGTTAATTTTAAATCCAAAAAAGAAATTATGAGTTCTTTTTAAAGCACCAAAGGACAAATGAGAGTTGTTTTGTTTAATTGTTAACCAAAAAAACAAACTCTAGTAAGTTGTAGTCCTAATGTTCATTTTAAGCCTTTGCAAAAATTGAAAAGATTCTTTTTAAAGCCCAAATGAAATTAGTATCCTAAGCAAAAAGAGATAACATTTTCTTAAGAGTGTTAAGCAAACACTAAAGTGTTTAAAAACACTTTGATTTTGTGAAATACCATCATCATGCTTCTCCTTCTTTTGTCTTCAATTGATCCAACCTACAAGAGAGAAAATCAGTCAAATTCTACAAAACACAGACATTAAAAAGCATAAAACAGAAGATAAACTCATCATTAATAAAAAAGCATGTGCTAAAATGAAATTTCAACTTTTTACTCCCTGCCAGTGGCGCAACCCGTGACTGCGTCATAGTTTGATTTCTCAGCGGTGCTGTACAACGCCGCTTAGTAGTCAACAACGCTCTGTGTCTGGACCAGTGAGCTCAAATGCGTCGCCCTTTTCACCAATGCCGTTGTTTAGAATTCAAATTCAAAAAAGTTTAGGTGGGATGGCTCAAGCGTCACAGTTTGATTTTTTAGCGGTGCTATATGGCGACGCTGGAAAGCCAGCGGTGCTAAAACAACGACGCTGAGATCCCAACATTGGAATTTTTCTATGCACAAACAAAAACGCGGAATTTTTAGAAAAAAACGTGATAAAAAATGAGATGCAACCCTCCTTCTAGCCCCAAATGTGTGAACCCCAATCCTAATACCTACAAAACAATAAGAACAAACACATTAGATAATCAATTGCAAGCAAGAACAAGGATTCCCCATGAAATCCATTCACAAAGCTTAAATTAGGAAAAACAATGAAGAACACAATGAAAACAACAAAATAGAGATTGAATCCTAATTAAGCTAACAAACTCATGATCCCATGGGGGAATTGGTGCCAATTTGATGTGAAAATTGGCCCTTTCCCAACTCCTATGATGCAAGCTTGATGTGTTGATGATAATTGGTCCACTTTGATGAAGGATGGTGAATTCTCCAAGCTAAAAACATGCATAACCTAGCTAAGATTCAATGCTGATGGATGGAATTTGATAGATATTTGAGCATAGTAACTTTGCATAATTTGTGGATGATCAAATGAGGAGACGAGCTCTTCATTTATAAAAGAGATTGAAGGATGAATGTCTAAAATTGAGCAATGTGGGACTAACATTCAACCAATGGCAAGATGCCACTTGTCAACCTATGAATGGATGAAGGATGTGCAAGTTTTGAGGATTGTGCCAATAAATGCCTATTTTTGAATTTTGAATTTTGTTGAAATGACATTCAAGAGGGAAGAAAGAATGCATTAAATGCCACTTGGCTCAAGGCAAAGGACATGTAAGATGGAGTTAAATGCCTTGTTGGATGTACATGTCAACTTGGATTTTTGAATTCAAACTTGGAGAATATTCCAAAAAGATGCCTTGCTGAGGAAAATAGAGATTTAATAAATCAATTAAATCTATTTTCATGTGCAAGTGGTAAATGCTGGAGGATGGGACATGACAGGAGATTAAATTAATCGAAGTTAATTAATTAAATGAAGGGGGTTAAATGATGTGACCTATTTGACTTAAATTTGTGGATTTATTTAAATCAAATATGAGAGGAATGTGATAAGGGATTAATTAAATAAAGGTTTTGATTTATTTAATTAAAAGAGAGGATTCCAGATTAAACTAAATAAGGTTTTAATTTATTTAATTTAATAGATAGACTTTTAGAGATTTAATCAAATAAAATTAATTATTTAATTAAATAGGGATAATTAGATCAAAATGGTTAATTTAATTATCGAGAAGAGGTGACTTAATTAGATAATTGGTTTATTTAATTAAGAGATGAATATTGATGAATTTAATCAGATAAGGGGATTTGATTAAATTGTTAGACCGAAGGATGATTCAGGATGGAATGATGTTAGTAGTTAGGATCAGATGCATAATGTCAATCGGTACATTTTACGTGTCTACACAAATAAAAGAATTTATTATAAATGTTGCAATTAAACAATGCGACATTTCTGGCCTTCCAAATATTGAATAAAATTTTGACCCTAAAAGTGTGCCATATCTAAGTATATTTGTGAGGTAGATTATGCCAATCCCCAAGAACCATGTGCCATGAAAAGGGAGTGGGTCATAAGGATTTAAAGAAGCCAAGGATCCAAGTCCAAGCTTCTTGAGCTTGAGGAAAAAACTAGAAGAGGTGCTTGAGGGTCTCAATTTGGCCACAAAATGGGCAATTGGGAGTAGGAACACTCATGTGAGTGATTTTGGTCCCCATGGGAAGACCTTGGTATAAAAGACACCAAGAAAAATAGGCCAATTTAGGCTCTATAATAGTAGCCCATACACCTTCAAAACATTCTTTCCAAACCCCATAAGAGGATTGAATCTATTCAAAAAAAATAAGATGATTAATCATATGCAAATGAGGAGAGAGCCAAAAGTAACCCTTAGAGAGTCTATAGCTCTGAAAGGGAGTATCTAAAAACCACTTCTAATTCTTCCACCAAGATTTGAAGCTCTGCATGTCTAGCTTGTGAAGTGATTGCACGATAATGGAGGTAATAATAGTCTAGTAAGTTTCTTGATCTTGGTTGGAAAGTATGAATTTTTTTTTGAAATATGTCCAAGGAAGTAAATTATTAGTGGCTAGATGATTGAAATATGGCAAGGTTATGGCTCTTCTCTTGAAGAATTTGAGAGCTCGAGACCAGGATAAGAGATCCAACAACCTCCCCTAAGAGATGAAGAGTTGGGACCACCCAAAAAAATATTGACTAATGGATAAGCCATTGCAAAAATCATCTCTAGCCCATCAAAGTCACAAATTGATGGATTCTCAAGCTTTCCATATCCTCTTGATCATAAAGGTGCCCTATATGTGAATTGGTTCCTTCATAGTCAAAGAGTGTCAATATCCACACCTTTCCAATTCCAGGCTAGATAATTGTGAGGGATGTCAAAACTAATACAATGGCAAACAAATTTTTATAGGCCTTGTTGTTGGTGAGCGCCCTAATTATCCATTTGGAACATAAGGAAATTCCTTTTCAATGATTGGAAATTGATCAAAGACCTCCTACCTCCCGTGACAAAGAAAAAAATTCCCTAGCCATTATGTGAAAGCCATGGTACCCACAGTTGGATGCCAAAATAAATTCTTTGAGGAGTTTTTCCATTTTAAGGTATGAGGCCTTGGAAGAAACCCAATAAGAAGAATAATAAACATGGGTGGTCATCAAAATCTTGGAGCAAATCTAAAACTTACCAGCTAATGAGAGAGGCTTAGTGATCCAATACCATAATTTTTTCTTGATTATTTCCAACACCACTTGCTAACGATTGATAGGGCTGGCATGGAAGGAAAAAGGTATGCTTAGGAATTGAAAAGTTTATCCATTGTCAATCCAATTCCAATCAAAGGAATCTAGCTAGGAAAGCTTGGGAAGGATTGTCTATAACAAAAAGTCTTGTGCCACTGAATGCTATAGCAAAAGGCTTGGAAAAAAATGTCAAGGCACTTGAGCGCCTGAGAGATATTCTCTTCTTCCTCATGACATGTAAGGAAATAAGCATTGAAAAATGACCATTAACCAATTATTTCTTAGAATTGGGAAGACCAATCCCCTTGAAACATGAGTGGGCAACCACTTGAGTAAGGAGGTAACCAAAACCTTCAAAGGCCAACACATAGAGAGTTGAGGTGAGAGGGCACCCTTGTCAAATGGACCAAAATAGACCAAAATCTAGAGATTGCTAACCAAAAATGGTTATACAAGTAGAAGCATTTGGACTATTCGAAGAAACCATAGGCCAAAACCAAGTTCCTTAAGTATGGCTAAGATAAAAGGCCACTCACCACAGTCATAAGCCTTAGAAAAGTCAATTTTAATAAAAAACAATGAATGTTGAGATTGTTAGGCTCATTCCATTCCTTCCCATACTACAATAATGTTTTCCAAAATAAATTTAGATTTGATAAAAGAAATTTATTTTGGTTTGACAATGATCGGTAGCAAGGGACACAACTTACAAGAAAAGGTTTTGATGATGATCTTGTAGGATACATTCAACAAAGTGATAAGACACCAATTTTTGATATCCTCAAGGTCACCAAACTTAGGTATGAATTTAATGTTACCTTTGTTAATCAGATTTCCTAGTAACCCCAGTCACATTGCTTCAAGCTAAACATTATGGAGGTTTCTCCCAATAATGTCCCAAAAAGATTTGTAGAACTTGCAAAGGAAGTCATTGAGGCCAAGAGCCTTGTCATTAGATATAGAAAAAATCACATCCTTAAGCTCACCTTGGGTAAGGGCTTGATCACATAATATGTGACAGGAATCCAACATTCTATTAGGGACAACCTCAAAGCATTGTTGCAAGGCATGGTAACTTGTAGGCATATAGTCTTAGGTAGCAAAAAAATTATCACAGTGTTGGAAAAAGGGATGGAGAATGTCAGGTAGCTCTTGGAAGAGTTGGTAGCCTTCACAATTTTTCTTGATGGTATGGAAAGAATGGCAAGCTCACACGACTTGAAAAAAATCCTTTTTTCACCAATTTGAGCTAGTGTGGTCTGGCCTTGATCTGAGCATCATGAGAAGCATAGGCACCTACAATTTCTATTTTCATAAATGGGATAGCCAAATTTAGGTGGCGGCATCAAACGACTGAGCTTCCAAAGTGATGGTGGTCAGGCATAGCTCTAGAGTATTGGCCTCATATGAGTCGTGATGGAAATAATCTAACTAGCGCTTGTAGATGCGAAGAAATCAAGTTGTATGAGTTATGGTTTCATTCCACCACTTTATCCATTAAATTCCATGAAGGGTACATGACTCAAGATTCTAGGCATGCTAGATATGAGAAAACATGGCCTTGTGAGTGAGCAATGATGTGTTGAGGAAAAAATGACTCCTCAGAACTTTGGCGGTACTAACTTGTCATTCAATACAAAATTTTATGTGGAAATAATTTGACAAGACAACATCCACCGATGGCTCAACATGAAGAGAATAGCAATTGAAAAAGGTGAAAATATTGTTCTAAAATTATGGCATGATCAAGCCAGATTAAGACTCTATTAGGCTTGGACTGCAAGTTGGTCCACATGTATGAAGGGGATTTCTTAGGACGACAATTGGAATTGGGATAAAAAAGAACCAAATTTATTACTCATGTAGAACCGAGTATCGCTTTCACCAACTGTCGAGTACATTGGCAAGGTTTGTATTTATAGTGTAGACACTAAATAATAATTAAATCTCCACATAACCTAAGTGGTGACTGATATTGAATCTACTATTCATCACCAAAGGGTAGATATTTCAATAGAATCAATGGAGGCATAAACATTAATCACTCCAAAGGAATGATTATTCATATGGAAGAGAGCTCAAACCAATCGATTAGTGGGGTCACATCCATGATTAACAAAAAAATTATGTCATGTAGACGAGAGGAAGGTGATGAATCCACCATGGCCAACTTCATTGTTAGAACTGAGAGGAAATCTATATGGAAAAATGATATGACATTCCATATAAATTAAAAAACCAAACACTTTGACTTCTTGACGACAAAGAATATCTAAATCTAAAATGACCATGAATAACATAAACAAAGTACTTTTTAGTGAGGTTTGTGAGACCTCACACATTCCATAAAATAAAATTCATTTAACAATCAAGAAAAATTTCCTCATTATCTAGCCCATCAAGGGTGGAATAACTATTATGGACCATCGTGTCAAGAGAATTGTAGCTTCAAATTTGAACATTGAGCTAGCTCGGTTATTGAAGCCACAACACAAACTTGACTTCTTCCAAATACCTAGATGGGTTGTGAGACCTCCTTTGACCCACCATTGACAAAGAAGTATGATGAATGTGACCAGCTTGGAGTTGTGTTACAACTCAACGAAGTTGGGAGGTTGAAGTTGCCACCATGTTTGATACAAAAGTGTTAGCTAGTTTTGAATCTAAGGAGGTGAACCTCTTTGTCCTACCAGTTTAGGGGTAGGTTTGGGGTTGCTATTATCCTTGGATTTGTAACCAACAATAATAGACCAACAAGCCTCCTGTTTTGGAGGGGGTGGTGAGCTTGTTGAGGGTTGAGGAGTAGGCTTGGGGCACTGAACAACTAGGGTACAATCCTTTATCTTATGATCAAAGGTTTGAAACTGATAGTAAGTGTTAGGAAAATCGATATACTAGATTCTTTGAGAATATTGAACCTTGTCGATTTAAATATCCATATGTTCTTTGAGGTCCTTTGAGAGGTCAACCTCAAAATAGACTTGGTGTTTAGGTTAGGTTGAATAAAAATTGGGTTCTATACAAACAATAGAACCTGTGAAGGACATAATCTGCGTGAGAAAGTTCTAGAAAGGCAAAGGTAATCCTAGGAATTCAACCAAAATCAGGACATGAAGGGATTTTTTTGTGACCAAAAATTCACAAATCTAAGGTTTAAACATGATTAAAGAAGAATGGACAAGCCACGGACCTTGGGTGAGAATTTCCTGGCATGATTGGGTTTAGAAAACTAAAAAAAGAAAAATGACCTTTTTAGAGGTTTTGCACGGTTGCTAGCCAAATCCCATGTGGGGTCCATAATTTGGAAACCTAATCCCAGAGCATACTTTTAGGGGAATCTTCCAAAAAAATACCCAACAAGAGAATTTTTTTGAAGCCATTTATAGGCTTCATCAAATTCTGGAATGGGGATAACAATATCTAGAGGTGGGTTAGAAGACTTACCTTGTGAAACACCTTCAAAATGAATTTTTGAGGTCGTTTGAGTGGGGGAGCCATTTGATGTCACTATCAAGCTTTCAAATCTAGCACCAATAACTTTGGAGTAATGAAGATCTTAGGCCATTTAAAGGGGCGAAAAGAGAAAAAGACCCTTAGATTGAGCACATTCAATAGGACCACAATAAATGTAAACAAGGGCTACAATAATCTCGCATAGTAGTGTGGTATGACGAGCACATCACAAGCCAAGAAACCCTTTTTGAAAGTAGTCAACTATCTTCTTAGGTAAATAACAATAGTTCATTTTCAAAGAATTTTTAGTTAAGAAATGCACATCTTTACATTGAAGAAAAATATTGTAAATGCAAAAATAATATAAATTTCTATTTTTTTGGCAAGTACAACTTTTAATCACTAGCTAAAGTAGAAAAGTATATCAATCATTGTATATCCTTGCATCAGTAGGGACTAATAAATAAAACTTACCATGTAATATATAGTTTTGACCACCACCATTAACTTGTGTTTGTTAGGAAATTAAATTTTAGATATTATGTAAGAATTACATAAAGTAACTCAAATTTCCTAAAATTATTTCATACAAGACAATGTACATGCAATCCACACTATGTGATATGTGTATCTCTAATCATTCACATATTTAGTTCCAAATAAAAGGATTCCAAATGTGTAAGGTGCAAATTCATTACAAAGAACTTCCATATATTGTGAAGTTCATATACACTAACCTATATAATATGTTTGTCAACAAATTTGAGCTATGAAGTTTGATAGGATTAAACCTATTAATTACTTCCAACAATGACTAGAAGAAATCTAGGATAGTAGCCAATAAAAAATCATAGAAAGTTTTAAAAAATAAATTCTAGTTTAAAATATGCATTTTTATATTGAGGAGAAACATATTAGCTTCATAGATAAAATACCCTTTTTAATCATTATAAATTTTCACTACTTAAAGTGGGAAAAATATTAACTATAATACATCCTTGCATTAGTAGGGACAAATAAATTAATGAATAAAATAAAATAAAATAAAATCTATAAATGAAATGGTTAAAATAAATGTGTACCTTAATGAAAAAGGGAAGTAGTTTGATTTGACTATGGCTAAGAATATAAATTTAGAATCTAAGATTAGACTTGGAAATAAATGACTAATGAATGTGCACTCTAAAATGTAAAATTATGCATGGACCCAAATTAAGGCCATGAGTGTGGCCTTGAACCTCTTGAATGCAGTCTAACTTTTTGGGTGAACTTAGACCTTAAAAAATTTAGTTGTCCATTATTTTTATCACAAATTTTTAATCATAAATAAAAATAGCTTAAATTTGGATGTTTTGGAAGTATAGAGGATGAAATATAAATTGGATCATTATTAAAATTTATGAAAGGTCAAGACTATGAGTTTATATTTGATCCTAAGATTTGTGTCATTAACTTTGTAAATACAATCATTATGGCACTAGTTACAGACAACCCCCTCAATGCAAAATCTGTCCAAAGACAAAAGACAGAGAGCATTAGAAACCATGTTGCCCACCAAGATTTAAATTTAATATTATCAAGATCAAGTTTTTACTATTTCCAAAATTCATTGTCTCCGTGTAAGAAGATTATATGACTTTAATATGTTTAATTATAAATTATTCTTTTATGAATTACATCAATATCAATATCAAAGTTAATAGAGTTGATATGGGAAGGGATTAAACCATGTTTACATTGATAATTCTAGTATGTACTAAAAGTTTATAGTCGATATAATCATCATTTTAAATTTGGATTAATAAATAGAATTTTAATAGGTGGAAATTTATTATATATTATAATTGCATACTATTTATTAGATATTTATTCAAATTTGTCAATTTTGAAAGATAATATAATGGAAAAATGAAGAGTTTGACTTATAGCAATAAAATTATTTTGTTTCTAGACATCCACAAAATGAGAGAAGTATTGTATACATATTATAATTGGATATTAGTAATTAGAGATTTATTAAAACTTGTCCACTTTGAAAAGTAACAAAATAGAAAAATATAGAGTTTGACTTATGGTAGCAAATTTATTTTGTTTGTAAAAATTGAAGAAATGAGAGAATTATTTATTGCTTGTAAAGAAGCTATGAAGTTACAATTTTTTCTATTTGTAGAATATTTTAGAAACATATGAAAACAATATAAAAAATATCCAAGATATTTAGAAGATTAAGTTTACATAGATAGACACAAATACACACAATATCAAATAATTTATCAACCTTGAATAGTTTGACAAAGATGTTGAATAGTTAATTTTGTTTATGACAAAATAGATGGACACAATGTAGTACATTTGGCACCATTCTAAGCCACACGTTGCATAAATTGTCTAGCTCATCTTTATTGTGCATTTATAAAGATGTCATGCTAGGTGCTAGCCACTGATCTGTGAACCCCAAATATAATTTGTAATAATTTACAATTACAAAGTTGTGCATAGATTCTTGAAAAAAAGCCTTAATTTTTTTTATAGTGAATTACAATGCAAGTAAAAAACCATGGTAGTTGGTAATAAGTTGAGATTTGGTGTAATAATGTTGAGCCAAGTGTTACATCTTTACATTGATACACATGTTAGCTATGCCAAGTGTATTCCTAATGCTTATATTACTATTGAATCAAATATTGTATTTGAAAAATGAAGGTTAAGAAAGGATGGCTTAATCTTTAATATTGATGTTGATAGGATGGGAAAAAATATAGAGCAACCAAGGTCATTCCAACTCTTTCCTTTTTCCACATTCACTTTTGTTAGGTAGGATAACTCATGTTCAACTATTGATTGGTAAACTTTTATGATTTATAGAATCTTCAATGGATTTTTCCATGTTCAATAATGTTGAAATTATTTTATAATTTAAAATATTCTTCAATGGTTATTTGGTTTTAGAGTATACTTTTAATGAGAATCTAAAAAATAAGGTAGGAATTTATAGCTTTGGAAAGTTTATTCTTGAAATTGTTATTGATAAAGATCATAGTACTCCAACTTGTAAGAAGATATAGTTTATTTTATTGAATGGGTAACATTGTGTATGTAAATTAAACTTGTATGTAATGACAATAATATTATAGTAGGTAAATGAAGGTCATATAGGTAGAAATAAATATAGTCAAAGGAAAAAATATGAATTTGAGTGCTAGGATATTGTGTAAGAATTGATTAATACAATTCATGATAGGGGACATTTTTTATAAAATTATGAATATAGAGAGGGTGTATATTGTGACCTAGATGAAACTTATAGAACAATAGAAAGAGCCTACTTGATTAAAGAATCCTTCAACCCTTTACTATGAATGTATGAGATAAGTATATATTAACATGCAATACATATATAATTTTTACTATTGCCATTGGTTTGTGCCTACCAACACATTAAATTTAAATTTAATTTTGGAGGTTGCATATGTATAGAAGAAATTATGTTCAAATTTATGTGAAGTGGCTTATATTTCCTATTAGTTCTTCTATACAAGACATTGTACATGCAATCTAGATGTGTGGGGTGTAGATTCATTCCATAGATCTTTGAGTGTATTCCATAGAGTGTGGAATACCTATACACTATATCATATAATATTCTTGGCACAAAATTAGAGTCACTTCATGCAACTCTAAAATAAATCCTTTGAAGTTTGATGGGCTTTAACCTATGAATATTAATAAATGCTTCCAATGAAAATAATATTAACTTTAGGTTAACAACCAATAGTGAATAGTTTCATTTTTTTATGAATATATCCTATTTGAATTTGCGTTCATATAAAGAAAATAGTACAATATTCACAAAAAAAGGAGGGTGGTAGGAGAGCACACCCATAAGTTTAGCAAAATGGCCAAAGCCTACACTAAAAAAATATTATATTAAGTAGCCATGGCTATGCAAGGTGGAGGAGGATATTTATCCTCAGGTTTCCCCCAAACATCACTGGGGTTAGAATCATCAATTGGCTCCCAGCTAGTGAGAGTGTTTTCTTCAACATTATCCTCTGAGGGTGGCTAAGTTTGAATCAAAGAGATGGAAAGTGACACACAAGGAAATTTATTAGTGTTAGGCCATCCGGTGTCTAGTTGAGGAGATGGAAGACATGAAGGTTGAGGCCATACTCCATGAGAAGCAGTATCCCTAGGACTTTATAGAGGACCTTGAGAGCAAGAATCGTGGTCATCTCGATTGTCCCTTCTAGAAGAGTGGCTACATTCATGTTGACACCCTCGAGGAGGGGTAGATTTGGGAGGAACCCTGGCCACAATGCAAGGAGGAATTTCTCCAATGGTCTAGTAACTCTTGGAGATGAGAGACTTCAAGTGCAACATTTTTGACTTGCACTTGAATCTGCATAAGAAAATTAGAGAATATCATAACTTTAGTGTACAAAGAAAATCATTTATCAAAAATGTTTTGATTAAAGAATGTAAATTTTCTATCCTTCCAAATACTAAATAAAATTTTAACCCTTAAAGTGTGTCATCATTATGTATATTCTCATGATATGGACATAAAAATGATCTAATGTTTAATGGTGTATCTTTATTTCTATTAATGCTTCTATAATCAATTCTCTAAATTATGCATTAGAATATTATAAACCAAATCATCATGAGAAAGGAATCACCAACCATGTCATGTGAAGTAGGGGATAAATAATGTGCATCAATAAGCCTTGTTGAGATCAAAAGATATTTGAACTTAATAAATTAACCCTTTCACTTGTCATGAAGGTCAAAATAGAATTAGACTAGTTTAATCATGAAAAGACCTAAGAACTAGATAACTAGCTCAAGTGTGAAATGGGTAGTTTAATTGTTAAACAAAACTAAGATTATGGGTGTGTGTTTCTAAACATAATAGGCTCTAGGAATTTCAAGTAACTTAATCTACTATTTTTTTATTTCAAGTGAAAAAATATATAAACAATTGTCTCATGTTACAAATTGAAGATGTGTTCAACGATTCATCTAAATAATATTTAACTTATTAATGAAGATAATTATTGCAAAGTTTTTTATTTTAGGTAAATAGGTTTTAAAGGGATCCTAAAACCATTTACAAAATATTGTCTAATAAGATAATCATAGCAAAACAACAACAAACCAATCACCTACAACAAGATAACAACAAAACACCAAAAGGTAGAAACAAGAAATCAAAAGCAGAGGAGAGCAATTACAACTTCTTCGGAGTCTCAACAACTTTCAATTATCCTTCTCAAATTATTTCTTCCTACTTCCATGGGTATGAGTGTTTGGCCTGACTTGATCATTTTTCTTCTTTTTTTTCTCCTAGATCAGATGCTCTTCACAAAGGTCCTTAATATTTTTAGAGAGAATTCTAATCCCCTCAGCACTATTTTGGATTGTTCACTAACTCCCCTTAACCAACCGCTGAAGGTTATCTTTTATATCTTTGATATCCTTTTCCAACACAACAATTTTACCATCCACTTCTTGTTTCTAGTTATCCATACTATTCACATCATCTTTAAGGTCATTCCTAATGACAATCAACTCTATATTTTTTCCACATTAGGGATGGCTTCCCATCCTTTCATTATTCTGATCTCATCCGAAATCTGAATCTCACTCTGGCCCTCCCAATTTTTCCTACATGACAGACAACTTCATATTTTTGTGGTTAATCTCAACATAAAACCCTTTAGTCATCCTATGTTGTGAACTAAAAACATCCCTAACAGTGCTCAAAGCCTCTAATAAATCCTTCATGTTGGCAACCTCAAAAACAAGCAGAGTGAACTCCATAGGAAAATTTTGGGTAGGGTTAGGAATAGGAGGTAAAGGAAATCCTATTCCCAGTCCCCCCATAATATTATTTCCAATAAATTTGTTACTATCAAATCCTTATCAAACTCATCTTCCTCCCTATTTATCTTAGCTCCATCACCAACATTATCTTCATCAATTCCCAACCTTGCAAGGATACCAATTTTATCTTTCCCTTTCCTCATAGAGAGGGATTTACCTTTTCCCTTAACACCAAATACCACCATATTTTCATTTTTACCATTGATAGTCATTTTATCCTCCCCACTAACTTTCTCATTCCTAGATCCAAAATCATTAGACCATGACACAATAATTTTTCCCTTTCCCTTTTTTATATGAACCTTAGGGATATCATCCTTTCCCTTCCTTTTGTTACTAGTGGGGGTAATCTCCTCTTCAAGGTCTATAAAATATAATTCTAAAGGGTTGTCATGAACAACCTAGACGGAGTTCCTAGAATCCTCCCCATCACAAATCTCATCATCTTAAGAATAGAGAATCCTTATCTACTTCTTTAGCTTTTTTAGCTTTGCATTTTTCCTCAAGGTTTCTCTATTGGGAGCCATATCCTTCATATAATGTATGGTCAACAAAATGATACCTTCACAGATAATCGAAATTTTAGGATTCCTCTTATTCTATTTTATGGAATGTTCAAGAGAGGTTGAATGATATAAATGAAAAGATGCATGTATCTTATGTCTAAAATGGTTCAATAGAATATAGATACCCATATATATGGACTTGAAACTCTCAAGGGTCACATACCTCATCATAATTTTTGTCACCATAATTCATGTATGTTTTGACATGTATATACGTTCATAGCCTAAGTATAGTTTAACCAACTTTCTTCTCTCATTGTCCTTGAAGAAGATTTGCAAAGCCTCATTCCCAACCTTGCGGCCTTTGAAAAAAATTCTACCTTCCATAGAGAGGCCAATCACTTGGGTGATGACTTCCTCATTAACAATAATCTCCCATCCAAATGCTAAAACCTTTTTGTTCATCCAACCATGATCAAACACTTTGGTTATCGTAGGATCATGGCATGGATTTTTTCCATGAACAAGACAATACCACCATCTTTCAACTCATTCTAGACTTGAGGTTTACGACGGATCTTGACACAGTTATAGGGCTCCACCCTGTTATGATCTCCCCCCATCCTTCTCAAATAACCTTCTTCACTATTGACGAAGGTCCTACTTTTCCAAATATCACAATTTTGACAATTGTCTCTTTTTAGAGAATTTTGTTGGTATCTTCTAAAAATACCCACAAAGTGTATGAACATCCTTTCCCTTTAATTGCGACATCACACATTAACCCTGCCATTAGGAGAATAATCATTTGAAAATAAGATTTTGGTATGCGAAGGGACAAATGTGTACTCTCACAACATGAAGTTGTCATAACTCACCCCAAGGTTTGTGAAGGCAAAAAAAAAGTTTGTGAACGTGTCAACAGATTTATTTCCTTTGCATAACACGAGAGAATTCCACATCATCAAAGTCCACATATTTGGGTGCATCTTTGATGAATGTGTTAATGGTCCAGCTAGGAATCTGAATAAGTTTCTCTAAAGCATAAGTTAAAATTAAATAATTGATTAACCTTATTTATGATCAAATTATTTAAATGTGAATGATATTAGATAAACATTATAGATATGTAATAAGAAGGGGGATCGACAATAAATAATATTTAACTGCAAGTTTTCTTAAATTATTCTACTAACCTAAAGTAGTTGAAAGTTAATCTAAGAAAGATACCTAATCTAATTAATATGCAATAGGGAACTATAAAGTAAAAATATAAGTATATAACAACATTATATAAGAAATAAAAGGTGAGTCATCTAAACCTTCAAGTAAAAAGATACTATATTTCAGAGACAATAAAATTTCAATGCAATAAACTATTGTAAGAAATAAAATATTTTCAATAAATGTATTACAAATTTTAAAACAAAATGAAGGATAAAATATGTTATGTATGTAAACTACATGAAATACTCATCAATCAAAAGTAAATCTTGACGTCCTTGAGTAACATGTGATTGCAAAATATCAAATATCACCAAATGATTAGTCTTGAAACTATAATAAATAATCAAGTTAAAAAAATGAAATAAAACCTAGATATACCCGAATGCCTCAAACAAAATGCTCTACCATAAAAGAACATATCATTGTTCTTCCTTCAATTGAATGTCCAACTCAAAAGATGTCTCGCATACAAAATAGTGTATTATGAATTCAATTACCTGTATGATATCATGACTAACACCTTTATGATCAAAAGTTAAAAAAACAAATCACCTCTATATTTCAAGCCATAAGACAAATAATTTTATCGACTTAAAATGATTTTTCATTTAAAATACTTTTATAACTTTATGAATTAAGATCCTTTAAACTAAAAGTTATAAAATACACACTATAAAGCGAATTTTAACTTATGTCTACGAAAATAAATTGATCTTAAGACTCAAAATTTACAATATCAATGATTTAAAAGATTACTTTTACAACTTAAGTTACAAGTCAAATAAATGATTTGATAAAATATAAAATACTGCCATAAATATTATTATTTTTGTTTCATGACTGGAGGTCCACAATTATTTTATACTTTTACCTAGATATTAAAAGAGAAATAAAAAATTGATTCCTCTTATGTTGTGATGCATATCGTCAACTTCAAACACTCACCAAAACAACTATTTTAAAATAAATTTGAACGCCCATTATACATCACAACTCATTGTTATATCAAAATTTTATTATTACAAAATATGAATGAATAATCATAAAATAATTACATCAACATTCATCTACTACAATGTGAAAATATGCCACTATAAAAAATTCAAAATCACTCATATAAATATCTTTTCTAAAATCTAAAACTAAGTATCAAAACAAGACAATAAATGTGAGCATATAACCATTTGATCATAATTAGATTTAATGCCATTTGTTGGCATCCTACGAATGATGCCCAAAAAATTGTCATGTGTTGAGACTCTGTTAAAGTGCAAAATTAGATTTATCTTGTTAAAAATCTATTAAACCTATATAAGGTACTTGTTAGGGTTAGAAGACGTATATCTAACAATTAAATGTAGATTTGATCAATTAAATAGAGAAATGAAACACACAAAATAATTATTGCAGCAATAAGACAACACAAAGAATTTAATGTGGTTCACCCAAAATGGGCTACATCCACCAAACCGCAACCATCCAATGATTTTATTATCCAATGCAAAAATATTACAATCTTGCGAATAATCGCCTTTTTTCTTCATGCTGTAACTCCCATCCTGTTAGGGTTAGAGATGGCAGATCTAACAATTAAATGCAGATTTAAATAATAAACAGAGAAACTAAAACATACACAGAATAAATCATAACACAAAGAATTTAACGTGGTTCACCCAAACTGGGCTACATCCACCAAACCGTAGCCATCCAATACTTTTATTATCTAGTGCAAAACCTATTACAATCTTGCGAATAATCGTTTTTCTTCATATGTAACCCCCATCCCAACCCCTTTTAACAAGCTTTTAGAAGCTTCCAGAATTAGGGTTTTACAAAGTCGGTTTTCTTTCTTTTTCGAGATTTTTCCTTTTTCGCTGATGACGCGAAAAAAAATAGCAAATTTTTTTTTTCTCGGGGACTACGCCCCCGAACCCCCTCCTGGGGCCTGGCCTGGCCCCGGACCTCGGTGAGGATAGGGGGCCGGGGTGTACAGTATACCATGGGCTATATAGTATAGCATGATCAATCACCACATACCAACAATCCCAACCCCTTATAACAAGCTTAGAACCTTCCAAATTAGGGTTCTACACAGTCGGTTTTTTCCCATTTTTGGTGACTTTTTCCTTTTTCAATGACGACACAAAAAAGTAAGAGAAATATTTTTCTTGGGGGTTGCCGCCCCCGAACCCATGCTTTTTGAGGGCTACTGCCCTCGAACCCTCAAGACCCGACCCGGCCTCGAACCTCGGCGAGGATACATGAAGAATGTATAGTACTTTCTCTCTACTTTCATTTCTATCACATTGCAATTTTGTCAATAATGTTCCCAATCACCAATGTTTAAGTGAAATTCATTGTTTTCATTTCTTCTATGTATCCCTTCTAATGAGTCATGCTATCTAGTTTTCCCCTCGCTCATTGAAGTATGCTAAGAATGTATTAATTCTTGCTAATCCTATTTTGAGTTTTCTTAGCCAAAAAATTATCTTACTTAAGCTCTTCATATACCATTGCCTACCACTTGGTCTCAGTCTTTAGCAGTGATGTCATGCACCTTTTATATCACAAGTAATGATAAAACTATCCATCACTAGCCTAAGCTTGCTTCACATCACAAAGTGGGCTCTCTTGGCAATAGCCCCACTTGTTACTATGTGTTACCATCCCTACTTCACTACATCGAAGTATGTGTAAAGTACACATTGGTCCAAACTTCTTTTGAGTTATTTCCCAAAATATCTATCCTCTGAAATCAAAAACCACTTGGCATAATTTAAAGCTATTTCAAACAAGATAGAATGTCTTTATGGACCCGCAATATGTCCAATGAAATTAAGGCTATGGTAGCTTTCAATTTGCAAAGCACCTTCTCAATTGCTTTTACACTATCACTATGATGTTGAACCATTTGGCATCTAGTGTTCATTCCAAAGTTTGGTGTTGATGTTCTATTAGCCTGCACTATATCCAACTTAGCACATGTAATATTTTGAATAGTTTTTTAGTGGCCCATCAGGTCTCTAATGGCCCCTTCACCTGTAATCAAATAAAATCTTGTTTTTTTATTGTTGATTACAAAGCAGCTACGTGGTGACGCCCAATTACAATGATATTCTCTCAACTTTACACTTAATTTGATGTATTGTTTATCTTTCTTGTAACTACTACTCAAGGACTTTTTAATCCTACCTCCCAATTGTTTAGTCGCAATCTCGCTCTGCTCATTTGACCCTTTGAACGAGTGACTAAAATAATGAAGTGCATCACAAAATGAGATTTCAAGTCATAAGGAATATCGCTCCTTGGTGTTTTCAACATGCCTTAGACTATAATTATTTGTTTTAAGGCTAGATAGTTTATAAGAGAGCCATTGTTGTAATGGAAAATTGAGCTAGCCACATTTCATAAGGTGTTTGTATTAATGTGTTTCAAAGATTGCTTTCAAAAGTAATCAAAGTTAAGGAAACTCTTAAAATATCTATTCTTCAAATACACATATTTTATATGTCTTTATATCTTATTTATTTGTATGCCTATTTAAATTTGAGTGTTTCTACTACACTAGTGAGGGCTTTAAATTATAAAGTTCTAGGAGGATATATTATTTCAAAGAATTCTTATGTCCACTTTTTGAAGCCCTACACATAAAAATTTGTTGTATCAATACTTTGTACTTCTAAAAAACCCTAGTATTTCCCAACTATTAACTATCTATCATGATGCGTTTCAAACATAGCTCTATTTAACAACTAACCAAATCACTTCCTTGAGCAACCAAGAAATTAAAAAAAAACATTCACAAAAGGAACATTAACTGACCAACTCGAGGATTCAAAGGCATATGTAAGGGATAATATAACTTTTAGAAATGGATAGGATCTATTTAGGGTTTTCTTCAAAAAGTATTTTGAAGTATTTTGAAGGTATTCTCTTTGTAATGCAAGAGATTATAACTTAAAAAATTAATTGTATTAGATTGATTTAAAATCCTTGAGCTAGTGGAGTGGGTATACAAGATGTATGACCCTATATCTAGAGGTGTCATAGATGTTGAGGTAAATATATTGTTCACTATGAGTAGGGCTTTGATACAAATTATATTTTCTATATGAACCCTAATGCATGAGAAAAGTTAAGTCTACAAGCCCTAGTTATATAATATAACAAAGAAAAAATCATGGGATCAAGCGGTTTCTCCACCATATATTAAAAAGGACAAAATGTTAAGAAGCTAGAGCCAATTCCAAATAATGAACTTGAACCTTTTGACATGGATTAATTTGAAGGTTACTATAGGGACACTTATTAAGGATTATGCTAGGTACTTGGAATACATACACAACACAAGATGACAATTTGGATAATGATGTTGTACTTTAATATTCAACATCCCAAAACCAACATGATATTTCATTATGGTAGATTCAAATAGATCTAGATTGCAAGATGAAAGATCTAATTTTGGGAAACATGGGTTTGATAAATCCTTTAGATAGTACTGCTTATCATGCCACATCCTAATACATGTGTTTTCATTAGAATGAGAAGATTTTGTAGGGGTAGAGCTTAAATCAAATGAAGTGCCACCAAGATTTGTGAGCCCTATTTAAATGAGGAGTATCAACCTTGATAAAACATTCCCTTAATCCAACTACTATATCATTGAGGACTTCTTTTTTACTCCCATATCGAAGAGGTTAGGGCACATAAGTCCAATATTTTAAAAGAATTATAGGAATTCCTTAGGTCCAAAACGCTAAAATAAGGTTCAAATATTGGACACAATTGGGAGGATTGGTTTCTACATTATAACTATACTATTAGGAAGGTATATAAAGCTAAAGATGCCCTTGATGAATTACCAAAGTGGATAACTAATAGAATTACATATTTAGAAGCAATTTGGTAGCTTCATAATTCTATCCAAGTGCACTTTAGGATTAAAAAAGAGGTTTCATACCATTATTTTTATCTACCTACTTCCCCACTTACCCCCATCCATTCATTTACCTCCCTCGATCTCTTCCATTTCATTTTTATCCTTATTCATCCCACACCCTCTCCTTGATTTTTCACTCAAATGGAGGCATCCCCTTGTTGACATTCCCTAGGGAATGGTTACCACATATCCTCCCACTAGGGAATGACCTTTCTACATCCATATATTGGCACTTTCCTCCCACCATGATTTGTTCCTTCATAATTATCCCCATCCCACCCTTCATCCCCCCAATATTCCCTCTCATTCATCATCCCATATCCCTTGATTTCAACATTTCATTAGATACCACATCATGGTTTTTACATGTTTTTGATTGATTGTTTGTATGTGTTTATGCTTTTATTTTTTTATTTCCTATAGTCATAATGCTCCATACATCACATCATTACATTTTCCCTTATTCTTCATATGATGGTGTTCCTCAAGCAATTTCCTCTTGGATCATTATGCTTCTTTTTAGTGTTAGTCCATATGCACATAGTACATCATCATCATGATTCCTTATATCATGGTGCATAATGTTAGTGCTACAACAAATAATATATTGCTCTTTACACTAAATTTACTCTAACAACATTCATCCTTCATATATTTTTACCAAATTACTTCCATTTATCAATCCTCTTTCCGTAAAATCATGTGTCATTATAGCTACATTGCATCCTTGTGAGATAACATCATCGACTATGCACAACCATGCAATCTAAAATCATCTCATACAATCATTTAAGCGACATCAATCAATATATCTAATCCTCATCTATAATTAGTTCTAATATCCATGCCATTTACACCATCCCAGTATGATTTCTCTCAAGTAATCTTCCATCAAGGCATATCTTCTTATCATCCTAGACCTCCTGGTCTCCATTTCACCCAACAAATCTCTTAAGGGGGAATCAATTTCATCATCATCCTTGATAGAATGAGGCAACCTACCACTAAATCTCCATCCATCTTAATTTTTATTCTTCTTTGACACAACACCACCTAGTCACAACATTATATCAAAGAGAGGCAAAATATAGACACCTAATATTTCCCTAGTACACCCTTGTCCAAACTCACCAAATAATTGCATCACCTAATCAAATCCCTTTCACGTAATGTCTCTTACCTAATAAAATAATCATAATTAATTAGTCCATTTTCCATATCACATAAATACATATTTTTATTATTTAATTACACCTATTTTTTGTTGCAAGTATGTGCAATTGGTGTTGTAATTGATGTCAACAAGCTTTGGTGTTATCATTGTTGTCAAGTGTATGAGTAGGAGATTATTGCAAGGATGTGCAGTTGGTATAAAGTTGATGTTTCTCTAATGATTCTTTAATTAGTTGCATTATGTTGTCAATACTAAGCTACTAGTGTCAACCTCTAGTGTTTCTTTGATAAGTGAAACATCAAAAAATGGTTTCACCAATCAATATGAAATGATAATAAGGGGATTATGATGGAACTATTTTCCTTTATTTCATTAGGAAATGAGATCCTCATAAATAATTGACTAACAAACCTTAGATGAATCAACTAAATGTGAGAATCTTTAGGTTTCCTTATGCTTTGAGGAGGGGGGTTAGGTTCAAATAACACTTTTGGGAGAAATCCTAAAAATAGTAAATCGACCTAATTATGCCAATTCAAACTTGAAACAACAATATGAAACTCAATATTAGCAAAACCAAAAAATCAATTGTAGATCTAAGAAGGGTGGAAAGGTGTTTTCCAGTCACCAAAAGTCACTTTCTGAAGGCAAACTGGGACTCATTCACCCATGGGTGAATGGGTCTTTTATCATAAATTTTAGAAATATTTTGTGAGCCTCTAACGCTGATCTGTAGCTTCTGATTTATCTAGGTTTCAATGTCAAAAAGTCAGAAATTAGATTTGTAGGTTAGATTCCATGATTTGACAACTTTGAAAACTTTTCCAATCTTGCATTTAAAAAGGTATTCAATTCTTCTTTGATCTAAATCTACAATTATTGATCTAAATCTACAATTACACACACAAGAGAGAAAAAAATGTTTATTTTTGGTGAATTGGGGTTTGCCTTGGTCAAACCCCATTTTGGTAATCAAACCTTGAATTGAAATAGTACATGAAAGAGGGGAACAAAGCTACGTTACCACTCAACAAACCCTTGAAGAAACCTTGGTAATGAAGATCTTAGAAGGTCTATAACTTGCATGAAAATGGATTCAATGGATGTGGATCTTGATGCTTGAATAATGCTTTGAATGCTTGAACTTGATCTTGAATCCTACATCACAATGTTAGCTCCAAAAACATGCATGATGCAAGAAGAATTTGACACGATGAATGGATCTTGAATGCCACAATAAATATCTGATAAATCTGCTCTTGAATGCTCTTGATCATCAACTTTTCTATTGTGAAATTCCCTATTCAAAGTGCTTTTGAGATATCTTGAAAATGCTAGGTGAAACTTAGTGAAATAACCTTGTATTTATAGGTATGTATCCTTAATTTCCTGAAATTCAAATGTTACAAGCTAACATTGAAATATGAATTTAGGGACCTTAAAATACTACCAAAAAAATATTTTAAATTTAGGTGCAAAGGTCTAGGGAGGACCCATTCACCGGTCCTAGGTCCCTATTCTTGGAACACACATTTCTCAAGGTAAAGTATTATGTATTGGCATTAATTATTGTTGGGTTTCCCCTTTAGAAAATATAATTAATTAGGCTTGTAAATGAATAATAGGGCTTATTAAGGTATAATTAAGTCCAATTTAATTAAGAGGGCCCAGAAAAATGTGAAAATGTAAAGGGATACATTTTTCAACACTAAATTAAGGCATTATTAAGTCCAATTTAATTAGGAGGGCCCAAACAAGTGTGAAAATATTTTTATTATTTAATTACACCTATTTTTTGTTGCAAGTATGCACAGTTGGTGTTGTCATTGATGTCAACAAGCTTTGGTGTTGTCATTGGTGTCAAGTGTATGAGTAGGAGATTGTTGAAAGGATGTGCAGTTGGTATTGAGTTGATGTTGTCTCTGATGATGCTTTGATTAGTTGCATTATGTTGTCATTAGTAAGCTACTAGTGTCAACCTCTAGTGTTGCTTTGATAATCTTCTACCTATGGATGTATGGTTGAGTTGCTAGGTTGCAGTTGGCTTGTTGGTGATGAGGAAGTGATGAAAATTTTGAGGATGTGTCTCTAGTGCTTGGTTTCCAAGTGATTTTGAGAAAATTTGAATAAAAAGAGGAAACTGTGTGTTGCAGTGGTGTTTTGTGTGACAAAGTAGCATCCTAGTTTGGCTCTGCATTTCTTCTATGTTTAAGATTTTCTTATGCAGTTTTCATATGCTGATTAGAGGTGTTCAAAGGTGTTGCATTCAGAATTTGGTGTGTTGGATCATTGTGCAAAGGAAGGTGTGTTCACCAGTGCGTGAACTGTGTATTGCAGAGGTGTCTAGGGGAAATGGTTTTGCTCTAAATTTCTCTGCAAAGTGGTTTTAGATCTTTCATATCTTGAAGGATGTTGATAGTGTTTGTATCTTTCTTCAGTTCAAGTTTTTGAGGTTTGGTGCTTTGGAAGTTAGTTTCTTGAGTTGCAATGTATGGCATAATTATTTGATTATATTGGGTGTGTACATTCTTCAAGTGAAAGTTTTTGAAATTGGGGAAAACAGATTTTGATGGGATCTGGAACCCAATACAACCAAAAGCCAAACAGCTTAAACAAGCCAAAAAAACTAGACTGCAGAAAAGACAGCCTGCAGTCAACAAAAAAACCAGCTCACAAACAAACACCATTAAGTTTTACAATTAGAGTTTCATTTGTTGGAGCGAAGAGTCATATCGAAAGAAGGCCCAGAGGGTTTAGATTTTTTTCCAGTAACAGTAGTCCAGCCTTCTTCAACTTGTGCTGCCTTAGCCTGCCAAGCTAGCCCATTAATTTCCTGAGGATGAAAATCCGCAACCCGGGAGGTAACATCAGAGTTCGCCTGAATAGGTGTGGAAATAACCGGAGAGCAATCAGAGGTGGGAAACAAAGCACCATCAGTAGAGACAGAAACCGGTCTAGTAGTATTCTCAATATGATTTATCATGGTAGCTTCCCCAGCGGAGGAAGGAGAAACCCCAGCAGACGAAACCCCAGCAACCTGTGAATCAAAAGCCCCAGCAGCAAGTGAATCATAAACCCCAACAGCCTGTGAGTCAAAAGCCCCAGCAGCATGTGAATCAGAAGCCACCACCTCAGAGAAGCTCCGAAGTGGATCAGATTTCTTCTCCACTGTGTAATGTTGTTATGAAGCGCCATTCCACCAAGTAGCTGTCTTAGACTTCTTCTCAAATCCACATTGAGCAGCAACATGTCCTGTTTTGAAGCATCTTCTACAGCGGAAAGGGACCCCCTCATAATCCAACGATTGGATCCAAGACCCCCTAGAAGATTTTAAGAGGAACCTCAGCAGGCAGTCCTTTTGAGACATCAATTTCAACAAGTATTCGGGCAAAGGTAGAGTGATAAAGATTATAAAATTCATTGTCCACAGTTAAAAAATCACCTAGGGCTTCCCCAACCTCCTCCAAGAGAGAGTCACTCCAAAGGTGAAGAGGGAGATTAGGCAACCAGACCCAAATCGGGAATTTATTGAAGGTTTCAGAAGCTGGGTTAAAGTTGGTGTGCCAAGGTTTAACCATCAGATGGTATTTGTCCTCCCAGCAAAAGAAATTTTCATACAAGATTTTGTCTCTATCTAAAGTGTTTTCGAACTTAGCAACAAAAAAACCTTTGGCCATAGGGAAGATTTGAACTTTACCAGTGATGAGGGGCTCCCATTTATTAGTGATCCAAGAGTGCAGCTGAGGAAGGCTTGGCCAAAAGCCCCTAAACCGACAGATCACCCCTTGAGCAGAAAGCTCTGCTACACTATCATTTATTTTTTCTGCTAACTCATCCTTAATCTTCACTGTGATGGGGTTTTTCATAGGGATGAAACCATAAAAACTCTGCTTAATATTCATATATGATCTAGGTGCACGCACAGATGAGCCAACACCCTTGATACCCTTACCAGATCCAGCCCCGACGCCAGCACCAGAGCCAACCCCAGCGCCAGCACCAGAACCAACCCCGACGCCAGCACCAGCCCCAGCCCCGACGCTAGCACCCGCTCCAGCACCCCTGAGAGCCTCACCAGAAGCAGAAAACTCCCCTGTCAGCCCAGTATTCTAGCCCAGAACAGAGGACTCCCCAACCGACACAGTTTTCCCGCTCGTAGTCATTTTGAATTCGATTGACAGTTTTCCCGCCAGTATTCAAGTGAAAGTTGTTGTGAAGGAATTTGTTGGTTTTCAGGGTGTTTGTGGAATATTCTAGATTGTGTTCAACTGTTATGTGGTGTCCATGAGTCATGTTTGGATTTGAGGAAGCATGTACTTAAATGATTAATGGTGTTTAGACAGGTTTGATTGACCTTGGGTGTTTACACTAGTTGTAGAGTTGCTTTAGTGTTTATGGAAGCATGGGGTGAAATCATAATATTGTGTCTCACTTTTTGCCCAAGATGGACATTTACATTGATATTTTTAACTGAATCTTCATCTTCTGAGACCTATAGCAGCTAAACCGTTAATAATTTCAAGATGATGTGAACTAGTGATTTGTGGTAATTTCTATGTAGATTCTAAATATATATTTTTTAAAATTTTCCAAAATAAATTATGAATCTTTCAACATCTCCTTTAATAACTAGTTTTAAACAAAAACAACATTTTTAGAAAGTAATGTTTGTGTCGTATATCATAATTTTTTTTCTATAAAGGATGAAATTATAATTTTTGAAATATAGATTCTCAACATCAATATGAAGGGAATGGATATTTCTTCATAATTTTTGGTTACATATTTTTTTTAATTAATTTTTGAAGTCATTGTAACTATAATTTGGACATACGTGTGTGTTGTATAACATAACTTGTTATGTCAAAATCCAATTTTTCTTTTTTTGGTGAAACAAGAACATAAATATGGAGGGAATGGATATTTTTTAAATTTTTTTACAATGTCTTACTATTTTTCAACCTCTGTAGAACCAAGAGCTCGATGTTCGGAAAAAAAACCTATGTTCAGTAAAATTAAAAATAAAATACATTTAAAATGAAAACATATCAAAACTATACTTGTTGGAAAGCTCATTTCAAGGGCTAAAATATTAAAAAATATAATTTCTAAATGATGTTATTTAATCCCTCAAAATGTTAAAAAAAGTGTTTTTTGCCAACATTTTGATAAGTGCGAAGGAGACTGCATTATGGGTATGATTTAATCTTAGAGGGGTTCTATCCAAGGGGGTTTGATCTAATGGGGTCTTATCTATCCCTCTTCAATTAAAACCCTTTATATGGAACCTCTCAAGACTTAAATCGTTATTTTTTCTAAAAAAAGTGATTTCAGGCAAAAATCAACATGTCTCAAAAGTGAGACACACTATTATGGTAGAACCCCATGGTATGGTGTGTATGGATGGATTTAGGTTTGAGATAACGTGTTTTGTTGTCCTCGTTCATTCCTTTCCACCATGGTAATGTTTTGGTGCTGATCTAATTTGAATTTGCATGATTGAGGTGCATAACCGACCTTAGAGAATGTTTTCAAGGTTGAAGATGGTATAAATATTAGTTGATTTGTTGAGGTATGAGAAGATAGCTGTATGTGATGTGAATGATGTGAATTGTAGAGTTGTGATGTGTGAATTTGTGCGGTGCAATGTGAGCTTTCATGTGTTAGATTACTAGATGCAATGACCATAAGGTGTCTACAATTCTTCAGGAAGACTATGAAGGTGTTGGTGATGTTGTGGTGGAATTTTTTGTTGCATTGAGATGGATTTATCATTGTAATACTCTTCTATATCTTCTTTTCTATTATGGCAGCGAGCCTCTATTTCTTTTGGGTAGTGATCCCTCTAGCAGTGAGCCCTTTGTAATCGGTGTTGATATTACTTTATATTTTGAGCTAATCCTCACTGTGGTTTTTCCCTTCTTGGGTTTTCCATGTAAAATTGGTGCTTCATTATGCATGGTGCTTATTAGGTTCTATTTTTGTTATCCGCTTTCATGATAAATCATTCTAACAGATTAAGGGTTAATTGATTAGATGTGGATCTGAATGTTTGTGAGGGTTTTGAAGTTTTAAGGTACAACTGATTCACCCCCCTCTCAGTTGTCTTGTGCATTAAAAAAATGGTATCAAAACAAGGTTCCTTGGAAGAAATATTAACTGCTTGAGGTAGATCTGGGATGACGCACAAGAAAGATGGTCCTTTGATGGATCAAATTATGCATTTTGGAAGACAAGGATGGAAGGTTTTTTGGATTCTCTTAGATTTGAAATTTGGAAATCTGTTGAAACTAGATATAGTAAACCTGCAAATGGTCCAAAGACTAGGGAAATGGATTTTCTTTGGCTATTGATGATGATCCACATATCAAAGTGTTATAATTTTTGAGAAATTTTAAAACCCAAATCTAATGCTAAATCTCCAAGAAACCATAATAGCTCACAATTATTGCTCCATTATCAAATAGGAAGGAAAGAGAACTACAAATATATAGCCTTATAGTTTCCAAATCCAATAAGGATGAGGATAAAGCATAAAACCAAAAAAGAAAGGGTTGTTTATCCAAGTTTACAAATTTATGAGGATAAAGGAAAAAAAGGAAAATCACATGATTGCACAATTCATTATCTTATCCTACCTAAGTAATTAAAAATAAATTACCCAAGTAAACTTAAATAACTTGTGCAAAATCATACTTAGGTTAAAATATATAAAGTAATAATATTGCATTAGCACCCCATTATGTTCAACTTAGGGAGATGATAAAATAAACAAAGATGTGAAGATGGGTCTTAGCTACTAGGCCATGTCAAGTAGCCATTTGCAAACAACCTTCCATAAATGAGGAAGATGAGAAAACCTATAGGAAAAATCTCCCCATAAAAATGAGAAATTCCCCCCCTATTTGGGTTGAGAAGTATATTTGATTAATGATTTAAACCCTAGGATAAGAATTATCTATTGGGTTGGAATATTTATTTTATTACCCATTGGAACCGATAGGTTGAGAATAACCTACTTGGTTTGGTTGTTTATTTGATCTTTGTCTGGAACACATAGGTTTAGATTAACCTACATGATCAGACTGATTGATGATTGTTTAATTTATCCTAGGATTAGGATATACCAAAGTTGAGACTCTCCTATGTGATTAAGTTGATCACTTGAGTTTATGATTTGCTACTTGATTAGAGCTATAGGTGGGATTACCTACTGAGTTTGAGTTGTTACTTGTTTGGTTGCTTTGTACTCTTGATGTGAAGTTATATTGTTGGTAAGATTCTAGTCTTTGAATAACTCTTTTTACTAAGGAGATTACACTCTTGAATAGAATCATTTAATGATATGATTGCTCTTTGATTGGGGTCATTTACTATGAGATTATGCTCTTGATGAGAATCACTTATTTTCATGATATATTCTTGAATGGAGTCAATTATTTATGAGTATTTATTATATGATAAGATGAAGCTTATGTAGTCATGCGTTAGAATATAGAGTTATTCTTGAGATTAGGTTGTCTAATGAAGGGAATAGGTTATTCCTGGGATTAGATTATCCATTGAGGGGAATAGGTTATTCTTGGGATTAGATTATACAGTGAAGGGAATAGCTTGTATGTGTGAATACTTGAGAGAAGTATCTTTGTGATTTGAAAAGAGAATAGGTTGTTTATGAGGTTAAAGATTACTTATGGAAGGAAATTACCTATGCATAGTATATGAATGGTCATAATCCAAATTGAGCTATGGTAGTGCATATGAATAGGATAATTGTCACTCAAAGTACTGGGTGAGAATACTTTGGCCAAAGTAGTGTAATTTTCCACTGGTTGTACTGTCAATTCACTGTGTTCCTTTTATACATGCTAGTTCATGATTGTAGTATCTACAAGTTCTAGTTATGTAGGACACAACACTAAGCTTAGATAGGCTTTTTTTATAGGGTTTTACCAACCAATATCTTTGTCGAAGGGTAGGTCCATCTTACCATATGTGGTAGATGTGCAGGGGATCGCATTTGAGTTTGTGGTTGGCGGAAAAGCACTTGAGTGATGCTTCTCCTCATTAGTTGGTGGTCAAGGTTTGTGGATGTTTGCACTAGTATTGGGTACAACTAGAGTGTGTGCACTAAGGAATGGAGACATCTAGAATGTATGCACCAATGCGGTGACATCAAGACCAATTTGTATATCTATTGCCAAATGAAGCTTAGAAGAGCTATGTATGTATCTTGTACCCATTTATATGGAAGGTTGTAATCATGAATGATAAACTTGAGTTTATTCAATATGAAATCTATGTTATGGAAATATTTGTGAAATTACAATGAAATGCAATGGAAGTTTGGAATAGTGTTTATTTCAAATGTGCATGTAATTTACATTATGGAAAATAATTTTTTTTATTGCTATGTTATGACATCATGGATCATTCACTTGAGGTGAAAAATTTCAAATCTTATTGAGTAGAACACTAGGGTTGTTACAAAAAAGCTACAGAATGAACCTCAAGAAACTTCAAGGAAAACAAGAGTCCTCAAAGATTGGGAGTTTGAGAGAAGTGTAAATCTTTGAAGTTAATAATACAATGAGGGTTGAGTGTTATATAGGAGAAACACTAATAATTTCCCACTTTAGTTAACATAGAAAAGAAATTAGTTAACTTAATAAAGAACTCCTAAGTTTACCTTAAGTACATGATAATAAATTAGACTAATAATTAATTAAAGATTAACTAATTATTAGCTAATGCATGATTACTCTAACATTTAGCTTAGCTCCATTAGAAACATTATCTTTGTCAGTTTCTAACCTTGTAGGGCTACCGATTTTATCCTTCCTCTTCCTTGTGTAGAGGGATTTACCTCTTCCCTTAACACCAATTACCGTTATAGTTTCCTTTTTACCATTGATATTAATTTTATCCTCCCCATTAAATTTCTCATTCCCATATCCAAAATCATCAGACCATGACAAAACAATTTTACCCTTCCATTTTTTATAAGAACCTTAGGGATATCATCCTTGTCCTTCCTTTTCTTCCTAGTGGGGATAATCTCCTCTTCAAGCTTTATAAAATTTAGATCTAAAGATTTTTCATGAGAAACCAAGATAGAGTTCCTAGAATCATCCCAAGAATTACATGAATCCTTATCCAAAATTTCCTCAACTGTAGGCTTTAAATTTTTGGCTTTGCACTTTTATCCAAGGTTTCTCTGTTGGGTGTCATAGCCTTCATATTGTTTATGATAAAAAAATGAGACCTTCATAGATAATCAAAATTTTAGGATTCCTCTTATTCTCATTTATAGAATGTTCAAGAGAGGTCAAATGATATAAAGGAAAATATGCATGCATCTTAACTCTAAAATGGTTCAACAAAGTAGATACCCATATATGGGTCACATACCTCATCATAGTTTTTTCCACCATAACCCATATAGGTTTAATGGTGTACATTCATAGCCCAATAGTAGTTTAACCATCTTTCTTCTCTTGTCGTCCTTGAAATTTTTTTGTGATGTAGGAGCATCCACGGTCAATGACAATCCTCATCAACCAAAATGAAAAAGAATTTTAATTTCCTAAGGTTTGATAATGATTTAGTTGGAGAATAAATTGCAATATTAGAGAAAAATAATGTAATAAATAATTGGTCTTATTTTAATGTGCAAATTTTGGTGTGGGAGATAGTTTAGGAGGAAATTTTGAAACTTGAAAATAAAAAAGGCTAAACTAGGCGTGGATTTTTGGGAGTTACAACATGAGACAACTCATTAATGTTTCTAAAATGTAGCAATGGAGAATGTGGATGCCCATATGGAGTTGAATGCATTTTTCTAATCTAGGACCCTATTTGTGAGGAGTGGGAATCCAAGTTGTCACTTGATTTTTCCAATTTATTGGAAGTGGGTTGATCCGTAAAGCGGAAGGGATCTATGACAAACATTGCTAAGTGATTATGAACAAAGGCATAAAGACATCAACAATGAAGTAGCAGGAACATTAATCAGAGAGAATTCAAAACGTAGAACCAAGAGAGAGATAAGAAGACACCAATTTGATTACGGAGTTCACCACAAACGTGACTACATCTCTAGGTCGAGCTCAATCGAGTGACCAATCTATTGAAATGTTCAAAAATGGCAGTACAATCTCCACTGGAGCCTCTTGCAACACTGCTTTACAATATCTTGTAGCCTTTCCACAAAGTCATACAAAAAGTCTCTCACTCACACCCCTCTCAAAAGCTCTCAAGGCTAGGGATGATTAATAAAGAGTAAGGAAACTGACTCTGCCTAAAGGATCTACTACAAGATTAGAACATCATTCCATCACAACTCAAATATTCTCCTAATTCCCTCTAAAAATTCTCTCACAAAAGCCTCTCAAAGACCAAGAGAATGGGATACAAAGGAGAATGATCAACTGATGGATCAACTTAGGAAGTGATCAACCGATCGATGATTGAGTTGAGTTGGATCAGTGAGGAAGACTCTCCTAGTCTCCCTTTTATACTTGAAGTTGGGCCTATTTGGTTAAAACCAATTTTTTTGGAATTTTCCCATAAAACGAACAATAACCCCCCTTATTAATAAATAACAAATAAAAAATTGTTTGAGCCCTTATTTTATATCATTTCGGGCTTGAGTTGTTTAGGGTGGTTTTTGTTTGTATTTAATTTTAAAACACAACTAATAACCAAAATGGTTATTTAGTTTATGCTTCGGGTTTTTTCAAGGGTTATTAAAAACCCATACTATATATATTTCAAACCGCTCAAGCGGTGTAACGATGGCTATGCATTTTGGAACCTGCGAGGTCAGGAGTTCCAATCCCGTTGCGGCTGTTGAAACCCCATTCGCAGTCTTCGAATACGGCAAAAGAAACCGGCATCGGTATAAAGTTGAAGTCACTATGCGCGGCATAACGGTCGGGCCATCCGCTTGTGTGGGGAACGTCATTGGTTCCAACCACACTAACAAACTTTTTAACCAAAACAACCCATAAGCTCCAGACAAAGAGCAACCCAGGGGCCACGTGTCAAGCTCAGACCATCCCACATGTCAGTAGACAATTCGTCAGAGAAAACTCAGTCAACATCCACATCACCAGCTACGTCATCTGACTCATCATCATGCCACGTTGTTGCCTAGTCAGCGTCCACGTCATCTTCTATACTGCCAACTCGAACTGCCATGTCATATCCACGTTGGCCAGCCACGTCACTGTACGACCTAACGGACGGACACATGTCAGCTCCTGATTGGTCCAACTTGATATCTGTGTGATGACTCATCCGCCAAGTCAGCACGATGATGTCATGCTGACATCACATGGTACCTTGGTCAACTGAAACTTTGACCGGCTATATCTCGTGCATACGAGCTCCGATTTGCGCAAAACGAATGCCGTTGGAATTGTGATGATGAGACCTTCGCGATGATGCCACCTTCGATCATTTTTGATGATGTCAAAATTTCATCTTTTTTTCTCATCCCTGGTAGTTGAGTTGACCGTCCTTTGACCAAAGTTTGACCGGCAATATCTCACACGTACGAGCTTGAATTTCGATGAAACGAACATCGTTGGGTTCATGTCATCAAGCCCTTCAAAGTGACATTGCTTCAGACTGATTCTGAGTCCATCAACTTTTCGCCCTCTGATGGCCTCCTAGTCCAAGGTTGACCAACTTTGACTGCGCGTAACTTGAGCAAAGACTCTCCTTTTTCCCCCATCAAGTTTGCGCCAGTTTCAGGATTCTGAACTTCGTGATGGGATTGCCTCTGGGAGAAACTGGAACACTTCAATTTCCAGGTTCAGGAGATCCTCCTGGATCATGGGTTTAAAGATTACTTTTTAGCATTTAATATATTGATTTTAATGTATTCATGAGGATTTTCCTGTTAGAAACCAAGATCAAATTTACAAACCAGAATAATCCTTCCACATAAGAGAAAAACAAAAAAGCAAGAGATTTGCAAGAAGATGTGCAAATATTATTATTCGAGAGTTCAAAATTACAAGATATGATTTGCTTTATAAAAGCAAAGATGCAAACCCTAATCTTATCTTGAGCAACAAGATAGCTCAAAAGATAAAGATAAGAACCTAAAACTTAGGAATTAAATAAAGCCTAAGTAAACTTATGCAAAGTGTAATTAATAATTAATTACACCAACACCCCCCCATAAGTGCAACTTAGGGAGAAGCAAAAATATTATGCAAAGATGAGTCCCGACAACAAGGCCTGATCAGGTACTCATGTACAAATGCAATGAATGAGGTAGAGAAGGAAAACCAAGTGGGACAAAATTGTTGGTGTAATTAACTATTTAATTACATCTTCATAAGTTTACTTAGGCTTTAATTTAAGTCCTAGGTTGCATTTTATTATCCTTATCTAATTTAGCTAACTTGTAGCTCAAGTTAGGTTTAGGGTTGTGCATGCTTTCCTTTTATAAGCAAGCCTCATCTTGTACATTTGTATCAAATCAATCAATTGAATCATCAATCAATCTTGCATATTGACATAGCAAGCATTCTCGCCATTATCTCTCTCTTGTGGAAGTATTTTGGTCTAGCAACTGATTCCTGGTTTTTCTAACATGGTATCAGAGCTTCCAGGGTTGCGGAGTCATTCCCAGATCTGAAGGTTTTATTTTTGTCTTGAAGATTTTTGCTGGGTGCAGATTGGGGTTTTGATAACCTCACGATTGAGATCAGAAGGCTCCGTAGATGAATTTTGACTGTAAATTCATCTATTTTGGGTAAAGTTGTTTTTGAGGCAAATTTTTTTTTGCTGGAACAACCCCTGTGCGGTACAATTTTCTCATTTTCGCAAAATAATATTTTTCAAAATATTTTCTGCAATCTAACTACTTGATTTATATTTGGGGCAAATATTTGTATATCGGGCAAATTTGTATGCGGGCAATATTTATAAAATATTTTATTGGGGCAAATTTATTCCAGCGACATTTGCAGAATATTCTACCTACTTGTTGTCCCATCACCTATCATTGTCATCGCAGGATTTGAATGAAATTACCGATGGGATTTTGTGAGTGGTCGGCATCTATTATTCACTGGCAGGCTGTGGCCATCATATCATCCAAACTTTCCTCTGTCAGATCACCGTACGCGCATCCTATTTGATCAAAGTCCTGCGTCTTTTTGCACTGTTCTCCGATCTCATCTGTCAGTCAACTTGTGGTCGGCGTTGTGTACGAGTTCCTTTGGCTGTGGGTTGGTTTGTACATCAGACTCCAACGTGTGTTTCCATCGGCTGTCAACGTACCGGCATATTCTTTCGAGATCCTTGATCCAGCGATCACTGCTAGTCTTGTCGGCATTCTGCAATATCCATGGGTACGGTCTCCTTTCATCAGCTTTCACAGTGCTTGGTCACAACCATTGGTGCATTCATCTGGAGTTGTCCTTCCGTCATCTACAGTCTTCATTCTGCTGGTTCATTTTTGTCGATGCCTGTAGGGTTATTTTCCCAAGCCAATAGTCAAGGCGTCATCACATTTTGTACGTAGGCTTTATTGCCCACTTGGTATATTTCGGCGGGTGCTTGGTCAGTTTTCTCATCAACATTCAATCTATTGTCTGCGTCCTTCATTAATGCTATTGGCAAGGATTATTGTTTGCTGGCATCATCTCCAAACTACTGGTGTATGGGTACGCCGAGTTAGGGTATCCGTAGACCCATTCTCTGGTCAGATCTCCATCGACATCATATTCAGCGGATGGTACTTTGCATGATTTTAAAAGCTTTGTTGAGAGGGAAAGTTCTTTTTTCGTGATTTGCATGGCATCTATTTTTCCTAATTTTGGTTAGTTTTTTTTAAAAAAAGAGGGCAAGATTTTTTTGTAAAAAATGCTTTTTTTAAAAAAAACTGACGGGTTTTTGGAGATTTAAAAAAAAAAAAGTTTTCTATAAAACTTATTTATTTCCAAAAAAAAGGAGGAAGAAGCAAACAGTGAGTCAGCCCCAAGATATTTTGCAACGATTTTTTCATCTCCAAAGCTGCGACAAAGGAGTTGCTTTCTGATTTTGTGTAGGAATTTGTTTTTCTTCTCTCATCATGGATTTTCCAAAAGTTGTACTTTTAACTCCATTTAATTATCATGAGTGGAAATCTCAGATGGACTTGCTACTGTTAAAGTTGAAGCTGCAACGAATCACTTTTGGTCAAGATCCAGAACCACATGGAGCAAAAGAGAAAAGAAAATGGTTTGATAGAAGAGATGAAGCCCTTGGTAATCTTCTTATGTCCATTTCTCCAGATCTTAGATATCATGTTGAGTCTTGCACACATCCTCATGAAGTTTGGACTACTTTAGAGAGCCTCTTTGGTAAGCCAGACAAGCTAAGGAAATTTAAGTTGGAAAATGAACTGATGGGTCTTAATCCTTCGGATTTTGACAATATTCAAGACTTTTTCTCCAAGCTCGACTCTCTTAGATTGCAGTTATCAAAATGTGGGGTTGTTAAAGAGGATGAACAGATGATACTTTCTATTCTTGCTAAGCTTGGTTCTTCATATTCTTTGTTTGTTTCTACTTTCTATGCTACAATGGATGCTCTTGGAAATACATATAAAATGCCTTCTCTTGATGAATTTGCTGCACAACTCACAAGGGAACAAGCAAAGTTGATTCACATGGGTACATTGAAGTCTTCAACATCTCAAGCTCTTATTGCGAATGATACAAAGGCTTCAAGTGGCAAAGGAAAGAAGCACAAAAAGGAAACCAAGTCAAATGAGCAAGGTAAAGATTCTCCTTCACATGGCACTCCTGAGTCCTCATCCTCTTCAAAAGAGGAATCATCAAAAAAGAAGAAGTCCAAATGTGCATAGTGCAAAGGGTTAGGACATGATGAGCATAGATGTTATAATAAAAATATTGATGAACTCACACAACTTCTTCAAAAGAATAACATTCAGCTGCCCTCATCAGTGTCTTCTACTTCTTCTTCACCATCACAATTGGCATCCACATCATCATCACAGTCAGAGAACACAATATCCACTTCTGGGCTACATAATATGAAAGGGCATGCACTCTTGGCCTCTACAAGTCCTAATTCACAAGGATGGCTTCTTGATTTAGGGGCATCTCATCATATGGCATCTTCAAAGGAAATGTTCTCTTCTTTTGAGCCTTGTAATTCACCTCACATTCTGATGGGTAACAATACATTCATGACAGTAAGTGGGAAGGGTTCTATTGGTATTGGGGAAAAGACTTTCAATGATGTGCTTTGTGTTCCTTCTTTGACCACTAATCTCCTTTCTATTTATCAAATTACTCATGGGGGTCAAGGTAAAATAGTTGAGTTCACTCCTGATAGGGTGTATATAAGGGACTTGGAGACTAGGGATATTGTTGCAATCGGGATGGTTGATCATTCATCTCGAGTTTATTCTTTTTAACATTTTGCTTCAGAAGCTGATAATGTTCCTTTGACTGCATCACACACTCCATTGAGTGTGACCCATATTAGTGAGGAGAAGTTTGGTCATCTACACCTTGGTATTTTAGAGATCTGTGTTGAGCTTCCTACACCTCCACCTCCTGCTTCTTCAGCCATTGTTTCTTTTGTTCAGCAGGATAATCATAGTTTTTTAGATCTTGCTTTGTGGGATGATTATTTGACAGGGATTTCTACCTTGTTCCTAGAGTCTCATACTACAGATTTGGAGGACACACTTGAGGGGATTTCTCTCCTCTTTGATGACAGTTTCATCACAACTGCTACACCATCTTCTTTGTCTTTGGAGATTGATATTCACGAGTCTCCTCCATCACTTGATTTGTCATGTTTCTTGATTGATTTTGACTATGATTATGTTGTGGCTCATTCAAGCTTGGAGGCTCCTACTCAGTTTTCAGAGGCATACATGTTGAGCGTTCATTCTTCCTCTTTTCAGTTGGATATGGAGTGGCTTCTTCATCAGCTTATGGATTTGTTTCTTCCTAAGGGGAGATGTGTTGCTTGCAGACATTGGGTAATCTTTTATTTTCAGGCATTCTTCATTGGCTTTGGAGCTTCTTCAGCATGCAGGGGATATCTTATCTCTATACTTCCCTCTGATGGGGGGGTCATTTATTGTATATTCATGATGGATGTAGTCCTTGGGGGGTATCATTGAGTCCTCCATACATCATGTTTACATTCGTCATGCTTGTTTTTCTTGTTTTCTCTCTTTTGGAGAGGGGTTTTCTTCCCACTGGGTTTTCCCCTTTTCTTTACTTTATGAGAGATTGCATTTCATTTGCATCTGTAAATGGGTACCTAACATGGCCTAGTTGTCGGGACCCATAGTAGTTTGCATTGTAATCTTCTCCCTAAGTTGCACTTATGGGGGGGTGTTGGTGTAATTAACTATTTAATTACATCTTCATAAGTTTACTTAGGCTTTAATTTAAGTCCTAGGTTGCATTTTATTATCCTTATCTAATTTAGCTAACTTGTAGCTCAAGTTAGGTTTAGGGTTGTGCATGCTTTCCTTTTATAAGCAAGCCTCATCTTGTACATTTGTATCAAATCAATCAATTGAATCATCAATCAATCTTGCATATTGACATAGCAAGCATTCTCGCCATTATCTCTCTCTTGTGGAAGTATTTTGGTCTAGCAACTGATTCCTGGTTTTTCTAACAAAAACCCCCCTACAATGAGATGACTGCTGCAAAGAAGCACTGGAAGAACACTGTGGAGTAACATGGGAACCTGATTTTGGCAAGCAAGGAAAGATACTTCTGTTTACTACTGAAACCAGATGAGAGTCACTGATTGACTCAAGGAATCATGATAAAGCAACAATAGACCCGATGCCACGGAACACTGGAAAACTCACAAACTGGAACAACCCTGGAATCTATGAAGCAATAGGAGATGAGATGATGACATAATTTGGAAGTCGTGTATCTCGATGCCGATGCCAAACTCTGACTAAAACTCTTCCATGGGAAGGAGTACCATGAAGACTCTGGAACATTAACCATAAAAAATGGCCCTCAAACTGAGATGGATCCAATGTGGATCATTAATCATAGGCTCTCAATCTAAAGTGTGAACTGGATGCGAATCTCATATGTGTCAAGCAAGAGCAAAAATGTGGCCAAAAGAAACTAAGAAACCAGATAACCCATGTGAGCTATCATCAAATCAAGATGAATATGGATATTCAAAAAACCCCCCCTGAATGGAACTTTATCATAGTTCATTTATTACAATAACCCCACAATTGTAAAAGGAGAGCATACAAACATGCATAAATAGAAAATATAAATTGATTTTAGATCTGTGTAGAGGACAGAATCAGCTTTCCGATGCCACGAAAATGACGAAAAAAGGATCATCGAGTCAAAAGATATGCCCTCCGAAGGAAAATCTGAACATTTGACTTCAACTAGAAAAAAATCCCATCAAACAGAAAAATATCTAGAAACAGACTGCACCATCAGAAAATTGGGCTCGCCAGTTTTCTAGCGATACCTCGTTTCAACAAAAACGCCTTCGGGATCAAAAGTTATGCCAAAATGAAAAAAATAGCTGTATTGGAGCAAATCAGGGTTTTCAAAGGCTAACTGGGGGAAAATTTTTGGCCCCTTTTTCTCTGGCCCCTAGTCCACTATATGACCAGGAGCTAATTTTTTTGAAAAAAACCCCGCCGCCAGGTGGGCGGCGGGTGGGCTGGGCAGGGATGGCGCTGCTCCTGGCGCTACCGGCAAGGGAGCCCCCCCGGGGCTGGCAATAGGATCGAAGGCCGGAGAACGAGCGACTGCCGGGAGGAGCAGCGGGTGCCGGGAGAAGCCAGGAATAACTGGAGGGGAGCAAAAACTGCCGGTGGTGATGAAGGCCGGTGGTTGGAAACAAGCAGCGGTGGCCGTAAGACAAATGAACGCCGGCGGTAAGGAGTGAGCAGAGGCCAGTGAAGAGAATGCTAGTGGCCGGTGGAAAACCAATCAACCTTGATGTGATGGGCAGCCGTATGGCAGGGTACGGCCCTATACATGTAAAAACCTCCGCACAAAATTTTGTATGATTTTTTTTTTAAAAATCAACCACCGAATGCCAAAAAAATTATGAAGCCCGTAAATTTTATTTCGCCCAATTTTTTAAAAAAAACTGATAGAAATATATTGCAGAACATAGAAAAATGTAAAATATTTTTTTTTATTCTGCAGTCGTACCCTGTACCTAGCGGGCCATATAGCCTATTGGGTAAAAATTTTTTGCCTCACGAACAACTGACGCCGAAATAGGGCGTATTATATGTCATTTTTCATCTCTTGAACGCTTTGGATCTGATGGCGAGGTCCGATCTACCTAAAAACGCACCAGAAGCTTCGCAACTACCAGATCTGCCAAATATTCAAACCCTCATAACTTTGGCATAAAATGTCGGATTCAGGCGAAACAAGTCGATCTTGATTTTTTCGACAGCCCTGGACTCGAAAATGAGCTCAGATTTCCTCCAATGTGCGCCGAAAGTGTCCATGCAAGAGCACCCAAATAGAGAGACAAACTCGAGGTATGAAACCCTCGAGGAATCCCGAACGAACCTTGCAATGATTTTCTCAAAAATCTGAGAAGGGGCTGCAAATCAAGGATTTGATACCATGTTAGAAACCAAGATCAGATTTGCAAACCAGAATAATCCTTCCACAGAAGAGAAAAACAAAAAAGCAAGAGATTTGCAAGAAGATGTGCAAATATTCTTATTCGAGAGTTCAAAATTACAAGATATGATTTGCTTTATAAAAGCAAAGATGCAAACCCTAATCTTATCTTGAGCAACAAGATAGCTCAAAAGATAAAGATAAGAACCTAAAACTTAGGAATTAAATAAAGCCTAAGTAAACTTATGCAAAGTGTAATTAATAATTAATTACACCAACATTTCCTAGGTTGGGCATAGTAGAGGGGAGTTACAGGAAAATAGATGGAGGTTACTTTGAAAAAGTTTTATTTTTGACAATTTTGGGGAGTCATTATTCCAAAATTTAGGAGGAAGGCTTGGGGGTGAGTTTCTTGAAAGAGAAGCCAAAGACTCCATGAATTTGCAGGTTTGAAGATGAATTTGCAGTAGACTATGGATTTGTGATATTAAGTTTATTGTAGAAAAGGTTCCATTGAAAGTTTACAAGTTGAAGTAGCCAGAATCTTGAGAAAGAAGATAGTTGGAGGAGATCATTTTGTATTTATTCTTTGCTGTATCATATCAGATTTTGTGTTAGTTTGTAATGGATTTCATTAGCCCACCTGGCTACACATAAATGCAATTTCATATAGTTGCTTAATTTGAATGAGAAACTTAAGTTACTTCTTGTTGATTTATGTGTCATTGTCAAGAATTTTCTGAGTTTCATAGCTTTTTTATGTGAGTTTGTGTTTGAGGAATTTTTTCCCCTTACATCAATGGTATTAGAGTAAGAGTTTATTAGTTTGCAGGAAAAGCACTGAAGTGAGGCTATTTGCAGTAGGACTTGTGAGTTGTGGGTGTTGAGAAAATGCCTCTAAGAGTATCCCCATGAGGTAGGGTTAGAGGTGGAGGTAGAAACCATCCTAACGTTGATGATTGAAGAGCCTGAGAAGGAAAGTTGAAATAATGCAAGAAAAGATACGTAAAGGTCTTGAAAAAAGAATAGGAGAAGTTGTGAGCGAATACGAATCTAACACTTCTATTCAATCAAGTGGTGGAAAAAATGCAGCAACAACAGTTGCAAATGATCCTTTAATTGTTGCATTTTCAAGAATTGGAAGAAGACCAAAATTTGGTGTTCAAACTTTTAGTGGGAATTTGAATGTTGAAGAGTTGATAGATTGGATCAACGATATGGAAGAATACTTTGAGTTTGAGGAGATTGAAGATCCTGACAAAGTATGCTAAGGCAAAGATGAAGGGTAATGCAAATATATGGAGGAGAGAAGTTCAACTTGATAGAGGAAGAAGAGGGAAATACAAGATTACAAAGTGGGATAGAATGGTTGAGAAACTTAAGAGATAATTTATTCCAATGGATTATGAGTTGGAATTATTAAAGAAGATGCATGGATTGAGACAACAAGGAAAAATAGTTAAGGAATACACTGAGGATTTTCACACTCTTTTGATTAGAACGAGACATTCAAAAGAAAACAAGGAGAAGGTAGCAAGATACATCAACGGATTGAAGCCAAGCATTCAAGAAGAACTAAATCTGGTAAAAAAAATTAATTTAGAAGTGTATCAATTTTCTTTGAAAGTTGAGAAAAAGTTGAATAGAAAATTTGAGAATAAACAAAAAGGAAAACATAGAGCTTATTTGTAGAAAAATGAGGATAAAAATAAGATTGAAGACAATAAGGAAAACAAATATGAAAGAGGGGAGAGTTCAAACAAGTCCCATGATCAGAATTTCATAGGAAGAGGAAGATTGGGTAGAGGATTCAAAAGAGGAGGCTTTCATGGAACCTATTACCAATGTGGAGAAGATGGACATAGAGCATATTGTTTCCCTCATAATAAAGAAGGAACAAATAAAAGGACTAAAAATAATGCAAGGGAACAAATGTAAATGAAGAATATGTAGAATCATCACATTTAAAAGATGCAAAAATTGGAGTACTTGTTACAAGAAGAGCCCTGATGAACGAATGAAAGGAACCCAATCAAAGGAAAAGATTGTTCTGAACAAGATGTAAGCGTGAAGGTAAAGTATATAATGTGATTATTAATGGTGGTAGTACTGAAAATATTGTTTTTGAAGAAATGGTGAATAAATTGCAATGGAAAGAAGAAGGAACCCACATCCATATAGGATTGCTTGGTTGCATGATAACCGTAAAGTTTTGGTAAATGAACAATGTTTGGTAAAATTTAAGATTGGTGATTATCATGATGATGTTTTGTGTGATATAATGTCTATGGATGTTTTTCACTTGTTATTGGGAAGACCTTAGCAATTTGATAGGTGTGCAATGCATTATGGGTATGCCAATACATACTCCTTGACGAAGGATGGAATAAAGCACAAGTTGAAGCCCTTGAGTAATGAAGAAGGCAAGGTATTTAGTAAAACTGAAAATTGTTTGATTAATGGAGTTAAATAGTTAGTGAAAGAGGATGAGGATGAAGATCATGATTTACTAATGCCATTTGCAACAATATTGATTGCATTTAAGACAGGTAGAGTGAAAGTTTTAGTGGAGAAAGAAGAGGTAAAATTAAACTTTTATAAAAATACTATTAAAATTAATTTATTTAAGCATGATAAGATTGTTGTAGAAGATGATATTACAACAATGAATGCATTGGTAGATGAAGGTACTGCATTTGAAATTAAGGAAGGAGATGAAAAAGTGAATGTTGAGTTGTTTGATGACCTTCCCTTTGCATCGGTTGATGACCTCTTATTTGATACATAGATTAGTATGATTGATAGTTTGTTGCATGATGTTGAGGATGCATCTTTTGATTATGTTGCTAACATTGAAGTGAATACAGAGAATAAATAATTTGTAGCTAAAAACTGTTATTTAGGAGATATGGGGAAAGAGGAACACAAAGATCGAAAGGTTGATGATGAAAAAATTGTTGCAACAATAACAAAGAAAGATGTAATGCATGAATTCTATTATTTTACTAAAGAAGAGGAAACTAATGTTTATGATTTTTCTAAAATTTTATAGTGTATATTGGTGGGAGATGAACTATGTGAAAAGGGAGAAAGCGAGGAAGAATGAAAGATGGAAGAGACATCAAATTACAAGAAAGGGTGAGAAAGAATGTTCATGCATATAAGGAAAAAAGATGGATTCAGGACAAGCATGACATTTACAAATTTTTATGAGTTTCACTCATGAAACATTTTAATCTACTTTGGGTGTCTGATGCAAGAGCATCCATGGTCAATGGTAATCCTAATCAACCAAAATGAAAAAATCATTTTAATTTCCTAAGGTTTGATAATAATGTAATTGGAGAATAAATTACAATATTAGGCCAAAATAATGTAATAAATAATTGTTCTTATTTTAATGTGCAAATTTTGGTGTTGGAGATGATCTAGGAGGCAGTTTTGAAACTTTAAATTAAAAAAGGCTAAACTAGACGTGGATTTTTGGGAGTTACAACATGAGACAACTCATTAATGTTCCTAAATGTAGTAGTGGAGAATTTGGGTACCCATATGTAGTTGAATGTCTTTTTCTAATCTAGGACCCTATTTGTGAGGAGTGGGAATCTAAGTTGTCACCCGAGTTTTGCAATTCCTTGGAAGTGGGTTCAAAGATGCATTTTTAGCATTTAATATATTGATTTTAATGCATTTATGAGGAGTTTTCCAGGTTGAGCGTAGCAGAGGGGAGTTACAAGAAAAGAGATGGAGGTTACTTTGAAAAAGTTTGATTTTTGACAATTTTGGGGAGAGTCATTATTCTAGAATTTAGGAGGAAGGCTTGGGGGTGTGGTTCTTGAAGGAGAAGCCAAAGGCTCCATGATTTTTAGGTTTGAAGAATTTGCAATAGCATATGGATTTGTGATATTGAGGTTTATTGCAAAAAAGGTTCCATTGAAAGTTTGTAGGTTGAAGGAGCTAGCATCTTGAGAAAGAAGATAGTTGAAGGATATCATTTTGTATTTGTTCTTTGTTGTCTCATTTCAGATTTTGTATTAGTTTGTAGTAGATTTCAGCAGCCCACCTAGCTACAAATAAATGTAATTTCATATATGCTTAATTTGAATGAGAAACTTAAGTTACTTCTTGCTGAGTTTTTGTCATTGTCAAGCATTTTCTAAGTTTCATAGATTTTTGATGTGAGTTTGCATTTGAGGTTTTTCCTTCCCTTACATCAATTTGCAAAGCGTCATCCCCAACCTTGTGGTCTTTGAATTTTTTTTACCTTGGACATAAAGAGGGTAGTCACTTGGGCAATGAATTCATCGTTAATATTAGTCTCCCATCCAAATTCTGAAACCTTTATGTTCTTCCATCCACGATTGAACACTTTGGTTACTACAGGATCATGACCATGGAGTTTTTCCATGAATGGGACAAGACCACCATCTTTCAACACATTCCAAACCTGAGGTTTGCGGTGGATCTTAGCATAGTTAGAGGTTTCCACCCTATTATGATCTCCCCTCATCCTTTTCAAATAGCCTTCTTCACTATTAACAGTTTTCCCACTTTTCTAAATATCACCAAAGTCACAATTGCCTCTTTCTAGATAATTTCATTGGAAGCTTCTTAAAATACCCACAAAGTGTGTGAGCATCCTTTCCCTCATAATTGCAACATCATACATTAACCCTTCCATTAGGAGAGTAATCATTCGACAACAAGATTTGGCATTTGAAGGGACAAATGTGTACTCCCACAACATGAAGTTGTCGTAATTCACCCTAAGGTTTGTGAAGGTATCAATAGATTTTTTTCATTGCATAATACATGAGAGAATTCCACCTCATCAAAGTCCACCTGTTTGGAAACATATTTGATGTATGCATCAATGGTCCAACTAGGAATTTGAATAAGTTTCTCTAAAGCATAAGTTAAAATTAAACAACTGATTAACCTTATTTATAATCAAATTATTTAATGTGAATGTTATTAGATAAACATTATAGATGTGTAATAAAAGGGGTATCAACAATAAATAATATTTAAGTGAGAGTTTTCTTAAATTAATCTACTAACCTAAAGTGGTGTAAGTTAATCTAAGAAAGATAATTAATCTAATTAATATACAACATGGTTATAAAGTAAAAATATAATTATATATAACAACATTATATAAGAAATAAAAGGTGAGTCATCTAAAATCTTTAAGTAAAAATATACTTTACTTTATAGACAAAATAAAATTTTAATGTAATAAACTATTGTAAGAAACAAAATATTTTCAAGTATTACAATTTTTTTTTTTAAATGAAGAAAATATATGTTATGTATGTAAACTAGATAAAATAATCATGAATCAAAAGAAAATCTCAACAACCTTGGGTAACATGTGATTGCAAAATATGTCCAAATATCACCAAATGATTAGTCTTAAAACTATAATAAATAATCAAGTTAAAAAATGAAATAAAACCTACATATACCTAAATGCCTCAAACAAAATGCTTTACCATACAAGAATGTCATTGTTCTTCCTTCAATTGAGTGTCCAAAAGATGTTTCTCGTAGAAAATAGTGTAGTATGGATTCAATTACCAACATCAATTTTCTCCCTTTTATATTAAATCATCAATGCCATTTTAATTATTTGAGTTCATTATAGTTGATATAATGACTAACACCTTTATGATCAAAAGTTAAAAAAATAAATCACCTTTATACTTTCAGTCATAAGACAAATGATTTTATCGATTTAAAAGGATTTTTTTTTCATTTAAAATACTTTATAACTTTATAAGTTAAAGATCCTTTAAACTAAAAGTTATAAAATACAGACTATAAATTGAATTTAACTTATGTCTAAGAAAATAAATTGATCTTAAGACTCTAAATTTACAATATGAATGATTTAAAAGATTATTTTTACAACTTAAATTATAAGTCAAATTAATGATTTGAGAAAATATAAAATACTGTCACAAATAATTTTTTATTTCATAGCTGGAAGTCCATAATTATTTTATACTTTTAGCTAGATATTAAAAGAGAAATAAAAAATTGATTCTTCTTATGTTATAATGGATATCATCAACTTCAAACCCTCACCAAAATAACTATTTTGAAATAAATTTGAACATCCATTATACATCACAACCCATTGATATATCAAATTTTTATTATCACAAAATATAAATGAATAACCATAAAATAATTACATCAACATTCTTCTACTACAATAACATGAACATACACCACTATAAAAGAATTTAAAACCACTCATATAAATATCTTTTCTAAAATCTAAAGTTAAGCATCAAAACAAAACAATAAATGTGAGCATATAACCATTTGATCATGATTAGATTTAGTGCCATTTGTTGGCATCCTACCAATGATGCCCAAAAATTGTCTGTGTTGAAACTCTTTCTCAAGTGCAAAATTAGATTTATCTTGTTAAAAATCTATTAAACCCATATAAGGTACTTTCTCTATGCTTTCATTTCTATCACATTACAATTTTGTTAATAATGTTCCCAGTCACCAATGTTTAAGTGCAATTCATTGTTTTCATTTCTCTGCATCCCTTCCCATGAGTCATGTCATCTAGTTAGTCCTATTTTGAGTTTTCTCTTCATATACCATTGCCTACCACTTGTTCTCAGTCTTTAGCAGTGATGTCATGCACTTTTTAGATCACAAGTAACTGATAAAACTATCCATCACTAAGCTTGCTTCACATCACAAAGTGGGTACTCTTGGCAATAGCCCCACTTGTTACTATGTGCTACCATCCCTACGTCACTACATCAAAGTATGTGTAAAGTCCATATTGGTCCAAACTTCTTTTGAGTTATTTCCCTAAATATCTATCCTCTGAAACCAAAAACCACTTGGCATAATTTAAAGCTATTTCAAACAAGATAGAATGTCTTTATGGACCCGCAATATGTCCAATGAAATTAAGGCTATGGTAGCTTTCAATTAGCAAAGCACTTTCTCAGTTGCTTTAACACTATCACTATGATGCTGAACCATTTGGCATCTGGTGTTCATTCCAAAGTTTGGTGTTGATGTTCTATTAGCCTGCACTATGTCCAACTTAGCACATGTAATATTTTGAATAGATTTAGTGGCCCATCAGGTCTCTAATGGCCCCTTCACCTGTAATCAAATAAAATCTTATGTTTTTTTATTCTTGATTACAAACCAGCTACGTGGTGATGTCCATTACAATGATAGTCTGTCAACTTTACACTTAATTTGATGTATTGTTTATCTTTCTTGTAACTGCTACTCAAGGACTTTTTTATCCTATCTTCAAATTGGCTCTGCTCATTTGAGCCTTTCAATGAGTGACTAAATTAATGAAGTGCATTTATGTTCGAGAGTTAATTCATCACAAAATGGCATTTCAAGCCATAAGGAATATCACTCCTTAGTGTTTTCAACATGCCTTATCCTATAATTGTTTGTTTTAAGGCTAGATAGTTTATAAGAGAGCCATTGTTAGTAAATTTGTTCAAAGAGATAAAAGCTATTGGAAAATTGAGCTAGCCACATTAATAAGGTGTTTGTATTAATGTGTTTCAAAGATTGCTTTCAGAAGTTATCAAATTTGAGGAAATTCTTAAAACATCTATTCTTCAAATACGTACAGTTTATATGTTCTTACACCTTACTTATTTGTATGTCTATTTATATTTGAGTATTTCTATTAAATTAATAAGAGGTTTAAATTATAATGTCCTGGTAGGATTATTTCAAAAATTTCCTATGTCCACTTTTTGAAGTCTCATATTTAAAAATTTGTTATATCAATACTTTGTACTTCTAAAAGCTCTATTATTTCCCAACTATTAACTATCTATCATGATTTCTTCCAAACATAGCTCTACATAAGAACTAACCAAATTTCTTCCTTGGGAAACTAAGAAATTTAAAACAACATTCACGAAAGGAACATTGACCGACCAACTCGAGGATTCAAAGGCATACATAAGGGATAATATTACTTTTAGAAATGGATAGGATATATTTAGGGTTTTCTTCAAGAAGTATTTTGAAGGTATTCTCTTTGTAATGCATGGGATTGCAACTTAGAAAAACTAAGTGTGCTATATTGATTTAAAATCATTGAGCTAGTGGAGTGGGTATACAAAATGTATGACCCTATATCTCGAAGTGTTATAGATCTTGAGGGAAATACATTGTTCATTATGGGTAGGGCTTTGATACAAATTATATTCTATATGAACCCTAATGCATGAGAAAAGTTAACTCTACAAGCCCTAGCCATATAATATAACAAAGATAGACAAAGTCATAGTATCAAGTGGTTTCTGCACCATAAGATTAAAAAGAACAAAAATGTTAATAAGCTAGAGCCAATTCCAAATAATGAACTTGAACCTTTTGACATGAATAAATTTGAAGGTTACTATAGGGACACTTATTAAGGATTATGCTAGGTACTTGGAATAGATACACAAGATGAAAATGGGATAATGATGTTGTCATTTGATATTCAACATCCCCAAACCAACATGATATTCATTATGATAATTTTTTGTAGATAGATTACATGATGAAATATCTAATTTTGGGAAACACGGGTCTGGTAAAACCTTTAGATGATACTCATTATTATGTCACATCCTACTACATGTGTTTTCATTAGAATGAGAAGATTCTTTGGGGGTAGAGCATAAATCAAATGAAGTGTCGCCAAGATTTGTGAGCCCTATTTAAATGTGGACTATCAAACTTGATAAAAACATTCCCTTACTCCAACTATTATATCATTGAGGACTTATTTGTTACTCCCATAGTGAAGAGGTTAGGGCAAATAAGTCCAATATTTTTTAAGGAATTATAGGAATTCCTTATTTCCAAAATACTAAAAGAAGGTTCAAATATTGGACACAATTTGGAGGATTGGTTTCTACATTATAACTATACTAGTACTAAGGTCTATAAAGCCAAAGTATTCCTTGATGAATCACCAAAGTGGATAACTAATATAATTGCATATTTAGAAGAAATTTGGTAGCTTCATAATTCCAATCAAGTGCACTTTAAAATTAAAAAAGAGGTGTCATACCCTTATTTTCATCTACCCACTTCCCCAAGTACCCCCATCCATTCATTTACCTCCCTCCATCTCTTCCATTCCATTTTTATCCTTATTAATCACACACCCTCTCCTTGATTTTTCACTCAAATGGAGGCATCCCCTTGTTGACATTTCCTAGGGAATGGTTATCACATATCCTCCCACTAGGGCATGACTTGTACACATCCATCTATTGTCACTTTCCTCCCACCATGATTTGTTCCATGTTCATAATTATCCATCTCAATCATCATCATGTATCCCTTAACTTCAACATTTCATCGGATACCACCTCATGGTTTTTGCATGTTTTTGATTGATTGCTTGTATGTGTTTATGTTTGTGTTTGTTTGTTGCCTATATTCATAGTGCTCCATACATCACATCATTATAGTTGCCCTTATTCTTCATATGATGGCGTTCCTCAAGAAAGTGCCTCTTGTATCATTATGATTCTTCTTTTTTGTGTAGGTCCACATGCACATAGTGCATCATCATCATCATTCCTTATATCATGGTGCATAACCTTAGTGCTACAATAAATAATATGTTACTCTTTAAACATTAAGTTACTCCAAAAACATTCATCCTTCACACATTTTTACCAAATTACTTTCATTTATCAATTATTTCCACTAAATCATGTGTCATTATAGCTACATTACATCCTTGTGAGATATCATCATCAATCATGCACAACCATGCAATCTAAAATCATCTCATATAATCATTAGCTAAGCGACATCAATCAATATATCAAATCCTCATCTATCATCAATTCTAATATCCATGGAATTTGCATCATCCCAATATTATTTCTCTCAAGTAATATTCCATCATGACATATCTTATTAGCATCCTTTATATTATCAAGAGACCTCTTGGTCTCCATTTTACCCAATAACTCTCTTGGGAATCAATTTCATCATCATCCTTGATAGAATGAGGCAAACTACCATTGAAGCTCCATCCATCCTAATTATAATTCTTCTTTAACACAACACCACTTAGTCACAACAGTGTATCAAAGAGAGGAAAAATATATACACCTAATATTTCCCTAGTACACCCTTGTCCAAGCTAACCAAATAATTACATCACCTACTCAAATCCCTTTCACTAAATCTCCCCTACCTAATTAAATAATCATAATTAATTAGTACATTTTCCATATCACATATTAAATATTTTTATTATTTAATTACACCTATTTTCTACCTCACATGACTAAAATAATGACATTAATATTATTATTTAATTATAGCTATATTCTTCCACCAAATTTCAAGAATAAAGGGTGTCCTAAGTATACTTGTCCTCCACATCCCTCGTGGTTGCAACAACTTACTATTTTTTGTAAGATCATCCCAACCCTTCACATTCCAACAACATCCATCATGACCCTCTAGTATCTCCTCAATCCTAAGGAAGTCCTCTAATTCATCCTTCACCATTGATCTTCCCATTACATCTCCACTAACCATGGCCTCTCCAAAAAATCTATAAATAGAGGAAAACTCCTATTCATTTCATCCACTCATATTTGCTAACTATATGATGTCAAAATAGGTATCTTTTGTGTAGCCGAAGAATTTGCATTCCAACCATCACTGGAGAATTTGAACTCACAGTGGATTTTATTGGTAATGTTATTTTAAAAGCTTATGTTGTTATCTTAATTTGAATTCCTTTGTGTGCTCTATTTGAGGTTTTCTTTGGTTTGATTATGAACTTTTATTTATGTATGTATTACAATTTAAAATGTCAAACCAAGAGCTTACATTATCACCATGATTTGTCCCTTCTACAACCAAGAGACTTAGTATGGCATGGGGTAAGATAAAGTTTAACCCCAAATTCTAAACCTTCTCTATTGATACCAATATGTTTGTGTTGCCTCCATTTTTATCAACTTGCAATACTTACCACCTAAATTGCACGTGTGCAAAAATACTCCTATTTATTTCTTCATCAACTTGAGCAACACCTTATACATCATCAAATTCTCTCCATGCTCTATAGTTTCCCTTATTACCTCACCCCTATTCATTTTGTGTGACATGAAATCTCTTCTCTAAATGAACCTACTCTCACTTAGCTTCTAGAAATTCAAACATTTGATGACCTACTTGTCCATATTTGAAGAAAATTCCCTCAAAATCCAACTTTGTGGCCTTGTCTTCACATGTAGTTAGAAATATACTCTCCATTGGAGATTTGAAAAATTGTATTTATGTTATCCTTTTACATGGATGTATGTCTCCTTACACCCTTTTTTTCTCTTTTCAACCTTACCCTTACCTCTTTTTCTCTAATTTATATTTTCGATACTTCTTACTTGCTCTAAGAATGAGTTGATAGACATCCTCTATAAAATGAACTCAAAGATAAATATTCCCATCATTATGGCTCTTATAACCTATTTTTTGCAATGGCTTCCTCATTAAAGGTAGTGACCATATTTTCATGTGTGGTATAATCTTCCCTCACATTCTCACTAATGTCCTTTATCAAAATTTCTCTTATCTACATAATATCCATTACATTGAGCCTCACCTAGATGGGTCTCTTCATATCAACAAGGTCTATCGAGTGTAATCCTCTAACTACTCAATTGTTTCCTACTCTTCTTCCTCTATGGGGCACAACTCCTTCAAACCACGTACAATGCAACACCCAAATATACTTAAATATGAAGTTCACAAATATCTCACTCAAAGGATTCATTTTGACTATTATACCACAATATAAACTACATGTACGTAAAATGGGAAATCAACTAATAGTTACACAAATAAACACTATGAAAACACAAAATAGGAAAAAAACAATAAATAACCTAGAAAACACAATCTCTATTATGTGTAGAAGAATTACATGTCATATGGATTGTACCAACAATATTTGGCCTACTTGTGAAGACACTACATTACAATTGACCCCCTCTGTTAAATTGAATCATTCTTATGACTATGATGTGCCACTACACCAAAAAACTATCCTAGTGGTGAATGCAAGCACTTAGGGTGTGAACCTGGATGAATTTCTTCCTTTGGAGTATCCATGAGGTAACACACAACATTTGGACATGTAGAGGTCCCACCACATAGATCAAGTGCATGCCCACCAACATTATGGAGGAACATCCATTGGGGTTTTCCACCACACTCCTTGGGGCTCGACCTCAAGACCTTGGCTCTAATAACATTTTTTTGTGCCACTACACCAAAAGACCAGCCTAGTAGTGAGGATGATCACTAAGGGTATTAAGGGAGGGATTTTTTTTCAACATGACAAAGGAACATCCATTAGAGCTAATTAACATGTCCCCTTTTTCAATAAGTTCTCATGATGTTGCATAAAATATTATTTACCATTTCTCACGAGCTTGGGGAAAGAATTGTCACAACCATCTCCTTGACATTAAACTTTGTTTTATGAGCTACGGAAAAAACAATTATTCTATGCTAATAATTAATAAAAAGGGAATTTATTAATTAATTTGATTATTAATTAAGGATGATAATAATAATTGGAATACAAATAAATAAATAAAAATAATAATTAAATACTATAAAATGATATAGTAACAAATAAATTTTATCATGCTAGTTAAATTAAACAAATATATTAAATACAACTAAAATTTAGTGATTAATAAATTTGTTAAACTAAAATTAATAAAATGTTAATTGGTTAATCAAGTGATTATTGTTTTGAGTTAATAATAGATAGCTAAAAATTGCATGGTAAAATTAATAACTAGATAAAGTTAATTTCTTTGATTTACTTGATTAATTTGTTAATTAGAGTTCATTGAGGAATTTGCAAGAAAAAAAGTAGTTAAACAAAAGTTAAATTATTTTAATTTATTAATTGAAAATTAACAAATGACTTGCATGAAGAGTTTATCTTCAATCGTTAAGGAGAGGAGGAAGACAACCCTTCCTCTGTCTTAGTTAATTCATAAGTAAACTTCCCTAATTAAATAGTTATGTGAAGAAATTATTTTAATTATTTTTAAATCTATTTGTTTTCCACTAGTTAAAAGAACATAATTAGTGGAGAAAATTCTTCAATTCAATATTCTTAATTAAAATAATATTATTTAAAGTATGGATAAATAAATAGAAGGGGTGGGAAAAGGAGAATATTAACAAGTATTGAGTAGGTTATGAGGGGAAGGTGGTCAAGAGAAACAACCAAAGAAAGCAAGGATAGAGGACAAAACTTCACTCCAACAAAGAGGAATTGTGATTTCTAGGTAGATATTTTCTACTTCTAATTATTATTATTTTTCTTGTGTAAACAAATGAATTTTGGATATGAAAACCTTATGCTTTAAATTCAAATCTAAATTTCTTAAATTATTATTTTATATTTTTTTTAAACTTATAGAACCAAAAGAATTTGATTAAAACTTTTAGGATTAATTATTTGACATACTGAATCAACTATAGGAATTTGAATTGACCTTCTAATTCAAAAATTCAATATGATTTTGGTGTAATTTTACATTAGTAAACTCATAGAATGAACCCACACACAAAAAGAATAAATTTAAATAATTAAAATTAGTAGCAAATTATGGACAATCTCTAATATTTTATCTACAAACTCATTTATTTATTTTTTATTATGTCATATTATGAAAATTATCAAATAATGTATTATATATAATTTTTTAATTAATAATTAATTATATAAAAAAATATTACCCAAAATTTATAGGACGCGGCTAAAGTGTAGACAAAACACACCTATGTACATACAAAAACACATAAAAACATACATAACAACATACATGGAAACATACATAACATGATGAGACGACGTAGTGCGGGGCCCGCCAAACGAATGATAAAAGTGACGAAACCGACAGACAAAATGAAACATCATGGCGAGGAAAGCGAGGAGGTGTCTCGTCACTAAAGTACGCTAGCATTTTTTTTCCTTGTGCGAGAAGTTATTCGATACCCATGGGCGGGAAGTGTGTTGATGTGATTAAGACATGTGTTTTAAATTGTAACAAGTACTATTCTTGGAAAACACTCTATGTTGTGGGTTTTCTCATTCTGTAGGTTGAAAGCAAAATGTTGGAGAGCAAGGGTGCGTTGCAGGTGGGAGAGACGACCAACTGACTTGAGGTGAGGGGTTTCTAACTGACTATATGTACATAGGTTCCATTTGTATGTTTTTATGTATGGTTTCATGCATTTTTGTATGTACATAGGTGCGTTGTTGTGGGTTGCAGGTTTTTCAATGTTTTGAGAACTTGGAATCTTAGAAAACAATATGAATGTCTTCAAAATATTTTGTTATTAAGACCGTAGGAATGTAATGAAATGTAGACCGTTTTATAAACACCTATTGTTTTCCAACAACTTTTAACACTCTGTGTTGTCAGCTCTTTCATTTTGCAGGTTGAAAGTGAAAGGTTGGAGAGCAGGGGGAGACTAAAAAAACATCTGAAGTGAGTTGAGGGGTTTCTAATAATTTGAGTTGTTAGTTGTAAAGGGTTTTAAAACATTATGAGGGTTTTGTTTGTAAATTATTTTCAAACTTTAAGTGGGTTGCAGGTTTTATAAAACCTAGTGTTTTGCATCTTAGAATTTTACAAAAGAATATGAATGTATTTAAAAGCTTTTGTTATTTAGACCTTAGGAAAGAAATGAAAGGCACTGTTTTATGAACACCCATTGTTTTCCAAGAACCATTAACACTCTGTGTTTCACCACTTTCAACAACTTTACTCATTATTGGCGATAATGGAAAGAAATAAGTGTTCTTTCTATTTGTAATGCACATGTACATATACAGGCTTAAAAACCACGAGGGTTTGGGTATGTTGTGATGCAAGCTGCAGTTTTATAAACACCTAGTGTTTTCCATTTCATTGCATTGCACATCTTTCAAATTGAAAGCATTACTTCACATTGCATAACTAATAAGTAGATGTTGATAAATATATGACAAAATTTAAATTACAATATAGTTTTTTTACAAAGTCAACCTAAAAGCAGTTATGTAGTTATTTCACATTGCATAGGTAATAACTATACCCACAATTATAGGGATCTCCACCTGTGCAACCAAGTACTATTCTCAAATATATTAATTTCTTCATTCTAGAGTGATAATTGCAGTTGCTAATTGTAATGAGACCACATTTGTTTGAGGTATTTTTTCAAACAGTTCATTTCCTTGTCTATGAAAGCATAATAGTAAGCAACAACATAGACAAGGCAGTGAACTGTTTGAAAAAATAGCTGAAAGAAATGTGGTCTCATGGTCAATGGAATGCCATGCCAAGCCATAGACAAGGAAATGAATTGTTTCTATGTATGATTGCTTATCTATGGATTGCTACTATGTTTTGGCAGACATACTCATCTCCCACTATTTTTTCCAAAATAATTGCAGATAGTTAGAGTGATAATTGTAGATATATGATGATAATTAGAGTGATTTGTAGATTGAGACCACCTAACTAAATTTTGTTAGAAAATGGGAAACACCTTATTTAACAAGCAATGCAATTTGGCTCACAAATATATATTGTCATCTTTACTAGATGTATCAACAATATATTCTGAAACTATACCCACAACTATAGGGAACTCCACCTATGCAACCAAATACTATTCTCAAAGATATTAATTCATTCATACTAGAGTGATAATTGTAGCTGTCAATTGCATATTTTTGTCATGGCATTCCAAGAGACCACATTTGTTTGAGGTATTTTTTCAAATAGTTCACTACCTTGTCTATGAAAGCATATTAGTAAGCATAATAGTAAGCAACAACATAGACAAGGCATTGAATAGTTTGAAAAATGTGTAATACCCCTCATACTGTTTAGACTTATTATTTCTGTGCTTTGGCTTGGATACTCTGATGGTACTAGTATTGTTTGTTTTGGTTAGTTAGACATTTGTTGATACTATTATTGTTTGGTTGGTGGTTTGATTGGTAGACTATTGATGATGTTATTTTATGATTATTTCTTATGACATTGTGGTTGGTTATACCAGATGATTTTCTGAATTATGATATGATGCAGTGATTTAATTTAATATGTTATGAGATGATTGTTAGTTAGAAATGTAATTAATTGATTATGTTATAATTGTTAGAATAAGTGTGACGAAGGACAATATAGCATTACTCGTTCGCGAGTGCCCTGCTATGTTGCGATTCCTTCTCACAATGCAGTATTTTGATTTAATGCTTTGATGTATATGTATATATGCACATGTACACAACTTTGTTTGTATGCAGGACTGCAGGTACAAGTCTCGATTCCACCTGCTTCGGCAGGACAGGGCGAGCACCAAATAACCCAACGGATAAATGTTGATACAGAGGTGACGATGAAGTCCTCCCGTTCCATGATGTCAGGTCGTCTCATTTGTTTGGTATAGTCGATTTTGTGTAATTGTCGTCATTGTCTGTTGCGTTATGTGTTTTGTCTTATTTTATTTATGAGGGCATTTATAGTTATGATTTATCTTAATGATTTAAATAAATTATTTATTTTAATGTTGGATTAAATGGTATTTAAATATTTAAATAATTTAATTATTTTTGAAAATCTTATATTGCAATTAATTTATAATTAAATATTAAATATGGCTTAATTATTTTAATCAAGTAAATTGGTGGTGGATAATTATGAGAATAATTTATTTAAAATAAATATGTAATGTGAGGTGCAAGAAAAGTTGCAAAACAGGAATTAAAGCAATAAAAGAATAAAAAGACAGTGTGAGCCAATAGGAATTGAGAGTTGGGAAAAAGCTAGTTTTAAAGAATTGATTTTTCTTTTAATCTGGGATTTTTGGAGAGCTTTAGAGAGATGAGCAGTATTTTATTTAATTATGAATTTTTGAGAAGCTCACACACACACAGACAGAAGAACAGAAAGCTGAAGTGCTCCAGGGATTGTTGAGTTCGTTCTGGACTACGAATTGGAATCGGATTCGAGGGCATCTTCAAATTTGCATTGGATTCCAGGTTCCTCTCGTTGTTCTCTTCTCATACCCTTTTCTGTTTTCTGTTTGCTTCAGAAAAGAAAAATAGATTTTATTAAAAATGATTCTTGCGAATATAGAAAACTTCTGTTGATTGCAAACTAGGGCAAATTATTAGACTAGAAAACAAAGAAAATTAAAGTTATTATACTGTTCCAGATGTTGTCAAAACAAAAACCCCAATCTTCTGAAACATACAAATTATCAATAATAGCATTTGGAGAAGAATGATTTCCCTATTAAAAACAATGCATTTGAGAGTTTGAAATATATGGGTATGTGTAAAATATTCATTGCTCTATTCTATTCTTTTGTTCTCTAATTTAAATTTACCTCTGTACTTCTGCCCAGCATGTTAAAATATATGTATGTTTTTATATATATATTTATATACTGATTTATATATATATATATATATCTATATATCTACTTATATCTCCATTGAAATCCTTCTGTTTAATATTTATATTGTTTTTAACAGAAAACGAAAATCGAAATTTTCGAAATCCGTTCTTATTCCGTGCATAGGAATTTATTATTTTTTTTCTTGTTTCCGTGTTCATTGAAACACGTTAAAATCTTTTAAAAAAATCTATAAATAAAAATGAAATTTCATATGGGAAATCGAAAAAAATTATTTTGTTAAAGATTTTTTTTGTGTTGGGGTTGGGAGGGCACGGCAGGCCGTACCCACCCGCCCCCTGTGGCGGACTGCCACAGCAGTCCTTACGGACTGCTGTGCGCAGCAGTCCGCGGCAGTCCGTGGACTGCCAGGTAAAGCCGTATGGCTTTTAAAATTTTATTAAGTTTTTTTTTGTTTCATTTTTTTTTTATGGTAGATTTAATAAATATATATATATATATATATATATTTATATTTATATATTTTATATTTTTATAATTTTAAATGTATTTGATAATTTTCAAAATACAATGGTAATGGGGTTTATAAATGAAATTTTAATCAGTTTAGGTAATGTATTTATTCAAGATGAATTGTAGTTATTTATTTATTTATTTTTTTATGTAAATTCATTATATTGGAATAATGTAGTTTTGTATTGTGTTAATAGATAAGTAATTGCTTTGTATTTTTAAATAGGCACCGTTTATGTTAACTATTATTTGATTTGAAATAAATATGTTAGACAAGCTTTAGCTTTTTGTGGTGATTGTGGGTTTTATTGTGACAATCGTTTTGGGTTATTCCCTGAGAATGGTTTTAACCTTACTGGTGTAATCTTGTTATTTGGATGTAAGTTTTCCCGTTATACTATATTCTTCTTTTTCGTTTGTGTTGACCCGTGGGAACCCTATCGTATTTTAACCTTAGTCCAGAGGCATGTTATTGTTGAAGTTGTCTTCGTCTAGGTTATACCTTTGGTTTCGAAGCTTTGTAATTTGTGCTTGGAAGGGTTGGACGTTTTCTTATGATAGTTTGTGATGGATTGTCGCGAGAGGGATAATACCTCGCATGTGTGGATTCGAGTATTATGTTTTTATGATTTGATCCAACCCTTGCCTTCTTGAGATTTGTTAGGGGTCATGGGTGGGAGAGTGGCTCTTCGTGGGCGCCGGCGCCTCGGATGAGGAAGGGCCAGGATAACCCACGAAAGAGTAGTAAACAAGTGATAACCTAAACAATAGATTTAGGGGGTTGGGTAGTTTAAACACACAAGATAATAAAACTTTGGATTCCTCGGCTATGCATTAGGGCTACCTTAGACTAGTGATAGACTGAGAAGGCCGTGGTCGGCATAGTCATAGTCTCGTCTTCACGAGAGACTATTGGCTCCGCATCAGCTACCCTATGGTGCGGCGCCTCAGTTAGGAGGAAGGGCCAGGAGATCCATAGATGGGTTCTGGCGCCTCAGTTGGAGGAAGGGCCAGGAGAATCCCATGAGAGCTATGCGATGACACTCTCCACTTGACACCCTTGTGCTTTGTGTTGTTGCCTCTGGATGTTATCTCTTTGTGATGTTTCTTTGGATTCTTGTGATTTGATTCATGATTGTTAAGTGTTAGTACCTCATGTTATCGTAATGAGTTCTTGGTTTTACTTGTTATGTGATTTGAGTACGTTGATGGTTTTGCATTGCATACTTGGGTTGTACTTGTTTTATATCATATTGTGGTTGAGTCGGTTGACATTCATGGTCGGGTTCACTTCCTCGTCACCTCTGAGCACGGGGGGTGAGTTACTTGTAATTCACATGGTTGGGTGGAACGTGCTTCGCACCCGTTGGGTTCCCCATCAGCGTCTTGTCTTCTCAGCTTTCCGCAGTGCAGATGTTCCAATGATCAGTTGTACTTCATGTTCATTATTCTTGTATCAATCCCCATGTTGGGAAATTCAATGTAATTCATGTATCAAAGAAAATTGTAATGTAATATTATTTCAATGATGTAATAGTTAGGTTTGATTTGGATCTTGTTAAAAGATTTATCATGGATGTAATTATGCGATGTTATCATACTCGCATCATGGCTATCAGTTGTATCATTGTATATGGTTTTCATAAATTAAATGGTTATGTTGTTTTCGTTATCTTTATTTTGTTTTGTGGTTGCAATGTAACCTCGCGTGCCCCAGAGAACCAAGTGTATTAATGTTATGTGTTTTGCTATGTGATTTTGGTTTAATGTTGTTACATGTTACTTTTATTATTATGTTTTTAAAAAAAAATTATTCGCGTTATGTGTGTGTTCTCTGGGGTTTGCACGACGGGCGTTACAAAATGCCTCAAGGAAATGTGGTCTCATGGTGATTGGAATGCCATGACAAGCCATAGACAAGGAAATGAACTGTTTGTAAGTATGATTGCTTATCTATGGCTTGCCATTGTGTTTTGGCAGACATATACTCACCTCACATAGTGTTTTCCAACTTGCAATCATACAATGCACGTATATGGTTGTTGGAAAACATTGTGTTTTTACTATCAAAGCATAATAGTAAATCTGGATTGTCATGGCATTCCAACCCATGGTGATTGGAATGACATGACAAGCCATAGCCAAGGAAATGAACTATTTCTATGTATGATTGCTTGTCTATGGCATGCCATTGTGTTTTGGCAGACATATACTCACCTCACACTGTGTTTTCCAACTTACTATTACACTATGCATTTATATTGTTTTTGGAAAATATTGTGTGTTTACTATGAAAGAATAATAGTAAATTTGGATTGTCATGGCATTCCAACACAATGTGGGTTGGAATGCCATGAAAATCCATAGACAAGGAAATAAACTATTTCTATGTATGATTGCTTATCTATGGGTTACCATTGTGTTTTGGTAGACATATACTCACCTCACACTGTGTTTTCCATCTTGCAATCATATTGTGCATGTATATGCTTGTTGGAAAACATTGAGTGTTTACTATCAAAGCATAATAGTAAATATGGATTGGCATGGCCTTGCAACACCATGGCGATTGGAATGCCATGACAAGCCATATACAAGGCAATGAACTGGCTCCAATTATGATTGTTTATCTATGGGTTGGCACTATGTTTTGGAAGACGTATACTCATCTCACAATGTTTTTCCAACTTGCAATCATAATGTGCATGTATATGCTTGTTAGAAAACATTGGGTCTTTACCATCAAAGCATAAAAGTAAATATGGATTGTCATGGCATTGCAACACCATGGTGATTGGAATTCCATGACAAGCCATAGACTAGGCAATGAATTGTTTCTATCTAGCTGTTTCTATTGCTTGTCTATGGTATGTCATGGCATTTGAAGACCATGGTGTTGGAATGCAATGAAAATCCATATTTAGTGTTATACTTTGATAGATTTTTTCAACAATCCATATTTACTATTTAGCCATGGTGTTGGAATGCCATGACAATCCATATTTACTATTTTTCTTTGATAGATTTTTTGCAAGCATGCGCAACTTGTTCAAAAGAACCTGTTTTAGGATTTTAGCCATAGCAACAAGGTAGTGAACTATTTGATAAAATTCTTTGGTAGACATGTATGAAAAATGTGGTAGCATAGTGAACTGTTTGATAAAATTCCTCAAAGAAATGTGGTCTCGTGGTGCTAGAATTCCATAAAAATCCGTAAATTCAAAACTATATCCCTTTGCCTGAAACAAATCTGACCAAATCCAAAAGTATTTTTTATGAGAATTCTATGAAATGCTGGTAATAAAAAATAAGAGGATGTACTAGAAAGTATGTAATGAAAAAGGAATCTTCTCTAAAAACACTTGGGAAGAAGAAAACCAAAGTGAATGAGATAGATAATGTATTGACTGAAGAGGTTGTTCCTGCTCATGAGAAGTGGAGGAAGGAGCATGTGCAGTATGTGCAAGGGGAAAATGTCAATGCAAAAGTGGATTAACTTGAAAGGTTTTGTATTGCATATGAATTTGTGCAAGCAAAGAAAGAGAGAGATGAAGCTATAAGTGGGGTTGAACAAATGTGTTAGAATTGTGAAACAAGCACAAAACCACGAGCCACAGGATCAAACAACAAACAAAACACCTTCCACACAAGAGATCTGCAAAACAATATGTGCAATTATCTTCAACAAGAAAAAAGCTATAGAAGAGAGAAAAATTTCAAGAAGATATGAAAGCTACATATATTCTCCCGTTGATAATTACAATGAGATCAATCCTTATGAAAGGAGATCAACAAACCCTAAAAAGGGAAACCCTAGTGTGCACACTTAATAATTAATAATTAATTAATTATTAATGTGCCTAAGTTTAGCTTAAGTAACTAAAGTGATAAGTGACTTAATTAATTAACCAATATGATTAAATTAATTAAGTAAAACAACTTATTACTCTAACACCCCCCCTTAAGATGAACTTAGGAAGTAGCTAAAACACTAAGAAAAAGATGCATGAAAGCAAAGATGGGTCTCGACAAACAAGGCCAAGTAAGGTACCCATGACAAACAAAAGATCTCTATAAAGCGGAGAAATAGAGAAAACCTCATGGGAAAAACTCTACTCCAAGAAGAGATCAAAGGCGATTGAAGGACTGAAAAGCCTCCAAATCAAGGAAATGTCCTGAAAAAGAACATGTAGAACATCACAGAAGCATGAAGAAGCTGCAAACTCTGTCAAAAGATGACTGCTACGGTGCCAAAGAACCTCCTCTGAAGATATGATGATCAGGATCAAGAAGACAACAATCAATAGTCTGAAGAACACTAATCAACTGAGAATGAAAGATTCCTTCCAAGGCGAAACCAAGGAAGCATTAACACCAACAGTAGAAACTCCCCCATAATGCTGAGAAGGGAGAGGCGTGCCAGGTACACTAAAATTGAATGCCAAAAAGTAGTGCATGAAGAGGAACCAAGAGCATTTGAAAAGGCACAAGAAAGCACCTGCAACTGAAAAAGTGGTGTGCAAAACAAAGCACACATACATGAGGCTGGAATCATATGGATCCACTGTTGTCGTGGAGGGACACTCACCGGACAAAGGTGTGATGGCAAAACAAAGGCACTACACAACCCCCCATGGCACTTTATAATACAGTGCGAGTACAAAATAGGGCACAAAGTGATGTGCAAGAAACCCAATACTACACATACAATGTTGAGGCACTTTATCTCAGTGCGTTTACAAAAGAGAAATACATGCAATGTGAGCCCATAATGTCTACAATGTCCAAATAGGACAACATGCTTAAAATAAAATTCTCTTATAGAGAAAGAGGAAACTGGTAGCACCATGATGAAGTACATGAAAAAATATGCAGTTTCAAAAAAAATGGCACCCAAAACTGTGTCCGGATGCAGAAGATATGGCCCGTCAAAGTCTCCAAAACGAGAACTGAACAACTACAGCATTGATAAAATAGAATTCTGGAAAAAACCAGAATTCAAAACTATAAAATACCTACACCACTGCAAAGAGCACAAAATTCCACCCCATTTCAAAAAAAATTGCACTGAAAAAGCCCACTGTATGGCCAAGATATGGCCTTTGGAATATTGGGTGCAAATTTGAAAAGCCCAACGGAGAGGGGTTGAGTGGGCAAAAAGTGATCTCTGCCAAATTTAGGAAAAACACCTTCAGATCCGGAGGTCCGCCAATTTTAGTGATGTTGGAAAAATCTCCTCCAGTTACAGTGCATTATTTTGCATTAAAAAGCAAAATACCAGACTTTTTTTTAAAAAAAATGTTTTTTAATAAAAAAACAATAAAAAAAAATTACATACTATATTTTTTTTTTAAGAAAAAAATATAGAAAAAAACTTTTATTAAAAAACATTTAAAAAAAAACAGGCCCACGGTGGGGTCCACAGGGGCCGCCACCTGCCATGGTGGCAGGCGCAGTACCCCTACGGTACCACCGCCGAAGGCAAGAGGGGCTCGAGGGCCTGCCACCCTACTGGTGGCAGGTACCCTCGGGTACCTCTTAATTTTTTTTAAACACAAACTTTTTAAAAAAGAAAATAAAACCTGCGTTGCCCAATACAAAGGGCTTTTTAAAATATATTTTTTTTAAATTGATTTTTTTCAAAAATTTATTAGGAAAAAAAAATTGACGATTTTTTTTTTTTTGGAATACCTCGATCCGCGTGCAGACGGCATACAGGGCCGTATGGGTAAAAAAAATTTGCCTCAGAAATCAACTGCTCGGATTTTGACGATTTCACAGTCGATCTTAGGGTTTTTGGCTGCTGCGGACGCAATGGCGAGGTCCGTTTGGGCTGAAAATGCTCTAAAAATTTGACCACCCTCTGGATCTGGCAAAAATGCCCTTTCTTCAAACCCTCATAGATTTGACAAACGGAAGCCAAATTTGACGAAACAAAGGTCGATCTGGACTATTTCGACAGCTCTGGATTCAATGGAGAGGTCCGATTCATGCCAAAATGCTTCTAAAAACTTCCTCCTCCAAAATTTGCAAAGAAAGCAAAGGGGATTCAGATCTGAAGCTTGCAACCCTTGTTGAAGAAGAAAACCTCATAAATCAAGAAGTGGTTTGCTGAATCCACGCTCTGATACCATGTTAGAATTGTGAAACAAGCACAAAACCACGAGCCACAGGATCAAACAACAAACAAAACACCTTCCACACAAGAGATATGCAAAACAATATGTGCAATTATCTTCAACAAGAAAAAGCTACAAAAGAGAGAAAACTTTCAAGAAGATATGAAAGCTACATATATTCTCCCGTTGATAATTACAATGAGATCAATCCTTATGAAAGGAGATCAACAAACCCTAAAAAGGGAAATCCTAGTGTGCACACTTAATAATTAATAAATAATTAATTATTAATGTGCCTAAGTTTAGCTTAAGTAACTAAAGTGATAAGTGACTTAATTAATTAACCAATATGATTAAATTAATTAAGTAAAACAACTTATTACTCTAACAAAATGAAGCCAAGAATTATTGAAGTTAGCAATTCCATGGAACAAATACAATTGGAAATGGATGATAAGGAAAAGGAAAAAATAGATCTAAGTGCATAAAAAGAGAATCAGTTGGGTGGAGGCATGAAAGTCTTATTTGAAAGGAATTTTTTTTTTGTAACGAGCTTTCCAAAAGAAACATCTGCATACTCTTATGATAAATACACTGCAAAAGCTCACCTAAAAGCAACTGCAAAGGCACATTAAATTATTAACAAAATTCCAAACTCTATCTAAGAAAGGGATGATGTTGTCCTAAGGGCTGATGAGGGAGAAACTTATGTAAAGCTTGAAGCAAAAGATATGAAAAAGAAGTTAGAAGATCATGAAAAGGAATAGCAGGGGGTGTTAAGAGGTAAGAGGAGTGGTGACGAGGAAAAACATACTGATGATCAATTTTTAGATGGAAAATCAATAGTTGGAAGTGCTCAAAGTGGAGCAAAACAACGAAAGACTAAAATTAACCAGTTAGAAAAGGAATTGAAACACAAGAAGAAGCTGTCATGGTCAAAAGAAGAGGAGCTTAATGTTGTTCGAAGAGAGCTACAATCTAAAAGATGGGAATTTGATAAAACAAAGATAGCAATGGAAGGTGTTTCCCATGAAGAAGGGTGCATGGAGGCATTAGAAAATGAGTGTTTCCAATAATCTGATGCAGTTTCCAAGTTGAAGGATGATATCAAGATCCTTGCGGCTCGATTAGGAAATGTTCAATTTTAATGGTCCTGCAAAGCATTTTGATAGGTCAAAATTCAAAGGTTTTCTTGCACAACTTATAAAAGTTTAAGATGCGTGCAACAATAGCTGCATTGGAGGTTGGTGGAGGAGGGAATTTGTGTAATGCAACCTAGTGGATACAAAACAGATAGGAAATCTACCACTTCAAATAGGACATCTACATATAGGAGTAACAATTATCCCTTTAAACAAAATCCAAGCCCATACCATTTCCTCAACAACTCAACAATCACTAGCCAAATTTGTGAGCAATGGAAACACAGGGCTACCACTATATCTTGTTGTCTATGAAGATGAAATTGAACCAGCTACGCAATTTGTATTTCGTAGTGCATGAGTTTGTAGCAATTCAGATGGTGCAAAGGGGACATTTTTCAACCAAGTGTTCTTATTGGCAGAAGTCACAAGCAAGGAGGTGAATTGTTTTGGATTTTGTTTAAAGGGATAATTGTTACTCTTGTATGTAGATGTCCTATTTCAAGTGGGAGCTTTCATGTCTATTATGTATCCACTACTGCATTACACAAATTCCCTCCTCCACCAACCTCCAATGCAGCTATTGATGTGGCATATTAAACTTTTATAAGATGTGCAACAACACCTTCGACTTTTGACCTATCAAAATGCTTTGCAAGACCATTATAGGTAAGGTGAACATTTCCTACAACTATTTTGTGCATTTTCTATTCCAAACGTATGATAATATTGAAATGGAATATTTGCTGAAAGTAAGGGTTGTTATAAAATATGAAGGTGAACTTCAATACATTGTTTTGTTACAGTCTGCATAAAAGAAAGCACTCATTGAACAAGATTTGAGAAGTGAGTCACAACCCTGTGCGTTTTCCATCCTGCAACTATTTTGTGCATTTTTTGTTCCAAATGTATGATGGTATTGAAATGGAATTTTTTCTAAAAGTAAAGGGTTGTTATAAAATACAGAGGTGAACTTCAATACATTGTTTTGTTACAATCTGCATAACATGAAGTGCTCATTGAACAAGAATTGAGAAGTGAGTCACAACCCTATGTTTTTTTCATTTTGCAACTATTTTGTGCATTTTTTGTTCCAAATGTATGACCATATTGAAATGGAATGTTTGCTGGAAGTAAGGGTTTTTATAAAATATGAAGGTGAACTTCAATACATTGCAAAAAAGTGGTCATTGAACAAGAATGGAGAAGTGACTCACAACCCTGTGTGTTTTCCATCTTGCAAATTTTGTGTGCATTTTTTGTTCCAAACATATGGAGATATTCAAATGCAATGTTTACTCAAAGTTGTTGCCACAATAGTGTCTCACTTTTCAGACATGTTGATTTTTGCCTAAAATCATTTTTTTAAGAAAAATTAATGGTTTTAGCTTTGAGAGGTTCCATCTAAAGGGTTTTAATTGCACAAGGATAGATAAGACCCCCTTAGATCAAAACCCCTTGCATATAACCCCTCTAGTATTAAATAATACCCACAATGGAATCTCCTTCACACCTATCAAAATGCTCATAAAAAAACACATTTAATTTACATTTTGAGGGATTAAATAACAAAATTTAGAAATGATCTTTTGCAAGATTGTAGCCCTTTAAATGAGCTTTCCAACAAGTATAGTTTTGATATGTTTTCATTTTATCTTGTATTTATTTTTTATTGAACATGGGTTTTTCTCCAAAAATCAAACTCTTCGTTCTACAAAGGTGGAAACATAGAAAACCATTGTAAAATATCAAAAAATACCCTTGCCCTAGGTATTGTTGTCCTTGTTTCACTAAAAAAGGAAAAATTGGATTTCGATATATACACAAGTTAGGTTTTACGACACACATGTATGTCCAAATTATAGTTACAATGACTTCAAAAATTAATTAAAAAAAGTATATGTAAGAAAAAATTATGAAAAAATATCCTTTCCCTAGATATTGATGTTGAGAATCTATATTCCAAAAATTTGAATTCTATCCTTTATAGAAAAAAAGTTATGTTGTACGACACAAACGTTACTTGTAATGTTTTTCTATTTAAAACTAGTTATTAAAGGAGATGTTGAAAGATTCATGATTTATTTCAATTTTTTTAAAAAAATATATATTTAGAATCTACACACAAGTTGCCACAAATCACTAGTTCACATCATCTTCAAATTCTTAATGGTTTAGCTGCTATGTGTCTCAGAAGATGAAGATTCATTTAAAAATATTGATGTAAATGTCCATCTTGGGAAAAAAGTGAGACAGTATTCTAATTTCACCCTCAAACCAAGGGTTGTTATAAAATATGAAGGTGAACTTCAATACACTATTTTGTTATAGTCTACATAACAAAAAGTGGTCATTGAACAAGAATTGAGAAGTGAGTCACAACCCTGCACGTTTTCCATCTTGCAACTATTTTGTGCATTTTTTGTTCCAGATGTATGACCATATTGAAATGGAATGTTTGTTGAAAGTAAGGTTTGTTATAAAATATGAAGGTGAACTTCAATATATTGTTTTGTTACAGTCTGCATAACAAAAAATGATCATTAAACAAGAATTGAGAAGTACGTCACAACCCCGTGTGTTTTCAATCTTGCAACTATTATGTGCATTTTTTGTTCCAAACGTATGGAGATATTCAAATGCAATGTTTACTCAAGCCAAAGGTTGTTATAAAATATAAAAGTGAACTTCAATACATTGTTTTGTTATAGTATGGATAATATAAAGTGGTCATTGAACAAGAATTGAGAAGTGAGTCACAACCCTGTGTGTTTTCCATCTTGAAACTATTTTGTGCATTTTTTGTTCCAAACGTATGACCATATTGAAATGGAATGTTTGTTGAAAGTAAGAGTTGTTATAAAATATGAAGGTGAAATTCAATGCATTGTTTTGTTACAGTCTGCATAACAAAAAGTGGTCATTGGACAAGAATTGAGAAGTGAGTCGCAACCATATGTGTTTTCCATCCTGCAACTATTATGTGCATTTTATATTCCAAACATATGGAGATATTTGAATGCAATGCTTAATCAAACCAAGGGTTGTTATAAAATATGAAGGTGAACTTCAATATATTGTTTTGTTATAGTCTGCATAACAAAAAGTGCTCATTGAACAAGAATTGAGAAGTGAGTCACAACCCTGCGTGTTTTCCATCCTGCAACTTTTTTGTGCATTTTCTGTTCAAAACATATGAACATATTGAAATGGAATGTTTGCTGAAAGGGTTGTTATAAAATATGAAGGTGAACTTCAATACATTGTTTTGTTATATTCTGCATAATAGAAACTACTCATTGAACAAGAATTTAGAAGTGAGTCACAACCTTGTGTGTTTTCCATCCTGCAACTATTTTGTGCATTTTTTGTTCAAAACGCATGATGATATTGAAATGGAATGTTTGTAAGAAAGTAAAGGGTTGTTATAAAATATGGAGGTGAACTTCAATACATTATTTTGTTACAGTTTGCATAACAAAGAGTGCTCATTGAACAAGAATTGAGAAGTGAGTCACAACCCTGTGTGTTTTCCATCCTGCAACTATTTTGTGCATTTTCTGTTCCAAACGTATCATGATATTGAAATGGAATGTTTGCTAAAAGTAAAGGGTTGTTATAAAATATGGAGGTGAACTTCAATACATTGTTTTGTTACAGTTTGCATAACAAAAAGTGGTCATTGAACAAGAATTGAGAAGTGAGTCACAACCTTGTGTGTTTTCCATCCTGCAACTATTTTGTGCATTTTTTGTTCCAAACGTATGATGATAGTGAAATGGAATGTTTGCTGAAAGTAAAGGGTTGCTATAAAATATGGATGTGAAATTCAATAAATTATTTTGTTATAGTCTACATAACAGAAAGTGCTCATTGAACAAGAATTGAGAAGTGAGTCACAACCTTGTGTGTTTTCCATCCTGCAACTTTTTTGTCCATTTTCTATTCCAAACGTATGTTCCAAACGTATGACGATATTGAAATGGAATGTTTTCCGAAAGTGAGGGTTGTTATAAAATATGAAGGTGAACTTCAATACATTGTTTTGTTACAACCTGCATAATAGAAAGTGATCATTGAACAAGAATTGAGAAGTGAGTCACAACCTTGTGTGTTTTCCATCCTGCAACTTTTTTGTGCATTTTCTGTTCCAAACATATGACGATATAGGTGAACTTAAATACATTGTTTTGTTACAGTCTGCATAACAGAAAGTGCTCATTGAACAAGAATTGAGAAGTGAGTCACAACCTTGTGTGTTTTCCATCCTACAACTTTTTTGTGCATTTTTTGTTCCAAACATATGATGATATTGAAATTGAATGTTTGCTGAAAGTAAGGGTTGTTATAAAATATGAAGGTGAACTTCAATACTTTGTTTTGTTGCAGTCTACATAACAAGAAGTGCTCATTGAACAAGAATTGAGAAGTGAGTCACAACCTTGTGTGTTTTCCATCCTACAACTTTTTTGTGCATTTTTTGTTCCAAACGTATGACGATATTGAAATGGAATGTTTGCTAAAAGTAAGGGTTATAAAATATGAAGGTGAACTTCAATACATTGTTTTGTTATAGTCTACATAATAGAAAGTGCTCATTGAAAAAGAATTGAGAATTGAGTCACAACCTTGTGTGTTTTCCATCCTGCAACTTTTGTGTGCATTTTCTGTTCCAAATGTATGACGATATTGAAATGGAATGTTTGCTAAAAGTAAGGGTTGTTATAAAATATGAAGCTGAACTTCAATACATTATTTTGTTATAGTCTCCAGAATAGAAAGTGCTAATTGCATGTGCTTACATTTGTAAGTAAGTTGACATAAATAATAAGACTTGAGATGGCATTTCCTACCATTATTTGGTGACATTTGGCATTGTTTATAATGAAATTTTACATGGAAACAAAAAGTGTCATGAAATATGCAAGAACATAGTCTTATATATTTTTAATTAAGAGGGGTAAACGCTTTTGACCCAAAGCTATGAACCAGTGAGGTCACAAATTGGGGACCTCATCCCCAATATAAATTTTCAAAAACTACACCCCAAAGGGATTCAAGCCTTGATGGTAAGATTAACAGTACAACTTAACAATTGCACCATGCCACTATTTGCAGAAGCCCATAGTCTTCAAACATACCAAAATAATATAATTCCACACCATAATTGTTCAATAATTACATGATCAAAGATAATGTAATTTCACACCATAATTGTTCAATAATTACATGATCAAAGACCAAATGCAAAATGACTATTCTCAGCCCCTCTCATCCTCTCCTACACTACCTTTTGTGTGCAATTGAGGAGATGCTCAAATAAAATCTTATAGGCTTCTTTGGGTCCTTGGCACTAATGGTGGGGTGATTCCTCTTGCATGGATCCTCGTTGTTGTACGTGGCAACAAGAGGGTTCGGGGAAGCCTCTGCTTCGACCATTGCACTTTCAACACCTTCAGCCTATAACAAACTCATCAATATAAATGACTACGTTCAAAAATTAACATATGGATATAAGGAAAAGGAAACATCAAATCTAAGTGCAGAGAAAGAGAATCAGTTGGGGGGAGAGATGAAAGTCTTATCTAAAAACATAGACAACTTTCATAACACATTTATATATACGGAATGAAATCATTTATATGTACCTGTGGAGGAGAAATACAATTGGAAATAGATGAGAAGGAAAAGGAAAAATTAGATGGTCCAAGAAACGTCGCCAGTAAGGTCAAGGCCTAATTTTATCGCTTCTTTTCTAAAAATTGAAGGAAAGTGAGAAATTGAGTAGGCTAGTGTCAAGAATCGATAAAAATGGGCCTTGACCTTATTAGCTAGCTTGCTCACACCCGCCACTTCCTTGTTCATCCTTTCCCTATAACATCAAGAATGTTAACATCATCAAATTCAAATGTATGTAACCAATTCATTCAAAATATGAAAATACACGTTCAAAAGCAGAATTCAAAATTACCCTTTCTTCTATTTCTTCCTCTGAAGGAACTAGGGACAGTGTGCTTTCCAATATATTGTCAAAATCAACATATTCATACAAAAATGAAATTTTATAAATGAAATCACAAAGACACTATAAAAGCTAAGAAAAAAGCAACTGCAATGACACATAAAAGTATTCAAGATATTGAAAATTCTATCCAAGAAACGTCGCTAATAAGGTCAAGGCTTGATTTTTTGCTTCCTTGCCAGAAATTGAGAAATTGGAATCCCGTCATCCTATTACATTAATGCAGCAAGATAACGAGTTTCGTATTTCTAAAAATTTCTACCCATTTGGGATAGGAAAATGTGCCTTGATAGGGCATCAAAGAACAAAGGGTGCCTGGGGAGGAGATCATTCTCTTGGGCATAAATTTTCCTCCCTAGGCACCCTTTCTTCTTTGTTGCCCTGTCGAGGCACATTTTCTTGTCCCAAAAGGACACTAACTTGCTCACACCCACCACTTCCTTGTCCATCCTTGCCTTGTAATGGTAGGAATGTAAACATCACATCAAATTCAAATACATGCAACCAATTCATTCAAAATATGAAAATACACATTCAAAAAAAGAATTCAAAGTAACCCTTTCTTCCACTTTCTTCCTTTGAAGGAACCAGGGATAGTGTGTTTTCCAATATACTATCAAAATCAACATATTTGTAACAAAAATGAAATTTTCTAAATGAAATCACAAAGACACTCTAAAATCTGAGCAAAAAGCGACTGCAACGACACATAAAAATATTCAAGATATTGAAAGATCTATCCAAGAAACGTTGCCAATAAGGTCAAGGCTTGACTTTTTTGCTTCCTTGCTAGAAATTGAGAAATTGGAAACCCATCGTCCTATTACATCAATGTAGTAGGAAAACGAGTTTCCTATTTCTCAAATTTTTTTCCCAGGAAAATGATCTCCTCCCCAGGAACCCTTTCTTCTTTGCTGCCTTGTTGAGGCACATTTTCCTGTCCCAAATAGACACTAACTTGCTTGCGCCCACCACTTCCTTTTCCATCCTTTCCCTGTAATGGCAGGAATGTAAACGCCACATCAAATTCAAATACATGCAACCAATTCATTCAAAATATCAAAATACATGTTAAAAATCATATTTCAAAATTACCCTTTCTACCACTTTCTTCCACTTTCCCTTTTAAAGTACGCATCCATGGTTGGTTGTAATATGTAAAAAAGTTGCAAGTGTTATGGGACAGTTAAAGTTTTGAAATTTATTACGCCATCGGCTATAAGCAAGCATATATTTTTTCAACCATAAGAATTTTTTTTTAAAGGTGGAATTCCTTACATTCTTGGTGCATAGGAAAAAAAAACTTTTCACAAGCAAATAACTGATAGGGGACAGTGTGTTTTCCAACACTGCAAATAATGTGAGCATTTTTTTGTTACAATGAAATGAAGATAGTGAAATGCCATTTTTACTATTACAAATAGAATTTAATACCATTATTCATTTGAAAGTATCCATGATGAGAAAAATAGTTGAGCTCAAATGATTTAAATGTCAATCTTTTTCTTTCATTTATAAGCAAGCTACCAGAAACAATAAGACTTCAAATGGCATTGCCTACCACTATATTTCATATTAACATAAATAGAATGCACATTATAAACACACAACCAAATGATGCATTCATGGTTGGTTGTAACATCTAAAAAAGTTGTGAGTGTTACAGACAATTAAAGTTCCAAATCTTTTTGCACTGTCTGTTGTAAGCAAGCATATATTTTTTCAATCATAAGAGGAATTCCAAACACAATTTTTAGTCACCTAACAATTGCGATAAATTTTAAAGGTTCCTTTTATTACATTCTTTCTGTTTAAATAAAATAAACTTTTGAATACATTCATACTGTCAATATAATTTCCGGCGGGGGATACATAAAAGTATCCAAAATCAACTGAGGTGTCACCAACCAATTAGGTTCTCACTGTGTAAATAAACAAAACATTTTCATTACATTCATACTGTCTATGTGTAATTACAGGTTCAAAAACACTGGGTGTTATGAAACCTACAACCCAACTACTATTTTCAAACCCTTTAAAGTAACAACCCAATTAGTTACTCACCCCTCAGGTGAATTTGGATAGTCTTATATATCTCTGACCTACAACTCCACCTTGTTCTCTCAAACCTTCAGCTTTCAACATGTAGAATGAAAGAACTCACAACATAGACACTTGTTTTCCAATAAGAATACTTGTTACAATTTAAAACGCATGTCTTAATCATGTCAGCCTTCCCACGTGTGGTGCACGAATAGCTTCTCACACAAGGAAAAAAATGCCAATGTAATTTGAAGTGATGGGAAAAACAAGGGATTTCATTTGGATTCATTGTGTAGAGGGTTTTACAACATTGTGTGGGTTGGAGGTTTCATAAATCATACACTCACCTCCGGTTGTGTTTTTCCAACTTGTAATCATACAGACTGTTAACGTTTGTTGGAAAACACTAGGTGCTTATAAAACTGTGCCTTCCATTACATTCATACTGTCTAATTAATAAAATATTTCAAATACATTCATACTATTTTGTAAAATTCTAGTTTGCAAAGCACTGGTTTTATGAAATTTGTAACCCACATAATGTTTTAAAACCCGCATAATTCAAAGCACTAGTTTCATCACTTTTATCATACATCTTGATAGGACCCACGCTACACCATACCCTCTATGAACGGAGCTACTCTCCAAAAAAACACACTGCTGGAGTTGACACTTCCCCACTTTCCTCATCGTGATGTTTCCTCCCATCTGCTAATTTTATCACTTTTATCATCCATCTTGGCGGGCCCTGCACTATGTCATCTCATCATGTTATGTATGTTTCCATGTATATTGTTATGTATGATTTTTGTATGTTTTTTTATGTAGCATTTTTTGACAGATTAGCTACATCCATAGAGGGTTTTACAACATTGTGTGGGTTGAAGGTCATAAATCATGCACTCACATCCCGCTATGTTTTCCAACCTGCAATCATACAGATTGTTAATGGTTGTTGGAAAACATTGGGTGTTTAAGAAATAGTGCCTTTCATTGCATTCCTACAGTCTAAATAACAAAATATTTTCAAGACATTCATACTGTTGTGTAAAATTCCAGGTTGCAAAACACTAGTTTTTCAAAATCTGCAACCCACACATTGTTTTAAAACCATTTACAAGTGACAACCCAATCGGTTACAAACCCATCACCTCAATTCCATTGGTTTTTCATCTCCCCCACTTGCTCTCCAACCTTTCTCTTTCAACCTGCAGAATGAGAAAACCCACAACACAAAGTGTTTTCCAATAACAATACTTCTTACATATTCAAACACATGTCTTAATCATGTCAACTCCCCTTCTTTCCCATGCTAAAAGTATAGCTTCTTGTGTAAGGAAAAGAACACCGATGTCATTCAAAATGATGGGAAAAATGACCTGACAACACTGTTAGGGGAGAAGCTAAAGTATAGACAAAACACACCTATGTATGTAACATTATATCATAACCCCCATCCCCCATACCATGTGCTAGAAAAAATGCACCGACGAAAAGACTTGATGGAGGGTTAGGCATGTGCCATCACATGTCTTGTTGCTGGAAAAGGACTACGTGACCGATGAGAAATCAAAAAGAAATAGAAAAAACACACCTAAATGCCACCATTTTCCACATTTTCATTTTGTAGTTTGCTGGGGAGCACAGGTGGAATGAAGTTTTATCTATTGCATTTGGAAGTTGAACGAGAGTCAAGGGTCTACACTACCTAAATGCATTCGACAGGCACGATGACTAGCTAGTAGGTATGTATATCTGCCATGTTCATTAATAAAATGGGTTTTCATTGACGAGAAAATAAAGGGTTTTCCTTGCGTAAAGGGTTTTCATTTGAAATGTAGAGCTCTTTATGTGTTTTTGTGTAAAGGGATAATTAAAAGGATGTAGTATCACCGTTCATTAATGTTTTGAGAATTTCCCATGTAACACTCACACTTCAAGGAGGAAACATCCTTCATGTAAAATTTTGGGATATAATAGGCACACAATAACGTAACATTTATTTATTTTTTAAATTAAACTGAAAATTCTTTGCATTCACCATAGTAAGGATCTCATCTACAAATTAATCATAACTTCTTAATGCAAAATAAATTTTAGAAATTTAACTGACCAATACACTTGCAATTCAAGCTATGACAACTAGAATCACTTGTATTTAGTGCAGAAGCTTCACGTCTCCTAAAGCGTCCTTCTCAATCCACCTGCCCTTGTTTTATTCAATTTTGTTTCTTGAAATATATCAACCACCTATAAGGAAGACAAAATTGTTAGCGATAGATTAAATTGGAAAATTAAAGACATTTGGTGCTACAAAGAATTCTTTTATTGCAAATTTCACCAATAGAGGATTATATGTTGTGGTGAGTGCAAAATGCTAGCTTGTACAAACAATAAAAAAAATATTAAAGTAGACAATGGGAATTTAATTTCCAATTTAATCTATCACTAACACTAGTAATATATATCAACCATTATATCTGCCATTCTGTAGGAACTGTGAAGTGTTGAATGCTCATTCAAATATATAAAATACTCATCTCTCCTGACATATGAAAGAGGCCATAACTTGCAATAATCAATAAGGGCATAGAAGACATACAAGAAGGATACCACGTACCGCTATCAGACTTGTGTTTATATCCCTTGACTCTCAATGAACATCTAAATGACATATCGGTATCGTAACCATTGTTCAATGATATTGTAAACTTAACCATTACTTGTATAGACAACTGAAAAAATATAGATTATTGCAAGAATAAATGTTAGCAAGTCAACAAAAGCCTTGGTGATCACCTTGATTGACCAAAAAATAACAGCTAATCTATCGAAAAAACACACCTATGTACATACAAAAATGCATAAAAACATACACAAAAACATACATAGAAACATACATAACATGAAAAAAAGGAAAAATAGAATGTTTGTGCAGAAAAGAGAATGAATTGGATGGAGACATGAGATTCCAATGTGAAAAGGTAGAATTTTTTTGTAAACAACTTATTAAAAACAAACCATCTACATTCTCTAATTAGAAAGACACTCTCAAAACTGAGAATAGTATTTGGGTTGTAGGTTTAATAACACATACTATTTTCCAACATGTAATTATATATAAACAACATGCTTCTAATGAAAACCTTAAATTTTGTAGACAGTAAGAATGTACTAAAGTTCAATCACCTTCACAATTTATAGCAACTCTTACACAAAAAAATTGCAATTCAATTTCCTCATATGTTTTAAAAATAAATGCAGAATATAATTTGTAGGTTGGAAAACACAATGTGGTTTTCCAATTATTTCATTTTGTACATTCAAATTTACGTGGTGGAGAGCACCGTGGGCAGGAATGTATTGAAAATATTTTGTTAATTAGCTAATAGGAATGCAATGAAAGGCACCGTTTTATAAACACCCACTGTTTTCTAACAACCATTAAAACTCTAAATGATTGTAGGTTGGAAAACACTGTGGGAGGTGAGTGCATGATTTATGAAACCTCCAACCCACACAATGTTGTAAAAATATCTATGGATGCAACTGATCTCCCAAAAAATTGCACCTATGTACATACAAAAACACATAAAGACATACATAATAAGATACACATAAACATACATAACATGATGAGACAACATAGTGCAGGGCCCGCCATGATGGATGATAAAAGTGATATGTACATACAAAAACACATAAATACATACATAATAAGATACACATAAACATACATAACATGATGAGAGAACATAGTGTAGGGCCCGCCAAGATGGATGATAAAAGTGATGAAGTCGGTAGATGAGAGGAAACGTCACGACGAGGAAAGCGAGGATGTGTCCCATCTCATTGAATTACACCATTTTTTTCCTTGTGCGAGAAGCTATCCATTCACTATAGGCGGGAAGGGTGTTGATGTGATTAAGACATGCGTTTTAAATTGTAACAAGTACTATTCTTGGAAAACACTCTGTGTTCTGGGTTTTCTCATTCTATAGGTTGAAAGTGAAATGTTGGAGAGTAAGGGGGCATTGCAGGTGGGGGAGATGGCCAACCAAGTTGAGGTGAGGGGTTTCTAACCGATTGTATGTACATAGGTGCATCAACTCAATTTTCTTGACTTACCAATTGGGTTGTTATGTCTAGAGGGTTTTACAACACTATGTGGGTTGCAGATTTCATAAAACTCAGTGTTTTCCAATCTCATTACATTCTTACTATCTAATTCACAAAAGGCTCTCAAAGAAATCACAAAACACACCAAATTGAGGCAAGGGGTGAGTAACCAATTGGTTTGTTACTTGTAAAGGGTTTTAAAACATTATGTGGGTTGCATATTTAAAAAAACTAGTGTTTTGCAACCTGGAATTTTACAAAATAATATGAATGCAATTTAGACAACACAAACAATGTGAGTATGAGTTGTCATTTTCAGAGCTTTTTTTGGCACAAGAATTGGAGGTAGACTTAAGTGTGTGTTTTTAGTTTGGAGAAAGAAGGGGGAAAACACTCTGCATTTCATTTCTACACATTGAAAGCTGAAGGTTGGAGTGCACATGGAGTAGTTGAAGGAGAAAAATGACAAAATCAAGGTGAGGGGTGCTAAGCAATTGGGTTGTAGAGGGTTTTACAACACTATATGGGTTGCTTGTCTCTTAACACCTAGGGTTTTCCAACATGAATTTTTACGAAACAAAATAAATGTCTTGAAAATCTTTTGTAATTTAGACAGTGCAAATGTATTGAAAGGCCCCTTCAAAATTTATAAGGACTTTTAATTTGAGTAAAAATTGCACTTAAATTTCGCATGATAAAAAAAGTGCACAAAATAATTGTAATTTGGAAAAACACAATGTGGTTATTTAGTTATTTTAATCTCCTTGTTTAAATGTAAAGGGTTGTCTCATGATGGGTTGCTTGCTTCTTAACACATACAGTTTTGCAACATGGAATATTGCAAAACAGTACGAATGTCCTTCAACTCGATTTATAAAGTCTTTCTGTCAGTGCATTTTTTTTGGGAGAGTGGCATGGGAGATGGGGTGTTATGTTATAATTTCTATACATAGGTGCATTTTTTCGAGAGATTAGCTTCTCCCTACTCATTGTTCAAAGTACTGTTATTGGAAAACACTCTATGTTGTGGGTTTTTTCATTTTGCAGGTTGAAAGAGAAATGTTGGAGATTAGGGGGTGGAGTTGCAAGTGGGGGAGATGACAAACAAGCAAAATTGACATGAGGGGTTTGTAACTGATTGATTTCTTATTGCTAAAGGGTTTTAAAACATTATGTGGGTTGCAAATTTCAAAAAACTAGTGTTTTGCAACCTGGAATTTTATAAAACAGTATGAATGTAATTTAGATAGTACAAATGTAATGAAAGACACCTTATAACAAGTCTTACACAGAGTAAAAATTGTGTTTCAATTTCTTAATATGATCCAAATATACATTCATAGTATGATTTCAGGTTGGAAAACACAGTGGGAGGTGAGGTGACAACATGATTTATGAAACCTCCAACCCACACAATGTTGTAAAACCCTCTACACACTGAAGCCAAATACCTTACTAGTGTTTACAAAATGGTGCCTATCATCACATTCCTACAATTTAAATAACACAAAGCTTTTCAATACATACATAGTGTTTTGTAAAATTGGAGGATGCAAAACACTATGTTTTACAAAACCTGCAACCCACCTAATGTTTCAAAACCATTTAGACACCAACATTTGAGGGACGTTTAGGTGTGTTTTGTCCATTGATTTTTTATTTCCCGTCGGTCGTGCATCCTTTTCCAGCGACGAAAACGTGATGACACGCCTAATCGTCCGTCAAGTCTTTCCGTCAGTGCATTTTGTCCAACATGTGGGATGGGGGATGGGGGTTATGATATAATGTTACATACATAGGCGCGTTTTGTCTAAAATTTAGTTTCTCCCCTAATGGTATACTATACCAGTATTAAAGGCGGATTCATATAATATACTAGTATTTGAGGGAATAACTGAGAGGAGATAGTGTGTTTTCCAACACTGCAAATAATGCGAGAATTTTATTTGTTCCAACCAGATGAATAAAGTGAAATTCCATTTTGACTGTTGCAAAGAGTTGTTCAAAAATTTGAAAGTGGACTTCATTGCATTCTTGGTTTGACGATTTTTTTTTTTCAAAACAAACTAGCTCACATGGAACAGTGTGTATTCCAACACTACAAATAATGTGAGAATTTTATTTGTTCCAATCATATGGAAAAGGGAAATTCCATTATGCATTTATCCAAATATACATTATATTTCTTAATATGATCCAAATATACATGCACAGTATGATTGCAGGTTGGAAAGCATAGTGAGAGGTGAGGTGACAACATGATTTATGAAACTTCCAACCCACACAATGTTGTAAAACCCTCTACACACTGAAGCCAAATACCTTACTGGGTGTTTACAAAACAGTGCCTATCACCACATTCCTATGGTCTAAATAACACAAAGCTTTTCAATACATACATACTGTTTTGTAAAATTGTAGGATGCAAAACACTGTGTTTTACAAAACCTACAACCCACCTAATGTTTCAAAACCATTTAGACACTGCAACCTTCATAATGAGAATTTCAATGGGAAAATAAAAGGTTTGTTTGAGTGTAGGGTTTTGGGATTTTAGCCCATTCCACATTATGATTTTGAAAACCCGCCAACACATAACCCACATTGTGTTTCAAATGAAAACTTGTTTTCACAAGGAACAACCTTATTTTCCTATCAATGAAAACCCATCTTTGCAATGAACAACTGTTCAAATCTTCACAGTTAGAATATTCAAAAGGAAAATTTTAAAATCCAACACAAAAACCCACAAAAATTAAAAAAACGCCTCTACATTTCAAATAAAAACCCCTTTATTTTCCCGTCAATGAAAACCCATCTTCCCAATGAATAGTTGTTCAATTCTTCACAGTGAAATTTGAAAACCCTCAACACAAAAAAACATAAACAACTATGCATTTGAAATGAAAACCCTACACGCAAACAAAACATTTTATTTTGTCATCAATGAAAACCCATTTTATTTAATGAATAGTTGTTCAATGCTTCATAGAAAATCCATTTGAACTTTAACGAACAGTTGCTCAATGCTTCACACTTCCTACGCAGAATGGAAAAATGGCATATAGAAATGGTAGATATACATACCTACTAGCTAGCCTTCACGCTTGTCGAATGCATTTAGGTAGTGTAGACCATCGACTCTCGTTCGGCCTCCAAATTTGAATGCCTACAATTCCATTCCGCCCGCGCTCCCTAGCAAAATGCAAAATGAAATGTAGAAAATGATGATGTTTAGGTGCGTTTTGTAAAACCCATTTTCTTTAACGAATAGTCATTCAATACTTCACAAAAAAAATATTTTCTTTAATAAACAGTAGTTCAATGCTTCACACTTCCTACACATAATGGAAAAATGACATATAGAAACGACAGATATACATACCTGCTAGCTAGCCATCACACTGATCGAATGTGTTTAGGTAGTGTAGACCCTCGGCTCTTGTTCGGTCTCCAAACGTGAATGCCTGCAACTCCATTCCGTACGCACTCCCCAAAAAATTGCAAAATAAAATGTGGAGAATGGAAACATTTAGGTGTGTTTTGTCCATTGCTTTTTGACTTTCCCATTAACCGCGCATCCTTTTTCGGTGACAAACATGTGAAGGCACACGCCTAACCGTCCATCAAGTCTTTTTGTTGGTGCATTTTTTCCAACGCGTGGGATGGGGGATGGGGGTGATGATACCACGTTACATACATAGGTGTATTTTGTCTACATTTTAGCTTTTTCCAAATTAATAGGTAAATTTTAATATATATTAATTTGAATAGGAGTGGCTAATCTCTTGACAAAATGCACCTATGTACATAGAAAAGCACATAAAAACATACATAACATGATGGGACGATGTAGTGTGGGGCCCGCCAACATGGGAAATAAAAGTGATGAACTTGACAGGAGGAAATGAAGCCGTTTGTGCATGATTTTAAAAAATTGCCATCTCTATGATTTATAAAATTTACCGCTCCTTATTTAAAAAATTGTCGCCTTTTTAAAAGAATTGAAATTAAAAATAATCTTTAAGTAAATTTAAACTAAAATTAAATAGTTTTTATATAAATAAGTATATTTTAAATAATTTTAAATTAAAATAAAATAATTGCAAATTAAGTTAATTAATAAAAAAAAATATTATTAATATATTAGTATAATTATTATAATAATTTTTTTAATGTAATTAAATTTGGGTTATTATTTTATAATTATTAAATTAAATTAAATTATTATATTAATTATGTTAGATTTTTATAATAATATGTTATTATATTTATTATTATATTATATAATTGTTATTATATTTATTATTATTATTATTATTTTTTGGCGAAAGGCTAAAAGTTGATATATATATATTAATATATAATAAAAGTTACATAATGAGCTTTACAATGGTTCTTGACAACCAAGATTGTTGTCATGTTTACTTGCTACAATCAAAATTGATAAAAACCCCTTATATGATCTATATTGCCACTGATTGAGAGTATCTACAATATCCCCGAATAAGAACATTGACTGTAAATATTTACAACTTAGTTTAGGTCTCGTAGCATATGGGACACTTGATCGGCCAATCCCCAATGGTTTTTAGCGCTAGTATTTGTTTCATAAAAAGGGCCCTATCCTTTGTATTATCGAAAAGTCGCCTTAGTCAGAGTTTTATCCTATAATATCTTGTGGGATCTGAACCTAATTTTAACTCGATTCCTCGATTACCCGATAGTCCAACCTCTGATACTAGTTAGTCCTTTGGAGTCTGTCAAAGGGGGTCCTCACAAGCCCATAATATCGTCCAACATTGAAAAATCCTTAGAGACTTAGGCTTAGATGTCGATATCACTGACCTCACAAAGGCATATTGGGTGATAGGACCAATCGGGTCCAGTGTCATATGAACAATATGCTGTGTACACCTGATGTGCTAATATCGCCAACCTCACAAAGGCATATCGAGTGATGACCAATCAGGTCCGACACCATATGAACAAAATTTTGTGTACACCCAATGTGCCGATATCGTCGACCTCACAAAGGCATATCAGGTGATAGGACCTATCGGTTCCGACACCATATGAACAATATGTTGTGTACACCCGATGTGCCGATAACCAAAAGCCTGATACTCCATATAGCCCGATGAAGTACTTGCTTGATCTAAAGTAGCCACCAAAGGAGCCGCCTTATATCATGCTCATGCTTTCCAATCTCAGAGTATATTTTCTAAGCTTTCTCGATCTATAATTTCTTGCAAATCAAGAAAAGCTTTTAGATCATCATTATTTTCCATTATTGTTACCTCTATTTTTTGACACCCCATATTTGCTAAATAATCTGCAAGCTTGTTCCCCTCACAATATGTATGTGAGATTTGGAATAGTTCAAACTCATCCATTAACTCCCACACCTTTTCTAAAATATACCTTAGATGCCAGATATGACATTTCCTTTCCTTACACACGTTTACAATTACAAGTGAATCTTATTGATTCAATATTGCCATGCTAACTACAAACCATAAAGAATGGCTAGTGACTCCGCCATATTATTTATACTTGGAGTAATATGAATTGATCTAGCTACTTTCAATTTACCCCAAGAATCTCTAATGCAAACACCTACCCCGGAAGGGCCCAAATTCCCTCTAGATGCACCATCAAAATTAAGCTTAAAAAAACCTATCATCAACGGGTGCCATTTGATTAGGCTTCTATTCACCTTCAATTTGGAAGGTAGTTTCATACTCCCTTTAAAACATAGAATAATACCTTGCCAACCCTTAAGTATGCTTTGATCCCATGAGGTGAATTGCGAACTAACATTCTTCTGATCTTGTACATATGCATTGACCGCTTCTGTAAATTTGTTTTATTATTTTATAATTATTGTTAAATAATATTCTATTATCTTATATTATGTTATAATATATTATATTATATCGTATTATTAAATAAATCAATTTATATTATTATTTTATAATTAATATTATATTAAATTGTAAATTATATAGTAGTTTTAGGATGGGATGATGGATGGTGGATAGGGATATAAGGGGAGATGGAAGGTTAATGAGATGGGAGATACGTAACAATTTGGATGAAAAGATGCATGGATAATTAATCTAATGAAATGATTATGATCGATGAAAGATGATTAGATTAAAAAAATTATATTAGCCTAATGAACCTAATGTATTAATCAATGATGATGGATGATAGTTGATATGGTGTATTATGATATGTGGATGCAGGTTTCATGCCATGGTACATCAAATGCAAGAGCAAGAAAAGTGGAAGATGAAAGATAGGAGAAATAGGGACGAGGGGAAGCAAGTGCACATGAAATCAATGATTAGGTGATGATTATGGAATATATGGTATATGTGGTTGGGGGATGGTATAAAATAAAAATGTATGGATGAAGGGATGGGGGATTATGAATGGAATAATTAAATTGATGAAAATTGTGAGATGTTCTATAAGACAATAGAAGTTACCAAAAAGGAATACTTGATTAGAAATACAATTTAATTTTCCTCTAACTTCTACTAATGATGAATCAAATTCTATAGGAGAAGGAATCTTAAATAAAATCCATGAAAGAGGAGATGGAGGCACTACATAAAATAAGATGTGGGACTTGGTTGATTGAGTTGAATGTAAGGAATAGATTGGTTGCAAGTGGGTGTACAAGAAGAAATTTAGAGTAGAAAAAACATTAGAAAGGTATAAGGATAGTTGATGCAATGTGTTATTCTAGGTATAATGAATATAATTTAGTGACATATTTTCTCTTGTATCTATGTTGAATTTGATTAGTATGTTGTTGTCTATAGCTATACCTTTTTATTTTTAAGTGGAAAAAAATAATTGATAGAACATTATCATATGCAGATTTAGATGAGAAAATCCATATTGTTCAACCTAAATAATTTATATAAGGGGTGTAGAATATTTGGTTTGTAAACTAAAGTGGTCTTTGTATTAATTAAAGTAGTCACCATGTATGTTGTATCAATTTTTTTATCCATATGCAAATGTTAGAATTGGGTTTTCCAATGAATTGAGTTGATATCATCATAGCTTTACATGTTGATGATTAGGAATAATGAAGTGTTCCTTAGAGAACTCAAGGTTTGGCTACATTGTAAAAAATTTAGAGTCATATATATTCACTCTTAACACAAACATTGACATGATGATAGGTGGGAAACTAAATCTATGTTTAGGTACATATCCTTTTTTTAGTATTAGTTATAGTTATAATTTACTTTAGCTCTAAATAAATCTTCTTAAGTACCCCAATCTATAAATTTTCCATATGTCCATATAGCCCATTAAAACAAGTACTCATGGTTTCTCAAATTAATGGTTACTTCTAAATTCTTATACTAGTATTCCTTTTGACTTAGTAAAGCTCCAATTATAGTTCCACTTGCATCACAATCAATTTAAAGTACCTTATCAAAATGTGTCAATGCTAACAATAGTTGCTCTATCACTTTCTTTGTTAATAATTCATATCTTCTATTTTATCTTTATGTTCTCTAAACTTAATTCTTATCTACTCTCATAATATCATTTATTCCATAGAAATATATAATGAAATTCTTATGTTCAAACTAGCTAGCACATGGAAAATTCTTACCTCTATAATATTCATTGGTGTAGGAAATTCAATAATTTATTTTACCTTTTTTGGATCCATCTTCAGACCATTTGGTGAGATTAAAAATTCTAAATATATTGATTATGTATTCATGAAACTAAAATTCATGGTATTGATATACTCACACAGCATGGGATCTAATGTGGCTAATGTAATAAGAGATTGTTGTATTTGGCATTTAACATAACTTTGGATTCATTATTAGATGTATTATAATAATCCTGCCTCAATATATTTGAGGTTATAAAATCTACATTTTATACAAATGTAAGGTGATAATTTCATATCACTCACAACCCACTGTGTTTTCCATCCTGCAATTATTTTTTGCATTTATTTTTCTATCATATGAGGAAATTAAATTGCAACTTTTACTCTAAGTAACAGTTGTGGAAAATTTTGATGGTTCCTTTCATTACATCTGTACTCTCTAAATAAGAAAAGGTTTTCATGACAATAATTCCAAGTTGGAAAACATTGAGTGTTATGAAACCTACAACCCACATACTATTGTAAAACCCTCTATGTAACAACCCAATTGGTTAATCACCACTCAGATTAATTTGATTAGTTTTATGTATCCCCCACTTGAAACTCCTCCCCAAAATCTCCACCCTTGATGTTAGAACTATTATCTCTTGGATTCGCACCCTACTGAATGTGAAATTCAACAATCTAGTGAAACATGGGAATAATCCCAAGGTGTGGGTACCTCAAACGGGACCAAACCTTCGGAGAGGACCGAATTCCTCTTTGTTAAATAACCTAAGCTAAAGCTTTTGCAGAGGAAAGGGAGAAGTAATGCATAAACTAAAAAAAGCTATTGATAATGAGAACTAAAGGTAATTCACCAAATTATGCTAAAGGTCATATAACACAATTTATACACACATTCTTAGTCAATGACAAAAGAATTGTCATACACAACTCAATCACATACTTTTCTTGCATAAATATTTCATGGAAAGGTTTATATGCCTATACTCCTAGAAGGAAAAGATTCTTCACAACTACAGTCTAATTGCATTTCAAACACAATCCACAACCTGCAAAGAATATGTATTTTTCTACAAAAAGGTGCAAGGGTAAGACATAACGACAAGGAAACATCTGGTTTCACTATCAGTTGCATTAATTAAACAAGTGCACACACTATTTACAAAATTATTGACAAGGTAAAATGCTTATACTCATTGATTCCATGGTGAAATACTCTTATATATACCTGTATCTGAGTTACAAATCTCTATCTTTTTCTTCAAGAACTCCAAAGTGTCACAAAACAAAAAAAATAGCAAGTAAGAACTACTTTACAAATGAAAAGTGAAGTGAATATATCCAATCTACATCAAGAGTCCACCAAAATAGGACCTAGAAACCTCCATGAACTTGTATGCCTCCAAAAAGCCCCAAAAATAGCAACTGAAACTTTATCAAAGGATCTCCCATGTGTGGAAAAAGTCAAATATGACCTTGTCAAACATGATGAGTCTTCAAAACACCCTCCAAAAGCTCCAATTTTTCCTCAAAAGAATTTAAACACTCCTATATGCCCTCATGTTGGCTAACCTCTTCAAACACCCCATATGCTCTCCAAGTCATAAAATTCACTCATTTGACTCAATTATAAAAGCAACGCTTCCCATCTTGTAATTATGCAACAAATATTAAAGTGATTTATAAATACATCACTTAAATATTGTTTTAGATTTTTGAAGTAGCTAAAAACTCATGCAAAATAAAAACACTTGACTTGACCATATGTGAGTTAATGCAAAAACAAGTCATAAAAGACTTAATACATGGCATATAAGATTATTGAAAGATTCAAAACATAAGAAAAAGTCATATGCAAAGGGCATATCAGGTAGTTTCATTTGAAAAATTAAAAGGAAAAATTCCTCACTTGATCGGCCATGTTTAGGGTTGAAACCCTAAAGCAAAACCATGCCACACACTCATCTCACTTCATTTGCACATTGCAAGTTCTAGAAAACTTGAGGGCACCGCTAACAAAGGATTTATGCAAAGTTTTCCATGGTTTCTACTATGAATTTCATGGTGGTTCTGAATTTTTCTGTGCTAGGACTGCGTAGGTAAGACATTTTTGCAATAAAAATTATGTTTCTCTTCATGCTTGATACCACCCTGTTGAAGAAAATATAAAGCTTATGTTTCTTGCCTTTATTCTACAACTCAAAGCTTTATCTGAGGTCACTACTTCTAAAAATACAGAAACGTCTTTGCATTATTACATGTATTTCCTGTTATTTCACTTGACATTTTGTATTTGTTGGACACTGGGAACACTGAGAGGGGGGGTGAATTAGTGTTCAATTATTTCTACTTTCAAAACAGATCTAAAATTATCAACAACAGTAATATAACTTCATTTATCATATAATAGATTAAAGCATTCATGCACATTAATGAATACCATAACACATATATTTTTACGTGGAAACCCTGTTAGGGGCAAAACCACAGTGGAGATCAATCCACAATGTTTACTCTATTAAAAGTAAATAAAAGAGGGGAATGCACTTGCATTCAGGCTCACTACCTAGAGCTCACTGCTCAAAGAAAAGAGGTTCACTTCCTTATAGATATAATAAAATCTTACAACAAGATTTGAACTGAGAGTACAATATCAAAAAATGCTAGGATTCAATTCCATTGAAGCTCAAGATCAAATTCTAGATCTCCTGACTAGGTCACACTTATTCTCTGCTCTGCTCTGCTCAACATACCAAAAATGTTCTTCCCTCTAACATTGATATTCTCTTTTCGCTCTCTCCTTAATACTGCATTATATCAACCACCACTACTTTCATATGTCGCACACACACATCCATACATACATAGAAAATGATCTACCGATCTCCTTTATATACCTGCTAACCAAAAATTCAAAGTATGTCAGCCTCACAATAGGATATAATATTTTTCTTTATGTTGGCTCACATCTCCTAATTAGAAGTGAAGTGTACCCACACAAGTCAGTTATACTTTAGTAGGGACCCAAAACATAAGTAATAACAAAACACATATATTCCACATAGATCCACAATACGTCATACGAAGCATGTAGGCCACAATGGAAAATAAGCCATAAGTCATGCTACCGAATCTCTTAACTCCAACTACGACTTAGGTTTATAACACAAAACTCATCATAGGAAAGTGTAATTGCTAAGAAAGATTCCCTGAGGATCCACACCATGAAATAACGATCCGGTAGTGAGTGATATCATGCACAATTTCACTTGCACAACTAGATGTCATGTTCTTCATACTTACTACTGGTAGAGTATAGAAACTCAAGTTCTTTTCCGGTATGAGTAATGCTACTACGGTGGATCATACTGTTGACTCTAGTTTCCATCAATGACAACAAAAGTAGCCAAAAATGATCTCTCCAAGCCATATGACAACAATCTCCCCCTTTGGCATTGATGGCAACACTTAGTGAAAAATTGACTAAGTGTCAAAACCAAAAACAAAATTACTGCTCCCCCTATGGATATCCAGGATTTTTTTCACTCATTCTCTCCCCCTTTGACATCAATGAAAAAGCTCTATTATATCCACTCTACTTTGCACTTAATTTTACTCCATTCTCTCCCCAACTGAGGATGCAGAAATTTGATCAAAATTTGACAACTGCAGCAAGAGTTCAGAAAATTATTTTATACCTAGCTTTTATTTTTGGAAGGAATTTCTTCCAAGAATCTACCGCAATTCCAATGGTAATGATCAAGCTATTATTTTCTGATGTTTTGTTGATGATCTGAACAAGCGACTCAGGAATGGTGATTGCAGCTTCCAGCTTTTCTCCTAACTTGAGCACTTCAATCATCTGCTCTAATCTCCCTTCAGTTAGGTCTTTTACTTTCCATAAGGTATCAATAAGAGTATTCCTTGCACAGTGGACCTTTGTCTGCTCATCCTGCAGAGCATGAACCTTCTTCTTAACATCTCCATCCTTATCCAAAGACATACTATAATCTTGACCGATTTTTACAAGCTCATCCTCAATTTCCTGCAACTTGTCCTTGTACTTGCCTACCACATGAGGCCACCTTAGACAGTAATTGAGTACCTTATTGCCCAAATCAATACACTATCTTAGCTCATTCATTTTCTTCTTCAACTTGGAAAGAGATAGCCTAAATTGCATCCTTAAATGACAAATTATCTCCTCTTTTATGTCAGAGGTACAGATTCCATAGCTTCCTTGACATAATCAATTAGTTCTTTTGGGAGAACATCCTGCAGACTCTCCAACTCAATTTTATTTTCAACAAAGTATCTTCCTAGAGTGCCCTCAATGACATCCTACTCATAGGATGGTCCATTCAACCATATATCTGATAACTTTTGCATTCCATCCTCATCCTGAATAATTTGCAATATCTTTGCTTTAAATAGAGCACCTTCATCATCACTTTCTTCTGCAATTTCCACAACTGGTTCAATTGGTTTTGGTTGATCCTTTGGAGCATGATCTTTAGAAACTTCATCTACTACATCCACAACTAACTAACCTTTCCCCTTTTCTTCAATCTTACTTGACTTGGGTACCAGTGGAGTGACATTACTCATATCACTTCCTCTCTTATGCTTTTTCTTAGCCTTGTCGGAAGATGACCCTCCTTTTGTTATCTTTACTGGGACAAGGATAACACTTTCCCCAAACCTTTCTAACACTTTTCTAAAAAATCTTTCATACACTTGTTGACAATTCTCAAAAGAATTATAATGATTGAAGATTTTCTTACAAACTCACATATTTTCTCTCCATACTAAATTTTCTTTCACAGTAAAATAGTTTAGAAAATACATCATAATGCATGTTACCAGAGTGCCAAACCTGAAAGGATAGTCAATTTCCCTCGTTAATTGAACATTTTCCATTAGTTGATCCTTTACCAGACTACATAGGTCAAAATCTTCATTTTCAATTATCATTTTATGAGCGATATATGTAGCACCTGCCGAGGTTGATCCTTCTCTATTTCTGAAGAATATTTATATGAGATTCCATGTTCCACATACCTTGTCAAAGGATATTTAATCGATTCAATTATCAGAGCCCTCTAATCTCCCCTAATTCTGGTTAGGGCTTCAACCTCAACATTATGAATTGACTTCTTCTTCGGTAAATCACCAATATTGCATAAGCCCGTTAAATTACTAATCACATCCTTAGTAATTTGATAAGGTTTGTCAAGAGTGAGGATATCACCGTCCAATTTGTTCAGAACAAACCAAATTACTTCTGTATTGATGAAATGAAGATATTTGTTCCATATATCCAAACTTTTATGCTTAGATCCTCAAGCCTCTTGAAATTGGCGAGTGACAACAAATTCCTTTCATCCCTAATATTTTGACCGCTATACTCATCTAGAGTTAAGGTTCCTTTGATTTGCTTCATGATTCACCCCGAACAGAGTTCTACGAATCACAAAAATAGATATGAAATTAATGATCAACAAAAATACCTGGAAATTCGCTGCAAGGATCACCGTTTACACCTTCAAAATTTTGCAGAAAATGCTCTCGAACTATTCTTCTTTAATGCATGGTGATGAATTAGGGTTTCAAATGCCCCTTTTTTTAACTTCACCTACTTTACTTTCTGCCGCATTAAATGCACTGCCCTAGAAGTTCCAGTCACTTTGCAAACTCAAACAACAAGCCAAGAATTCGACTTCAGACCAATACCATTTCACCCGATTCAACATGTGATTGTTGAAACTTCCATTAATGAATAACACAATGACTGACGAAATCCAACAATTCAATGCCAATTTAACATAGGGGAACAAGAGATTTACATGAAAAACTCCCCCTAGGCCACTGGCCTGATATTAATTGTCGAAAGAGCTATCAGAGGAAACTTTCGGTGCAACCTTGTTTCCTTCATCAGATTCACTTTTCTTCACCTATGTTTTCTTCATCTAATCTCTTATCTCTTCCACATAATATTTTTCTTTTCCTTTATTGTCTTTCTATGAATAATTTATTCCTTGATAAAATGGACCTCTTTTATTCAAGTTTTTGTTCCTATAGAATTTTACAAGGTGTCCAAGATTACAATTGAAACATATCAGACTATTTTGTCTATACCAGCCATTCCACTAATTTCCTCCTGACCTGCATTGATTAGCAATATGTCCAAATATTCCATAGGTATATCATTTAATGTTTCTTGTATTGACATTCATGCTTCTAAATTCTAATTCCTTATGACCATGCTTCTTGTATTTAAAACATTGACCAGAAAATGAGGGAGTACTAGGGTTTATCCTTCTTCTACACTGAGAAGCCATATGCCCAAATTTATTACAAGCAAAGCAATATCCATTAAATTTTTGAGCATTGGGTTTCCTTACCAGATGTCTTCTGCCTTTGTTCTTCTTTTTAGAGTTCTTCTATTCAGATCCAAAGCTTTCAACTTTCTCATAGCCAAGACCTCGCTTGTCATTCGTATTCTTCTGAATTTTGGTTATCTCATCAAACTTAGCAGAACTTATCCTGAATTTCTCCTTGAATTCATTTGCAGTAGCAAGCTCATTTCCAAGAGTAACTATCTATCTTTCAATCTCATTTTTATAGTTTCTGGCCTATTGTAGTTCAACCTCCAACTAAATGGTTCTACAATTCATTATGTTGCATTCTTCAGATTTTTCTTTTAGAGACTAGGAAAGATTCTCCTCATTCTTCTTTCTTTGTTCGATCTCTTTGATAAACTTCATTGTCACAAATTCCATCTCAACTTTTAGAGTTGCATTGTATTTAGCTATCTTTTCACATTCTTCTATTATTTCTTTTAGGGTTTGATTCAGATGGACATCATCCAAACCTTTTCTTTCGTTTTGCTTCAATTAATTACACAAGTCTTTCCTCTTTTCCCTTGACCCATTTATCTTATCCTTCAGAGATTGAATGAATTTGTCGGCATCTGCAAGATTTTCTTTCAGTTCCATGACCTCTACTTTAGATTGATCAAGATCATCAAGTGCCACCATAAGTTGTTGTTGAATACCACCAATGTCCATTGATATTAAAGATTCACCTCAAGCTGTTAAACTTCTAAAGAGGAACCAAAGCTCTGATACCAATAGTTGGATACTGGGAACACTGAGAAGGGGGGTGAATTAGTGTTCAATGATTTCTACTTTCAAAACAGATCTAAAATTATCAACAACAATAATAGAACTTCATTTATCATATAACATATTAAAGCATTTAGGCACATTAATGAATACCATAACACAAATATTTTTACGTGGAAACCCTGTTAGGGGAAAAACCACGGTGGAGATCAATCCACAATGTTTACTCTATTAAAAGTAAATAAAAGAGGGGAATGCACTTGCATTCAGGCTCACTGCTCAAAGAAAAGAGGCTCACTTCCTTACAGATATAATAAAAGTTCACAATAAGATTTGAACTGAGAGTACAACATCAACAAATTCTAGGATTCAATTCCACTGAAGCTCAAGATCAAATTTTGGATCTCCTAACCAGATCACACTTTTGCTCTACTCTGCTCTGCTCAACATACCAAAATTGTTCTTCCCTCTAACACTATTCTGCTCTTTTTGCTCTCTCCTTAATACTGCATTATATCAACCACCACGACTTGCATATGTCACACACACACACATCCATACATACATACAAAATGATTTACCAATCTCCTTTATATACCCACTAACCAGAAATTCAAAGTATGTTTGCCTCACAATAGGATATAATATTTTTCTTTATGTCGGCTCACATCTCCTAATTAGAAGTGAAGCATACCCACACAAGTTGGCTAGACTTTAGTAGGGACCCAAAACATAAGTAATATCAAAACACATATATTCCACATAGATCTACAATACATCATACAAAGCATGTTGGCCATAATGGAAAATAAGCCATAATACCGAATCTCTTAACTCCAACTATGACTTAGGTTTATACCACAAAACTCATGATAGGATAGTGTAATTGCTAAGAAAGATTCCCCAGGGGTCCACACCATGAAATAATGATTTGGTAGTGAGTGATATCATGCGTGGTTTCACTTGCGCAACCAGATGTCCTATTCTTCATACTTACTATCGGTAGAGTACAGAAACTCAAGTTCTTTGCCAGTATGAGTAATCCTAATACTACGAATGATACTGCTGAATCTAGTTGCCATCAATGACAACACAAGTAGCCAAAAATGATCTCTCCAAGCCATATGCCAACAATATTTGGGCTTGGTAAGAAAGAAAATAAATCTCCTCACCTCCTTCAAGCCGCAGCCTCCCATACATTATGCAGATATTAGAACCCTTACCTGAATACTTCAGCCACTGTATTGGTATATTTTCATGATCTCCCCTTCACAAGCATCACCCATTCTAGGTTTCATTTCCTTTTAACTTCACCTTCTCTGTGCTTCTTTACCCATTTAAGGAAAATGAAGAAATTTTCTATAGCACTCCATTTTCTTCTATGAATTCAAGAACCCTTTTTTGAGTCAAGGGTTTCATGCATTAACATCATGATATTTCACTAGGAATTCTACAAATGAATGCTCTCTACACAATATAGGGCCAAAAAAATATTTCTATATCTTTCATTCACAACCCATGGACATTTTGGAATTTCATTCACTATATTTGAGCCATAACCCCCTGCTGACTTGCACAATACAAATTTTATGTGTTTCATGGTCGTTGTCTCACAAGACACTCAGGCTCTCTTGTCTTCAAAGGTAAAATGAGAGTTTATTCATTTTTTTTTGTATTTACTAGCTCGCATATTGTTCTTATGTTGACTTTTCCTTAAAAGGACAAACTCTCCATTTCCTGTTATTTTCCAATCTGGGTTCCTACTCCAAAAACCCAAAATTGAGATCAGCTCTGCTTTTATGGGGCTTTACCTCTCCATATTTAATTACTATTATTTCTTACATGTAGATTAGAATTGAATAAGCTATTTCAAGCACCCTCCTGGTCATTATCTTTAGTCTAATGTCATTTGAATTTCTATTACCTCATTATTGACTGTGATGCCTATAAAGTGGCTCTAAGGAACTCAAAAAGAAAATGATGTCCTTCATTTTGCATCATAAAGACCCCTAATCTAGTCAAATCTAAATCTCCAAGAATAAACTTAAGTTTTGAAGAAAAACTCATGAGTCAAGGACTGAAATATGCTCTTTTCTCATATTGTTACTGTTCTTCAATAAAAATGCATTGTTCCACAACTTCTTATCATAATACATAGCTCTTTTGTTTATGTATTGAAATTGTCCTTACTCATGTAAATCATGCCTTTGAATAAGGCTGCATTTGTTTGCTCTATCCTTCATAAAGATGAATTGATCCTCCAACTATCAAATAGAGGACCCTCAGAGACACCAATGGGGTTGCTCTCCTTGACTGAAAAATAGTAACATTATTGGATTTTGGACACTGAATTGTCTATATCAAAAATCATTGTCTTCAAACAATCACATCTTATGGGATATTGTCAGAAGATGAAGCCTCTAAATAAAGTAGCACCATTACCATTGCTTCACATTCCAGTCAAAGACTTATATGATCTCACCCTTCCACTTATCATATATTTTCTCCTTGTAGGGTTGTCATATCTTCATGACAGACTTATAACATCTACCCTATGTCAAAACTTAGGCATGATAATCAAACATTTTCTTAAGTCATACTTTGCAGCGGTCCTCATACTTCAAGAATTTATCCATTAGAAACAATGCTATTGTTAGGAAAAATATAACTATCTCTATGCCATTTCATGAATTGACCTAAAGGGTATCTTCTCTTCAACTATTTAGAGGATTTGTATTTTTGTAATACAAGGATGATAATCTTTTGACAAATCCTGTCAACTAGCCTTATGTTTAGCTTTTAAGATATTGTAATTTCATTGAGTATCCATTATTGTTTATAACAGTGAATTCATGAACCTCATTGTTATGAATGATAAATGCACCCTCAATTGCATTACACTGTCATGGAAAACTTCAAAGGTTTATCTAGTCAAAACACAAACTGCAAGCACACTGGGCTCAACCCTTGTGGGAGCCACATTTTTACCCACGTGTTGTAATAAGATGGATCTGTATCATTACTTTTCCTATTCCTGCACATGAAGCAAACAAGTTAGAAAAACATGTGCATATGGCAGATGTATTCGATGGCCTTATTGTTTCCTTTGACATGTACAGTTTGTATGCTTATTTAATGTACTTGAGGGTCAGTTTATACATTCATGGGTGCATGTACATGTAGTGTAAGAGACCTTCATTGATTAGAGCATTGCTCTAACATCACTGTCATTGCCAAATGCAAGGACTAGGAATAGGGAGCTAAGGAGGACACAAGACAACTCAAAGTAGGAGACAAAGCAAGGAAATAAACACCGAACCGGTCATCAGGCAATGACTAGCCTCTTCCCCTATATGTGCATTATGTTTTCTTTATCCATCAATGTATTAATTTCATTGAACAATTTAGTCTCACGGCTCGTGTGAGACAAGTATGCACTTTTTTATCAATAAAAAATAAATTTTTAGAAAGATTTGTGCAAATATTTTCCATATTGTATGCACTTGTATAAATGCAATAATTTGTTACTATAATCTTGTAATATTTCTATTTATTCTGTTTATAGAATTGAATGCAATATAGGGAAGATAAAAATGAAATGTACCTCTCTTTCAGTTTTCAAACTCTTTAGCTCAATCAACTTGAACAAGTAACAAAAATGGGTAACAAGAACAAGCACAATCATATCACTCACGACCCACTATGTTTCCAGCCTACGATTAATTTATGCATTTATTTTTTGATAATATGATGAAATTGAAACACAAATTTTACTCTAACTAACAATTGTGCTAAAATTTGGAGATTCCTTTCATTATATTCATACTCTCTAAATAATAGAAGGTTTTCATTACAGTAATTGTAGGTTGGAAAACACTAGGCGTTATGAAACATGCAACCCATATACTATTGTAAAACCCTCTACACATAACAACCCAATTGATGCATATGAAGTTGTTCAAGCAAAAAAAGTGAGATGATGCTATAATTGGAGTTGAACAAATGAATTCAAAGATTCTTGAACTTAATAATTCCATGGAATAAATAAAATTGGAAATAGATGATGATATGGAAAAGGAAAAATTAGATCTAAGTGTAAAAAAGCTTCAAGTAAGGGATGTTTTTATCCTAAGGGTTGATGAGGGAGTAGTTGATCTAAAGCTTCAAGTAAAAGATATGAAAAAGAAGTTCACATCTTGTTTGGTTATTCCAAAATTTTCTCTTTATTTTGTTTTAAAATGTGATTCTTCATGAGAGGGGTTTGAAGAACTTTTGATACAAAATAGGAATCCTCTAGCATTTGAGAGTAGGAAGATCAAGGATATGGGTATGAGCTTCTCAATTAATGATAAAGAGATGTTGATCATCATGCATGCACTATCCAAATTTGAACAATACTTGGTCTTAGAAATTTTATGGTAAAGATGGATCATAACAACTTGAAGTTCTTCCTCAATCAAAAGGATTTGAATGATAGGCAACAATAAAGGGATAAGTAAGCTACAAGCCTATAATTTTGACATTGAATATGTTAAGGGAAAGAATAATGTGGTGGATAATGCACTTTCTAAGAAACCTTATTTCTATTTTATGACTAATGTATCTACTGATTGGAAGGTTGCTATAATAGTTGGATATGCCAAGAAAACCTTTGCTATTAATATTTTGGATGGAAAGCTACAAGATGATAGGTACAAGGTGGTTGATGATAATTTTTTTTATAAGGATAAGATGTATCTTGTACTAGGATCAAAGGAAAAGGAGAAAATTTTCACGATATTTCACAACATACCACTTGATGGTCATCTGGGATACCACATATCATGCAAGAAAGTAAGGGGGGATTTTTCATGGAAAGGGCTCAAAAGTGATGTGTTTAGGCATGTTATGTAGTGTTTGGTTTGTCAACAAAACAATATAGAGCATGTATTTTTAGTTGGTTTATTGCAGCCCCCTACCCATTGCAAATCCAAAATAAGAGAATATCTTCATAGATTTTATAATAGGACTCCCAAACCTACAATGTAAAGATTGTATTTGTAGACACTGAAAAATTTCCTAATAGATATTATACACTCAAAATAGATTTACTAATATCATTTCCTCTTTAAACTCATCTTATTTTCGCTTAATTGATTAAAATAGCCTATATGTTTAATTAATTGCATCATTTTCATCTATTAGCCTAATTAATATAATTAGGTTAATTCACCCACCTTAACGCTAACATTTCATTTCATTAAATTAAATAAATCAAAACATTTAATTTAATTCCCTAAGTCATTTTATTTAATTAAATAACCCTAAGTTATTTAATTAAATATCATTTCATCTCTCCCCCATTCATTAAATCATTTAATTTAATGAATACCACTTTAATTCTTCTAATCCCATAATTGCATGATTAAATCTTGTTTAATTAGCAATTAAACTAATTTGCCTCTAAGAGGGAATATTCTCTTGGAATATTCTGTATCTCCCTTTTTTACACAATTAAAGTTTTCTTTTAATTTGCAAAATGCCTTTTACCTTACCCAAAGGAATATTCTAAGGAATATTCTTACTCCTCCATCCTTTGAAAAAGGGATATTTTCACTTGGCTTCTTCAGCAAGTTTTAACCTTTAACCTTTTGAACAAGTCACCTTTGACCTTGTGAGCAGGTCAAAAGTGTGGTTGTTTGGAGAACATGTGAACCTTTGATTAAATCTCATCATGAATTCTCATTCGTTGATGAGAATCCATGATCCATGCATCTCATTTCCTTCATCTTTCACCGTTTATTAATCTTTTCAATCTCAACCCTCCATTTATCATTTGCTTTCCTATAAATAAGACACTATTTGGAGACAAATGGATCCATCTTTCAATTGAAAACTTATGTTGTTGAACTCATTTGCATCCACACTCATACTTTACTCACTTTTAGCTTGTTTTATTTTATTTTAATTGTATAATAGCTTAAAGTATTCATTAATGGCTTCCATGCATCCATCTTAGTTTGTATATGAATTATGGTTTTCATCTTTTAGCTTATAATTAGATTAGATTAGCTTAGCAATAGCATAATTAGATCATTTTTAGCATAAAATCAAGGTAACTTAGCTTGCATCATGTTCATTTTTAGCATAAACTACGTTTTCATACATCAATCACAATGGTTTTATTGATTCTCTTCCATAGAATCGACTGAAACAATCTCACTAATCATGGGATTGGGAAAGGGTTGTCATTTCACATCAACACGACACCAATTCCAAAATGGGATAAGTTTCAAATGGGTTAGAGTAGGAATTTAATTGTTCTTGTAGTTTGTAAGTTTCAGTTTCAATTAAAATGCTTAGTTTAATCTTTTCAATTTGAATGATCTTGTTTGGTAGATTTAATTGGGAAAATTGTGCTTCGATTCATCATGAATCAAGTGTAATCGACCCAAACTAACAATGCTCATCTCACATTCTGGCACTAGGAGGGAGAACTGTTAATTTAACTAGTTTTTAGCTTGAATTTCATTTGTTTGTTGTTTTGTAGGTTGTAGCGACGCCCAAACTATAAACAATGATGCTTTTTAAAGTGTGTCGCCATATAGCGATGCCATCATAATATGAAATCCCGACGCCGAATTAATGCACCAACGTTGATTTAAATATGTCGATGCTTATTTAATCTGGAGGTATCAAAAAGTTCAAACGACGACGCCAAAAATTCACCAGAGTGATGTCAACAAATTTCAAACTGCAATGCTATTGAGAGAAGTGACACCAGACCAAATCCCGATGCTATCATGCTCACTGTTTTTGTTGTAGAGCGATGCCCATTTTCATCAGAGCGACACCCATACTTTAAATTGTGATGCTATTGTGTTCAATGATGCCCAACTAGGGTAAGATATTTTATGCTTGTTTTTTTGACATGTGATTTAATTTCTTTGATTTATCTGACCACTAATGCACCGCTGACTTTGTTCTAGTTATTAGAATAATAGGGTTTTGTAGGTTTAAAGACATGGAGCTAAAGTAAAGAAAGTCTTTTCTATCTTGAATTCTATAATTGTAACAAGTGTTTAATGCTTTGGGGCAATTATAACCCAACGTTCATGCTTTCTTCTTTCTGCTTTAGGACAACTAATTTTCCATTGGGTTTAAAACTTACACTCTTAGGACCAACTAGATTTCAATTGGGCTTAAAACTCATTTTCAAAGTAGTCTAAAATTGAACCCTTGTCATTTTTTAAGTTGGATAAAATTGAACCCTCATCTCATCATTCTTTTTTGGGTTTAAAACTAAACAAGACAACTTCATATTTCAATTGGTGCTTAAAATGAACTCATCACTTCGTTGAAGGGTTAAAATTTATAACTGTTTGCTATGTTTTGTGGTTTTCAACATTGTTAGTGGATGGGTATGCAATTATCTCACACCATTTGGAAACCTTGAGAAACAGAAAGATTACTTAACACTTTGCAAAATCACCTACATCTTTCAATTTGGATTAAAACTGAACCCCCTTGTGAGTGTGAGATAAAGGCATAGCGCGTGTTCTCTCTTTGTTTCTATGAATGAAGATGATCAAACTATGGATGTAATTCCTTTCTATTGTTCACCTTTAGAGGGCCTGTCTTGGTGGGAAAAAGTACTCACCCCAAGGGAACAACCCAAGCAGTAATGAGCTAACACCAAGCTCTTCCAAATCACGATATAAATGTGTGGTTGCAATGAAAATTGTAATCAATGGGAAACAGTACATGATAGCTCTCCCCCAGTATCTTTATGATGTGCAAAGCCCTTGTTCTAAGGGTTAGGAGACCTCTTGATGGAGTTTATCATTGCACCCCCTAAATTGGAAGCCCTTATTAGAACCCTTGTTTAGAAGCCAAAAATCCTTAATATTTGTTGGTGCAAGAATGGTCGTTCTGAAGCTACCCCACATTCATACTATTCAATTGTAGAAACAAAAAAAATCCTTTTGATCTTTAGATTTTAAGGATTTTGAGATTTGGTGGTCCAGAGAGAACTGTGTCATGGAGGGGAGCCAATGTTGCCAAATCTCTAACTGTTCACATTGTTTAGTGTTTGGAGAAATCCAATGGGGACTCAACAAATATAGCCATTTCAAACTTAGGGTTGTAATGATTGTGAGTTAGTTTAACACTTTGCTTGGTTTCAAAATGATACAAAAACAAACATTCAGTATCTTCCTCAAAATTTCAAACACTTTGGCTTAAATATGGACCTCTTGAGTTAGCCTTGATATTATTGCTTGTCCAAAGGATTTATCCTTAGCGATTTCTAAATATCTTGACATTAATCTCAAATCCATATTTCCCAAAGAGAACATAGGTAATTATGGCTCTAATCTCATAATTTTCATGAAATGGACATTGTGAAAGTTATGATGTTTTTGACATAGACATTTAGTTTGGAAACATAATCAAGACAAGTGTTTGTAAAATCAATTCATTTAAGCAAGATAAACTGACAAATGAACCCCACATGACTATTTGGAGACCGATCGCTCTCGTTGAATAACTTGATCTTCCAGATGCGATAATTCAGCCAAACTTTGAACTCATTAATGGAGAACAAACTGATCTCATTAGCATTTTGAGAAGCTTTAGTTTTGAAACAAAAGAAACAAATACACAGTGGAGAAACACAACAACCATTCGAGATGAAGAAGAGGAACAAGCTGATATTGAGGCTGGAAGGTCCACATTACTACCTCCTACATGGCAATAAATATCTTCCTCCCTTCCATAAACTTGACCTATTTGTAAATGATCTCACACAAAATCAAGAGCCCTAAGGCAAGGTCTACAGGTTGTCATTTGAAACTTAGGCATCTCACTCCAAAAGCTCTCAAGAAACACCTTTTAGCACTTCACAAGAATATAGACAGGTTAGTAGCAAAATTTTATAGACACACTTCAAGGTATAGTCCATAATTACATGCATTCTTTTGGAGTCAAAATCTTGGTCTTTTTTCATGATACCAAACTTTTCTAAATGATCCATCGCACAATCAAAATCCATAGGGGAAGGTCTACATTTCGTCATTGCAAATGTAGATATCATAGTGCACAATTCAGTAGGAAGTGGGCTTCAATACTTTATCACAACTGCTACCACTTGTTAAGAAACTTTTATGCTCGAGCTAGGAGAATCCGAATAGGTCTAAACATCCCCATTCATCCTCTCATTTGAAATCAAAATTGGGTCTTTGGGATTTGAATATTTTAGAGGTCTAGCATCATTCACACTACCTTAGTCTTGTCAAAACAAAGTTTAACTTTAATGTCAACATTGGGTCAAACATCTCACTCACCCCTTCATCAAATTTCATCCTTCACTTCATCCAACTTTGCAAAATTTTGAGTACACCAACACTTTGTGACTTAAACATCAAATCAAATCAAACCAACCTCTAACTTAGCTACTTTGTATGTGAAATGTATCCTTTTCCATGCACTTACATAAGTTAGTTATCGTCTTTGAACTAGTTCATCTTGAAGGTCATGAGTCTACCCTAAAGATTTACAAGTTCATAAACATCCTTTATCCCAACATCAAAACATCAAGAGTAAGTCAAAAGTGTTGTTCCAAAACGTTTGCAAAGATCACTCTCCACATCATCCATCTTTTCATCCCCCACTATCATAATTGCTCCCAAAAGACTTAAAGCATATATTTTACCTAGATTTGAGTAAACTAGAGAGTTCAAACATCACAAATTAGAACAAAACTCTCCCATAGGTGACACAAAATTTATGGTAAAGACTAGATCACAACACAAGAGAATCATGGAGAAAACCAAAGTGACATTTACCTCAAGTGATCCAAATCCTTTAGAACTCAATCCAAGGAGTCAAGTTGCACCATCACAATAGCCTTCATCCCCATCAGGACCATATGAGATAGAATATATCACAAACAACCCATTTGAACTCATTAGGGAGGAAATTATGGAACATCAAGCCTTTGAAAATACAGCTCATATCTCCCCGACATTTGTGGCGCATAATTTAACACAAGGTTTCACAAATCCATTGCTAGGACTAAATCAAACCTACATTCCTAGTATTGCAACAAGCCTTGCTAAAGACTTTGGACATGCTCTTTCATTTGAAAATAGTACACTTGCGGGAACAATTGAAACCAATCTTCCACCTAACACAACCACTTGGACGCCTAGCTTTGGTGCTCCTCCCATTCCTGAAGATCCCAAATAGATATACACAACTCTTGATCTTCATTACTCAACCACGACTTCAACATATCAAGGGAATCCTTCTTCATCTGCATCCATGAGTACAACGAGTGTTCCTACCGTTACACAAAGCAGTGTGGATTAGATATCTCAAAACATCACGCAAGGGCATACCAATACCATAACAACAAGTGGGAATTATCATAGCCAATCTAGATCCAAATTTGTCATTCCACTTGAAAATGCAATGCATCACATCATATGACAAACTTGTCCCTAGAGCTCTTAACATCAAAATAACTCTAATCTCACAAGGAAATAATCAAGCTTACAAAGACAACCGTCCTTCAACTAGTTCAAATGAGAAACCTCGTGTCTGAGAAAAGAACAAAAATGTAACCAATGATAGTGTGGTAGATGCTAAGGTCATAATAAGTGCTCTTAGACCTAATAACAATCAAGATGCTAAAATCCAACCAATTGTGCAACAAACAACACCCCAACAAAATAGTCAGATCAATAACACCAACATGCAACAAAGGTGGATCACTAACAGAAACAACTATCCCAAATGCAAGTACACACAATTATCATAACCCATTGAAACAATAATGAAGAAATTGGTAGAGTCAAATCTGATAAAACTTCCCAACTTTGAAAACTACCAAGAACCACAAGAGAAGCCATCTTGGTACAACAAAGGTGAACTTTGTGACTTTCACAAAATCAAAGGAAACAAAACAACAAACTACATAAAACTTAAAAACATCATCCAAGATCTCATAGAAAATTATACCATATCTATTGAGGTACCAGCTGGGAATTAGGATCTTCAGATATACAAGAACCCTATGCTAGATCATAACAAAGTAAATAACAATGGAAAAGCTAAGGATTACACAAATGTGTAGCATACCTATTCCAATGTAGTTACCTCCTATGATAGCGTTATTACTGTTGTCACCATCAAAGGAGCTAGTACGAAATGTGGAGTCACCACACGACATGGCAAAATAATTGTTCAAGGAGTCCCATATCAATCTAGGAAACAACCTACTTTTCCCACATCTAATAGCCTTGTCTGAGTCATCTGTTCCTGAGAATATTGATACCGATCAGTTTCAAGCTATGGTAGCACATATCACCAACCATCTTCTTACCTTCTCTGAGCAAGACCTACTGTCACAAACATTTCATAACCGTTCTTTACATCTTGAGGTTTTCATTCATAAAAATAAGGTCAAAAGAGTCTTGGTAGATGGAGGTGTTGGTTTGAAAATTTGTACCTTGTAGTTGATAAAAAATATAGGCTATTCAGAAGATATTATTAAGAAGACAAAGAGTACCACCATCAGAGCATATGACGACCAAGAATGGGTATCACAAGGAATCATTGCACTTCCCATCCAAGTGGGATCTCTTATTGTAGAAACTACATGCCAAGTGCTTGATCTCTATCTTCCCTATAACATCTTACTTGGCTGACCATGGATCCATTCTCTAAAAGTTGTAGCCTTGACCTATCATCAGTGTGTGAAGTTTCCTTTCGAAGGCAGAGAAATCACTATCCATGGAGACCCTAAGCCTTTTTACTATTGAAAAAGTCTTGAAGCCAAGTTCTATAAGATACGCCAAATACCCAAAAATGATGAAGGGCCCACACCATCAAGCTCATTTGTTGACCCATCCTCCCTAGCCTCTACTTCAACAACAAAAATAACCATTGTGTAGAATATACCCGATTTAAAAGCAATGATCCAGGATGATGGTTATGGAAAATAAAAACTATTGAAATACACCTTTGGCTTAGGAGAGTTACCTATTTATCCTCAATCTCATGGGAAACCCACATCTAGCACCAAAGAACCTAAAACAATCAAGATGGTAGCTACTACCTTCACCAAGTGGGGGGATTTGAACCAAGAAGATGTTAATGAGGAAGATATCTCTAAACTTCTCTATCAAGATGAACGACTTGTACCTTTTCTTCCCATGGAAGATTATAACAAAGGCCTACAACTCATGCAGAATTGGGGATAGAACAAGAATGAAAAGCTAGGATAGAATGACAATGGTTTACTAGAACCCATCATTCCTAAGAAACGAATAAAAAATCTTGGCTTAGGTTGTACTACTAGCAAGGTCACACTTATTGGCAAAGGTATTTCTGCTAAACGAGTTGAGGCTTCCTCTTGGTCACCTACATCACATGATACAACCTTAGATGACTTTCCCCTTGATGTTGCTAACCTATTTGAGAACAACATCATCTTTATGATATCCATAACATCCTTTGTCTCAAGCAACCAACCAACTGAAATATGCCTAGTATACCCACAACTCATTGACATGGACCAACAAGGACCACCGATTCTAGATTTATTCAAAAACGATGAAGCAATCTCAGAATTCATGGGACTCTATGGAAACTTATCATGGGCAGATCACAAGGTAGGCTTTGACATAGAGCTCGACATAGGGGCATACTATGGGGAGACGATTGAATCCTTCAATCGTAAAATTAATGAAATGCAACTAACATGCAAATTCTTGAGTGAAAACCACCTAGTGGCACTCTTTGATCCTAAAATAGTAAAAACAAAGGATGCATCCGATAGTGAAAACCTCTCTGAGGCACCCAAGAATGAGGGATTCAATATCCCCCTTAGTGCAATGCATCCAAGAAAATTGTCAGTGCTAGAAAAAAAGGCCACTCCAGTTAATGTGGGAATAGATGAAGCACCTAAAATTACCTTTTATGATGAATCCTTGCTAGATGAAGAACAAAAGAACCTAGCAGCATTCCTCAAAGAGAAAAGAGCCAACTTTGTATGGTCATACACAGATATGCCAGGCCTTGATCCAGAAATGGTTTTGCATCACTTAGTAGTTTATCCTAAAGCTAAGCCTATTAAATAGAAATTAAGGAAGATGCACCCTCAGACAACACTTTTGGTCAAACTAGAGTTACAAAAGCTTCTTGGCGTTGGATTTATTTGACCAATAGATTATCTTGAGTGGGTTTCAAACCTGGTACCAGTCTCAAAACCCACTAGGGGCATCAGAATATGTCTTGACTTTAGAGACTTAAATAAAGCATGCCCAAAGGATGATTTCCCTCTTCCTAACATTGATCTCATTGTAGATTTAATAGTTGGGCATGAAATTTTGTCACTCATGAATGTTTTTTTAGGCTACAATCGAATCATAATCGCCAAGGAGGATCAACATAAAACTGCATTTACTTGTCCATGGGGAACCTATTGTTGGAATGTGATGTCATTTAGGTTAAAGAATGCAAGAGCAACCTATCAAAGAGCAATGACCCTCATCTTTCATGACATGATACAAAAAACAATTGAAGATTATGTGGATGATATTTTGGAAAAATCAAGGAAGAGAAGTGAGCACATACAAATCTTAGGGCCCATCTTTGACAGGTTGGAAGAATACAAAGCAAGGCTAAATCCAAAAAAGTGTGTTTTGGGGGTCACATCAGGGAAAATTTTGAGGTTCATCATTTCACAAAGAGGAATAAAAATTGATCCAACAAAGGTAAAAGCCATCCTAGACATGGAACCACCACAAAAATTAAAGCAGATGAGATGGTTACAAGGAAGAATGTAGTCCATCAGAAGGTTCATAGCACAACTATCAGATAAAATCCACCCGTTCTCACATATTCTCCATAAAGGGATAACTTATAAGTGGGATGACAAGTCTGACAAATATTTCTAGTAGATCAAAGACTATCTATTGACACTTCTAGTGCTCATTCCACCAATACCGAACAAGACATTGATCTTATACATCTCAGCAACACCAACAACACTAGGAGCTCTTTTAGTATAACATGATGAAAACGGAAAGGAAAGAGCCATCTACTACATCAAAAAAACCTTGGTGGGCTATGAGATAAACTATTCACCCATTGAGAATGCATTCCTAACAATATTTTTTGGGTCACAAAAATTCATGCACTACATGTTGTCACATCAAATCAAGCTCATTGCAAAGATCGATCCATTAAAATACCTACTATCCAAAGCAACTCTCAGAGGATGAATGGCTAAATGGGTGATGATCTTAATATAATTTGGCATAGAGTATGTGGAGCACAAAGCAATCAAAGGACAAGTGATCACAGACCAACTAGTAGAAGCACCTATCTATGCTGAGAACCCCTTGATATCTAAATTCCCTGATGAATCAATGTTCCTTCTCAATCTCACAGATCAGTGGAAGATGTATTTTGATGGATCATTCACCCAACATGGATCTGAATCAGGAATTATTTTTATCACCCCTCAAGGTGATTACATTCCAAATTCATACAGGCTATCATTCCCGTGTACCAACAACATTGTTGAATACGAATCCCTAATCACAGGTCTAAGGATAGCAGTTCAGTGGCAGATTCAAGAGATGAAAGTCTATGGAGACTCACAACTGGTTATTAACCAATTCAATGAAGACTATCGAACTAAAGATGACAAGCTCACTCCTTACAAGGAGATGTGGAGAATCTCAAGGACCTTTTCATAGACATAACTTTTGAACAAATTCCTCACATGAACAATAGAGCAGCAGATGCCATGGAAAAAATCGGATCACTGTTAGACATGCCAAACAACATCCTCCAATGTGAATTCTCGATAGAACAACTTATCATACCAACTTTTAAAATCCCTAAATCTGAATTCACATGTGTCATTGTTGGTCCTGGATCCTTGGGGTACCATGACATCTTTACTTACCTTAGCAGAGGAACCATCCCATCAAATATCATCGTGATCTTAGGTGATACCCTTTTCCATCGAAGCATTGAAGGGACACTACTATGATGTCTTAACCAAGAGGAATCCTTAACTTCTTTAATAGAAGTACACAATGGCATATGTGGGTCCCAGCCTAGCGGTATGACATTAGCTAAGAAACTATTGAGGACGGGGTACTATTGGCCTAGCATGGAAAAAGAAGCTCATTAGTATGCGTGGAAGTGCATCCAATGTCAATAGCATGGGGATTTTATTTATTCTCCAGCTCAAGAATTGCAGCCTATGATCACACCATGGCCTTTTTTGCAGTGGGGACTTGACCTCATAGGAAAAATCACTCCAACCTCATCCAATGGCCACAAGTTTATCATAGCCGCCACTAATTACCTTACTAAGTGCGTTGAATTCATTCCTATGACCTACATAACAGGGAAACATATTGCAAAGTTTATCTTGAATTACCTTATTTGTCGTTATGGTGTTCCTCAAACTCTCATCTCAAATAATGGAACCCCCTTTAAAAATCAGGATGTGAAAGAGTTGTGTCAAAAATTCAACATCCAACATTGATTCTCTACTCCATACTATCCCCAAGGCAATGGCCAAGTGGAAGCTATGAACAAAACTATCTTGAAAATCCTGAAGAAAATAGTTAATGAAGTTGGTTGTGATTGGAATCTACAGTTAAATCCCACTCTTGGGATTATTGAACCAGTATCTGCACACCTACAAGTGCAACCCCTTTCTCTTTGGTCTATGGATCAAAAGCCATATTTCCTATTGAGTTTGAGCTCCCATCATTGCGAGTATCACTATAGAACCTGATAACTAAGGAAGAATACATAGTGTCTCAGTTGAATGAGCTAGAATTCTCGGATGAATGTCGTCTTGATGCCCTCAATCATTTGCAAGTATACTAGAACCGACTGAAATAGAGCTATAACAAGAGGATAAAATTTCAATCATTCCAAGTCAGAGATCTCATCCTAAAGAAAAATCAGAAGAACCTTCCAGATCAAGAAAGCAAAGGAAAGTGTGATCCTAACTGGTTGGGTCCCTTTGTCATCACAACAAGCTACAGATCAAGAGCATACCAACTGTCAACCCTTGAAGGTGAACCCTTGCAGGAGCCAACTAACAGCTTGCATCTCAAAAAGTTTTATGCCTAATCTTGAAGGGTGTAAATTAGAAAATACAAAAAAATCATAAAATAATTAAAATCCAAAAAAAAAGGAGAAATAGGATTGAAAATAGTAAAGAAAAATAATCGTCCTCTAGTGAAAACCACTTTGGTGCCGCTTTGGGCAAGTACCTTGGTGAAAACCTGGGAAACAGGCACCTTGTGTAAATAAATCATCTCCATCTATTCTTTGGCTCTTTTGTCCTATCATTCTATGCACTACCATCTATCCCTCATTTGTGTCCTTATCATGGCTTGACACTGTGAGTTATCATGAACCCTTTAGTACTACTTGGCATATTCCAAAGGTCAGTATGTCCTTCCTTTATCGAAGTATTCTAACATGTCACACTAAGGGAATTTTGTTATGGGTAATATCGGGTTCTTGTATATCTTGAGGTCATCAGAATCTTATCTCATTAGAAAATCCAAAAAAAACCATGAAATCTTATCTCATCAGAAAACCCAAAAACATTCATTAAATCTTATCTCATCAGAAAATCCAAAAAAATTTGCAAATCCTATATAGGTAAAATCCAAAAAATTCAAAAAATTGTAAAGACAAAATCCAAAACATCCAGAAAAACATCAAAACCCTAAAAAGTTCAAAACATTGAAAATCCAAAAATAGAGTCCCCTTGTCAAACTACATCATCTCTAAGCTTTAACATAGGTAAGGCCATCATGGATGTGCCCCCAAGACACCCTAGGTTAGTCCTTTATTCGTCTATCATAATAAAATGACGTCTCTCACTTGTTCATATCTTCATCTTGTAAATGGGTTGAGTTAGTCGAACTACGTGGTCTTTGCGTGTATAACATAGGCAAGGCTTATCTTTGATCAACTTCGGAGGCCCCTAGGATAGGTCTTTAGGTTAGATTCTTGGTTGAAACTTAGAAATTCTCAGAAAACCCCTAAAAATTTGTAAAACCCTTGTAAATACCAAAAATATCTAGATATTCTCTCAAAAATTCCTAAAAATTCAAATATTCAAAAAACCCTAAAACATTCAAATATCCCAAAATCCTTAAACATCCAAATATGGAGAAAACACAAAAACAATAGAAAACATTCAAAAAGACCTAAAAATCCTCAAATATCTCAGAAAACCCTAAACAACCTCAAATAATATGAAAATCCTAAACATTCGCATAAACTTTCAAAAAGACCAAAAAAAATCTGAAAACATTTTTCAAAATATCAAAAACATTGAAATATTCCAGAAAATCCAAAACCCATCCATCCCATCTCACTTTCACTTGAAATAAAACTTCACCCATAATAAATTGATCATCACCTTCACCCTTTGGAAAAATAATTAGAAAGCAAGCATAGTAATTCGTAAAGTGAGAACCTAATTGTCAAAATCCAAAGTCTAAATCATAGGTAAATGCATCAGTGAAGTTTATGTCAACAACTCATTTTAACATCATCATCCCAACATCAAACAACCTCTAATCAACATGTCCTAGGATGTATCCTTCATGTGATGGACATCTATAGACACGTAAAATATACTGATTGATCACATGCACCTGATCCTAATTTACTAACACCAGTTCTTCCGAAATCATCTTCTTTACTAACAATTTAATTAAATATCCCTTTTTGATTAAATTCATCATATTTCATCTTTTAATGAAATAAATCAATTTTATCGGATTAAATCATCTTCTATTAATTAAATAAATCATTTTGTTTAATTAATCCCAATGTCCCTCTTTTAATTAAATAATTCATTTTATTTAATTAAGTTCTAAAGTCATCTCCTTTAAATTAAATAAACAAACTTTTATTTGATTTAAATCTAACACCATCCCTTTTTAATTAAATAAATCCAACTCTATTTAATTAAATCTAATATTCATTATTCCTCTCATTTTTATTTATTTGAATCCAAAAATCTAAGTCAAAATGTCAAATTAGCTAATCTCCATTTAATTTAATCAGATCATGATTAATCCTAACACTAATCCATCAAATCCTCTAGATTTTGCAACTTGTGCAAGTAAATCAATTTATTGATTTATTAAATCCTATATTTTCATTCAAAAAGACATCAAGATGGAATATTCTTCAAATTTGAAATCTCCCTCCCAAAAGGACTTGTCCATCCAACAAGGCATTAAAGGCCTCTTACATGTCCTTTTTCTTGAGCCAAGTGGCATTTAACTCTTCTTTCATCTCCCTCCAACATGTCACTTCTCTAATTTCAAATTCCACCTAATAGCATTAATTTGCGCATTCATCAAAATGTGCTCCATCCCTCTCTCCACTAGCATGTTGACAAGTGACACAATGCCACTGGTCTATCTTTAATCCCACATTCTTCATACTTCTCATTCCTCCATCCTTCTTTCCTATAAATAGAGGCCTTCTCTATTGTATTTTGCATCCACAATCCATGTAAGATCATTATTCTCATTTGAATCCACAATCATCCACACCTTGAAGCAAAGTCACCATCTACAAGTTTTTGAGAAAAGTTTGTCCATTGTCATCCATTTTCATAGTTTTTCATCATTTCATTAGCTAGGTTATGGAGAAATTTCATTAAGGAGCATCAATCTTCATCAAAGTTCATCATCAAGCTTGACTAGGAATTGGGAAAGGGCTATTTTCCACATCAAAATAGCACCAATTCCTCCATGGGATTGAGAGTTTGAACATTTGAATAAGATTTAGATTACTTTCATTTGTGTTCTTTACTTTATTTCTTGTTCTTCATGTTTCAAATGAATCTTATGGGGAATGATGGTTTTGATTTGCATAATTGACTAATATTGTGTTTGTTGTTTATGTTTGTGTAGGTCTAGATCCACCATTCACAACATCAGTATCAGATATCAATTTAGCTAAACTTAAACTAGGAAAGAGATATAGATAACACTGATTGTTTGTCTTTGATATTTTCTTATTATTTATCTTAATGACCCATTATGAGGACCTCTCAATGATGTCTATCAAAAAAATTAGAGAGAAAGGAATGGGGCATCAATCATTATCTTTCATTTGTTGTGCTTGTGGGAACTCTTGTAAAATAATGTTAGCGCATACTTGCTTAGTTGTGTGTAGGAAGGTCATTTGGAGTACGTTGTTGACTATTGCATATTCTTTGGTCCAATATATTTTAAGCTTCTAACTTACATTCCAATGAGGTTTATGTATGTCAAGGTGTGAACAAGAACTATCCTATCTATTTTTTGAGTCAAAGTCCATTACATTAGATACAACATCGTCCTGGTTATCAATACCTTGATGCATTGTTTCTATGTGTTATATCAAATAATAAGGAACAACGAAAATCCCAATCCCAAAATGTGAGCACCTCAACATCCTACATTTTTCATGTCTCATCACCATCTCTAATAAAGTCTCGATGGATCATGTACTTGTTGGATCTTTTGAAGCAATCATCGAAATCAACGACCATTCATTCTTTATTCTTATATCTTCTTTCCGCGCTAACCTGGTATCATGACAATAAAAAAATAAAAATTAATGCATCCATCTTGCATCCACAAACCATCAACATACATGCATCTCATAATCATAGCATAATCATAAAACATCCATCAACATAATCATTGCATATCACATCATACATTCTACATTATCATTTGATTTGTGATGAATAATATATATTTGTTATTCTAAGCATCTTAAATCATTGCATCGCATATCACACACATGCATTCATACATCCATACATGCTTACATGATCATCTCATTAAATTCATAGAAAATACACAAAAGAAATGCATCCACATCATTTGCCTCATTCATTCCAGAACACATCGTGAAAAGATATAGAAAAAGAATATAACATTGCATCCATCCAAATCATGATCATTGCATATAGGAATAAATAAAATGCATCCATACATAATAAACTATAAGCATCTCATATCATATGCATTCATAAACATGAAATAAGGTTAACACATCACAACATAGATCATCTGTATCTATATCATATATATATCAAAAAATGCATGTCATGGTACAAAATCTAGATTAGTGTATGTATAATGATCATAAGTAAAATATCCATGAGGCTATCAAAAAGGATCCCATGAATGTATATTTGTGATAAAGAATGGGGCAACAAAATCAATAAGTGTTTGTATATCAAAAGGCTAGCCCTGGTGGCTGCTACCCTCTCCGGCCTGCCTCTCAGACTGATCCTATGTTTGCAGTCGTGCATCACTGTGCTGTGAAAAATCAAGTTGTCTCAGAGCCTGAGGTACATCACAATGATAATGTTTTCTATAATATGCAGCCTTTGTAACAGCCTCCTAGTATAACCTTGCTAAAGTTGTCCAACCATGAGTAGCCACTATCATAGCCTCAATCTACTAGCGTCAAGCAACCTCTTGGTCTTTCTCTCTCCAGTCATGGCCTATACCCATTGTAACACCTGATCTCTCTCGGTCGTGAGGGAAACCACCTGTTGTCGTGCCTAGTATTGCTTAGCAATAATACTGAAAATCTACTAGTGGTCTTGATCCGCTCACTAGTCAGTATCTACACTTGTTGCTGCAGCTACTAAATCTGTGTATCTCTAGCATCTGGTGGTGGCAGTGGTGGTGCTGCCTGCTATTGTGGTCCCTATTGTCCACCCTATTTTTGTGGTCCCTGTTGTACCACTGGAGGTTTATGTACAATTGGCAGAGCCCCTAGAACCTAACCATCCTGGCCACTTTGTCCTCTACCTCTCCCTACCCCCTACCTCTAGGCCACAGAGGAGCACTCATTGAATCTTTTAGTCATCGGGGAGGTACGAACAGGCATCATATGCAGGCGTAGTCTATGCTACCACCTATCCCTGATCATACACCCAAGGCTAAGCCACTAACTTCCAGAAGCTCTTGACTGCCTCAGGAGCTGGAATGGTCGGTCCCCATGTGGGAACTTCTCTAGCCAACCTAGCAAAAATGGCCATGTACGCATCATCACGTTTGTCCTAAATTTTTCCAAACTGTCAGACCACCCTATTTGGTAAATATCACTCAATGATATGATGCTCACGACCCTGCATATATCGGGTTGCCTTGCTAAGTATAGCTAATGTACATCATCAAACCAAGTGGCATCTAAAGCCACAAGTGCCAGTGGTACACTGTCATGTCATCAATCACCCATCGCCATTATGGGAGCCCAATCTATCCAGTGTTCCTCAAAGTGATCGCACCTTTGTATCGCCAAATGACAGGGTCATCTAACTTGACGTCAACCATCTGAACAATAGGTCAGAGCAAAACGATATGCTCCCATGCCCAAATGTGTAGTAGAGTCACCCATGCACCAATGGATCTCCCATCACAGTACACAAAATCATGCAAATCATGATATAGAGAGGTCAACATTATGGGCCCCCATGCAAAAAGTGTCCTCCTATGAAGCATGTGATGCCACGCCAAACCCCATCTTGGGTTGAATCCTTTGTTGCATCTATCAGGAGCCTCCAAACCTAAAATGATGGCTACAATAATCAATCTGAAAGTCAGATCATGACCTATATATGACTCAAGGTTGATCTGTGATGTAACCAAAATAATCCTATCCATATCCATAACCTCAAGGCAGGCATCAAACCCGACATCAACATCATAGATCACGTGATCGCCATGTATCAACAAACACAGTATACGCCATACATCCTCCAAGGTCACTGTCGCCTCGCCTGTCAGAAGGTGGAAGGATGAGGTATCGATGTGCCATCTCTCGCACAAAGTAGTCATCATCACTAAGTGTGTCTGAATCGCAGGCACATACACTACATACTAGAGGTTGATCTCTCCCAGGTGCTCTAGCGCAACTCTGAAAAATCACCCAGTCTCTCCAACATGGTGGGCCTGTAATCGCATGACATCAATGGTGGAATGACCTCTTGCATCCACGAAGCGCACGACGTCAGAAAGTTGAGAAAATTTGACTCAATTTGGAATTTATGGCTCAGAAATCACAAAAGCTTCACTATTTTCAATAGCATCACTATATTCAAATTTCAAATTGTGATGCTCAAAAGAATTTAAAATTACAAATCACAACATGCGTCGCCAAATACATGGGTGTTGCATTCTAATCTCTAGCATACCCTAACCCTAATTTCTGAATCGGCAGAAGTGTCGCTAAAAAAGTATGCGTCACCATTTTAAATTAGAAACCCTAATCTTAAATCACGACTAGCATCACCATATAAATATATGCATCACTATAATTCATTTTAGCATCACTGATTTTAGTTTGGGCATCGCTATATAGTGACGCCACCAAAGATTAAATTTCAAAGCATAATAAATGCATCTAAAAGCCAAATCTCAAATCAAGTTTGGAGTTACATACCGGTGGTCCTGCACTTGGAAGCCACTGGAACTCTCAAACTTGGATGGAGATGTGCCTGGGAAGCTCTCGGAGTGCCATTTCATTAGAGGGTCAGAGCTCAAAATAGCAAGAATCTCTTAAGTGTGAAAGCAGAAATGAATTGAAAGTGACCCTTCTTGGCTTATTTAAGCTAGAAAATTAGGGTTTTTTTTCCCCTAATCTAACCTTGAAGATAGGGTTTACCACCATTTTCACCAATTTTTCCAATCGAAACATAATTTTGCATCATTTTTTATGTTTTTGGCATAATTCTTGCATCTCGGAGCCTTTCTGGACCCTCGGGACAGCTATTAACCTTTACTGATAAATCAACCCAAAATTTGAAATTTCCACCCGATTTCTCGAGGGGGCTAGGAATCAGCTTTATCCTTCAGTAGTGGGGCATCTAAAAAAATAAGAAATTTTTTTATTTTTGATTTAAGCAGCACTTTTAATCTGAAGAGCGTTATTCTTTGAACCGAGGCAACATGTACCTCACTTCAAAGAGGGGCAAAATATAGACACGAAAAAATTTCCTAATTGATATCATACACTCGAAACAGATTTACTAACATCATTTCCTCTTTAAACTCATCTTCTTTTCATTTAATTGATTAAAATAACCTAGTTATTTAATTAATTGCATTATTTTCATCTATTAGCCTAATTAATATAATTAGGTTAATTTATCCCCCTTCACGCTAACATTTCATCTCATTAAATTAAATAAATCAAAACATTTAATTTAACTCCCTAAGTCATTTTATTTAGTTAAGCAACCCTAAGTTATTTAATTAAATATCATTTCATCTCTCCCCCATTCATTAAATCATTTAATTTAATGGATATCACTTTAATTCTTCTAATCCCATAATTGCATGATTAAATCTTGTTTAGTTAGAAATTAAACTAATTTTCCTCTAAAAGGGAATATTCCTTATCTCCCTTTTTGGCACAATTAAAGTTTTCTTTTAATTTGCAAAATGCCTTTTTCCTCACCCAAAGGAATATTCTAAGGAATATTCTTATTCCTCCATCATTTGAAAAATGGAAATTTTCACTTGGCTTCTTAAGCAAGTTTTAACCTTTAACCTTTTGAACAAGTCACCTTTGACTTGTGTGAGCAGGTCAAAAGTGTGTTTGTTTGGAGCAAATGTGAACCCTTGATTAAATCTCATAATGCATTCTCATCCGTTGATGAGAATCCATAATCCATGTCTCTCATCTCCTTCATCTTTGACCGTTGATTAATCTTTTCAATCTCAACCCTCCATTTCTCATTTGTTTTCCTAATAAAATAGGACACTATTTGAAGACAAATGAATCCATCTTTCAATTGCAAACTTATGTTGTTGAACTCATTTGCATCCACACTCATACTTTACTCACTTTTAGCTTTTTTTAGTTTATTTTAATTGCATAATAGCTTAAAGCATCCATTAATGGCTTCCATGCATCCATCTTAGTTTGTATATGAATTAGAGTTTTCATTTTTTAGCTTAGAATTAGCTTAGATTAGCTTAGCAATAGCATAATTAGATCATTTTTAGCATAAAATCATGGTAACTTACCTTGTATCATGTTTATTTTTAGCATAAACTAGGTTTTCATACATCAATCACAATGGTTTCATCGATTCTCTTCCATAGAATTGACTGAAATAGTCTCACTAATCACGAGATTGGGAAAGGGTCGTCATTTCACATCAACACGACACCAATTCCAAAATGGGATAAGTTTCAAATGGGTTAGATTAGGAATTAACTGTTCTTGTAGTTTGTAACTTTCAGCTTCAATTAAAATGCTTAGTTTAATCTTTTCAATTTCAATGATCTTGTTTGGTAGATGCAGGTTTATTTGGGTAAATTATGCTTCAATTCATCATGGATTAAGTGTAATCGATCCACACTGACAATCCTCGTCTCACTGTATCTATGTAGTTGTTGATAGACACTAAATATGTTCATTTTCACGTTATATCTTCAAAGTACAAGGCTTGACAAGTGGATGATTTGTTATTTAGAGATATTTTTAAACTTAATGGGCTACCAAGGAACATTGAAAGCAATAGGGATAGCATATATGTTAGATTGTTTTGGAAAGAACTACTTTGATGGAAAAGTACAAAATTGAGCCCAAGAACTACCTATCATCCTAAAAGTGATGGGAAAATGAATATTGTGAATAAATGGATAGAAGGTTACTTGAGGAAATATGTTACAAAATAGAAAACAACGTGGATCAATTGTTTGTGCCTTGGGGAATATTGCTAAAATTTACTTTTCAAATGTCTATAGGTATGACTCCTTTCAAGGCATTCTATGGTTAAGTTATTTCATTCATGGATTTGATTCTTTCAAATAGTAGAGTATCAAGGGCTAGAGATTTTATTCAAAAAAATTACACATTGTGAATGCACTCAAAGAAAACCTACATCAATCCTAAACCAACAAAATTTGATGTTGATCACCATTGAATTAAAATGGTTTTTGAGGTGGGAGACATGGCATTCTTGAGGCTACATCCCTACAAATTGTCACACCCTATTTTTTGGACTAAGTGGATTATTGCATTTTATATTATGATGATCAAAACTATGATTTGTGGATATTCATAGGTGATATTATTATGTTTTACATATGATATTTATGGACTATCTACCTTGGTGATTAAATGAGGTGGATGCAAGAAACTAGTTCCCCCTTATCGAATGAAGAGGGGGAGTATCACCATAGAGGGAAGAAAATTAGGAAAAAATGACAAGTGTATCTTATCTCTGAGAACTCACACACACATGAAATGGTGTCTTGTTGCATATACATTCTTTTTTATATTCACTTTAAGTCATAATTGTGATGGTGTTGGGAATAGGATGCCATTTAATTGCAATCCTAAACATTATTTCATGTATCTCCTAAGTCCTTGGAAAGTGTTCCCAAAACACTAGGATTAGAAAGAGATTAAATTTGAATGAAATGAACATGTAAATTGAAATTTGTAATTAATTCTAAATGATAGGAACATGTGGGGATGCCCATGAAGAGCTCCTACAAAATAGGAACACATGGGGAACCCACATGGAAGGTGAAACTCACCTTGAGTTAAGTTAACTATTTAGAGTAAAAGACAACACTTTTATAATGCATGTAAAGATCCTAGAAGTTAGGGATTGATGTTTACATGCATGGAGTTCAATTCAGTTTAGTTTAGTTCAATATCAATTCAGTTTAGTTTAGCTCAGTTCAATTCAGTTCAGTTATGGTTTAGTTATCTTCAGTTGCATGTAGTTAGTTTCAATTGAATGCAAGTTGACTTCAGTTGAATTGGAATGCATGACTAATGACTTGAGTTGCATGATAGATAATAGGTGACACATTTAGTTAAGTGGGGATGATCAATCATGCATGGTATTTGCATGAATGGTGGAGAGATATGTTTCAATTAACAGAGATTGACTTGGACCCACCTTGGGTGCCCAAGTTCGCATCTTGGAGTTGACACTTTTGAATGATAAGATATTTCCAAAGGCTGAGTTAAGTGGGCCCATTCTTGAGCACCAACTTTGAGGATAAGCTTTGAAGATATCTTCAGAATAAATGTTGAGTTATGACTTCAGTTTTGGATGCCCAAATGGATGGAGTTGATTTGACATTGTTCTTCATGGTTGAACTCTACTTGCAAGAGATAGGCGTAGGTTTTTGGTGATAATATTTGAGCTTTGTAATTGCAACTCTTTGGAGTTTACAAGGTTGATTATTGTCTGTTTATCTCAAGCAAGTTGAAGATAATTTGTATCAGTTTTTATTGCAGGTTGTGAAGAAGATTTGTTGAAGGAAAAAGAAACATCTCAAGCAAGGATTGGAATTATTGTAATCTTATTCTAAGATTAAATAATACATTGATTCTTGGTGGAGTTTTTTCCCGAAAGGGTTTCTTCGTGGTATATGTTGTGTATCTTCTATTCTTCTATCTAATTCTTCTACAACCTTCTATCTTCATTCTACAAATGATAAAATGAATTAATTGGATAATCACCCACAAAGAATACATATTTAGATTAGAAATCATTATTAAACTACATAAACACCTTATTTTTCAACATTTAGTATCAAAGCTGAGGTTGCGTAGAGTATTGGGACACCTTTCTCTTAAGAGATTGAAGGTTTTTTGGCTATAGTGGGAGCTTTTATTATTTTTGTTATTTGTTGATTTCAGAAAATAATTTTTGTTACAATGAATTCCTATTTAGATATTGAAAGGTTCAATGGATCTAATTATGAGATGTGGAAACTAAAAATGGAGGATCACCTTGAAGGTAGAGATCAGTGGTTAGCTGTTGGTAATGAGAAAAAGTCACCTACAATGATGTCAGATGAGGATTGGGATAAGCTTGATAAGAAGGCAAGAGGGACCATAAGATTATGTCTTGCTAATGTTGTTCTCTTGAATGTTTCAGAAGAAGCTACTACATATAAATTATGGAAGAGAATAGGTGATATTTATCAAACTAAAAGTCTTACTAATAAGTTCTATCTGAAAAGACAATTGTATTAATTAAAAATGAAAGATGGTGATTTTGTTGCAAATCATTTGAATGCTTTTAATTTGATTCTAAGTCAGCATCTGTAGATGTAAAGCTAGAAGATGAAGATAAAAGCATTTTTTTACTTTTTTCTTTACCAAAATCTTGGGAAAATCTAATTGTTTCTATCAGTGGTAGTGGTGCATATCCTAAGATGGACAATATAATTCCTACTCTCCTATTAGAGGAGATGAGGAGGAAGTCTAAAGAGGGAATCCAAGATGCCTTGTTTGTAAAAGGTAGGCCTAAGAAAAAGGAACCTAAGGGAGACAAGGAAGGAAAGGGTAAGTCCAAAGGATGGTCTAAAACCTCTGGTAAGAGTAAGGTAATTTGTTGGAACTGTGGGAAACCAGGACATGTGAAGAAGGATTGTAAGAAAAAGAAAGAGAGTTCTAATTCTTCTATAGAGGAATCCTCAGATGACAATAATGATGCATTGGTTATTTCAGCTAATACTGTTTGTGATAAATCTTTGTTTGATGTTTCAGAGTGATCTTCATGGAGAGGATGGTAGTCATGATGCCATGTGTGACTCGGTACCATGGTTCAGTGGGAGTTGTTGGCAGTGATGTGGATGCATCATTGGTAAAGTTATCTTCATGTGATTGGGGATATGTTTTTTCTTGGTTTAGAGTGGTTGCTATGATGTCATGGTATACTCTTGATTCTAGATTAGAGTTTGGCATATTACATGTTCTCTTGAGACTAGGATGTTTATGTATGTTATGATGCATGTGATCTCCTTGGAGGAGATGGTTAGATCATGTTGTCATGTTATGTTCCTAATTCATGATTGTAACTTGGCATTGATCTTGTGTAGTTCTCTTAAGTATTGGGTGCATTAATCATTTGCTTGACTACTTCATGAAAGTGTTATGTTGCATTTGGAGTCTGGCATGGATTGGTTGGTTACAGGTTCTCATGGATACTTGGAGAAATAGGTGAGGCTTGAGTTCTCTTTTGGTAAGAGATATATGTTGGAATGGTTACTTGTAAGAAAAACTTTTTCAATAGTAAAGACCGAGAAGCCTACACCTTGGTTGGATGTGAGTTCAACACACTCGACGGTTTCACATGCCTCCAAAGAGGCAGTTTGGTTATAGAGACTTGGGAAAGGTATTGGTTTTAATTGCAAGTAAGCTAAACTTGAATGTGATGGTCAGAGTGCTATGTGTTTAGCCAAAAATCCTATGTATCATGCTCAGACTAAGCATGTTGATATTCAGTATCACTTTGTGTGAGAAATGGTAGAGATTGGGAACGTATTAATTGAAAAATTCAACACTTTAATTAATGTTGTAGATTATCTTATGAAACCAGTTCCTACAGATAGGTTCTCTTGGTTTTAATCATTTTCTTGGAGCTTCATGATTATGCAGGTTGCATTTGAAGTTGGCATGGATTGTTTAGTTGGTGCAGGAAGGCCATTGGCCTTGAGTCTTGTACTTGATTTATAATAATGATTCCTTGTTTAGAATAAAATTGCAATGTATAATGTCAAGTGGGAGAATGTTGGGAATAGGATGTCATTTAATTGCAATCTTAAACATTATTTCATGTATCTCCTAAATCCTTGGAAAGTGTTCCCAAAACACTAGGATTAGAAAGAGATTAAATTTGAATGAAATGAACATGTAAATTGACATTTGTAATTTATTGTAAATGATAGGAACATTCCAGGACGCCCATGAAGAGCTCCTACAAAATAGGAACAGATGGGGAACCCACATGGAAGGTGGAACTCACCTTGAGTTAAGTTAACTGTTTGGAGTAAAAGATAACACTTTTGTATTGCATGTAAAGATCCTACAAGTTAGGGATTGATGTTTACATGCATGGATTTTAGTTTAGATCAGTTTATTTCAGTTCAATATTAGTTCATTTCAGTTAAGTTTATTTCAGCTTAGTTTAGTTCAGTTATGGTTCAGTTATCTTTAGTTGCATGTAGTTAGTTTCAGTTGAATGCTAGTTGAATTTAGTTGACTTGGAATGCATGACTAATGACTTGAGTTGCATGACAGATAACATGTGACACATTCAATTAAGTGGGGATGATCAATCATGCATAGTATTTGCATGAATGGTGGAGAGATATGTTTCAGTTAACAGAGATTGACTTGGACCCACCTTGGGCGCCCAAGTTGGCATCTTGGAGTTAACACTTTTGAATGATAAGATATTTTAGAAGGCCGAGTTAAGTGGGCCCATTCTTGAGCGCCAACTTTGAGGATAAGCTTTGAAGATATCTTCAGAATAAAGGTTGAGTTATGACTTCATTTTTGGACGCCCAAATGGATGAAGGAGTTGATTTGACATTGTTATTCACGGTTGAACTCTACTTGCAAGAGATAGGCGTAGGTTTTTGGTGATAAGCTTTGAGCTTTGTAATTGTAGCTCTTTGGAGTTTACAAGGTTGATTATTGCCTATTTATCCCAAGCAAGTTGAAGAGAGTTTGTATCAGTTTTTATTGTAGGTTGTGAAGAAGATTTGTTGAAAGCAAAAGAAGCATCTCAAGCAAGGATTGAAATTATTGTAATCTTATTCTGAGATTAAATAATACATTGATTCTTGGTGGAGTTTTTTCCGAAAGGGTTTCTCCGTAGTATATGTTGTGTATCTTCTATTCTTTTGTCTAATTCTTCTACAACCTTCTATCTTCATTCTACAAATGATAAAATGAATTAATCAGATAATCACCCACAAAGAATACATATTTAGATTAGCAATCATAAAGTTTTACAAAGTATTAAGCTACATAAACACCTTATTTTTCAACAGATGGTACCTTGCATCATAACATCATTATGATTTTGATGATTATTTGTTATGTCTCTTCCTATCGTGTTACCTTGTTAATTAATATCGATTTCTATTTTATGTACCTCCTCCTTATCTATTTTGCTCGGTAATATTTTTTCACAAGAGAAGTGCATAAATAATCCATTTATGAAGGATGATGAATTATATGTGTGTACATTTATTTATATATATAAACAATAGAATATATATATAAGTATACATAACTAAATATATTTTAAACATATTTAATATATATATAATTTTAAGCAAAGATTGAATTTAAAGCTCGTCGAGTTGTTTTGAACTCCACTTAATGGACAATTGAATGCATTAAAAATATTAAATAAGTGTAGTACTCCATAGTCATTTTAGAGTTAAACTCCAATGATCAACACATATCTCAACATTAGCTGGAAAATTGTGGGCGAAGTGGGAGTAAATGCACGAGGAGCTTCAGGGTTTCATCGCCATATTAAAAAGGAAACAATTAAAAATAAAGAGGGAAGAGTGGTTGTGGCGGAAACAAAGGAATAAGGAGCTTTGTGTTTTTCTAGAGTATTACTATAGAGAATTTGATATGTTATTTTTCCTACATGTTATCATTTCCTATTGTCGTTCGACATGCAAGAATTTTGGTATTGAATAAGTGCATTGCTTATATGGCATATTTCGAGATAATAATAAACTAAAATCCCTCTCTATTCTTGCATGGAGATGCATAATGGTCAAAATTAGCTTGTGTATGGGTTTACATAATTATTTTTTAGGGTTTTTGTGAATACTATTAAAGATGAAGATTTAAATCTTTGTCAAAATTATATTTTGGTCACGAAGAGAAAACATGGTTTTAAAATTTAGTCTTGGATCAACTAGATTTATTTTAATATTTGATTGATATTCGTGTTAGTAAATTGTATCATCATATGATTAGATACAATCAACATTAATTTCCAGATTGAACATATTTGATTATTATGAAGTAGAATTATGAATGTCGGTAAAATCATTAAAAAAAAACAAAAATTGTGATTAAATGTGTTATCTTGATTTTATTCTGGATATATGTTGTAGAACACAACAATAACAATATTACTTAGCTAGAATCCTATAACACACTTTCCTAAGTGATTTTAGTTGACATCAACCTCTAATAATGTTGACAAGTGTGATAGGAGGTTCATCTTTCATGTGAAAATGTATATACTTGTTTTATTAAACCATCTTGTGAGCTTGAATGTGAAATTATAACTCTTGATAACCAACTTGAGATAGAGGTGCGTGAACAAATGGCACACATATCCATCAGAATTTATTTATTTTTATTAAATCTTTGGCCAAAATAATGCAAAATCACTTCTTACATTGTCGGTTTGTAGTCTCTACTTGCTACAAATCAGTCAAATGTGTTGTTGGAGTACAAGACCACTAAGAGGGGGGGGGGAGGGGGGGAGGATGGGGGGGTGAATCAGTGGTCAAATTAAAATCAATCTCATAAACTAAACTCTCTTGATCAATCAAAGATGTTACATTTCATGGAAAACACAAAAAAGTACAACTTACAATATCATATTAGAATGAGGAGTATTGAACCATATCCAAAAAAAACATATCATCAAAGTAAAGGAGACACCATATTTATGAGTGGAAAAACCCTGAAATAGGGTAAAAAAACCAATCTCAAAAAATGCTTTATTAGGTCACACTTTGCTGTATACAAATTGTGTGTCTCACTGATAGCACAACAAGCCTCACTGACTGGGATCTCACTGATCATATACAAGCCTCACTGGCTAATACAAAACCTCACTAGTTACAATAAATGTCTCACTAACAACTGCCTCACTAGCAAAACAAAACTAATAGGAGCACCCACTCCTTATCACTCCAACTCCAAGGTCCCACTGACCAATCTCTAATGAAATAAGAGATACAATTTCAGGGGGTTACCCTGTTACAATATGCAGCAACAACACAATCCTTCAACATCTTGACTCACAAACTCTTATGTACTCTTGATAGCAGATTTACAACATTTTGAATACATATTCAAACCACTGTCCTAATAACCTATGATCTCTTTCTCACACTAATCAAGGAAAAGAAAAATATATTTATGCAAACACCTTCCAATTCTTTGTAGCAAAAAACACAAACAAGATTTCAACTTCTGACCAAGGCAAAGCTGACTTCATGACCATAGCAACACAGTGACACTACTTTTATAAATTGTTCTCTGTATAATATAAATGTAAACATGAAATCATAGCCTTCAAAGACCTATCCCCATTTACTGTATTTATATTTTCAAATTTCATGTCTCTATGTTCATCCTTTAGTGTATTCATTGTTCATTATCTATAATTGTGTGTTCATTTTCATTCACTGTTTCAATGTCTTCATTCTTCTTTTCATTGTATCAAAGCCTTCATCCTTCTTACTATATTAATGTCTTCATCCTTCTTTCTACACATGTATCTTCATTTGATATATTTCTATAAAATGAAACACACTCATACCAAACTTTTCTTCTTTGTGTAACCCTAAGCATGCACTTCAATGTATTCAAGACATTCTTTATGAACTGTCAAGACATTTGATCAAAACCTTCTTACATAGACCACAAGTTGTTTTTTCTTTCATTATCTTCCAAAGTCCCTTCTTCACATTGTAGTCATAAAATATTGTCTTATTTTCATATAATTAGTTACCATTCTCAAACCCTGCAATCAATGCTATTAGACTCAAAAAATCTACAATTTTCAACATATATTACCCTCCAAAATACACTCCATGCAAAAGGTAAAAACCTACATTAGATTTGGTGTCAACCTCAAAAAAAAAAAATCATCTTCCTTTACAAAATTCCACATATCTGTTGACTATCAGGCTTCCTATCAAAATTTAAACTTGTAAAAGCAACCGTTCAGGAGTTCAAATATAAGCCTTTGATCTTGACTTACCACCATGCTAACTTTAAATATCCTCCATCGATTTTCATTCAAATGGAATAATATAGTTTTAAAACTTGCTCAGCCGGTTATGAAAAATGGAAGGGCCAGTCAACCATGAAAACAACCCCCTTAATGTTATAACTTAAGTGGCTATTAACCAAAGTTCTACTAAGTCAATTTCCAATTAAAAGAACAATAACCCTGATTTGAATCTTACATACAATCTTTATAAAGACAAAGAACATTTAGGGATTTTGAACAAGTTTTCAAAAAATGAAGAAACCCTAATCCATTTCAAGAACCTCAAAGGATTGAAGACATGTATATAATGTGTCTTTGATATGGACAAAAAGATAAGCTTTGAAGAAGTATAAACATTAGGATTATCTATGCCTTTTCTTCAAACATGCCTTTACACAAACCTTTTCAATTGTATAACTTTGACAAGTACCTGTCAAAACTACTTAATGACTCTCATTCCAGTGTCGATGTTTGCACTCAAATAGTGTCGCTGCCTCTGTGTTTCAAATGGAGACGCCTTTGCTTTCTTTCTTTTTTCACTCAATCTTAAAATGGTCGTATCTTGGTCTTTTTTGGAGCTTTTTTTTAAAAATGTGGTAGAATTTCATAAGCTATCCAATGATGTAGGTGTTTCTTAACTTTTATAGAGATCAAATTTTCAAATTTTCACCTAATGTCAAATCACAATGAAACTTGGTCTAAGTTTTAGGGTTTCTATGCTTAATCATTTATCTAACCCTCATATCTTCTTGTTTCTTGATTTCATCTAACATTTGGAGCTTGGATTGCAGGTTTTAAAGGATCATGGAGCATGGAAGTGAAAGAAAAAATATTTTATATTCATTGCTTAGGAAAAGGAGGAAACAAGGAGAAGGCCTCCTATGACACTATCTCATGATTGTAACAAGTGTTTTTAAACACTTTGGGAGCATTTATAATCCCATTCTTAAGGCTTTGTTATCTTCAAGTTTTAGGACTCAAAATAATTTTCATTTGGGCTTAAAAAGAATTATCAAAGGGATTAAAAAGAACTTTAGGAAATTACTAGAGTTGGTTTTGGATATAAAAATTGAACAAGAAAACTTCACACTTCATCTTGTTGCTTAAAAAAAATCCATTCTTGCTTTTGAGGTTAAAATGAGCATGTGTATTTTTTGTTTTGTAATCTCTTTTACAAAGTAATATCATTTAAAAGGCATATACACTTCTCTCGTGCTTCGCAGCGATCTTGAGAATCAAAAGTCTTTTGGTGATATTAAGTTGCATAAAATATTGCCTCCATATTTCAATTTGGGCTTCTTAGAATTGAACAAAGCTTGCTAGTGTGAGTTGAGTATATCGTGTGTGTTCTCTATTTATTCACGTTAACAAATATCGAACTACGGATGTGCTTGCTCACTTTTGTTTACCTTTAGAGGGGCCTGTCTAAGACCAATTCGAAGGCGACTCCAACCTATTTTTCACTTGAGCCGGTATATAAAAGGATAAGACTAAATAGTCAAGTCCAATGGTATGTAGGCCTTAGTCATACAGTGTCTTTCAGAAGAGGTTACTACCTTAAAATTTATAAGAGCCCCTAGTAGGATTGATTAAAACCTTTAGTGGCTTGTTGGATGCTTGCAAGGTGCCATGTCCTTGATCACCCTGACTAAGAACCAATTTGTTTAGAAACCCAAATCCTTAACTATTTGTTGGTGCAAGAACGGTCATTCTGAAGCCACCCCATATTCTTGCGGTTTTTGGTAGAGATGAGAAGTATGTCATGGGAGTTTCATGGGTACTAAATCTTGGCTGACCCATCGAAGTGAGTGTCGTGGATGGGAGCCAGTGTGGTCAAGATTTTAATCATCTGCCAAGAATAAGCGTAGCTGGATTTATCCAAGTGGGAATTCAACAAATATTGTCTCATTCTATCCTAAGGATTGTGCAATCTTTGAGTCAGTTACACACTTTGCTTGGATCTAAAACATTGGAAAACAAACATTCAACAAAATCCTCAAAATTTCAAACCCTTTAGAAGGAGCAAATACCTTGAAAAAATCCAAGTGCTATTGCTTGTCCTAAGGATTTCATCCTTATAGGCTTCTAAGTATTTGGATTTATATCTCAATTTTCTCTCACTAAAGTCAACATTAGGGAACTATTGCCTTGATTTTCTTGATTTCCACATAATGGACTTTGTGGGATGAAAATAAATTGGGACATTAGACATTCAGTTTGAAAAGCTAATCAAGAAAGTGTTTGTGGTAAAAAGGACTCATTAAGAAAAGATAAAAGATAAATTGAACCCCACACATGTGTTTTTCTATCTTTTGGTCATATGGTTTTCCATGCAAACATTTGTCTTTTGGTTTGAATTACTCTTAGGGAAAAGCATGTTCTTCACTATCTTGGTCTTGTAAACAAAAGTCTTTCTAGGGTCTCTTAGGATCAAAATCAACACTCTCATCCATCCCTCAAACATCAATCAAATCCCATCTCACAAAAAACTTTTGAACCATTGGAAAAATCATCATACTAGACTTTTGGTAAAATCCTTCAAATCAACATCAAAATCACCTTGTTTGGCTAAGTGTGTGTGGATGAATCCTTCCTCATACATCTAGTTAAATTATCATCCTTGTGGACAAGTTTATTCCAAGATAACATCCAACATCTTGGGGTTTATAAGTGAATTATCCAAATCAAATAATCCAAAGATTCCTAAATTCTAGTATTCCTCCAAGGGTCTTAAAAGTTCAACACCCATATCATTCACCCCTTTCATCCTTCATCTCATCATTGGTCCTAAATTCCTTAGAGTTCAACAAGGTCAAAACACAAGAAAAACATGGAATATAAACTTGATTCATACATCATGAGTGGTCTAAATCAACCAAACTATCAAAGCCTTACAATGCCAATTGATTATCAAAACTCACATTTACGCAATCCATACATGGCATCGTTATCTCCTACAAACTCAATGGTACAACAAATGTGAGTATGCCCAATCTAAATTTTGGAACACCTTTCCCTATGGTAGATTTAAATCAAATTCAAAACCTACAAATCTATCAACCAAATAATCAATGCAGGATTCTTCAACAAAACAAAGTTATCCCACCAAATCCACACATGCCAAATGTGAATATACCAAGTACAAGTTTACCAAACATGAGCATTTCAAAACCACACTTGGTAAACTTTGGGATAGATATGTTTGTGAATCATATCAATGTTGTTCAAAGTCCAAACAATATGTTAACGACTCCATGTATTGATCCAAGTCAAAGTAACACCATGCAAAATCAAGGCAATGTGATTCCCAACCACAACAATGTTCAATTTCAACCTATAATTCCAAATCTAAACATCATCCCAAATCATAACATTGTCCAAAATCAATTTGTCCATGACCCCATACAAACATCACAAGTAGACATTTTGAATCTGCTTAAACAAAAACCAATTCAACTATATCAAGGATGTCAAGATCAAAATCAAGATCAAATTTTGCAACATCAAATTACTACAGTCACCAAAATAGTTGATTCATTGTGCCAAGAGACATCTCCACCGCAAAATCAATACACTCTTCCATTGGTTAAGCCATGTCATTAAAGCATTGAGTTGTGTCCACAACCACATCAAGAACAATATCTCCAATGTCAAGAAGTTGGATATCAAGATCAAAAACATCAACAACAAACCCAACCTTCACATCTCAAAGATCAATCACCACATCTCAAAGATTAATTACCACATCTCCAAAATCAATCACCACAAGGTCAATTTAAAGTACAAATCTCACAAGGTAACAAACAAAAATACATGCCACTTGGGGAACCAATCGAATCGGTCATGCAATAGTTGGTACAAGAAAATCTCATCAAAATACCTTTTTATGAAAACTATCAAGAGCCTCAACTTAAACCACCAGGGTATAACAAGAAGCACCTTTGTAATTTTCACAAAATAAAGGGACACACCACATCAAATTGTATTCGACTCAAAAATCTCATCCAAGACCTTATTGATCAAAAAATAATAACTATTGGGGACAATGATGAAGATTCAACCACTAGTGATAGAATTGACAATCTCCCCACCACAATTGTTGAAAACAATGATCAAGATCTATCCATCAATGAGCACCTTGAAGATGTTTCTACCTCACCCGAAGATCAACTCAACATACATCAAGAGTCACTTTTTGATCATGATAAAAACTCTTCAACAATATTTGGCAATGATCTATTTCAAGGAGTGTTAACATTATTTGATCCTATAATCAACGATCCTTCCACCAATGATCATTTTGACAATACATCTACATCGTTCAATGAGTTTGAAGACATATCTCAAGAATTTATTCCAAAGCATGATCAACATCTTTCACCAAAGTCTAGCAATGGTCCTTTCCAAGACATATTGACATCCTTTGACCTCATAGTTACAGATATTGAAGGAATCTTCAACTCCATACTTGATCCAAATCCACTCAAAGCTCAAGAGGATATTGAGCCACTTCCCATTCCTAATGAAGACATCCAAGAAACCTTTATAAGCAATCCATCCTTTGAAATTGACCCATGTCAAGAACTTGATCCAAAGCATGTCAAAATCATTTCCAAAATTAATCAAGATCAAGAATTCATATCTCCAAGATACTACAATTATCTAATGGACACTCTCCTATCTATACAAGATGTCGCAAATGATGATCATATCCATATAGCACATATTCCTCCATCTACCCATGAGATGATTACTCCTAATGGACATGTAGATGATCTTCACTCAAAACAAGAGTCTCATACTCTTGATATCATTAGCAAGGAACAAGAGTCTCCTACTCTTAACATTTGTACACATGATCAAGATACAGAAAAATCTAGAGACATATCAGAAATCGGTCATGAAGAAGGATTATACAGAAATTGTGAATCAAAAACATCTTGTGAAGGCATATCAAAAATGAATCATGAGGGAGACTTTTATGTGGAAAATGAATCATCAAAACCTCTTGAAGAAGCATTAAAATATGATATTTCACAAGATCAAGCCAAAGATATGAATCAAGAAGTTATCCCACTTATGGAGGATCCCATCACTTATAAACTTGGATCACTTACCTTTTTTAGGGAAATCTATCCTATCAATGAAGAAGCTATCACCTTTGAAGATCCACAATAGAACAGAGAAGGATTAGCACCTTGTTTCCAAGGTAAATCATATCCTATTACAAATAAAATGTTTCAACGGATGAATTATCAAGGCAGAGGATTAGGCCTACATGAAAAAGGTATCCTATAACCAGTGCAGATTATTGGAAATCCTAAGCATCGAGGTCTTGGTTATTCAATCATTAAGGTATCTAAAAATATCAGTATACCTCTATAATACTGGGGGCAATTTTATCTAGTGCAAACATCAACATAGGGAGCACAGAGAGTCCTTATGATGAAACCAATTCCAATACTACAACCAGCCATGTCATGAATCTTCATGCACCCATTACCCCATCCATGAATTGGGACCAACATCAAAAGAAATATTTGAATCAAAGCAAGAAGAACATTATCAAAGAAAAAGAAGAAAAGCATGAAGGAAAAATCAAATACAGGTGAATACCAAAGAATACAAATAAATATCATCCCTATCAAACTCCATTAGTCAAAGAAACTATGGGGAAAAATACAAAAGGGAAAAGTATCCATAAAATATGTCCACAAAGGAAAAAGTATGCTTCTCAAGCAACGTACAAAGTATATCAAGTAGTTGGTCCTAATTCCACACACACTTCCGTATCCACCCATCATTGCTCATCTTCCCAAGTTTGGAGATTCAAAGGTTCCAAAATATCAACCAATCCATCTTTTATTCCTAAAAACACTCCATCCACTCCTCCATGCATGATATCCAATTCTTATATTGACCATGTATTGGCAATGACCCTTCATCATAAGGATTCAGAAAGCATTCTATTACGATGTGTGCATAAAGACATAGTTAACTCCAGTATCAACAAAGTAGATTAGAAATCTCAAAAGTTGTATTCAAGTGCACATATCTTAGCAAAGAAACTTCTTCAAGCAAGCTATCGATGGCACATCATGACATAAGCATCTACATCAGCACCACCAGGTGATTCAACATGAGCTTAAAAATATTTCATAGAGAAATACAAAAAAATATAAAAATATAAAAATCCAAAACAATAAAAAAAAGGATTGAAAACAATAAAGATAAAAATCGTCCTCTAGTGAAAACCGCATGGGCGATGCTTTTGGTAGGTACCATGATGAAAACTTGGAAAATAGGCATCATGTGTATAATCGAGCATCTAAGTGTGCTAGTTCAGGTGAAATCATCTTATCTCATCCATAATAAAATCCAGCATTCCATTCATCTTATCCATAATAAATCTATTCATCCATAAACCATTGATCCAATCCATTTTCATCCATTTGCATCCATAGTCCAAGTTATCTTGATTTTGATGAAAGTTTGATGCACACTTTACACTTGCTTATGGTAAACATATTGACATGGGTCATTTTCTTCGATCCTATCCTACCCAACATTATCTAAGCCTTGAAGCATTATTTGAATGAGCAACCTTTGTTCCAACATCTTATCTTATCACAAGATAATCCTTGGCATCCTTTGTGTGCTTACCATATCCATCCATCCATACACCTATCCAAGAATCCATCCATGGAATTCCATACATTTCTAGACACTAGGGGAAGATATTTGCATCTTGCTTCAGGAATAAATCTTGATCTATATCTTCCAACTCATGTGGTGATCCGAACATTGGAAAACATAAAAAAATTGAATTGGTCAAAGCACTTGTGAGAAAAAAATCCAAATTACTATCCCATGGAATATTTTGACAAGATGTTCCTTATCAAGATTTATCTTTAATTGAACATCAATCCAAACAATCAATATCAGTTGCATCTAATGTGTGCTTCAACATCACATCAAATCATTCAAAACAATTTTGTTCCAAAATCAAGCTTCAAAGTCCTGATCAATCAAATCCCATCAATCCATCATCATCTCGGGATATCCTTCCCAATCCTTATGTTTCTAAACACTATCTTTACATTGTTGTGTATCCTCAACAATGTTATCATCATCAAAATCCTGATCAATCAAATCCAATCAATCCATCATCATCTTGAGATATCCATCCTAATCCTTGTGTTTCTTAATAGTATCCTTGCATTGTTGTGTATCCTCAACAATGTTATCATCATCAATCCATCAATTCGATCAATCAACCCTAGCTTGGTTTTCAACAAAATCCTAAATAGATCACTGATATCATCACACACATCCAAATCGTTGAAATCATGTGAAAATCCAAAAACATTCAAATCATATCAAAATCCAAAAATAAGTCAAAATGTCAGAAAAACATCAAAAACATGCTATCTGAACTACGTCGTCTTTGAGCTTAAACGTAGGCAAGGCTAATCTTTGATCAGCCCCCGAGACACAAAAACACAAAAACATTCAAAAAACACAAAAGCCAAAAACATTCATAAAATCTCATAAAACACAAAAACATTGGAAAATTCAAAAATCAAAACAACTGCCTCACTAGCAAAACAAAACCGATAGGACCACCCACTCCTTATCACTCCAACTCCAAGGTCACATTGACCAATCTCCATGGTCTTACTAACCAATCTCTAATGAAATAAGAGATACAATTTCAGGGGGTTACCCTATTGCAATATGTAGCAACAACACAATCCTTCAACATCTTGACTCACAAACTCTTATGTACTCTTGATAGCAGATTTACAACATTTTGAATACATATTCAAACCACTATCCCAATAACCTATGATCTCTTTCTCACACTAATCAGGGAAAAGAAAAATACATTTATGTAAACACCTTCCAACTCTTTGTAGCAAAAAACACAAACAAGATTTCAGCTTCTAACCAAAGCAAATCTAACTTCATGACCATAGCAACACAATGACACTACTTTTATAAATTGTTCTCTACATAATGAAAATTTAAACATGAAATCATAGTCTTCAAAGACCTATCCCCATTTACTGTATTTATATTTTCAAATTCCATGTCTCTATGTTCATCCTTTAGTGTATTCGTTGTTCATTATCTATAATTGTGTGTTCATTTTCATTCACTGTTTCAATGTCTTCATTCTTCTTTTCACTATATCAAATCCTTCATCCTTCTTACTATATTAATGTCTTCATCCTTATTTCTACACCTGTATCTTCATTTGATATATTTATATAAAATGAAACACACTCATACCAAACTTTTCTTCTATGTGTAACCCTAAGCATGCACTTCAATATATTCAAGACATTCTTTATGAACTGTCAAGACATTTGATCAAAACCTTCTTACATAGACCACAAGTTGTTTTTTTTCATTATCTTCCAAAGTCCCTTCTTCACATTGTAGTCATAAAATATTGTCTTCTTTTGATATAATTAGTTACCATTCTCAAACCCTGCAATCAATGCTATTAGACTCAAAAAATATACAATTTTCAACATATATCACCCTCCAAAATACACTCCACGCAAAAGGTAAAAACCTACATTAAATTTGGCGCCAACCTAAAAAATATATCATCTTCCTTTACAAATTTCCACATAACTCTTGACTATCAGGCTTCCTGATAAAATTTAAACCTGTAAAAGTAACCGTTTAGGAGTTCAAATATAAGCCTTTGATCTTGAATTACCGCCACTACTAACTTTAAATATCCTCCATCGATTTTCATTCAAATGAAATAATATAGTTTTAAAACTTGCTTAGCCGGTTATGGAAAATGGAAGGGCCAGTCAACCATGAAAACAACCCCCTTAATGTTATAAATTAAGTGGCTATTAACCATAACTACTAAGTCAATTTCCAATTAAAATAACAATAACCCTGATTTGAATCTTGCATACAATCTTTATAAAGACAAAGAACATTTAGGGTTTTTGAACAAGTTTTCAAAAAATGAAGAAACCCTAATCCATTTCAAGAACCGCAAAGGATTGAAGACATGTGTATAATGTACATTTGATATGGAAAAAAGATAAGCTTTGAAGAAGTATAAACATTAGGATTATCTATGCCTTTTCTTCAAACATGCCTTTACACAAACCTTTTCAACTATATACCTTTGACAAGTACCTATCAACACTGCTTAATGACTTTGATTGAGTTATGACATGCATCAAACCCTTAATATCTCAAGATGAATACATGTAATGACGCAATGACCAAATACTATCATGTGAAGAAGAAACTTTTGAAGATGTACCTTGGAAACTATCAAGTATTACCACTATGAAGATAAAGCATTAGTTTGGTGCAAACACAGAATGTGCAAACACTTTGCTCAAGCCTCTGATTTCAAGAAGCACTGAACTATCAACACCATGAAGTAATTATGTACCTTATTCTGAAGCATTGTGAAGCGACACTAATATGAAACACCTTTGTCACATGCACCTTTGACTTAGACACCTTTGACATCAATGAAAAAACAATGCCAATGCAACAAACTCCCCCTTTGGCATTGATGTCAACTTCACCAATTTTGCACCTTTTGCTCTTTTTCTCTCCCCCTTTGACAACAATGACAAAGGACTCTTGGTTTCAAAAAAAATAACTTCTCTCCCCCTGGAAACAAAGTCTTCATTGACAACACCTTAACTTCATACTTATTGTGACTTAAAGCACAAGAATACCCTAACTTATTGTTCACTATTCCCTTGCGTTGTGCCTCTTTAAAACTGTCACTTGCATTCACACTGTGTTATGCAAAAGTTCCTTCTACTATCCCCTTCTACCATCCAAGCAATAAATTCATTAAGAACTATCATCTTCACACCTCATTGTTTGTTTCCATCTCATCAAAGACCATATTTTTTCATTGCATAAAAATGTTATCCCAGACACAGTCACAAAGCAACAAACCATTCTCATTGTTCACTGTCAACAAGAAATTATTGGCAAGAAATCTAACAAATGAATCAATGTCCAAGTAAGCACTATGTGGATATACAGTCATCTTATCCGTGTGCAAGCCTTAGACCTCCAGTCTACTTCACACACCATAGATCATTGGCAAACATGCATGACAAAGCAAATGTTCACCACTATATGTTCACAATCATTTAACTTAGCAAAATAGATACTTGATCATACCTGATATATTTTTCCCCTTTGAAAGACACAAGAGATAAGCATATATTACACCAAGCAGTTCAAAAAAGTTGCATCAACATTGCTTCTCTAGAGAGACCACCACACAATCATGAAAGAGCAACCACTAAGTAAGAATCACTGTGCACACTGTACACACACTCCACAAAGATAATAGACCATTTCCATACACCAAGCAAGGGAATCCAAACCTCATAACACTATCTCCCTCTGCCACTGAGCATCATGCAAGGTCTTCTTCAAATTCAAAACACTATCTCACTCTTAAAGACAAAACAATTACACACTATTGTATTCCTTAAAATGAGAAAACAGTGGTATAAATAAAGAAAAAGGATGCTAAGACATTCACTAACAAACTAGTTATTGTTACAATATGACAATTCACTTCTAATCACTTCAATACACTTCACTATTCTATACTGCTCCAACCATTTACAACTGAGAAAGCTCACTGCAATGCTATCATTAACAACACCAAGCCAACAAAGAGCCATGATACCATACAAGGTCCACTAAACAAGCAATATTCATGAATCCCACAAACCTTGTTAATATTCAAGATCACATGAATACCATGAGCAAAGGCACTATCAATGTAAAGAAAAAATTAGTACTGCACAATGTTAGAAACCACTGAGCAATTGTTCCACATAAAAATACCACTTTACCATTTACCACATGCAAATATACCATCCACTATTCCATAGTGATACAAGACATATTTTCCATGTATTTTCCAATACATTTGGTGAAAATGAATATCTTTTCATAAGAACATACCAATATGCTAAGAGTTCCCTCTACTGTTCAAGCAAAAAGGTCACCACTGAGAGACCATAAAAAACATCAAGAACAGTCACCATACTTTGTAGAGCTATCACATCAAAAACTATCCACTATCATTGCACAAGAACATTGTCAAAAGAACATCTATATATAAGCAGTTGCAATCATTGTTCCCTTCTACTGACTTCTTCAACTACGTTATGCAGTTAAGGAGCAGCAAATAGTGAGATACTCTCACTTGAGACATCACAAGATCATTTGAATATCCATGAAGAGTATAATCAAATAACTATGACTGAGATCACTTGTCACTGTCAAGGAAACAAACATATTTATCACTATCATCAAGAAGAATACATTGTTAAGCATTTGTACAAACACTTGTTGGAGTACAAACAACGTCACCATCAATAGCATTGTCAAGCAATGTACTGTCAAGCACTATACTATCAAGTACTGTAACTAACCCTTGAAGCAAATAAAAGCATTATAGTTGATGCAATCCCTTGAAGAAAACATGAAATATCATGCAAACCTTTTCCAATGGTATAACCAAACCTGTCATTTGAATTCATAACATACCACTACAACTATAAATCAAAAACACATGCAGATCAGAGGAGATTCACACTTCTTCTTGAATCATAGCTTTAAGAGTTTCAATCCTATTATTATGAGATCAACCATTCACACATCATGACCTCTTCTGCAAACATTATGCTACTGTCCCAAATCACTGTCATGAACCAAACCTCAATAATTAATGCTTATCAGATCACTATGGTGTACAAGAGTGAGAAGAACACTGTTAAAGCATAAGGAGTCATGAAACAATAGAGGACAACAAGTTCACTATGCAAAAAACATCAATCTCACTACACAAAAAACATCTCATTACATCATGATGCCTTTATTGTGCAAAAACAATAGATATTCAACATGCCATTATATTGTCCCACACTTTAAGAGCACTATTATTTTCATTGCATTGCCAGTTCAAGATTCAAGTAACATTGACTTTGCACATACTAGGATTTGGTAGAAGAACTCTTCTCTATCCTACAAGAATGACCTTCATCATTTCACTGAGTAATTACGAGTTTGAGAACATTTTACAAACTGTGATGGAGAGCACTAAGAACCATTAATATTGTCATGCAGCTGATAACTTTCAATTGATCAAGAAATAGTCTTGAAGTTACTGTTTTGAAGCAATTTCAAGACCATTGTCTCAAATTTTCCTTGAAAGTTGACAAACCAAGGCATCATTGTTTTGGAATTAGTAAGAAACTTTCATAGTAACCAAGTCACTGCCTCTAGATAGGAACACAATATAATCAACAAAGAGCTCAATACAAATCAAAGCATGAAATGCAAACCACATAAGAAGATGGTAAAATATACATTACTCCCAAAAAAAGACACAAAAGTTGTAGACCAACTCAAAACAGTGATACTTATATTTGAACCCATTTACATTGTTTTTGACATCTGAAAACCTTACTACATGTTTATGATAGTGTCCTTGATTAAATGTGAAAAAAAAATGAGACAACCATAGAATCCCATCACCTCTTGTAACCACACAAACATCTTTCACCTTGATCACAAATACCTTGCATCTTGAAACAACCTCAGTAACAAGAATAACTACTCATGTCATGGTAAAGAAAAAGCATATGAAACAGAACCCAATTGAACCAAGAATCCAAATGTACCACTATAGAGACACAACTTCTTAGTTGTTGTATAGGGGCTTGAATATCAAAACTTTAAACAACTCCCCCTAACCTCATGCTATTCTTTAAGCAATTATGGGTGCCTCTTGTGCAACATGCACAAGACTAGGTTCTTTCTTTTTCTCTTGTTTTCTCCTCCAAACCTTTATAGTGTCTGATTTCATTAAACCACTCCTACAATATTGTGCAATATTTCCAAACTTGTGGCATCTATAGCATTTAACTTTTCTTCTACTATTTAACAATTCATAAGAGCTTTTAGTACATTCAACTTTCTTTCCATGCACCCTACACTTTTTTGCTCCATGACCAAACTCGTAGCATGAATAACAATAACCATGAAAAGAATTGTTAAACCTTGACTTTTGATGCAACATTGAACTGAAATATATTATAAACTTATTATTGTTGGCTTGTGCAGGAGTATTATATGTTGCCTTCTTCTTGTCTTCAACCTTAGGAGTAGTAGAATAGTTCTGATGAAGGGTACTCCCCTTACAATCTAAAACTCATAAAAACAATAGATAATGGCACAAACAAAATGCAAGAAGGAAAGAAAATATTTTGTATTATCACTAAAATGAAAATGAAATTAAAACATTATATTTTCCATCACATGGGCTTTCTGATTACATAAATCTACAAGTATGCAAATCGGAGCCACCATCTACGCTGCTCTCGCCTCCCTTTTGTAGTCCCTCTTTATATCCTTTATTTGGAAGTTGTACCCACCCTAGAATCTTATGGAAAGTGTAACCACCCTAGAATCTTTTGGAAAGTGTAACTTCCTCAAGAAGATATTTTGAAATTTTATTAATTTGGGTATTACAACTTCGTGGGGTCATAAATTTTGATCTGACCGTTGGATTTTCTATTATAATACCTTTTCAGAAAGCTCTCAAGAATTATTCCGCCAAAAAGTAAGGCTTAAAGGCCAATTACTTTTGTTTTCCACCAATTTTTAGGCCCATTTAGAGCCTCTAAGTGCCTCAAAACTAAATCCAAAGATTATAATAGGATTTTCAAAAATTAAAATTTCAATATCTCTCAAATGACAAATGGTATTTAAGTGATTTCTTCACCATTGGCTTCAATTTACCTTTCTGGAGGTCTTTGTAAGATTTCGTATCCAACTATGCATAAATGAAAACTTACAAAAATAATAACCCTTCCAAAAATTAGCCCTTATTGAAAAGAAACAACTTTTTTTTGGGTGATGCAAGATTGCTTTTACACCCTAGATGCTCCTGCATCAATTTCAAATCTATTTTCTTCCTTGGTGTTTCTCTAACCTTATAACTCTTCCCTTCTTCATTTAACCTAATCCAATAGTATCCTTATGATGCATTTTCTTACTTAACATCTTAAATAAACATTCAGTTCTATTTCCAAATTGAAGTGTCTTGTGCAGCTTGGAAGAAGCTTTTCCTAATTCACTTTTCAAAGAAACTATCTCTAATTCATACTTATCACAATCAACCACTTTTTTCTTAAGTTGTTTATTGACTTCTTTTATTTTCTTTCCTTTTGCAACTTGAACCTTCAAATCTATTATCAGTTTCTCTGCTTCTTGAAGATCTGAAAGTGTCTTAACTTTAGACTCTTTTTCTTCTTGAAGCTGCAACCTTAGTCTTTGATTCTCCACTCTGAGTTTCTCAATCTCACCAAGAGCACAAGTAAGTTCACCTTCAAGATCAAATTCACATTCATTTTCATCTAACTCTTGTTCATAATCTCTCATAGAGTAGTCTTCTCTCACAGATGAATCACATCCTGTATCAATCTACAAGGGTGTCTTTTTTAGCAACTCATCACTTTCATACATATAAATCAGTTTATCCCAAATCTCCTTTGCATTCGTACAATACATAACTTTTGCAATGATTTCATTTGGAAAACTACTAAAAATAGCATCCATGGCCCTAGCATTGAATTCAAGAGCCTTCTTGTCATCAATAGTAGAAGAATACATTGAAGATATTGGATAACCTTTCTCTACTATTGTACACACATCAAATCCTAAGGAAGATAGATAAGTCTCCATCCTAAGTTTCCAAAGAATAAAATTATATCCTTCAAACTGAGGTGCTCTAGGTATAGTATACATTTCCATTTGTGATTCATTGTTCATAACTGCTTCTCCATCATTCTTTGTATTTGGTTCAAGTAGTGCTTGTTGTTTAGTGCTTTTTTGAGTATTTATTTTTCCTTTATTTCTTTTGATTTTTTGTCATTGTACTTCACCACCAAGATCAATCCAATTTGATTAAACTTTTGTAGGGAACCCTACTGCTCTGATACCACTTGTTGGAGTACAAGACCACTGAGAGGGGGATTGAATCAATGGTAAAATTAAAATCAAAGTCATAAACTAAACTCTCTTGATCAACCAAAGATGTTGCATTTCATAGAAAACACAAAAAATTACAACTTACAATATCATATGAGAATGAGTACTGAATCATATCCAAAAACAACATATCGTCAAAGTAAATGAGACACCAAATTTATGAGTGGAAAAACCCTGAAATAGGGTGGAAATAACCACTCTCAATAAATGCTTTATTAGGTCACGCTTTGTTGTATACAAATTGTGTGTCTCACTGACAACACAACAAGCCTCATTAGTTGGGATCTCACTGATCATAGACAAGCCTCACTGGCTAAAACAAAACCTCACTAGTTACAATTAATTTCTCACTGACAATTGCTTCACTGGAAATACAAAACTAATAGGAGCACCCACTCCTTATCACTCCAACTCCAAGGTCTCACTGACCAATCTCCAATGAAAGAAGAGATACAATTTCAAGAGTTACCCTATTACAATATGCACCAACAACACAATCCTTCAACATCTTGACTCACAAACTCTTATGTACTCTTGAGAGTAGATTTACAACATTTTGAACATATATTCAAACCACTGTCCCAATCACCTGTGATCTCTTTCTCACACTAATTAGGGAAAAGAAAAAAAAAATTATGCAAACACATTCCAACTCTTTGTAGCAACAAACACAAACAAGATTTCAACTTTTGACCAAGGAAAATTAGAATTCATGACCATAGAAACACAGTGACACTTCTTCATCCTTCTTTATGCACCTGTATCTTCATTTGATATATTTCTGTAAAATGAAACACACTCATACCAAACTTTTTTTCTTTGTGTAACCCTAAGCATGCACTTCAATATATTCAATACATTATTTATAAACTGTTAAGACATTTGATCAAAACCTTCTTACATAGACCACAGGTTGTTTTTTTTCTCATTATCTTCCAAAGTCCCTTCTTCACATTGTAGTCATAAAATATTGTCTTATTTTCGTATAATCAGTTATCATTCTTCTACCATTCACAAACCTTGCAATCAATGTTATTAGACTCCATAAATCTACAATTTTCAACATATATCGCCCTCCAAAATACACTCCATGCAAAAGGAAAAAACCTACATTAGATTTTGGGCCAACCTCAAAAAAAAACTTTTTGTCTTCCTTTACAAACTTCCACATAACTCTTGACTATTAGGCTTCCCGTCAAAATTTAAACCTGTAAAAGTAACCGTTCAAGAGTTCAAATATAAGCCTTTGATCTTGACTTACCATCGTGTTGCTAACTTTAAATATCCTCCATTGATTTTCATTCAAATGAAATAAGATAGTTTTAAAACTTGCTCAACTAGTTATGGAAAATGGAAGGGTCGGTCAACCATGAAAAACAACCCCCTTAATGTTATAACTTAAGTGGTTATTAACCAGTGCTACTAAGTCAATTTCCAATTAAAAGAACAATAACCCTTATTTGAATCTTGCATACAATCTTTATAAAGACAAAGAACATTTAGGATTTTTGAACAAGTTTCAAAAAATGAAGAAACCCTAATCCATTTCAAGAACCGCAAAGGATTGAAGACATGTGTATAAACTATGATTTCATCCAACCACCAAATGTTTCTAATGCAAAGTAATGTGCCTTTGATATGGACAAAAAGATAAGTTTTGAAGATGTATAAACATTAGGATTATCTATTCCTTTTCTTCAAACATGTGTTTATAGATACCTTTTCAACTGTATACCTTTGACAAGTACATGTCAACACTACTTAATGACTTTGATTGAGTTATGACATGCATCAAACCCTCAATATCTCAAGATGAATACATGTGATGAAGCAATGACCAAATACTATCATGTGAAGATGCAATTTTTGAAGATGTGCCTTGGAAACTATCTAGCATTACCACTATGAAAATGAAGCCTTAGTTTAGTGCAAACACTTTTCCCCAGCCTCTGCTTTCAAGAAGCACTAAACTATCAACACCATGAAGTAATTATGTTCCTTATTATGAAGCATTGTGAAGCAAAACTAACATGAAACACCTTTGACATCAATGATAAAACAATTCCAATGCAACATGTGTCATGCTCAACTAGAGAGAATCTAAATTTGTATTTAGACACAACACTAGTTCTCAGATGGCATGATGACCTTGATGACTCCCTTGATCTTCTACCCTAATGAAGGGTAGGGTCACTTCTTAATGGAAGGTGTGAGGACTTTCATGACCCTCCCACGTTTCCCAACTAAGATAATAATATAAAATAAAATAAAATTAGTTCTTATCAATACTAATTTTATATTATATTATTAATAAAATAATAATATTAATGTTTAATTTTATTTTTTTTAAATAATTTTTGAATTTCTAAGTCCTCTAGGTTGATGCCTTAATGGATTTAAAGTTGAAAGGAAGATAGCTTCACTAGCATCATCTCAATGGGTATAAAGGAGTGCTCTTTTCCTCATTTTGGTCATCATGAGGATTTTTTGAGTGAAATTTTCTAGTAACGGAATCGAAGATGAAAACCCTAATGATGAACAAGTTGGGAAAAAAACCTATAATATATGTATTATAGTCATATATCTTCTCTACTATCATTCACCTATTTCAAACTATTGCACAAGGGTTTGTGTGCAGTTTCACTAGGGTAGAAGCTATTGGAGAACAAATTCAATTCCTAGGGAACATCATTATTAATTGTGAGCCTAAATTTAGGGGTAGCACATTGTAGGAGGATAAACACCAGATCATACCACCACAATTCCTATTGCATGGGCATTGTTTGTTCTAGATTCATGTTTAATAAAATATTTATGTGCCCTCTTGAAGAATGAAAGAGTATCATCAATTGTGGATTCAAGCACACTTTTTAGGGATTCAAAGGAGGTATATCATAGTCCTAGAGGAAAATCATAGAACTATCACTAGTGCACCAGGGTCGAATTCATTTAGATCAATTGATCTAAGAATAACACCTTCAAATATGAGTGAAAAGCACCAGACGGAGAGATCACTACAAATCAACAACTTTCTTTAAGTGGCCTATACTTGCAAGAAGTCCAAGAAACCCTAATAAATCAAGTATTAACTAGTGGACAAGATAAGGCATCACTAGAATGAATCCCAAATCATTATACATAATTGTTTATTTCTCCAAAGGCATATACCAAGGGTTTAGTCTAGAATACACATTTAGGGAAGGTATTGGCCTAATTTTGTACTCGTAATTTGAATAAAGGTATTTTTTTTCATACCAAGGATCATGAGATATTAAAAATTCATTGTAGTTGTGGATAGTGCTATTATAATTCTATGACCTGAATTAGCATATGTGCAGCTCGAATAATATATATTTTTGTTTGGACTTGCTTGAAGTGTTATGATTGACATGCTACTAGTTTGTAATTGAATGATATTTGTGATCTACCTATTGTTCAAACCTGAATATAGACATTTAAAAATGAGAATTGTTAGAGATCTACTAACAATACTTTTTAGTTGTATGATACTTGCAATTTATGCCAATCAACACACAATTATGTATTCATCTATTAGTTCTAGCTAGGAAACAATTCCTAATAGGAAAAAAGTAAGGAAAATAACTAGGGACATTACAAGTTTAAATTCAAGAATGAAGGAAAGGAAGTAGTTCTCAAATGAATTTGAAATGAAGCACCTAAATTTATCATTATTAAAAGAATAAAACAAATATTTAGAATGGGAGAAGTAGCTTTGACAACTAGTTTCTTGATTACACCTAGAAATTATTCCAAGAGCATGAAGGATACTTACCATATTGATATATAAGTTGTGTTGGACAAGCATATAAAGTAATTTCATGACATACCCCTAGGACTTCATCTTGATCAAGGGTTAAAGCACATCATTGACCTAGAAATGGGTGCAAAGTTGGTAATAACCACTCCTTATCGTCACCCCTTGATCCACAAGGAATAAATCGAGAAGGAGATAAAGGAGCTTTTTAATATATGCCATATCAAATTAAGTTCTAGTATATTCATGTTCTCAATAATCCTATTAAAGAAAAAATATAGGACCATATGAATGTGCATAAACTACTAGGAATTGAATAAGAAAATGATCGAGAATAGATATCCCATCCCCAAAATTGACGAGTTGATAAATAATCTTTGTGGAGAAATATTCTTATCAAAGATTGATTTGCACTCAAGTTACCATAAAATTTGGATTGGGTATGAAGATGTTCATAAGAATTCTTTCAGATATCACTATGGATATTTTAAATTTCCAGTCATACCCTTTGGCTTGAGAAATGCTCTGACATCTTTCCAATCATACATGACCAAGGTATTTAGCAATAAATTAAGGAATTTTATCTTATTTTTCTTTGATGACATCCTAATATACAAAAAGAATTGGGAGGAGCATGTAAAGTAATTGGATGAGATCTTGGGAATATTGGAGTAGCACTCATTCTTTGCCAAAAAATCAAAGTGTGAGTTTGGACTTCAAGAGATTTGTATTTGGGTCATGTCATCAATGAACAAGGGGTTCATGTGAACCAATAAAGATCAAATCTATCAAGTATTGGACACCCCCTAAGAATGTGTCATAGTTAAGGGGTTTCTTAATATTATGCAACTATTATTGAAATTTTATTAAGGGATTCTCCCAACTTATTATACCACTCACAGATTTGACCAAGATGGGAGTTTTCAAGTGGACAAATATAGAATACTAGGATTTTAACAAATTGAAAGAGGTGATTATTTTGTTTCCTATGCTTATTGTTCTGAGTTTCTCACTTCCTTTTGTATTAATGTGTGATTCCTCTATAGAAGGATTTGGAGCTATATTAATGTATTAGTAGCATCTCATTTCTTTGAAAAGTAAAAAACTAACAAAAACATAAAAGAAAATTTTCTATCTAGGATAAGGAGATGTTAGCAAGCATGCATGTCTTGGTGAAATTCAGACAATAATTGATTTATGGAAAATTTACGGTCAAGACAGGGCATAATAGTTATAAGTTCTTTCTTATTTATAACTTAAACGATAAACAACAAAAGATTGTAAACAAGATATAGGAATATGATTTTTATATTGAATATGTGAAAGGTAAGCATATTCTAGGTATCAATGCATTACCCAAGATGCTCATTTTTTGCTCCATTTCTAATATATCTACTGATTGGATCACATCCATCATAATTGAATATTCCAAGAATTATTTTCCACTAAGATGTTGGATGAAAGGGTACAAGATGATAAGTTCAAAGTGACGGGAGATCTAATCATGGATAAAGATAGAATATATCTAGTTCTAGAGTCAAAGATGGAAAAGATCTTGAAAGCCATACATGATACTCCAGTGGTTTGACATGTAGGATATTTCAAGACATACAAGAAAATCTAGGAGAGATTTTCCTAGAAAGGAATGAAGAAGGATGTGCTCAAAAGCGCTAAATAATGTGTCATATGTCAACAAAATAAGGTTGATAAAGTCTATCTTTTAGGTGTACTCCAACCATTACCTATTACAAAGAAAAATTGGGAAAGTACATTTCTATGGATTTTATCATGTGGTTACCTAAAGTGAATGGTTAAAAATGCATTTATGTGGTAGTTGATAGACTTATGAAATATGTGCATTTTTTATGTCATATCTTCATAATTCAAGGCTTCCCAACTTGTTGATTTATTTTTCAAGAAGGTATTCAAATTACATGGGTTGCCCAAAAATATTGTTAGTGATAGAGATAGTAGGTTTCTGAGTCAAATTTGGTAGGAACGCAACTTACTCCTAGTACAAGCTACCACCCCCAAATAGATGAGAAAACCTAGATCTCATCAATAAATGGATTAAGGAGGTATCTAATAAATTATGTTTCCAGACCACAATAATGTGGGATAAATGATTTCACTTGGGAGAGCACTGATATAACACTTCCCATCATATGTTCATATGTATATATCCTACAACTTTATATGGATATAATTCTTTAACATTTGTGGATATAGCAATCACATAAAATAGGGTACCCAAAGCAACATTTATGATTAAGTAAAGTCAAGAGATACAAAAATCTCTTAAGGATTATCTTTAGCATGCCCAAAATAAAAAAAAACCTCTACACCAACTAATGATGCACAAAATAATTATTTAAGGTTGGGGACATGGTCTACTTGAGGCTACAACCATACAAATAGTCTTCATTGAAGAAAATAGGAGCAAAAAAGATAAATCCAAGATTTAATGGCCCATATAAAATTGTAAGGAGGGTAGGAGAAGTAGCTTATGGTTTGGAACTATAAGAGAATAGTAGAATTCACAAAATCATCCATGTGTTGTGCCTCAAAATTATATTGGGCCCAAACATTGCACCTTCCAAAGAATTTCCACCTTTAGATGATGAAGGAAAACTCATTTTGATAACAAAATCTATCATGAATACTTAAATTTTGAGGAACTGAACCATTATAAAGTACCTGGTGTAATGGAAAGACCTATCAATCAAAGATGCTACATGGGGAGGAGCTGACATTTTGAAACATCCACAATTGAATTGAGGGTAATAAGTTTTAGGGAGGGTGGACTATCATGTCCCCTTTTTCAATAAGTCTTCATGATGTTTAGTAAACCCATTTCATATTCCTCGTGGGCTTAGGGAAATGAATTTATAACCTTCAAGTTTGTTATTTTTTTTTATTTCTTCAAAATGTGATCACTTAATGTATTTTTTATAAAGTGGGTGTTGAAAGTTGGGGTCTCTTGTAATTAAAACAACATTTTATTTAATCCCATATGTGGCATGGGAAGAGACATTTGAAATTTTGAAAAATAGTTTCTTTTTGAAGGGAAATTTGGGCACACAAGGTGACAATCTAAGCAAGGAATTTTTCCAAAGGATGTATGCTTGTTTTTATCACTTCATTCTATCAAATAGATTGGACATTTGGATCATCTATTGCTAGAGAATGGGAGATGGAAACCCCTTGATTTTCATCACTAAATTAGCTAGCGAAAACCCTTAATTCAAATTGGAGCAATCTCATTCAAGGATTGAACTTAGGCTTCATTATGGTAGACAACTAAGGATTTAAGGTTGAGTGGTAAAGGATTTGGAAGTTGCATGCATAGGACCCAATTATGAATTTACCATTGAGTTGGGTGACCATTTCAATGTTATAATTTTTATTATTGGTGGCTACCTCAACACCATTTCCTTTTATTTTATGGAAGCATGTTGAGCACCATATATAATAAATCAATTGCTAGATTATCGTGATATCTTATTTGGATCTTCAATTTCAGAAATATCTATAATTCTTGAACTGGAATAAATAATAGATTGAGTGGGCTATTGTGTTGATAGTTCATGAGTGTTATTTAATTGATGCAAATATATCTATTTTTTTTGGTAATCTAATCTTGAATTGTGACAAAAGGAATTCAATTATGAAGTATTGAAATCTATGAGAAGAATAATGTAATCAAATATTACTGTAGTTCCTCTCATACTATTTTCTTTGATGGACTAGCAGTTGATTTGTTTATAATGTTAGACTTATTGTTATGATGATGCCTTTGATGAGCATTACGTGATTGTTTTATCATGACTGTTGTGTGATTATCATGTGATTGATCTTATCCTAATTGCTATGTAATTGATTGTTATATGAGTTGACTTGATTACTTGGGGATGTTCTTACTGATGTGTTCGGGTGAAAGGGATAGTGTAGCATCATTCACTTGTGAGTACCCTGCGACGATGTGATTCATTTTCATAGTGTGTTTGTTTATATGGATATGTATTCCTTTTCACAGTGTGTTTATTTATATGGATATGTATATACATGACCATTTTTTGTGTTTAGGTTGCCGGTATTAGGCATCGACTCCACTTGAATTGACAGGTCTGAGCATGGCTCGAAACCCAATGGATCAGTTGATTGGAGATAGCACTTGGTCCCCTAACCTATCCATCATCCTCGAAGAGGATGAGTATCCAGTTGATACCTTATTAGTATTGTTAGTGGTCAGTCAGTGTTGCTTGAAGTTTTGTTTGTGACCTTGGTTAGTGGTCAAGTAATTGTTTTGGTATTTGGTTTATTTAAATTGAATTGTCTGATAATATACCCTTGGCTATTTTATGCTTTAAAATAAATTATTAAGTAAAAGGGTACCTTTGATAAATATATTTATAAATAATCATAGTTTATAATAAAATAAATTTGTAATGTAATATTAAAATAAATAATAATAATATAATAAATAAATAAAAGGTTATAAAGTTGGGTTATAAAATTAATTATATTATGTAAATAAATGGGGGTAAATGATTTTACCTATTTGAGTAAATTGGGCATCTATTGTAATTACGAATTTTAAATGAAATATTTTAATTGACTATTGATTTAATAAATTAAAAAAAAAGCTAACTATAATCTATTCAGGAGTTGGTTGGAATCCTCGTACAACCAACACCTTCTGCCTTCCTGGAAATGTGTTTGGCTTTGGGAGAATTTTGGGGGGTTTTGGGGGAAATAAGGTGGGGAGTACTATCTATAAATTTTATTCTATGTTGGAATAGTGTTTTGGGGATTTTGTATGGTTTGAAACATAATTGTCGGTCTAAAGAAATCCTGAGATAATTAATATTGCCTTCGATATTGATTGTTTCAGCTAGTTTCAGAAGTAATAAGGATTCTTATAGACTTTGAATGGGTAAAAAAAGGGATGATAATACTATTACTCAACCTGTCGCTACTACCTTGGAGATTATCAAAACCTACCTGAGTGAGATTTTCCAGATTGTCGTATCGTGGGGTGGTGGAAAATTCCATCACAAGGTACTGCATATTGACAAATGGAGAAGTTGATTGTTGGATAATGACTGTCATTTGACCCATCGATATAATTCCAAGTTATGTTGAACTTAGAATGCTTGCAGATTTTGGGTTGAATCTATTCTACATATTTCTGAGTATTGTGGAAGTCATGACTCCCAGCTAGACCGAAGCATGAAATTCCAAAACGCGGATATTCCTCAATGCCACCTACTGAACCTATTGTTATTCCCAGTGTTGTGGAAACACATATGTATGAGTACGTGGCCTACTATTACATTGTCGAATGGATGACAATATAATCAGGTAAGTCTCATGCTAGTGTTTACTCTCATGCCTTCCCTGTATCTTCTGAAATGAAGTACGAATATAGTTTGAGTTTCCCTTCTGGGCCACTTGTGTTAATGGAGTATTGTATAGTTGTAAAATTGGACCCCTTGCAATTTCACAGACATTCTTGCATATAATTTAGTGTCCACTCCCTTAGCATCTTGAATAGGCTCATTTTAGCCCCTGCATCAGCCTCTTTCCCTTCTCAGGATGCTCCAACACCCCTTTTCAGTAGCTACCATTGTGCGTCTGCTTTGCATCAAACTTTGTGCTTTTCCCATTTATTTTGTTTTGCAGTGTGATGTGTCCATACATTAGTGCGCCACACGGACGTCTACGCGTCGTGCTAGTGTCCTGCGACGTTTCAATGTTCAAATGATTGTTTTTGTGCATGTTTGCCACTTGTCACCTCTTGTCAGTGGTAATGGCTCGAGATACCTTGTAACCGCCCGTGAAGCTTCTTTTTGCTTCTCTTCTCTCCTTAAATGCTCTCTCTTCAATTCATTTAGGATCCCCCACTACTTCTGACTTCTCTCTAGCTATGGCTCCTACCTTTTCATCCTCTCCTGCTCTTGTTATTTTTCTTGCACAGCTCCATTGCTTGCTACAACAACATTCTCTAAAGCTCTCACAGTACCCTCCATAGCACTCTTAGCTCTTGCAGCTCCCTCTGTCTCCCTCTTTGGCTTCCTTAAGCCTCGCAGCTTCATCTCCTTCACTTCATGTTTGTGAGCATCTTGGGATTTGTCATATCCCCTATCATTTTGTGTCGTAGAAAAATGGCCCCTTGTTATTTCCATGGTCTTTTAGGTCTTATTTCATGGTGTTGGAACTATGTTGCTTTGATTTTATGTTGTAACATGGCTTGAACATGCTTATTTAGGTACTAAAACTCAAACAACGACGTCTTGTGAAGGTGTTGTGAAGTGTTGTAAGACATTTCTACATTCTTCCAGACTCTATTTAATGCATTTCACCTAAAAATCACCTTTTTATTCATTAAAAAGTCATATATTGAAGTGTTGTAAAGTCTTGTAACAAGTCTTCATGCTTTTCTAGGCACATCTTCACTATTTACACCTTTCTCATGCTTTATTTTGTCTTTTTATGCCCTCATATGCTTATATTAAGTGTATTTTTGGATCTTATCCTGACAAACAACATTAAACATAACATTTTTCTCGACACATGGTTTTAGGTCCTAGGTGGGACCCATTCGCCATGGGTGGCGAATGAGTCCCTCTTGGCCCCAAATTCAAAATATTTCAAATTTTCTTTCGGTATTTTATTCAAATTCACTTCATGTCAGCCTATTATGAGGTATGAATGGATAGTGTGGCACAAGAATTGTATAAATAAGCATTTTTCACCTCATTTTACATCTCCCACAATATCTCCTAAGTCATTCAAGTAATCCTCCAACATTCACATATCATATTCAAGCAATCTCAAGCACTTTCAAGCACTTTGGAGCAGCCATTGACATCAAGGATCTTGGTAAGTTAGTAACACTTTCATGTTGTTCATTTATCATTTCCTTTACATTTCATTCATTTCTATTGGGTTTGATTACCAAAGTGGGGTTTGACCAAGGCAAACCCCTATTCACTAACCCCTCAACATTTTTCCCCTTTTTGCACGTGTATTTGCAGCCTTGTTTTATAGATTTAACAAGTTTAAAGGTGTTGAAAAGTGGAAATTAAGTCAACTAGGCTCTTCAAGTCAACTAATCATCTGTTCAATCATTTTGAGTGTTTTTTGTCTGTTTCCTACAAAACTGACCCCGACAACTCGACATTCAGACATCTCCAAATCTGGTGTAGTAGAGTTGCCTCCTGATTTTCTAGAAATCTTGGGGAGGATTTATTTTCCGCTCTTCGTGAATGAGTCCCACTTGAAATCTGAAAAGTTGTATTTTGTCATATTCCAGATCCTGACTGTCAAAAATCAATTCCTGACACTTTTTCACCAGTTGGAGGACTGATTCGCCACCCTTAGCGAATGAGTCCCACTGTGAAAAATCACTAAAATCCATCAAAATTCTAGACACTCCAGAAAGCTCACACTTCATCTAGGTGCACTCATATTTACCCCTGTACCTTTTGTTCTGCATAATTTCTTCATTTTCACAGTTGTTTGCATATCACAATGTGTTTTCAAACATAGCTTAAATTACACTTTTGCATTCATTCTAGATCATCTTAATCAGTCAATTGCATTTAGTTAAGATCATTTACATCATATCACATTGCATGCATCCTAATTTGAGTGTTACATAAGAGTTTTTGGATCTAATCTCTCTCCTTTTAGGTGAAAAACCCTATAAGAGTTAGAGAGTCCATTGGGTCCAAAAATCTGTCACGTTTTGGTGAACCCGATGTTTGAACATTTTAAACTTTTGATTGCATTCATATCTTGCATCCTCGTTTCCATTTGCATTAGCATTCAATTAGGACATTGATTTGTTATTGCATTCTAGGACCTTTCATTTTGCATTAGTGAAACATTCATTTAGTTTTCATTTTTGCATTGAATTTCATTGAAAAAAGTGAAAATATGCATTCTGCATCTGTATTTGCATTTTGTAGCACATTTAAATCATCCTTAAAATTCTGAAAAAAAAAATAAAAAATTTGTATCCTGGGACTCATTCGCCACCCAGGGCGACAATCCCTCTGTACATTTTAAACAATAGTTCTGTGTTTTTTCTAGCATTTTTTTGCATTTTTGTTTTCTGTATTTGCATCTCTATTACATTTAGCATATTTTCTATTATTGGCATTTCCAATTCTTAGATTAGCTTGAATTTTCATACACCCTTCCTTTGTGGTACTTGCATGAGTGTTTGGTGCCCTATTGATAATACTTTAGTGAAAAGAAGTTCTAGACTCATGGCATCTCGCAATAGCATTTTTGTTGTGGACCTTGGGATCTCATGAGCTCCTACTCCTAGTATGGACAATGGTGCATTAGCCCCTAACAATACCACTCCCATGCCTTCCCCATTCCATCCTATGCATGTTGGCAATCAAAACAAATCCCTCCCGCAAGAAAAGGTTATTAATATTGATGACGACTTTGCACATTTACAACAAGACTTGTCACTTGAAAACATTTCTACCACTACTATACCTACCATTGAGAACCTTCATCGCTTAATTGAGAGTGATGACAGCTTGCAAGTGCTGAAAAAAATTGTCGAGATTTACAATAAACATGCCTCTTCCAATACTTAATCCGCAAACATTCATGTAAGCCAAGGATCACCTCAAGTTCCCCCCCCTTCAACTATAACTTCCATACCAACTTACACCAATCTGCAAGTCCACACAACTATGCATCAACCTAATTATGTGGCTACTTCTTTCTTGATTTCCACTAGCATTCCTACTTCTTTTGTGGTATCACAAGCTCCTTCCACCACTTTCACACCCCTTAGCATTCCTTTCATCTCCCCTAACATCACCTACACTCCATCACCATTTTCCCTCCCACCTCAACCTAATTATCCTAATCCTTTTATGACACAACTCCTTAACACTGTTTCATCCATGCAATACCAACTTGCCACCATTAGTCAAGGTCAAACCGCTCCACCCACATATCTTGTCTATAGTAGCCCCTTATCATTAGAAATCTTATGTACCCCGATGCCACAAGGGATATAAATGTCAAGGTTTGAGAAATATAGAGGAAAAGGAGACCCTATCAATCATCTCAATGCTTTTACTGCCTTGTGTTGTGATTTTGTCCTTGACGATAAAATTTTAGCAAAGCTTTTTCCAAGGACCTTCAAGGATACTACTTTAGAATGGTTTTCCAACTTTCCCAATCATTCCATCTGTTCATTTCATGAACTAGTGGAAGCTTTCATTAATCACTTTCAAGTTCACATGATGCCTAAAAAGACAATGGCTGACCTTATGCGATGTAGACAAAATACTGATGAAAAAAGTGACAGATTTCATCTCCTGTTACCAATCCTTATACACTCAAGTTGATGTCAAAATTCCCGATGCACATCTGCAGAAGATGTTTATTGAGAATTTTCACACTAACCTTCAAGACAAACTTACCATGATGAAATTCCCTTCATTCATGCATTTTTGTACAACCTTATGTGATTATCAAAATTCGGTTTCAAGTTGTGAGTCCAAATCCACTTCTAGTCGAGTTGACAAACCTGAACATAACAATCAAAACCAACTCAACACACAAAATTTCTACAAACCTAACCGAGGATTTTTATAGTTTAATCCACCTCCTTCACCCCAACAACAACCAGCTCCACAAGTTCAAAACTCAATGGCCGCTTCTACGACAACCGCGACTTATCATTATGGTGATCTAAACAAACACTTCACCCCTTTACCCGACACCCTCCATCATAAAATGAACCAATTAATCCAAAAATGCATGCTTACCTTACCACTTGTTCGGCCACTTGATCCTAATCAACCCTTACCACCTACCTTCAAACCTAATGCTTATTGTCATTTTCATCATCAAAATGGCCACGACACTGAACATTGCAAGTGTCTTAAGCATTTAGTTCAAGACCTCATTGATTCAGGAGAATTGACCATTGTGGGTGTTAATGATCAAGGCAATAAGTCTTTTGCACCCCCTAACCAAAATATCCAAACTTTCACCAACCCTATGCCTAAACACACTACCTCATTTGTCAAGGCTAGTGAACCTTCAAAGCCTGATGTAATGACTGTTGATACACGCAATGAACAACCTGATACACATCATATTGTTACCCAAGCTAGTCCTGTGGATAAACTTGTAGCTACAATAGATGTTATCCCTCGCAAGGGCCAAACCATTAAATCTCTTGATATTACTTTTTCTGCTAAAGAAATACTACAAAAGCTTCCTGATGGTCCTCTCTACATAGCTGACAGAATCTATGATAAACCTACTAATGGGATATTAATAGATCCCGCTTGTGGTGAGAACATGATCACAAAGGAATTTCTAGTATTACATGATCTATATCAAGATGACTATAATACACCAACTGCATAGATTAAAACACATCATGGTTTTGCATGCCCTATGATTGGATCGATCATGCTACCTTTGCAAATAGGACCTAAGACTTTGGATGTAACATTTTCTATTATTCCACAATCTAACCAATTTCATTTGTGGCTAGGCCTTCCTTGGCTTCGCTCAATGAAAGTGGTCCCATTAGTTGTTCATAAGTGCTTAAAGTTTCCACATGGCAACGAGGTATTCACAGTACACCATAGTGGCTTTAATCCTTTATCTTCCAAAGGTAACTTTTCATTAGAAGCCTTTTGGCTTACACCCATGGAACCTATCACCCCTCAAAAGGACTTCTTTTACATTGCTTACCAAAAGTTTAAAGCCAAAAAGATTGTTGAATTATCTCTTCGTAACACATCTTCCTCCACTCCCACCCATCCTATCCTAGATGAAACCATGATTACACTTGAAACTGATATTGAAAAAACCACCACAAATCCTAAACAAATTCCTATAGACTCTTCCCCACCATCATTTAAACGACCAAGGGAACCTGACACAAACCCTACTCAGCCTCCTCGAACCAAACAAGTGTACAATGAAAAATAGTGATTGATCTCTCCTCTTCGGTTTCTTCTATTCTTCCCTCTTCAGAAGTAGAAGAACCTATGTCAACCCAATCTACTCTTACACCCCAACAACTCCAAAATAGAATTAAATGGAAGCATGATGCTAGGGAATGAAGCCATCGTCGTCGTCTCCTTGCTCATCAATCTCACATAGCAGACAATAACGACAATCAACCTTTAACTTTGATAGAAGTAATAGATAACCACCCTCCTCCTAACCTACCACAATATAATCCAATACAAACATCGCAACAAATTGAACCAATCCAACAACCAACACTCTTGCTACATCCATCCTTAGAAATCACCCTTTTTCCTCCTATTGTCATTAATCTTGATAATGATGATGATGGTGATGACGATGCGGAAATTTCCAAAATCGATGGAGAAGGGAATAATGATTTAAAATCTTTATTTTCATCTACAATGAGCTTAAATGATACATCCTCTCCACCAAGTGAAGAACATGGTACAACCCCTAGTTCGGAACTTGTGATTCCTCCTTTGGACAACCAACTACCTTCGCATTATAATGAGCATGATTGGGAGGCGGATGACTTGTTAGATGACTTGCATTTTCCTAGCTAGTCTTTTATCTTTCTTTCTTTCTTCTTTTCTTTTCATGTGTGTATCGTGTTCCCCTGTATCATGTGTTTGATGTCTCCTCTCTTTGTCCACTTCTTCTATTCGTACCTTTATTCTTTTATTTGTCATGCTTTGTTTTGTGTTTTTCCTTTTGGGGATGACACAAAGCGTTGAGATGCCCTATGTCTCTTCCATGTTGACCCAAACGGTCCTTGTCTTTTTCGTTTATTTTTTGTGTTTTTCCTTTTGGGGATGATGCAAGGCATTGAGATCGAAATGTCTCCTTCATGTTGACCCAAAATCCTTTTTCATTTTCTTTTTCTTTTTTGTTTTCTTTTCGCTCATTTTTTTCCTTTTGGGGACGATGCAAGGCATTGAGACCGCAATGTCTCTTCCATGTTGACTCAAAATGGACTTTGTTTTTCCTTTATTTTCACTCTCTTTGTGTCATTCTTCCAATTCTATGTGTATTTGGGGAATGATGACAATTCCGCACTCTTTCATAAAAACATTGCAGCAACGAGCATACTGACCCCAAATCCATAGATCCCTTATGTGTTTGGTGTACTTTCTTTTCTAGGGGGAAACTCCCTTCTTTATTTTTCTTTTATTTTTCCTTGACATGACATAGCCTAACTTCAAAACATATGACTTGGCATAGAGCTTTCTACATTGGCTCTCATGTCTTGTTTTCTTTTTGCATTTTTCTTTTCTTCTCTACTTTAAAGTAATTGCTCACAGAACAATGTGTCGCAATTCCTTTAAATTGGGGGGCATACATTACCATTATTTCATTGTACATTCATGCTTCTTAGTGTAGACTTGTCATTTACGTGATGCATTTTTCACTTTGTGGATGACATTGGGTGTGATGTCCTTCATAAGTGTGATCTATCTAAGAATATTACATTCCTCTTTATGGTTTGATGTGACGCACTACATCTCCTAAGCTATGAATGTACTATTCTTTGATTGGTCCTCTCTTGGAGACATTAGACACAATGTTCCCTAGGTGACTGACCTTGCATAAACCGAACAAGACTCCTTTGAACAATCTTTCACATTACATTTTTTCATTTTTTGCATTGTTGTATTTCTTGGCCACCTTGCATAACACAACTTGCATGCCTATAGTGTCATATTGTTTAAAACTTAACACTTGCATTTCCTTTCTCTTTGTGGCACCTTGTTAAAGTTATCAAACTGGTATAGCTTTGGCATGGTTGAGTGGGAAGCCCAACTAGCGGCATGACTTTTCCCCATAGCCACTTTTGTGTTTGTGAGTGCATACCAACTAGCGTATGTATCTTACTTCTTTTGGGCTTTCTCACCCTGCAGACAACTAGTTCTGTGGCCCCAAGGTGAGTATACAGTTGGGCCTTCTCACCTCGTGGAAAACCTAAATTTATGTGGCCCAAGAGTGAGTACACATTATCTTTTTCAAACAATCAGCCTATATCTTGTTTCACAAGTAGTTGGATTGATGATCGAAGCTTCACTCAATTCTTTTCAACACTTTTGTGTTCCTTTGTCCTTATGCTTAGTTTTCATGGGATCTTCATCTTGGGGACTTGATCATCCCTCTAGATTGTTGCATTCCATCTTTCTAACATAAGTGCATTCAAACCTTTCCATCGATGTTCATGGCTACTTTAGTGTGAGGAAGAAATTTCATCCTCTCACTAAAGTGGGGGCTAAATGTGTCGTAGAAAAATGGCCCCTTGTCATTTTCATGGTCTTTTAGGTCTTGTTTCATGGTGTTGGAACTATGTTGCTTTGATTTTATGTTGTAACATGGCTTGAACATGCTTATTTAGGTACTAAAACTCAAATAACAATGTCTTGTGAAGGTGTTGTGAAGTGTTGTAAGACATTTCTACATTCTTCTAGACTCTATTTAATGCATTTCACCTAAAAATCACCTTTTTATTCATCAACAAGTCCTATATTGAAGTGTTGTAAAGTCTTGTAACAAGTCTTCATGCTTTTCTAGGCACATCTTCACTATTTACACCTTTCTCATGCGTTATGCCCTTATATGCTTATATTAAGTGTACTTTTGGATCTTATCCTGACAAACAACATTAAACATAACACTTTTCCCAACACATGGTTTTAGGTCCTAGGTGCGACCCATTCGCCATGGGTGGTGAATGAGTCCCTCTTGGCCCCAAAATCAAAATATTTTAAATTTTCTTTCGGTATTTTATTCAAATTCACTTCATGTCATCCTGTGATGAGGTATGAACAGATAGTAAGGCACAAGAATTGTATAAATAAGTGTTTTTCACCTCATTTTACATCTCCCACAATATCTCCTAAGTCATTCAAGCAATCCTCCAACATTCACATATCATATTCAAGCAATCTCAAGCACTTTCAAGCACTTTGGAGCAGCCATTGACATCAAGGATCTTGGTAAGTTAGTAACTCTTTCATGTTGTTCATTTATCATTTCATTCATTTCTATTGGGTTTGATTACCAAAGTGGTGTTTGACCAAGGCAAACCCCTATTCACTAACCCCTTAACATGTTTCCCCTTTTGCATGTGTATTTGCAGCCTTGTTTTGTAGATTTAACAGGTTTAAAGGTGTTGAAAAGTGGAAATTAAGTCAACTAGGCTCTTCAAGTCAACTTATCATCCTTTCAAGCATTTTGAGTGTTTTCTATCTGTTTCTTGCAGAACTGACCCCGACAACCCGACATTCAGACATCTCCAAATCTAGTGTAGCAGAGTTGCCTCCTGATTTTCCAGAAATCTTCGGGAGGACTGATTCACGACCCTTGGTGAATGAGTCCCACTTGAAATCTGAAAATCTGTAGTTTGTCAAATTTTGGATCTCGACTGTCAGAAATCAATTCCCGACACTTTTTCACTAGTTGGAGGACTGATTCGCCACCCTTGGCGAATGAGTCCCACTGTGAAAAATTAGTAAAATCCATCTGCATTCCAGACACTCCAGAAAGATCATACTTCATCTAGGTGCACTCAGATTTACCCCTGTACCTTTTGTTCTCATAATTTCTTCATTTTCATAGTTGTTTGCATATCACAATGTGTTTTCAAACATAGCTTAAATTACACTTTTGCATTCAGTTTAGATCATCTTAACCAATCAATTTCATTTAGTTAAGATCATTTACATCATATCACATTGCATACATCCTAATTTGAGTGTTACATAAGCATTTTTGGATCTAATCTCTCTCCTTTTAGGTGAAAAACCCTATAAGAGTTAGAGAGTCCATTGAGTCCAAAAATCTATCACACATTTGTATGCTTGCTTCATGATACAGGTTCTCCTCCTTGAGAAGTGATTGCTTTTATCACTCATACTTGGTGGTGTAGGTTCTACTCTTGAAGCGGGTTTTTCTTTCACCACACGCTTTGTTCATTTCTCTCTATCTATTTGGTTGTTTCTGGAGGTGGGAACACCAAAATGGGAGTTTGACTGAGGCAAACCCCTATACATTCCCAAAAATTTCTCCAGATCTTATGCATGCAGGTTTTGAATATATTCACATGCTAGAGGCTTCATCACTTGTGTTGTTGTGAGCACTTTCTTTCTTCTCCTTATCTCTTATCATTTCTACTTCACTTTTATTTCAGTTATGTTATATTCTATTGCTTTCTCACGTTCTTAGCAATCGGAGTAGAAGTAGTCATTTAGCTATTTTTTGTGATAAACTCAATTTCTAGTTCATATGAGATGCCAGTGTGCCATGTTGTCGTCCTTATGCGCTAACGTCCTTTGGCCGAAAGCTTGTCAGTTCGTCTAGAGAATCTCTATGATCTGCTCTTTCTGATTCTAGAACTTTCACATTGTTCCTTGAGGTAGTTTAGGGCAGTTCGCCTCGTGAGGCTCTCTGAATGAAGAGAACTCATGAGTAGTGAATCCCCCTTCTCTACATTTTGGTGAACCTTACGTGAAGAGGAAAACTAGGAATTTGTTTTCCCCTACTTGTCAGGTTCATAACTTTTGACTCGGTGCTCGAAATTTAGAACCGTTTGCATCGTTGGAAAGGTATCCTAGAGAAAAACTAAATTTTAAGGATTGATGCAAGTTCTGACCTCAAATTTCACTCCAAAGACCTCCGAAAATGCAAATTACTAGAGCCTAGAAAATACCAAAAAAATATGAAAAATTAGATTTTTGGTTTTTCTTAGTTATGTCATCAACCAACTTGTTTATTCATTATTTATCATTTTCAAAATGAATTTAGTATCTTCTTTTATCAATTCAATATCTGATTTTATTCAAAGCATTAATGATATTCCATTTCATACATGTGATAGTGACTTGGATTTTCCCATGTCACTTTGTATCTTTGATCCTTCTCATGAGATTCCTCTTGCTTTGAAGGATATCTTGTTGCAAGAAGATGAAATAATTGATACCTTTCTTAATGTTACTCTACCTTCCCTTCATTCCAATGCACTCTCTCCTAGAGATGATGCATTTTTGAATGAAAAAACTCCTCTCCATTCTGATGCACTCTCTTCTAGGGGCGTTGCATTGGTAAATGATGAATCTCATCTTTGTTTTGATGTACTCTCTTCTAGAGATGATGCATTAGCAATTGATGAACCTCCTTCCACATCTGATTCTCCTTGGATTGATGTTGAAAATATTTCTTCAAATAATTATTCCACTAGTTGTGATGATTCTGTAAATGTAATCTATGTCTTTGTTTCCCCTCAAAGGCCTAAGAGACCGGTCATTTATTTGACTCCAGCTAGTTCTTCTCCTAAAAGGATTTTTCTATTGATGGTGTTCCATTTGATGATGATTCTCTCCTAACCTTTGTATGGCTCCCTCTTATAGAGCGGTAGCCCATACTTATGATATTAAAATGAATAAACAACCAAGCCTTCTCCAAGCTCCTAAACCTACAACTAAAGCACCCGGTGATTACGATCTTGTCAAGAAACCTCAGGTTACTTCAGCTAAGATCTCACTATGGGACTTGCTTCAATCTACTCCAATTTATCAAGGTATGCTTCAGGAAGCCTTGCAAAAGACCCTCTTGCCTTCTTCTGCTAGGCCAGCAGATGCTGATACATTGATAGCTCATATTCGTGCGAATTCACCAAATATTACGTTCTATCCAGGCAAGAGCTCCTGCCTCCAGAAGTACAGAAGCAAGTGAACCCTCTAATGATTGTAGTCAACATTAATAATATTGGCACTAGAAGTACTCTCATTGACGCTTGTTCGATGCTCAACGTGTGTAGCATTGATCTACTACCTAAGATTAATATTGATTCATCTTTTCTTAATGCTTCTTCTATTGTTATTCATGGGTTCGATAATGTTGGTAGACAAGCTCTAGGTTTAATAGTATTACCTTTACAGCTTGGACCCATTACCGTACCTACCCTTGTATATGTTACGTCAAAAAAATTACCATACAACCATCTTCTTGGTAGACTGTGGATTCATGCTATGGGTGCAGTCTCGTCTACCTTGCATAAATCTATTAAGTTCATTTGCAATAATCAAGTAGTCACAGTCAAGGCTGACCCTAATGTTATGCACTTATGTGAGATGGAAACTGTTGGTCAGGTTTCAGTTGTGCCTACTCTTATTCCTTCAGTTTCTTCCAATGTGTCGATGTTTACTCCAGCAGTACCTACTACGAAGGATACTCTTGAGATAGATGTCGCTAAGGAAGATCCTTTTGAAGCAAGAAATCTCAAGTCTACTCCTACCTCTTCTCAAAAGAATGCATGTCTTGGTGATGATTGGGGTTCCTGACTTTACAGACTCCTTCAGTGGGGAACATAAAGTCAACCCAATCCACTTATCTCTTCCGATAACATCATCCAAACCCACTATCAAAGATGATTATTCTTCTATATCATCGGATAATGTGAGCAATAGTTGTAATATCCTTAATGTTGATCCTCCTCCTTCTGAGGAAGATGGTCGCGCTTCTATTAAAGAGGTTAATGTTGGCAGTCCTATCAAGAAGCATGATGGAAATCCCATAGAAGAGTGCAATCCCCGTTGTTGGAATAACGCTCTCTATGGAGATCCCCCTCTGTTGTCTTCTATCTTTGTGCCTTCTTGTGGGTAGTCTAAATTTTCTCCATAAGAGAAAGGGTTGCTTCCTGATCCTCATTCTTTGTCTGAGAGAGAGAATATCTTGTTGAGGCTTCTAAAATCCCACTTAATTACTCTTCATTCTCCTACACGTAAGAAATTTCATAATCATGATAAAGAAAAACATCCTTTATGTGCATACCATCGAGTGCTTGGCCATTCCACTAGTGAATGTAAAGCCTTGAAGGATAAAATACAACAACTTCATCATTTAGGTGCCATCACTCATTTATTTTCTAATTCACCTACCTCTTTTTCAAATGACAAGTGATATCGAGGTTTACCTCTATCCTGCATGTTCTAAGTATCTTGCATGGTTCTCCTCCCCTATATGTTGGGGGCAATGATAACTTATTCTGGAGGTGTGTGTCCTTCTTAAGGACCCCTCTCTTCTCTATGTCTTTCAAATGAAGCATCCCTCGAGTGGACCCCTTTCTCTCTTGAAGGGTTCTCGAGGGATCCCCTTTGAAATATTTTCTCTAAAATGAATTGTATGGCATCTAGCTTGGGGACAGCCTGACTAGACCCCACTTTTCAAACATCGCGTTACTTGAGTGGACCCCTTTTCTTTTGAAGGGTTCCTAAAGGATCCATTTGATAGCCTTCAAATTTTTTGATGGTTTTCCTAACTTTCCACTTAATTGCTTGCATGGTCGCTTTCTGACATGTGTTATCTGCGGGTAGACATGTCACTTTGTAGGTGTTCCTATGAAGTTGCTTCTCAACTATGCGGAATCCCCTTTGGTTTCCTCCATGTGAGAGATCTTGGGGGATACCTCCCTATAGGTCTGTGGGTTTGTAGGGTGTATCTTTTGAGCTTCCTCCATGTGAGATATCTTGTGGGTCACTCCCCTACAAGTCTGCGGGTCTGTAGGGTGCTTTCTTTGGGTTTCCTCCATGTGAGAGATCTTAGGGGATACCTCCCTGAAGGTTTGCGGGTCTGTAGGGTGATTTCTCATATTCCTCCATGTGAGAGATCTTGGGGGATGCTTCCTTGTAGGTATGTGGGTCTGTGAGGAACTTTTATGATGTTTCCTTCATGTGAGAGATCTTGGAGGCAACCTTCCTTGCAAGTCTACGGGCCTATAAGGTGCATACTTCAAGGGGCTTCCTTCATGTGAGAGATCTTGGGGGCTACCTCCTTGCAAGTCTGTGGGCCTCTGAGACACTTCCATCATTGGTTTGTGGGCCTTCAATGCACTTCTTTCAAACCTCCTCAGGAGAGAGTACCTATAGAGCCATCTCTCTTGGAATTTTCATTACTCCTTCTCGCTCTCTCTTGAGCCTTTTCGCTTCTCTTCTCTTCTCAATTGTATATACCAAATCGAAGATCTACATCTTCTTCATCCTGAGTATATTCCCTTCTTCTCTTTGTTCTAGAATTCTTCTATGTGTTATTTCTTAATTTGGGGACGATGCATAGTACTGAGACAACCCTCTACATCAAGGTCCCTTTCACTTTGCTGACTCAAATCCTTTAGCTTTTTGCATTCTAACATTGTTGTCTCGTGCAGGTTTTCCTTGTCTAATGCATTTGTTTTACAGGTCTTCAGCCTGGGGGCATGCTTCCATGGTTCAAAGAGTTATTTTCTTCCTCTACAGTATCCTTTTGGCATATGGTGCTATTTATGTTTAGTATATTTCCTTTAGCGTGCATATTAGCATAGATTCATATGCCCGCTAAAGTGGGGGAAAAATGTATAGTCGTAAAATTTCACCCCTTGCAATTTCACATACATTCTTGCATCTGATTTAGTGTCCACTCCCTTAGCATCTTGATTAGGCTCATTTTAGCCCCTGCATCAGCCTATTTCCCTTCTTAGGATGCTCCAGCACCCCTTTTCAGCAACTACCCTTGTGCGCCTGCTTTGCATCAAAATATGTCCTTTTCCCATTCATGTTGTTTTGTAGTGTAATGTGTCCGGACATTAGCATGCCACATGAATGTCTATGTGCCATACTAACGTCATGTGGAATTTCAACATTCAAATGATTGTTTCCATGCATGTTTGCCACTTGTCACCTCCTTTGGTCGGTGGTAATGGCTCGATATGCCTTGTAACCACCCGGGAAGCTTCTTTTTGCTTCTCTTCTCTCCTTAAATGCTCTCTTCAATTCATTTTGGATCCCCCACTACTTCTGACTTCTCTCTAACTTTCGCTCCTGCCTTTTCATCCTCTCTTGCTCTTGTTATTTTGCTTGCACGGATCCATTGCTTGTTACAACAACATTCTCTAAAGCTCTCACAGCTCCCTCCATAGCACTCTTGGCTCTTGCAGCTCCCTTTGTCTCCCTCTTTGGATTCCTTAAGCCTCATTGCTTCATCTCCTTCACTTCATGCTTGTGAGCATCTTGAGATTTGTCATATCCCCTGTCATTTGCATCCTTACTTCATGATACAAGTTCTCCTCCTCGAGCGGGATTGCTTTTATCACTCATACTTGGTGGTGCGGGTTCTACTCCTAAAGTGGGTTTTTCTTTAACCACACGCTTTTTTCATTTCTCTCTATCTATTTGGTTGTCCATGGAGATGGGAACACCAAAATAGGGGTTTGACTAAGGAAAACCCCTATACAGCCCCAATACTTTCTCCAGATCTTATGCATGCAAGTTTTAAAGATATTCACGTGTTGGAGGCTTCATCACTTGCATGGTTCTGAGCATTTTATTTCTTCTCCTTATCTCTATCATTTCTACTTCACTTTTATTTCAGTTTTGTTATATTCTATTGCTTTCTCATGTTCCAAGATTTCTTAGCAATCGAAATAGAAGTAGTCATTTAGCTATGTTCTGTGATAAACTCACTTTTTGGTTCGTACAAGACGTCAGCATGCCTTTGAGACACCATCGTGCCTCTGAGATTCCATCGCACCACGTTGTCATCCTTATCCCACCCTGACATCCTTTAACTGAAAGCTTGTCAGTTCATCTAGAAAATCTCTATGATCTGCTCTTTCTGATTCTAGACTTTCACATTGTTCCTTGAGGTAGTTTAGGGAAGTTCACCCCGTGAGGCTCTCTAAATGAAGATAACTCGTGAGTAGTGAATCCCCCTTCTCTACATGTATAAACTATAAATTCTGGTAAGTATTCTGTCTGATTTTAGCCACCACATTTAAGTCATGGAATCATTGTAATAAATTGTTCTTCATTCTTCTCTAGTATGCAACATTATTCTTTATGCAATACTTTAATCAGTTCAAAAATTGTTCAATTGGAATTTGTACCTTGTTACTCCTAATTGGGTTTGTTTGATTCGGAAAGAAAAAAGGTCAATCGCTAGCTTACATTACTAGGTGTCTTCGACGTAGATTTTATCTCTGAGGGGTATTTATGCTCCTAAATTTACTGGATTGAAACTTCGGTTTTTTTTTCCTGCGTGTGATGATTTTTAGTTCCTCCAATTTTTTTTTGTTTCATGTCTTCTTTCGTTGCAAATAGCCTCTCTCTCTGTGATGTATCCAAGTGAGCTTCGAAACAAGAATTTTAGGACTCGTTCCTTGGTATTGCTCTAACCTATATCATTTCCCTTCTCTTATTTTTTGTAGTCTTTCCCCTTCTCTTGGATCGCTCATGCCATTCATTTGTCTTATATCAACTTCCTCTAGATGTGTTTTTAGGAATGAATGTTCCAAATATTTTTTCCTTTGAGTTTGATTGTCTCACCAAAGCTCAGCCTATTTTTTTGTATTTTTGCATGCTCGGCCTTTAATTCGCCTTGTTATATACATTCATTTATTTTCATTTTGACTGCATATAATATCTCCACTTGAACAATATTAATTGATTTAACAATTTTTCTTTTTCAGTATCATGTAGTCGTTCAGTAACCTAGAAGGATTAAATAGTGTTGTGACTCCATCACATGGTAATTCAAGCGAAACACCCCCTTCTTCTAGTTTATGGAAGAATTCCATATGCTTAAGCGACACAAGAAAAACAAAACTACATGAATGCCCTATAAAGTCGTCACTTTATGTCAAACATGTGTCACAATAATCAGAATGCTCTAATGGTCTCCCTAGCATTGTTGATGGGCTTACCAAAAAGGCTAATCACCATCTAGTGAAAAGAACCTTAGCTATCACCACTCTTAAAATCATCCTTGAGGAGGATATCTGATGTCTCGAAAGCAGTTATTCCTAGAATTTAATGCCACTATCACTTTTAATGAATACACTTCAATTGTTGTGCAAATGTGGTGAAAGTTCAGTATGGTCTGCAGCCAAACTCAGCTTAAATCCAAACCATGTTTGGCATTTTCTATTAAATAATATAGCTTTCACTACTAGAAATTCCATATCAAGAATAAACCACCATTCGGCAAAACATATTTTATTTTGCATCTTCATCAATACATTTTGTTTACAAGGGAGAAGGAAAAGTAGGAATGAAACATCTAAGCTGAAAATTTGTAATTAGCTCTATCAACTTAACTAAAATATTTTGCATTCCACGTTATTCTATTTATAAAATGACAAATCCCAGTTCTACTTTTATAACAGGAACATCCATTAGAAAAGAAAAAAAATCAAAGGGGAGAATTATTAGTAGTTCCATTAAAATTACTATTTTGAGTGTTTATGTTGACTATTAGGTAGCTAGAAAGCAACTATTATTTAGAAGTGATAAATCTATTATCATTCGCATGATTTATGCTTGATTCAATTTCTTGTACAATTTAAGGGTGATCTCACAATACTGGTTTACAATTTTTGGCCAAACTGGACACTAAAATAATATTTTCTAACTAAATCTTCACTTTCGGGCACCTATAGCGGCTAAACCATGAGGAATTTCAAGATGATGCAAACTAGAGTTTTGTGACATTTTGTGTGTAGATTCTAAAATTTTTTTTTTCAAAATTTTTGGAACCAGATTGCACCTCTTTTTCCATCTCCCTCGAAAACTAGTTTTTTTTAGAAAACAGAATTTTTAAGGAGTGACCTTCACCGTATAACGCATAACTTTTTTCTCATGAAGGATAAAATTCTAATTCTTTCGAATTTAGATTTGAAACTCTAATATCTAGTGCTTCCACTTGGTTAGATAGTGTTTTATTGAATATTTTTTCCTTAATCATTGTAATCAAACCAATTACAATTCAGACATAGGTGGACCGTATAACACGTAACTTTTTTGTATGTATCGAAATTCTTTTTTTTTTTGTTGGATCAAGGACTTCAATATCTGGTGCACTCATATTTTTCAAAAAAAAATTGATGATCTTCTATTTTTCCACATGTGTAGAATAGAGATTTTCATTTTGGGTGAAAAACCTATGTTTAATAAAACTAAAAAAACAAATAGATAATAAAACCAAAACATATTAAAATTATAGTCGTTGGATAGCTCATTTTGAGGACTACCTGATTCTAGTTGGTTTCGTGAAGTCTCCTCCATTTTCATCCTCAACCTAAGCTTTGAAGGGAAAAAATTCAATTTTTTTTTCCAGAAAGCAGGGAAGTGGGAAAAGGGGGGTTCGCTCGAACCAGGAGAGGTTTGAGTGAATCCCCTTTCAAAAAGGGGATTGCATTGGATTTTTTGGCGGGATGCATTGAATAGGTTCGAGTGAACCCTCTTTTGGTTTGTTCAAACCATTGAGTTCGTTCGAACCCCAAGAATGAATTTTTTTGGCATGGAGTCATTTTTTGTTAGTTTTCCTTCCTCATTCGAATTGTAAACCACTTTTGTGGGTTTGCCCGAAATCCAATTAGAAACGGATAAGCTTCCACATTGTTTGTTATTAAATGTTATGTATAGATTTTGCAACGATAGTCTAGTTATTTGTCTCTTACAAACTGGTACATTAACGAAATAGTTTCCAGTTATAAGTAATGCAATAGTCTTGCATTGTCTATAAAAAAATATATAATAGGTGCTAACTTATAAAATGGACATTCTTAATTTTCCTCTTTTAAAATGACAGGGTTTTGTTGAGTGTTATGAATGTAGGTTTATGATATGTAGGGTTTGTTAGTAAGAAGTCCACAACTATCACTACAAAAAATCCCTGCAATTAGCTCCCTTTTTTGCTTCCACCCATTGTTTTAATGTATTTTTCTCTATTTTTTGGGAAAAGTTAGTGCTATTTTTTGGGATGGTGCTATTTTTGGCATTTTTTGCACCAACAAGAACAAGCAAGTGCTAATTCAGGCACCAATTAGCACCGTAATTTGCACCAAAATTAGTGTCATAATTAGCGCCAATAGTAATTCCTAGTGTTGGGCCCATATTAACACCTATATTAATGCCAAGATTAGCGCCAAAAATGACGCCTATGATAACACCCATATTAGCGCCTAATGTAACGCCTATTTTAGCACCTACTTTACAGCTTGTTTTAGCGCCTAATGTAGCACCTCATTTAGTGCATAATTGTTCTGATCTAGCAAGGATTAAGGGTGTTAGAACCAAAAATCCTTCCCCAATATTCACTAGCCTTCAATTGCTTTCCTACATTTCACTTGCATCAAAATATCTACTACCTTTGATTTTTCATTTTATTTAACATGAAATGTAACAATTTGTGTGACAAGATCCATACCATCACCAATATTCCCTTTGTATATACCCATTTATTCCTCCAGATAATCATAAACAAAGCAAATTTTTCCTTTACCGTAGTACTTTGTGCATATTAACGGTTGAGGGTTGAGGGATTAAGGGTTGAGGGTTGAGAATTGAGGGTTAAGGGCGGTTTAATGTATAGGGTAGAGGGTGTAACGGTTTAGGGTTTAAGGGTTGAGAGTTGAGGCTGGTTTAAGGTTGAGGGTAGAGGGTTGAGGGTATATGGTTCAAGGATTAGGGTTGAGGGTCCAATGTATAGGGTGGAGGGTATAGGGGTTGAGGGATTAGGGTTTAAGGGTACTTGAGGTTTGAGGGTTTAAGGGTTTAAGGGTTAAGGGAATAGGGTTAAGGGATTACTAGGGTCGACAAGGGTAGAGGGTATTGGGACATTGAGGGTAGAGGGACATTGAGGGTTTAACAGTTTAGGGTTTGGGGTATTGGGCTGAGGGTATAGGGTTGAGGGAGGGATGGATTAAGGGTTGAGGTATTAAGGGTTGAGGGTTGAGAATTGAGGGTTGAGGTAAGTTTAATGTATACTAAGGTAGAGGGTAGAGCTGTTAGAAGGTGTAAGGGTTTAGGGTTTAAGGGTTGAGGTTGAGGGTATATGGTTCAAGGATTAGGGTTGAGGGTCCAATGTATAGGGTAGAGGGTATAGGGGTTGAGGGATTGGGGTTTGACTAGGGTTTAGGGTAGAGGGTAGAGGTTGGTTGAGGGTTAATTGAGGGTTGAGGGATTAAGGGTTGAGGGTTGAGGGATTACGGTAGAGAATTTAGTAATTGGGTTTAGGGTATTGGGTTGAGGGTTGAGGGTATAGGGTTGAGGGATTATGGTTGAGGGTAGAGGGTAGAAGGTTTAAGGCCGGTTTAGGGTTTAAGGGTTTATGTTTGAGGGATTTTAGTTAAGGGTTGAGGCCAGTAGATGGTTTAGGGTATAGCTAGGACATTTGAGGGTATAATATGGTTGAAGGTCGATTAGGGTTGAGGTTCCAATGTAGAGGGTACGTAGAGGGTATAGGGATTGAGGGTTGAGGGTTTAATGTATAGGGTAGATTAGAGGGTATATGCAGGTTGAGGGTCCAATGTATAGGGTATATAGAAGGTATAGGGATTGAGGCCGGATTAGGGTTTAACTAGGGTTGAGGGTTGAGGGTAGAGGGTAGAGGGTTAATTAAGGGTTGAGGGATTAGGGTAGAGAGTTTAGTAATTGGGGTTAAGTGTTTAACTAGGGTTGAGGGATTAGGGTCAATGGTAGAGGGTATAATATGGTTCAAGGATTAGGTTTAATTAGGGTCCAATGTATATATAGGGTAGAGGGTAGAGGGACGTAGAGGGTGTAAGGGTACTTTAGGGTTTAAGGGTTGAGGGTTGAGGGTTTAAGGTTGAGAGTAGAGGGTTGAGGGTATAATATGGTTCAAGGAATATTAGGGTTATGTTGAGGGTCCATTAATGTATAGGATAGAGGGTATAGGGACTAAGGTATTAGGGTTTAAGGGTACTTGCAGAGGGTTGAGGGTAGAGGGTCGAGGGTCGAGGGTTGAGGGTTTAAGGGTTGAGGTATTAAGGGTTGAGGGTTGAGGGATTAGGGTAGAGAGTAATTTACTCGGGTTTAAGGGTTTAAGGGTTGAGGGATTACTAGGGTTGAGGCATTAGGATCGAGGGTATAAGAGGGTATTGGCTTGAGGGTAGAGGGACGTAGAGGGTTTAACGTCAATTTAGAGTTTAGGGTATAAGAGGGTAGAAGGTTTAAGGCCTGTTTAGGGTACTTAAGGGTTTAGGGTTGAGGGATGTTATTAGGGGTTGAGGGTAGATGGTTTAGGGTATAGCTAGTATGTTTGAGGATACAATATGGTTGAAGGTCGATTAGCGTTGACGTTCCAATGTAGAGGGTAGAGGGTATAGGGGTTAAGGGTTTAGGGTTTAAGGGTTGAGGGTTGAGGGATTAAGGGTTGAGGGTTGAGGGTTTCATGTATAGGGTAGATCAGAGGGTAGAGAGTAGAGGGCTTAAGGGTTGAGGCTTGAGGGTTTAAGTTGGTTGAGGGTAGAGGGTTGAGGGTATATGTGGTTGAGGGATTAGGGTTGAGGGTCTAATATTGTATAGGCCGGTAGAGGGTATAGGAGTTGAGGGTATGTATATGGTTGAGGGATTAGGGTTGAGGGTCCAATGTATAGGGTAGAGGGTATAGGGGTTATGAGGGATTAGGGTTTAACTAGGGTTGAGGGTTGAGGGTAGAGAGTAGAGGGTTAATGAGGGTTTAATAATGTATCTTTTTCCAATTTTTTGAAAAAATTGGTGCTATTTATCGGGATGGCACTATATATTTTACGCCAAAGGCGTATCCTATTTGAAGAAGACAAACCTGAAACTGCCAATCGATGGTTGATATTAGACTGCCGACCCTTAAAATTGTTTGGTCCATTGATACGCTTTTCTTTATTTTATCACATTATAATAATACTTTACCTGTAAGAGTTTTCCTCGCGCTACATAATATCTTATACGGATTGCATATAGTTTATTTTTTCCCCATGCTGCATAATATCTACTATCATGTGTGGTTAAAGTATTTTATTCTACTTTTTTATAGGCATGTAAATATTATTTGTTTTGTGAGCCCTAAATTACCAAGCGCTAGATGAAATTACTTTTTATTATACTAAATTGACTATTCTATCGTTTTACTCCTTGCTTGGTAATTTACAAACCACTTGGTTAACAAAATACTCTATGCATATACATATTGCTTTTTTTAAGTATTTAATTATAAGGATTGTATTGTTTTTTTGGTATTTAATTATAAGGATTTGTCTTCTTTTTATTTTCTTTTCCATTTTAAAATTTTGAACAGGTAAACTAAACATTTAGTAATTATATTTTTTTTAGATAATATTAGTTGAGTTTAAAAAAAAATTAAAAATGTTTAAATAATGAGAATGCATTATAATGTACATTCTTTTTGCATATACATATTGTTTTTGTTTAGTATTTAATTAATTATAAGGATTTGTATTATTTTTATTTTCTTTTCCATTTTAAACTTTAGAATTAGTAAGTATAATTTTTATTTTTATTTTTTTTATACGTAAGGCTATATTTAAACAAAAAGAAACAAAAAAATCAACACAAAAATTATTTAAAAAAATCCACAGCGATAGTCTTATCTTTATCAAAAAAAAAGAATAATATATATTTATTTAAAAAAAACAAAAAGCGTGAAATATTTATTTAAAAAAATCCACCATCACATGATATATATACTAGTTATATATTAGATTTAATAAAAAGAATACAAGCATCTACGAGGTAGGAATTTCTTTCACTTTGAACCAGGCCCAAGAAACCATGCCATACATTCGACCAGCATAGAAAGGAGATAAAATTTTGATTTCAATAGAGCATTGACCAAACCCAAAAAAATCCAGACATTTACTACCACCACCCAACTAATGCATTCAATAGAAAAAATGGGAAACCACCCAACTATAGATTACATAAAACCATTTAATTTTGTGAAGGAAACAAAGTCCTCTACCCACTCGTCATCATCACCAGCTTACATTAAACCAAGCAACTTCTTGAGGTACTCTACAACCACGATCGTGATCATCCCATGTCGCACAAGAGCCATCCCACTCAAATCCAGAAGAAAAGGATATAATTTCACGGCTTCATCATCTGTCTTTGAAAAAAGGCGCTCCAGGTTTGAAGGTCATGGAATTCCAGTTCCAATTAATGCCAACTTTAGCGTCACCTCTAAGCCCCCTAACAGGTCCTTCCTGAACAAGAAAACCATCAACTCCTTTTCCACCCCCTTTGGAACTTGATTATCGAGCAAGGAGGCCAAAAACACGAAGAGATATGTGTGTTATCTTCACCGTACTCATTCCTCTTAAGATGTCCCCTACCCAGAAACATTTTAGCTGCAACCATAGTGAGGGAATCATTATTTATCAAAATTATTTTCAATATTTGGTTTGTTACCTCCCTGAAGGCTTCTTGTCACTCTGATGCAATTAGAGAAAATGGGGTGTCCGCACCAAACCAAACCAACCCCTCCACCAAGACCGAAATAACAACTTTTGATTTCCCAACCATTGATCGCTTTGCCATTGGAGACCGCCGACGAATCCAGAAACCTTGCAAATGAAACTAACTAGCCTGACCATAAACAAAACCACAAGCCACAATGAATTTTAAGATGCTTTGCATTTGCCACCTGCTCATTTAAATAAATACCACAAGCTCCAAGCCTATTCGCCGCCACACGAATGAAGCATCCTTTCTTGGTTTATCAAGTTGTCCTTTTGCCAACATTTTCATCCTACAACTATGGCTCCAAGAGCGAGGCAATTATGAGAATTTTTTTTCCTATAATTGGGAATTATAATGTACATTATTTATTTAGTACAATCATCATTTCTGTATCGATGAGACTACGATCCTTCTTCCACTGATAGCCACCTTCTCCTTCGATGAACAACTTTCCTTCAGCATATCAACGAGATGCCAGAATATATTACCCCGATACACATTAATTCCCCCGATATATTTTAATTCTTGATAATCCGTGATTATATCAGGCCATTGGGGGAAAGCAAACATTCATTCCACCGATGTTCATGTGTTACAATGATGTGCTTACTTTTGTTGGCTCTATCAATCTATTGAGGAGAATGCCTAAGGAGTTAGTCTGATAGGGTATTGTTACACTGATACTAGGTTATGAATTTCTTTCATCGGGCCATCGGTGAGGCTATGATGGGGGCTCCGTCGATGAGGCATTGTTAGGCCTTTAGTGTAAATTTTTATTTAGGAACAGGGAAAGATTATGGAGTCTCAAACTCATTTATGGGTGTGTCAATTTGGCAATGTGGGCTACAAAATGGATCTTGTCACACAAATTTCAACAATTTGTGTTGATTATAAAATTAAAATGTGATGAATTTATGTGAAATGTGGAGGATAGGTGGGTGGAGGCTATCAAAAAATGTGAGATTTTTTAGTTCTAACAGGATTAAGGGTTGAGGATTGAGGGATTAGGGTAGAGTTTACTTGGGTTTAAGGGTTTAAGGGTTGAGGGATTAGGGCTGAGGGATTACTAGGGTCGACTAGGGTAGAGGGTATTGGGACGTTGAGGGTAGAGGGACGTTGAGGGTTTAACAGTTTAGGGTTGAGGGTATAGGGTTGAGGGTATAGGTTTCAGGATTAGGGTAGAGAGGGATGGATGAATTAAGGGTGGTTTAATGTATAGGGTAGAGGGTTGAGGGTAGAGATTTGAGGGACGTATATGGCTCAAGGATTAGGGTTGAGGGTCCAATGTATAGGGTAGAGGGTATAGGTGTTAATGAGGGATTAAGGTTTAAGGGTACTTGAGGGTTGAGGGTAGAGGGTAGAGGGTACTTGAAGGTTTAAGGGTTGAGGGTTGACTAGGGATGAGGGTAGAGAGTTTACTTTGGTTTAAGGGTTTAAGGGTTGAGGGATTAGGGCTGATGGATTACTAGGGTCGACTAGGGTAGAGTGTATTGGGACGTTGAGGGTAGAGGTGCATAGAGGGTTTAATGGTTTATGGTTTAGGGTATTAGGTTGAGGGTATAGGGTTAAGGGATTAGGGTTGAGGGTATAGGGTTGATGGATTAGGGTAGAGAGGGAGGGATAGATTAAGGGTTGAGGTATTAAGGGTTGAGGGTTGAGGGTAGAGGGTATAGGGGTTTACTAGGGTTTAGGGTTTAAGGGTTGAGGGTTGAGGGATTAAGGGTTGAGGGCTGAGAATTGAGGGTTGAGGGTTTAATGTATAGGGTATATCAAAGGGTAGAGGGTAGAGGGTTTAAGGGTTGAGGCTTGAGGGTTTAAGGAATAGGGTAGATCAGAAGGTAGAGAATTGAGGGTTAAGGGCGGTTTAATGTATAGGGTAGAGGGTTGAGGGTTTAAGGGTTGAGGGTTGATAATTGAGGGTTGAAGGTTTAATGTATAGGGTAGATCAAAGGGTAAAGGGTAGAGGGTTTAAGGGTTGAAGCTTGAGGGTTTAAGGTATAGGGTAGATCAGAGAGTAGATAATTGAGGGTTTAGGGTTTAAGGGTAAAGGGTTGAGGGTTTAAGGTTGAGGGTAGAGGGTTGAGGGACGCATATGGTTCAAGGATTAGGGTTGAGGGTCCAATGTATAGAGGGTATAGTGGTTGAGGTATTAGGGTTACTTAAGGGTATTTGAGGGTTGAGGGTAGAGGTAGAGGGTCGAGGGTTTAAGGGTTGAGGGATTAAGGGTTGAGGATTGAGGGATTAGGGTAGAGAGTAATTTACTTGGGTTTAAGGGTTGAGGGATTAGGGTCAATGGTATAAGAGGGTTTGTATTGGCTGGTTGAGGGTAGAGGGTCATAGAGGGTTTAACGGTTTAGGGTTTAGGGTATTGGGTTGAGGGTATAGGACGGTTGAGGGATTAGGGTTGAGGGTATAGGGTTAAGGGATTAGGGTAGAGAGGGAGGGATGGATTAAGGGTTGAGGTATTAAGGGTTGAGGGTAGAGGGTAGAGGGTAGAGGGGTTTACTAGGGTTTAGGGTTTAAGGGTTGAGGGTTGAGGGATTAAGCGTTGAGGGTTGAGAATTGAGTGTTGAGGGTTTAATGTATAGGGTAGATCAGAGGGTAGAGGGTAGAGGGTTTAAGGGTTGAGGCTTGAGGTTTTAAGGTATAGGGTGGATTAGAAGGTAGAGAATTGAGGGTTAAGGGCAGTTTAATGTATAGGGTAGAGGGTTGAGGGTTTAAGGTTGAGGGACGTATATGGTTGAAGGATTAGGGTTGAGGGTCCAATGTATAGGGTAGAGGGTATGGGGGTTGAGGGATTAGGGTTAATTAAGGTTATTTGAGGGTTGAGGGTAGAGGGTATACTAGGGTCGAGGGTTTAAAGGTTGAGGGATTAAGGGTTGAGGTCGGTTGATGGATTAGGGTAGAGAGTAATTTACTTGGATTTAAGGGTTTAAGGGTTGAGGTATTAGGGTCAAGGGTATAAGAGGGTACGTATTGGCTAGTTGAGGGTAGAGTGACGTAGAGGGTTTAACGATTTAGGTTTTAGGGTATTGGATTTAGGGTATAGGTCGGTTGAGGGACTAGGGTTGAGGGTGGAGGGTAGAGGGTTTAAGGCCAAATTAGGGTTTAAGGGTTTAGGGTTGAGGGACGTTAAGGGTTGAGGGTAGAGGGTTTAGTGTATAGCTAGGACATTTGAGGGTATATGGTTGAAGGTCGATTAGGGTTGAGGTTCCAATGTAGAGGGTAGAGGGTATAGGGGTTTACTAGGGTTTAGGGTTTAAGGATTGAGGGTTGAGGGATTAAGGTTTGAGGCTTGAGGCTTAAGGCTTGAAGGTTTAAGGTTGAGGGTAGATGGATTAGCATTGAGGGTCCAATCATGTATAGGGTAGAGGGTGTAGCTATAGGGGTTGCAGGTACATATATGGTACGTACGTTGAGGGATTAGGGTTGAGGGTCCAATATTGTATAGGGTAGAGGGTATAGGGGTTGAGGGATTATGGTTTGAATAGGGTAGAGGGTTAATTAAGGGTTGCGGGATTAAGGGTTGAGGGTTGAGGGATTACGGTAGAGAGTTTAGTAATTGCGTTTAAGGGTTTAACTAGGGTTGAGGGATTAGGGTCAAGGGTACTAGAGGGTATATGGTTAAAGGATTAGGGTTTAGGTTCCAAAGTATATATAGGGTTAAGGGTTTAGGGTCTTGGCCTCTGGTGAGGCTCAAAATTAGGGTTTCATGAATATTCCTGCATTGGCAAACGATCTCTAATGTTTTGATCTCTAATGTTTTGAATTTTGATTAATACAATCTCTTGTTGTTTTTGGTGGTTGTAAGTGATTGTATTGTTGGTTGTTAGCCTAGTTATAATATTTTTCTCTCTTTTGGCAACCTTTGTTGCCTCCTTTTTGTATTATTTGCATTGTTTCAATTAAAAAAAATAAAAATACTAAATAAAAACAATATGTAATGCAAAAATAGTGTACATTATAATTCCCATTCTTAGTATATTAGTTGAGTTTTTAATTTTATTTTTAAACTGTTTAATTATGAGAATTTTTTTTCCCATAATTGGGAATTATAATTTACATTATTTATTTTACATTACAATTTTATTTGAAATTATTTTTTACAAATTACAAATAAATTAAATTAAATTAAATAAGGGCTTTTTTATAAGTACGAGCATTAATGAAGGGAAGTTTGAGCTCAAATTTTAATGATGACCTAGCATACAAAGTCAGGTATGTAGGACGACATCACTGGAGCCTTAGGAGATAAAATTTCCATAGCAATTACAATGAAGTGAAGACCCTACAATAATTTTGTGTTGACCTACTGCATTCGGTTATCGGTCGTTTAAGTCATGAGTTGAGTCATTAAAATTGTTCTTTGTACCGGCCCCAAGTTCTAAGTTAGTCGGTCATCACGTATGGTTAATCGTTTAAATGCTCCCTATAGTTGGGCCATAATATTTTTCAATTGACTTATGTTTAAGCCATCCCACATAAGGCGATTCAAAAGATTGTGGCAAGGTGGTAAACAACAAGAAGATAAAGCATACACCACTATACCGCTGGGAGGGTCAGCAACATATGCGGTAGAGCGGTGTACACTTCAACCCTGCAGCAAGAAGTCTTGAGCAAGGTGGTAGAGTGGTAAGCATGGAAGATAAGTGGACACCGCAATACTGCATAAGGCGATTCAAAGGAGTGTGGTAAGGCAGTAAACAACAAGAAGATAAAGCATACACCACTATACTGTCGGGAGGGTGAGCAACATATGCGGTAGAGCGATGTACACCACAACCCCACAACAAGAATTCTTGAGAAATACAGTAGTACGGTAAACATTAGAATGGAAGGGAAAAACACCACCATACTGCAGCGGGTATAATAAGAGACGATGATAGTATGATAATCGTGGCATCATTATAATTTACAGCAATAAATTCCCTCACACATGCTTCAAAATTAATTAAGGATTTGAGATTGTTGGGAAACTATCTGGCGAAGAATTGGCATTAATACTGATATGACTAAATAATATGCCCCAAAAAGCAAGTAAATTTTCCTAAGACTATGCTTAGTTGAAATGCATTGTTGTGGACAGAGCTAAGGATACCAAGAAAAGGAGCTTTGCGAAAGACGAGCACTCGAGTAAGTGCATGAATAAACCTCTAAAGAAGCTTGATTGGTGTAGTATTTGGTAGAGCTATGTTATTTGAAGTCATAGTAGGAAAAATTGAAATATGCCTCCTAAAAGAAAACAATTGGAATTAAAAGAAAGTAAGGAAAAAATTAAGGAAGAAGAACCTAAGGTAAAGAAGAGACCACTCCACCAGTCTATATTAGATATTCTTCCAGGATCAACCAAGGAGAGAAATAAGAAATTTCTCGTAGACACTGCACAAGGTTGTAGGTATGCTCTCATTCCCAAATCTGGGTGGGACTTATTTTGGTATTTTTACAATAAGAGAAATGAGAAGATTCAGTGTCGAACCCTTGGATGTTGGATTTAGCAAAGTTGATTGTCCCAAACGTGTTTATTGATGTGGATTTTATCAGATTACTAGCCAAGCATTATCACTCTGCAACCAAGACAGTAAGGTTTCCAAATGGCTCAATATTGGTAGAGGTAACCAAAGTTGCTATCATTGAGTGTTTTGACTTAAACAAGCAAGCTTTGACCAAAATAAACCTACAAAAGAGAGAGGAATATTATAAGAGGTTAAGAAGAACTTATAGAAGTGATGAGCTACCCCTATATATGAAAAGAGGCATTAGTAATAGAATGATTCCCATTTCTACTTCCAATACTAAACCATTCACTGTGACAAATTTTCAATATTATTTTGTGAATACATATCTAGCTTTGTGCCAATTACTATTGGTGGATGCTCAAGATAAAATGCCAATAAGCCTGATGATGATGTCCATGAGAATTCAAAACCTTGAGACTAATATTGAGTATGACTTTGCTTCATACCTTGAGAGGGTGTTGGATGATGAATCCTCACAAGTCATAGAGGATAGAGCACCGATTACATTCAAACACTATTCCTTACTATGCCACTTGATACTATACCAGAATTGGGACCATTGGACTAAACGAATGGACTTGGCTATAGTGGATGAGCAAAGGAATGCCACACCTATCTAGAAGTGGTGCTATATTTGGGATAGTCGGTGCAAGAATTCAAGCTCTGCTATATTCTATGAAGACTTTGTGCACAAAATCCTTCAATTTATTGGTTATTCAATGCCAAGATTTCCAAAAAAAATGCAACAATTGTTAAGACCTTTGGCGCTGATACAGGAACAAGGTCACACACATAACTTTGGTGATTGGTTCTTTTTCCCAAAAGTTACAATAATAAGAATCTATGGCTGCCCTATTGCTCCACACATACTGCCAAAGTTCATGCCCCTTAGAATAGCATTTCTTGAATTTATGTGGCAAATTATTTGGATGGAAAAGGATGTAATGCACAAACAAAAGAAGGGAACATTTCTGCCAAACTTAACCAAATGTGGAGACTGGACAGTAGGCTTAGATACACTAGAGGAGTTGCAATATTACTTGAAGACAAGATATGTGTTGGGTTCTAGAAAAGAAAGAGCCTTTGACCTTGAAAATCATATGAATAACATAAGGCATAATCTTCTTACCAAAATGAAAATGGCACACCAAGTATATTATGAGGAAGATGTGATAAAAAACTACCTTACTTTTCCAGAGGCGTCCCTCAGATGAAAGAAATGGTAAGTTATAATGATGCTTGAAGGAAGGAAGAAGCAAAATGACAGAAGTTTCCCTGGCTATTTTGTTGAAGAAAAATACCCCATCAGGAGGATAAATCGGATAATTGATAAATTTGAGGATTTATATTAATATGCTAAAAAACAAGTGTATCTTTAGGAACATGGTGGTAATATAACTACAAAGCACACCCCAGACATAGCATCAGAGTCTCCCATGGAGCAATTGCCTCCCAAGAGACAAAAGACATAGAGCATTAAGCCATTGGTACCTTATGAGGAGAGTGAAGGGGTGGGAGATATTGAAGATGTGGCCACTGTATTGCAATCATTAAAGGGTGATATTGAGGTTGGACAGCCCATCCATGAGACTAGCACCCATAGGCATGAGGAAAGGATGGATGATGCAGAAAAAACAAGTGCAGAGATACATGAAGATGAGAGAGAAATTTCTGCCATGAGGTTTATAGAGGATGATGATTTCATCAAGACTCCAGAGTTTAGGGATTTCTAGACAAAGATGAAGATAAAATAAATTTAAGAGAAAATGGAGTCAGATGAAGTGGGATTTGAAGAACCAGAAAAGAATCAAATGGTGGCATGGGCCTTCAATGAATTGAGGGTTGACCACATTGACATTAGCCCTCAGAAGGCTAGAGAGATGATTTTAAAGAGCAACATGCTCATTTTTCCTGGGTTGGAATTAAAGAAATTTTTTTTGCTTGATCAAGTACGGGCTCAAGAAGATATAATGTTAGTTGCATAGTTTGACTCTGATGAAGGAGTAAGTGGAACTAGGTATAACCCCAAAATTAAAACTCTAGCCATTTGGATCAAGCAGAAAAACACACAAAAGCCTAAACTATTGGATGTAATACAAGGAATGAAAGGGGAAGCAATGGTAAGAACAATACAAGACACCACCCCTTTGGAGGCAGTGACAATGACCATGCACTCATCCATGTTCACTCGTGCTACTATTAAGGGATTGGAGGATAGATTAAAGGTGTATGAAAGGGAACAAAATTTCTTAAATGATGAAGTTAATAAACTATTTATGGAGAATGTAAAATTGAAAGAATAGTTAAAAGGAGGAGGAACTTCACAAAGCAAGGAGATAGTGTTATATAAGCATCCTAGTGCTCCATTAAATATTGTACAGATCATTCCGAACGAGCAAGAAATGGCTCCTGAGAAGGAAGTGGATGAAATGAAGGAGGCTCAGGATGAAGTAAAAAGGAAAGTTTCTAAAGTTATGGAAAAGATTATTGAGTACAGAATAAAGTTGGTTATTTATAAACTGGATAGTGTGCATGACAATTATAAATCACTTCAGCAAGCAATTGATCAAATAAAAGTACATATGCTTGTATTGGACCCCCTTGTTTCAAAGGTGGCAGCCTATTCACTACACTCTATCTAAGTTATGCAAAGTTATACAAAGGAGTCTTGATGCTCCTACAACATTAAAACCGACTGAGCAAACAACAAAAATGATTGTTGATGAATTTCAGTATATACAAGGGGAGGATAAGAGGATTGTGGCATGAATGGATTTCATCCATACCTTAAAACAATGTTATACACTGGAAATTGTGAAATATGATGTTCAAGTAAAATACTTGGATGAATGGAAGGAGTTTGGTCAGGTTATTCATAAGTTTTTAACCCATGTTCAAGGGGATAGTGACACCAGTATTCACAGGCTCAATTTGATCATGGATGGATTGATTGCTCTTGATGTTGGATATCTGAAATTTATCAATGATACAAAGACGCTACTGGATAGTCGATGGCATACACATCTTGCAAACATACCAAAGATCTAGGAATATTAGTGGCCATCAGATTTTACAGTGTATCAATGGGAAGAGAAGTATTTGGCTTCATATGAGTAGGCCACTAAGGCAAGGTCATCTGGACGTCTATCATGGAGAGGAAATCTTTTCCAGATTGATGATCATGGGCTTTCTACATTGATTAAATAAAACATACGTCTAAAGTGTCTTAAGCCTTGTTATTTCTTCAATTATGCAAATTAATTAGTTGTTAGTAAAAGAAGTAATTTTGAAGGGTTGTCTCTTTTTGTAAAAGGCCTAAAGCTTGTTGCTTCCTATATAAATAGGAAACCAAGGCCAATTTTGAGAGGATCATCATATCATATTCCATTTTCATTTCCATTATAGTAGGCATTAGTGAGAAGATATATTGCACATTCCACCCATCCAAATCATATCAACGACTTCTGTTATTAATGTATATATATTTGAAACAACATAATGGAGAAGATTGCTCATAATTGGTAATCTATTTTGGTGTTCAATTGTTGTGTTAAATTTCATGCTTATCTGTTATTGTGTTCTTTCCAAAGTGGTTTCTTCAAGTTATTTAAATTCATAAGATTTATTAGGGCACATTTGTTGTTACTGTGTGATTATTTTGAGCTTATGAATGAAATAGAACATCTTATTATTAGATATTCTCCATGACTATGTTATCATTCTATATTTTTTCTTATGTTTTCCATACTTATTTCTTCTTATATTTGAATGAATATTAGTTATTGAGCCTCAATACTGTGCTTATGTGAATGAATATGCTGATACAGTAAAGCATTTACTGTGGATATTTTCAATTACATGTTCAAAATTATGTTCAACATAAAAATGGAAACTATTTAAAAATAATAAAGTTAACAAAGTTGCTTATTTAAATAATTTGAGTTACATGCATTAATATTTTATTAACTTTTGTGTCTTCACGAACATATGTTGATACAAAATGAATG
>VDFB02193867.1:36158876-36240174 GCA_007258455.2 Sequoia sempervirens
TATTCTATTTATAAAATGACAAATCCCAGTTCTACTTTTATAACAGGAACATCCATTAGAAAAGAAAAAAAATCAAAGGGGAGAATTATTAGTAGTTCCATTAAAATTACTATTTTGAGTGTTTATGTTGACTATTAGGTAGCTAGAAAGCAACTATTATTTAGAAGTGATAAATCTATTATCATTCGCATGATTTATGCTTGATTCAATTTCTTGTACAATTTAAGGGTGATCTCACAATACTGGTTTACAATTTTTGGCCAAACTGGACACTAAAATAATATTTTCTAACTAAATCTTCACTTTCGGGCACCTATAGCGGCTAAACCATGAGGAATTTCAAGATGATGCAAACTAGAGTTTTGTGACATTTTGTGTGTAGATTCTAAAATTTTTTTTTTCAAAATTTTTGGAACCAGATTGCACCTCTTTTTCCATCTCCCTCGAAAACTAGTTTTTTTTAGAAAACAGAATTTTTAAGGAGTGACCTTCACCGTATAACGCATAACTTTTTTCTCATGAAGGATAAAATTCTAATTCTTTCGAATTTAGATTTGAAACTCTAATATCTAGTGCTTCCACTTGGTTAGATAGTGTTTTATTGAATATTTTTTCCTTAATCATTGTAATCAAACCAATTACAATTCAGACATAGGTGGACCGTATAACACGTAACTTTTTTGTATGTATCGAAATTCTTTTTTTTTTTGTTGGATCAAGGACTTCAATATCTGGTGCACTCATATTTTTCAAAAAAAAATTGATGATCTTCTATTTTTCCACATGTGTAGAATAGAGATTTTCATTTTGGGTGAAAAACCTATGTTTAATAAAACTAAAAAAACAAATAGATAATAAAACCAAAACATATTAAAATTATAGTCGTTGGATAGCTCATTTTGAGGACTACCTGATTCTAGTTGGTTTCGTGAAGTCTCCTCCATTTTCATCCTCAACCTAAGCTTTGAAGGGAAAAAATTCAATTTTTTTTTCCAGAAAGCAGGGAAGTGGGAAAAGGGGGGTTCGCTCGAACCAGGAGAGGTTTGAGTGAATCCCCTTTCAAAAAGGGGATTGCATTGGATTTTTTGGTGGGATGCATTGAATAGGTTCGAGTGAACCCTCTTTTGGTTTGTTCAAACCATTGAGTTCGTTCGAACCCCAAGAATGAAATTTTTTGGCATGGAGTCATTTTTTGTTAGTTTTCCTTCCTCATTCGAATTGTAAACCACTTTTGTGGGTTTGCCCGAAATCCAATTAGAAACGGATAAGCTTCCACATTGTTTGTTATTAAATGTTATGTATATATTTTGCAACGATAGTCTAGTTATTTGTCTCTTACAAACTGGTACATTAACGAAATAGTTTCCAGTTATAAGTAATGCAATAGTCTTGCATTGTCTATAAAAAAATATATAATAGGTGCTAACTTATAAAATGGACATTCTTAATTTTCCTCTTTTAAAATGATAGGGTTTTGTTGAGTGTTATGAATGTAGGTTTATGATATGTAGGGTTTGTTAGTAAGAAGTCCACAACTATCACTACAAAAAATCCCTGCAATTAGCTCCCTTTTTTGCTTCCACCCATTGTTTTAATGTATTTTTCTCTATTTTTTGGGAAAAGTTAGTGCTATTTTTTGGGATGGTGCTATTTTTGGCATTTTTTGCACCAACAAGAACAAGCAAGTGCTAATTCAGGCACCAATTAGCACCGTAATTTGCACCAAAATTAGTGTCATAATTAGCGCCAATAGTAATTCCTAGTGTTGGGCCCATATTAACACCTATATTAATGCCAAGATTAGCGCCAAAAATGACGCCTATGATAACACCCATATTAGCGCCTAATGTAACGCCTATTTTAGCACCTACTTTACAGCTTGTTTTAGCGCCTAATGTAGCACCTCATTTAGTGCCTAATTGTTCTGATCTAGCAAGGATTAAGGGTGTTAGAACCAAAAATCCTTCCCCAATATTCACTAGCCTTCAATTGCTTTCCTACATTTCACTTGCATCAAAATATCTACTACCTTTGATTTTTCATTTTATTTAACATGAAATGTAACAATTTGTGTGACAAGATCCATACCATCACCAATATTCCCTTTGTATATACCCATTTATTCCTCCAGATAATCATAAACAAAGCAAATTTTTCCTTTACCGTAGTACTTTGTGCATATTAACGGTTGAGGGTTGAGGGATTAAGGGTTGAGGGTTGAGAATTGAGGGTTAAGGGCGGTTTAATGTATAGGGTAGAGGGTGTAACGGTTTAGGGTTTAAGGGTTGAGAGTTGAGGCTGGTTTAAGGTTGAGGGTAGAGGGTTGAGGGTATATGGTTCAAGGATTAGGGTTGAGGGTCCAATGTATAGGGTGGAGGGTATAGGGGTTGAGGGATTAGGGTTTAAGGGTACTTGAGGTTTGAGGGTTTAAGGGTTTAAGGGTTAAGGGATTAGGGTTAAGGGATTACTAGGGTCGACAAGGGTAGAGGGTATTGGGACATTGAGGGTAGAGGGACATTGAGGGTTTAACAGTTTAGGGTTTGGGGTATTGGGCTGAGGGTATAGGGTTGAGGGAGGGATGGATTAAGGGTTGAGGTATTAAGGGTTGAGGGTTGAGAATTGAGGGTTGAGGTAAGTTTAATGTATACTAAGGTAGAGGGTAGAGCTGTTAGAAGGTGTAAGGGTTTAGGGTTTAAGGGTTGAGGTTGAGGGTATATGGTTCAAGGATTAGGGTTGAGGGTCCAATGTATAGGGTAGAGGGTATAGGGGTTGAGGGATTGGGGTTTGACTAGGGTTTAGGGTAGAGGGTAGAGGTTGGTTGAGGGTTAATTGAGGGTTGAGGGATTAAGGGTTGAGGGTTGAGGGATTACGGTAGAGAATTTAGTAATTGGGTTTAGGGTATTGGGTTGAGGGTTGAGGGTATAGGGTTGAGGGATTATGGTTGAGGGTAGAGGGTAGAAGGTTTAAGGCCGGTTTAGGGTTTAAGGGTTTATGTTTGAGGGATTTTAGTTAAGGGTTGAGGCCAGTAGATGGTTTAGGGTATAGCTAGGACATTTGAGGGTATAATATGGTTGAAGGTCGATTAGGGTTGAGGTTCCAATGTAGAGGGTACGTAGAGGGTATAGGGATTGAGGGTTGAGGGTTTAATGTATAGGGTAGATTAGAGGGTATATGCAGGTTGAGGGTCCAATGTATAGGGTATATAGAAGGTATAGGGATTGAGGCCGGATTAGGGTTTAACTAGGGTTGAGGGTTGAGGGTAGAGGGTAGAGGGTTAATTAAGGGTTGAGGGATTAGGGTAGAGAGTTTAGTAATTGGGGTTAAGTGTTTAACTAGGGTTGAGGGATTAGGGTCAATGGTAGAGGGTATAATATGGTTCAAGGATTAGGTTTAATTAGGGTCCAATGTATATATAGGGTAGAGGGTAGAGGGACGTAGAGGGTGTAAGGGTACTTTAGGGTTTAAGGGTTGAGGGTTGAGGGTTTAAGGTTGAGAGTAGAGGGTTGAGGGTATAATATGGTTCAAGGAATATTAGGGTTATGTTGAGGGTCCATTAATGTATAGGATAGAGGGTATAGGGACTAAGGTATTAGGGTTTAAGGGTACTTGCAGAGGGTTGAGGGTAGAGGGTCGAGGGTCGAGGGTTGAGGGTTTAAGGGTTGAGGTATTAAGGGTTGAGGGTTGAGGGATTAGGGTAGAGAGTAATTTACTCGGGTTTAAGGGTTTAAGGGTTGATGGATTACTAGGGTTGAGGCATTAGGATCGAGGGTATAAGAGGGTATTGGCTTGAGGGTAGAGGGACGTAGAGGGTTTAACGTCAATTTAGAGTTTAGGGTATAAGAGGGTAGAAGGTTTAAGGCCTGTTTAGGGTACTTAAGGGTTTAGGGTTGAGGGATGTTATTAGGGGTTGAGGGTAGATGGTTTAGGGTATAGCTAGTATGTTTGAGGATACAATATGGTTGAAGGTCGATTAGCGTTGACGTTCCAATGTAGAGGGTAGAGGGTATAGGGGTTAAGGGTTTAGGGTTTAAGGGTTGAGGGTTGAGGGATTAAGGGTTGAGGGTTGAGGGTTTCATGTATAGGGTAGATCAGAGGGTAGAGAGTAGAGGGCTTAAGGGTTGAGGCTTGAGGGTTTAAGTTGGTTGAGGGTAGAGGGTTGAGGGTATATGTGGTTGAGGGATTAGGGTTGAGGGTCTAATATTGTATAGGCCGGTAGAGGGTATAGGAGTTGAGGGTATGTATATGGTTGAGGGATTAGGGTTGAGGGTCCAATGTATAGGGTAGAGGGTATAGGGGTTATGAGGGATTAGGGTTTAACTAGGGTTGAGGGTTGAGGGTAGAGAGTAGAGGGTTAATGAGGGTTTAATAATGTATCTTTTTCCAATTTTTTGAAAAAATTGGTGCTATTTATCGGGATGGCACTATATATTTTACGCCAAAGGCGTATCCTATTTGAAGAAGACAAACCTGAAACTGCCAATCGATGGTTGATATTAGACTGCCGACCCTTAAAATTGTTTGGTCCATTGATACGCTTTTCTTTATTTTATCACATTATAATAATACTTTACCTGTAAGAGTTTTCCTCGCGCTACATAATATCTTATACGGATTGCATATAGTTTATTTTTTCCCCATGCTGCATAATATCTACTATCATGTGTGGTTAAAGTATTTTATTCTACTTTTTTATAGGCATGTAAATATTATTTGTTTTGTGAGCCCTAAATTACCAAGCGCTAGATGAAATTACTTTTTATTATACTAAATTGACTATTCTATCGTTTTACTCCTTGCTTGGTAATTTACAAACCACTTGGTTAACAAAATACTCTATGCATATACATATTGCTTTTTTTAAGTATTTAATTATAAGGATTGTATTGTTTTTTTGGTATTTAATTATAAGGATTTGTCTTCTTTTTATTTTCTTTTCCATTTTAAAATTTTGAACAGGTAAACTAAACATTTAGTAATTATATTTTTTTTAGATAATATTAGTTGAGTTTAAAAAAAAATTAAAAATGTTTAAATAATGAGAATGCATTATAATGTACATTCTTTTTGCATATACATATTGTTTTTGTTTAGTATTTAATTAATTATAAGGATTTGTATTATTTTTATTTTCTTTTCCATTTTAAACTTTAGAATTAGTAAGTATAATTTTTATTTTTATTTTTTTTATACGTAAGGCTATATTTAAACAAAAAGAAACAAAAAAATCAACACAAAAATTATTTAAAAAAATCCACAGCGATAGTCTTATCTTTATCAAAAAAAAAGAATAATATATATTTATTTAAAAAAAACAAAAAGCGTGAAATATTTATTTAAAAAAATCCACCATCACATGATATATATACTAGTTATATATTAGATTTAATAAAAAGAATACAAGCATCTACGAGGTAGGAATTTCTTTCACTTTGAACCAGGCCCAAGAAACCATGCCATACATTCGACCAGCATAGAAAGGAGATAAAATTTTGATTTCAATAGATCATTGACCAAACCCAAAAAAATCCAGACATTTACTACCACCACCCAACTAATGCATTCAATAGAAAAAATGGGAAACCACCCAACTATAGATTACATAAAACCATTTAATTTTTTGAAGGAAACAAAGTCCTCTACCCACTCGTCATCATCACCAGCTTACATTAAACCAAGCAACTTCTTGAGGTACTCCACAACCACGGTCGTGATCATCCCATGTCGCACAAGAGCCATCCCACTCAAATCCAGAAGAAAAGGATATAATTTCACGGCTTCATCATCTGTCTTTGAAAAAAGGCGCTCCAGGTTTGAAGGTCATGGAATTCCAGTTCCAATTAATGCCAACTTTAGCGTCACCTCTAAGCCCCCTAACAGGTCCTTCCTGAACAAGAAAACCATCAACTCCTTTTCCACCCCCTTTGGAACTTGATTATCGAGCAAGGAGGCCAAAAACACGAAGAGATATGTGTGTTATCTTCACCGTACTCATTCCTCTTAAGATGTCCCCTACCCAGAAACATTTTAGCTGCAACCATAGTGAGGGAATCATTATTTATCAAAATTATTTTCAATATTTGGTTTGTTACCTCCCTGAAGGCTTCTTGTCACTCTGATGCAATTAGAGAAAATGGGGTGTCCGCACCAAACCAAACCAACCCCTCCACCAAGACCGAAATAACAACTTTTGATTTCCCAACCATTGATCGCTTTGCCATTGGAGACCGCCGACGAATCCAGAAACCTTGCAAATGAAACTAACTAGCCTGACCATAAACAAAACCACAAGCCAAAATGAATTTTAAGATGCTTTGCATTTGCCACCTGCTCATTTAAATAAATACTACAAGCTCCAAGCCTATTCGCCGCCACACGAATGAAGCATCCTTTCTTGGTTTATCAAGTTGTCCTTTTGCCAACATTTTCATCCTACAACTATGGCTCCAAGAGCGAGGCAATTATGAGAATTTTTTTTCCTATAATTGGGAATTATAATGTACATTATTTATTTAGTACAATCATCATTTCTGTATCGATGAGACTACGATCCTTCTTCCACTGATAGCCACCTTCTCCTTCGATGAACAACTTTCCTTCAGCATATCAACGAGATGCCAGAATATATTACCCCGATACACATTAATTCCCCCGATATATTTTAATTCTTGATAATCCGTGATTATATCAGGCCATTGGGGGAAAGCAAACATTCATTCCACCGATGTTCATGTGTTACAATGATGTGCTTACTTTTGTTGGCTCTATCAATCTATTGAGGAGAATGCCTAAGGAGTTAGTCTGATAGGGTATTGTTACACTGATACTAGGTTATGAATTTCTTTCATCGGGCCATCGGTGAGGCTATGATGGGGGCTCCGTCGATGAGGCATTGTTAGGCCTTTAGTGTAAATTTTTATTTAGGAACAGGGAAAGATTATGGAGTCTCAAACTCATTTATGGGTGTGTCAATTTGGCAATGTGGGCTACAAAATGGATCTTGTCACACAAATTTCAACAATTTGTGTTGATTATAAAATTAAAATGTGATGAATTTATGTGAAATGTGGAGGATAGGTGGGTGGAGGCTATCAAAAAATGTGAGATTTTTTAGTTCTAACAGGATTAAGGGTTGAGGATTGAGGGATTAGGGTAGAGTTTACTTGGGTTTAAGGGTTTAAGGGTTGAGGGATTAGGGCTGAGGGATTACTAGGGTCGACTAGGGTAGAGGGTATTGGGACGTTGAGGGTAGAGGGACGTTGAGGGTTTAACAGTTTAGGGTTGAGGGTATAGGGTTGAGGGTATAGGTTTCAGGGATTAGGGTAGAGAGGGATGGATGAATTAAGGGTTGAGGGTTGAGAATTGAGGGTTAAGGGTGGTTTAATGTATAGGGTAGAGGGTTGAGGGTAGAGATTTGAGGGACGTATATGGCTCAAGGATTAGGGTTGAGGGTCCAATGTATAGGGTAGAGGGTATAGGTGTTAATGAGGGATTAAGGTTTAAGGGTACTTGAGGGTTGAGGGTAGAGGGTAGAGGGTACTTGAAGGTTTAAGGGTTGAGGGTTGACTAGGGATGAGGGTAGAGTGTTTACTTTGGTTTAAGGGTTTAAGGGTTGAGGGATTAGGGCTGATGGATTACTAGGGTCGACTAGGGTAGAGTGTATTGGGACGTTGAGGGTAGAGGTGCATAGAGGGTTTAATGGTTTATGGTTTAGGGTATTAGGTTGAGGGTATAGGGTTAAGGGATTAGGGTTGAGGGTATAGGGTTGATGGATTAGGGTAGAGAGGGAGGGATAGATTAAGGGTTGAGGTATTAAGGGTTGAGGGTTGAGGGTAGAGGGTATAGGGGTTTACTAGGGTTTAGGGTTTAAGGGTTGAGGGTTGAGGGATTAAGGGTTGAGGGCTGAGAATTGAGGGTTGAGGGTTTAATGTATAGGGTATATCAAAGGGTAGAGGGTAGAGGGTTTAAGGGTTGAGGCTTGAGGGTTTAAGGTATAGGGTAGATCAGAGGGTAGAGAATTAAGGGTTAAGGGCGGTTTAATGTATAGGGTAGAGGGTTGAGGGTTTAAGGGTTGAGGGTTGAGAATTGAGGGTTGAAGGTTTAATGTATAGGGTAGATCAAAGGGTAGAGGGTAGAGGGTTTAAGGTTTGAAGCTTGAGGGTTTAAGGTATAGGGTAGATCAAAGAGTAGATAATTGAGGGTTTAGGGTTTAAGGGTAAAGGGTTGAGGGTTTAAGGTTGAGGGTAGAGGGTTGAGGGACGTATATGGTTCAAGGATTAGGGTTGAGGGTCCAATGTATAGAGGGTACAGTGGTTGAGGTATTAGGGTTACTTAAGGGTATTTGAGGGTTGAGGGTAGAGGTAGAGGGTCGAGGGTTTAAGGGTTGAGGGATTAAGGGTTGAGGATTGAGGGATTAGGGTAGAGAGTAATTTACTTGGGTTTAAGGGTTGAGGGATTAGGGTCAATGGTATAAGAGGGTTTGTATTGGCTGGTTGAGGGTAGAGGGTCATAGAGGGTTTAACGGTTTAGGGTTTAGGGTATTGGGTTGAGGGTATAGGACGGTTGAGGGATTAGGGTTGAGGGTATAGGGTTAAGGGATTAGGGTAGAGAGGGAGGGATGGATTAAGGGTTGAGGTATTAAGGGTTGAGGGTAGAGGGTAGAGGGTAGAGGGGTTTACTAGGGTTTAGGGTTTAAGGGTTGAGGGTTGAGGGATTAAGCGTTGAGGGTTGAGAATTGAGTGTTGAGGGTTTAATGTATAGGGTAGATCAGAGGGTAGAGGGTAGAGGGTTTAAGGGTTGAGGCTTGAGGTTTTAAGGTATAGGGTGGATTAGAAGGTAGAGAATTGAGGGTTAAGGGCAGTTTAATGTATAGGGTAGAGGGTTGAGGGTTTAAGGTTGAGGGACGTATATGGTTGAAGGATTAGGGTTGAGGGTCCAATGTATAGGGTAGAGGGTATGGGGGTTGAGGGATTAGGGTTAATTAAGGTTATTTGAGGGTTGAGGGTAGAGGGTATACTAGGGTCGAGGGTTTAAAGGTTGAGGGATTAAGGGTTGAGGTCGGTTGAGGGATTAGGGTAGAGAGTAATTTACTTGGATTTAAGGGTTTAAGGGTTGAGGTATTAGGGTCAAGGGTATAAGAGGGTACGTATTGGCTAGTTGAGGGTAGAGTGACGTAGAGGGTTTAACGATTTAGGTTTTAGGGTATTGGATTTAGGGTATAGGTCGGTTGAGGGACTAGGGTTGAGGGTGGAGGGTAGAAGGTTTAAGGCCGGTTTAGGGTTTAAGGGTTTAGGGTTGAGGGACGTTAAGGGTTGAGGGTAGAGGGTTTAGTGTATAGCTAGGACATTTGAGGGTATATGGTTGAAGGTCGATTAGGGTTGAGGTTCCAATGTAGAGGGTAGAGGGTATAGGGGTTTACTAGGGTTTAGGGTTTAAGGATTGAGGGTTGAGGGATTAAGGTTTGAGGCTTGAGGCTTAAGGCTTGAAGGTTTAAGGTTGAGGGTAGATGGATTAGCGTTGAGGGTCCAATCATGTATAGGGTAGAGGGTGTAGCTATAGGGGTTGCAGGTACATATATGGTACGTACGTTGAGGGATTAGGGTTGAGGGTCCAATATTGTATAGGGTAGAGGGTATAGGGGTTGAGGGATTATGGTTTGAATAGGGTAGAGGGTTAATTAAGGGTTGCGGGATTAAGGGTTGAGGGTTGAGGGATTACGGTAGAGAGTTTAGTAATTGCGTTTAAGGGTTTAACTAGGGTTGAGGGATTAGGGTCAAGGGTACTAGAGGGTATATGGTTAAAGGATTAGGGTTTAGGTTCCAAAGTATATATAGGGTTAAGGGTTTAGGGTCTTGGCCTCTGGTGAGGCTCAAAATTAGGGTTTCATGAATATTCCTGCATTGGCAAACGATCTCTAATGTTTTGATCTCTAATGTTTTGAATTTTGATTAATACAATCTCCTGTTGTTTTTGGTGGTTGTAAGTGACTGTATTGTTGGTTGTTAGCCTAGTTATAATATTTTTCTCTCTTTTGGCAACCTTTGTTGCCTCCTTTTTGTATTATTTGCATTGTTTCAATTAAAAAAAATAAAAATACTAAATAAAAACAATATGTAATGCAAAAATAGTGTACATTATAATTCCCATTCTTAGTATATTAGTTGAGTTTTTAATTTTATTTTTAAACTGTTTAATTATGAGAATTTTTTTTCCCATAATTGGGAATTATAATTTACATTATTTATTTTACATTACAATTTTATTTGAAATTATTTTTTACAAATTACAAATAAATTAAATTAAATTAAATAAGGGCTTTTTTATAAGTACGAGCATTAATGAAGGGAAGTTTGAGCTCAAATTTTAATGATGACCTAGCATACAAAGTCAGGTATGTAGGACGACATCACTGGAGCCTTAGGAGATAAAATTTCCATAGCAATTACAATGAAGTGAAGACCCTACAATAATTTTGTGTTGACCTACTGCATTCGGTTATCGGTCGTTTAAGTCATGAGTTGAGTCATTAAAATTGTTCTTTGTACCGGCCCCAAGTTCTAAGTTAGTCGGTCATCACGTATGGTTAATCGTTTAAATGCTCCCTATAGTTGGGCCATAATATTTTTCAATTGACTTATGTTTAAGCCATCCCACATAAGGCGATTCAAAAGATTGTGGCAAGGTGGTAAACAACAAGAAGATAAAGCATACACCACTATACCGCTGGGAGGGTCAGCAACATATGCGGTAGAGCGGTGTACACTTCAACCCTGCAGCAAGAAGTCTTGAGCAAGGTGGTAGAGTGGTAAGCATGGAAGATAAGTGGACACCGCAATACTGCATAAGGCGATTCAAAGGAGTGTGGTAAGGCAGTAAACAACAAGAAGATAAAGCATACACCACTATACTGTCGGGAGGGTGAGCAACATATGCGGTAGAGCGATGTACACCACAACCCCACAACAAGAATTCTTGAGAAATACAGTAGTACGGTAAACATTAGAATGGAAGGGAAAAACACCACCATACTGCAGCGGGTATAATAAGAGACGATGATAGTATGATAATCGTGGCATCATTATAATTTACAGCAATAAATTCCCTCACACATGCTTCAAAATTAATTAAGGATTTGAGATTGTTGGGAAATTATCTGGCGAAGAATTGGCATTAATACTGATATGACTAAATAATATGCCCCAAAAAGCAAGTAAATTTTCCTAAGACTATGCTTAGTTGAAATGCATTGTTGTGGACAGAGCTAAGGATACCAAGAAAAGGAGCTCTGCGAAAGACGAGCACTCGAGTAAGTGCATGAATAAACCTCTAAAGAAGCTTGATTGGTGTAGTATTTGGTAGAGCTATGTTATTTGAAGTCATAGTAGGAAAAATTGAAATATGCCTCCTAAAAGAAAACAATTGGAATTAAAAGAAAGTAAGGAAAAAATTAAGGAAGAAGAACCTAAGGTAAAGAAGAGACCACTCCACCAGTCTATATTAGATATTCTTCCAGGATCAACCAAGGAGAGAAATAAGAAATTTCTCGTAGACACTGCACAGGTTGTAGGTATGCTCTCATTCCCAAATCTGGGTGGGACTTATTTTGGTATTTTTACAATAAGAGAAATGAGAAGATTCAGTGTCGAACCCTTGGATGTTGGATTTAGCAAAGTTGATTGTCCCAAACATGTTTATTGATGTGGATTTTATCAGATTACTAGCCAAGCATTATCACTCTGCAACCAAGACAGTAAGGTTTCCAAATGGCTCAATATTGGTAGAGGTAACCAAAGTTGCTATCATTGAGTGTTTTGACTTAAACAAGCAAGCTTTGACCAAAATAAACCTACAAAAGAGAGAGGAATATTATAAGAGGTTAAGAAGAACTTATAGAAGTGATGAGCTACCCCTATATATGAAAAGAGGCATTAGTAATAGAATGATTCCCATTTCTACTTCCAATACTAAACCATTCACTGTGACAAATTTTCAATATTATTTTGTGAATACATATCTAGCTTTGTGCCAATTACTATTGGTGGATGCTCAAGATAAAATGCCAATAAGCCTGATGATGATGTCCATGAGAATTCAAAACCTTGAGACTAATATTGAGTATGACTTTGCTTCATACCTTGAGAAGGTGTTGGATGATGAATCCTCACAAGTCATAGAGGATAGAGCACCGATTACATTCAAACACTATTCCTTACTGTGCCACTTGATACTATACCAGAATTGGGATCATTGGACTAAACGAATGGACTTGGCTACAGTGGATGAGCAAAGGAATGCCACACCTATCTAGAAGTGGTGCTATATTTGGGATAGTCGGTGCAAGAATTCAAGCTTTGCTATATTCTATGAAGACTTTGTGCACAAAATCCTTCAATTTATTGGTTATTCAATGCCAAGATTTCCAAAAAAAATGCAACAATTGTTAAGACCTTTGGCGCTGATACATGAACAAGGTCACACACATAACTTTGGTGATTGGTTCTTTTTCCCAAAAGTTACAATAATAAGAATCTATGGCTGCCCTATTGCTCCACACATACTGCCAAAGTTCATGCCCCTTAGAATAGCATTTCTTGAATTTATGTGGCAAATTATTTGGATGGAAAAGGATGTAATGCACAAACAAAAGAAGGGAACATTTCTGCCAAACTTACCCAAATGTGGAGACTGGACAGTAGGCTTAGATACACTAGAGGAGTTGCAATATTACTTGAAGACAAGATATGTGTTGGGTTCTAGAAAAGAAAGAGCCTTTGACCTTGAAAATCATATGAATAACATAAGGCATAATCTTCTTACCAAAATGAAAATGACACACCAAGTATATTATGAGGAAGATGTGATAAAAAACTACCTTACTTTTCCAGAGGCGTCCCTCAGACGAAAGAAATGGTAAGTTATAATGATGCTTGAAGGAAGGAAGAAGCAAAATGACAAAAGTTTCCCTGGCTATTTTGTTGAAGAAAAATACCCCATCAGGAGGATAAATCGGATAATTGATAAATTTGAGGATTTATATTAATATGCTAAAAAACAAGTGTATCTTTAGGAACATGGTGGTAATATAACTACAAAGCACACCCCAGACATAGCATCAGAGTCTCCCATGGAGCAATTGCCTCCCAAGAGACAAAAGACATAGAGCATTAAGCCATTGGTACCTTATGAGGAGAGTGAAGGGGTGGGAGATATTGAAGATTTGGCCACTGTATTGCAATCATTAAAGGGTGATATTGAGGTTGGACAGTCCATCCGTGAGACTAGCACCCATAGGCATGAGGAAAGGATGGATGATGCAGAAAAAACAAGTGCAGAGATACATGAAGATGAGAGATAAATTTCTGCCATGAGGTTTATAGAGGATGATGATTTCATCAAGACTCCAGAGTTTAGGGATTTCTAGACAAAGATGAAGATAAAATAAATTTAAGAGAAAATGGAGTCAGATGAAGTGGGAATTGAAGAACCAGAAAAGAATCAAATGGTGGCATGGGCCTTCAATGAATTGAGGGTTGACCACATTGACATTAGCCCTCAGAAGGCTAGAGAGATGATTTTAAAGAGCAACATGCTCATTTTTCCTGGGTTGGAATTAAAGAAAATGTTTTTGCTTGATCAAGTACGGGCTCAAGAAGATATAATGTTAGTTGCATAGTTTGACTCTGATGAAGGAGTAAGTGGAACTAGGTATAACCCCAAAATTAAAACTCTAGCCATTTGGATCAAGCAGAAAAACACACAAAAGCCTAAACTGTTGGATGTAATACAAGGAATGAAAGGGGAAGCAATGGTAAGAACAATACAAGACACCACCCCTTTGGAGGCAGTGACAATGACCATGCACTCATCCATGTTCACTTGTGCTACTATTAAGGGATTGGAGGATAGATTAAAGGTGTATGAAAGGGAACAAAATTTCTTAAATGATGAAGTTAATAAACTATTTATGGAGAATGTAAAATTGAAAGAATAGTTAAAAGGAGCAGGAACTTCACAAAGCAAGGAGATAGTGTTATATAAGCATCCTAGTGCTCCATTAAATATTGTACAGATCATTCCGAACGAGCAAGAAATGGCTCCTGAGAAGGAAGTGGATGAAATGAAGGAGGCTCAGGATGAAGTAAAAAGGAAAGTTTCTAAAGTTATGGAAAAGATTATTGAGTACAGAATAAAGTTGGTTATTTATAAACTGGATAGTGTGCATGACAATTATAAATCACTTCAGCAAGCAATTGATCAAATAAAAGTACATATGCTTGTATTGGACCCCCTTGTTTCAAAGGTGGCAGCCTATTCACTACACTCTATCTAAGTTATGCAAAGTTATACAAAGGAGTCTTGATGCTCCTACAACATTAAAACCGACTGAGCAAACAACAAAAATGATTGTTGATGAATTTCAGTATATACAAGGGGAGGATAAGAGGATTGTGGCATGAATGGATTTCATCCATACCTTAAAACAATGTTATAAACTGGAAATTGTGAAATATGATGTTCAAGTAAAATACTTGGATGAATGGAAGGAGTTTGGTCAGGTTATTCATAAGTGTTTAACCCATGTTCAAGGGGATAGTGACACCAGTATTCACAGGCTCAATTTGATCATGGATGGATTGATTGCTCTTGATGTTGGATATTTGAAATTTATCAATGATACAAAGACGCTACTGGATAGTCGATGGCATACACATCTTGCAAACATACCAAAGATCCAGGAATATTAGTGGCCATCAGATTTTACAGTGTATCAATGGGAAGAGAAGTATTTGGCTTCATATGAGTAGGCCACTAAGGCGAGGTCATCTGGACGTCTATCATGGAGAGGAAATCTTTTCCAGATTGATGATCATGGGCTTTCTACATTGATTAAATAAAACATACGTCTAAAGTGTCTTAAGCCTTGTTATTTCTTCAATTATGCAAATTAATTAGTTGTTAATAAAAGAAGTAATTTTGAAGGGTTGTCTCTTTTTGTAAAAGGCCTAAAGCTTGTTGCTTCCTATATAAATAGGAAACCAAGGCCAATTTTGAGAGGATCATCATATCATATTCCATTTTCATTTCCATTATAGTAGGCATTAGTGAGAAGATATATTGCACATTCCACCCATCCAAATCATATCAAAGACTTCTGTTATTAATGTATATATATTTGAAACAACATAATGGAGAAGATTGCTCATAATTGGTAATCTATTTTGGTGTTCAATTGTTGTGTTAAATTTCATGCTTATCTATTATTGTGTTCTTTCCAAAGTGGTTTCTTCAAGTTATTTAAATTCATAAGATTTATTAGGGCACATTTGTTGTTACTGTGTGATTATTTTGAGCTTATGAATGAAATAGAACATCTTATTATTAGATATTCTCCATGACTATGTTATCATTCTATATTTTTTCTTATGTTTTCCATACTTATTTCTTCTTATATTTGAATGAATATTAGTTATTGAGCCTCAATACTGTGCTTATGTGAATGAATATGCTGATACAGTAAAGCATTTACTGTGGATATTTTCAATTACATGTTCAAAATTATGTTCAACATAAAAATGGAAACTATTTAAAAATAATAAAGTTAACAAAGTTGCTTATTTAAATAATTTGAGTTACATGCATTAATATTTTATTAACTTTTGTGTCTTCACGAACATATGTTGATACAAAATGAATGGAAGAAGCATCCAAGTAATCATAATTTTTTCTGCCAACTCACTTTAGTAGGGTAGCGAATCCTTTGTTTGACCAACCAAATAGTGACTTGATTTCTAATAATATTAATTTGCATGTCAGTTGTGAGGTTCTACTTGCACCCAATTTGAACACGGGTGTCTTCATTACTTGCTTGATGGAGTCTTTCAGGTTGTTATCATCAACATTACATTGGTGGTAATTACCCCTGTTGTCATCATTACTGTTAGCCATATGATCATTATTGGCATCATTGTTTCCATCCCCAAAGAAACTTGCAAGCATTTCATTCGATCCTTCTTCATGCACTGCATTTTCCCTACCATGATCATCATCATTAAGTCTAGGTGGCATCTCATTAATGTATGCATATCTCATCAGCTCTTCAAATTTCTCAGGTGGTAGAAATCTCTTCAAACTTGCTCTTTTCGCCCTGGTATTGTTTAAAGGATGGTTTGGATCATCCCGTCCAAATCTTAATAACACAATGGATCATGGGTATTAGTATGTGTTTCATCAACATCTTCTACCTATCAAAAAATGTAAGCATTATTTAATGTTTTCCAACAATTGGATAAATCATAAATGTATCAATTTCAAAGAAATATAATCAAATATGGCTTAAAAATAAAAATAAAAATTGTATGAACATATATACATCAATTGAATAATGGAACATTATTTTATAGACTACCTTTTTTTATACAATAATTTAAATAAAACACAATTTTGACAACATAGTTTATAAAACATCAGTCCACACTCATTTATTATTCTTTGGTTTTCTTCCCTTAAGAACATCCTTAGGGAGACCTTGTTCTTCCCTTCTCTTTAACACAAGAGTGTGGTTTAAGAAGGGGTAATCAATCAATAACTCATCCCCAATGGTAAGGTCCTTAATAGCCTCAACCATTATCAATCTATCAACCTCTCTTTCCATATCTCCATCTTTATCATTTATAACCTCACCAAATTGACAATTCAGTCTTACATTAGGGTCCCTTCCCTTACTACTATTTATAAATTTTGCAATATTTTTGTGTGTGTATGCACGTCCATCTATATACATAAGATGACCTCTATTAATTTATTTTCCACTTTCAAATTGGAGATGATGTGTATACATATTCAAATTTAGACCATATGCTGACATGCTAGGCTTATATTTTGCTAGCCTTCTCCATTCACCACTGTAATATGATGGACCATAATATGGCATTAATCTCCTAGTGATTTGTTCTGAATTGTTTCTATGTTTATATCCCACATGTACATTTTGGGCAATAAAGAGGCCTAGATTCACTCCATCAATATTGGAGGGTTGTATCATGTAGTTGTATCCCCAAAATTAAAACACTTCGTACACTCTAGGTAGTTGTTGATCACTAGGCCAAGCGCAATATAGTCGACAATCAAATGTCTCTTTGTAAATTGATCTCAAACTCATGGGAAAGTCATCATCTCCATCACATTCTTTCTCATAGGGTATGTAGTCCACCTCCCCCTTGTCTTTAAGAAAATTATGCAACTTTAAACCGGTTCTTGTTTTGTGACTTGTTTTCATCAATTCCTCATCTTCCAAGCTCGTATATTGGCACATATTTTTGTTAGATGTATCATCTAACAAATGATCATTGTCCTCTAGGTTGGAAGTCGGTGATCCAGGAAACTTTAAACCAAGAACTTTATCCTGCAAGTATCCATTGAGAAAAAAATTAGTTATTTAAATAATATAAAACAATGTTTAAATGAAGTATACATGTTATTTATATCAAATTGGAAATTCCTTACCACAATTCCTATTGGATTTGAATCGATTGTAGGAGGAATACTACTGACTGGAAGCTCATCATATATGTAATGCCTTTGTACAATTTCTCATTTGAATTGTTTCTTTCCACGACATACAGAACATCGACAAACAACAATTTTCTCAAAGTATTCATCCCATGTACTATAGTCCTGACCAACCTCTTGTTAAATGAAATCATCTATTGTGTCTGGAAGATCCATTGTCATATCCTCTTCCACCCACTATCGTTTATGTGATTTAATAGTTTTAGGTCCACATCACATCCTCTTTTGCTAGCTGAATGCTCAGGCTTGGCATTTGCTCCAATCTCCATCTAAAATAATCAACAACATGCATTAATTTATGTCAAGATTGGATAATACATTATAAAATTTCAATAATACTGTGAAAAAAGACGAACGTATCACAAAATTCCATCAGATCATTTTTTCCTAAGTTAAGTCAAAATTTGAGTACCTGATGTCCTGCTTCATCTGTTTTGTCCTCATTTGATATGACACAATCTGTTTCCATAGCCTCGTCTTGCCCTTATAATACACAACATAGTAAATAATGTTTACTACACCAATTATATCATTTCAACGAATATGCTATCAAACACAAAACCTCACTTTAGTCATATATTTTCTCAAAGTATTCATCCCATGTACTATAGTCCTGGCCAACCTCTTGTTCAGTGCAATCATTTGTTGTTTATGCATGATCTATCATATCCTCAAACACCCATTGTTTTCTATGTGATTTAACATTTTTAGGTCCACGTCCACGTCCTCTTTTGCTAGTTGAACTCAGGCTCTGCATTTTCTCCAATATCCATCTAAAATAATCAACAACATGCATTAATTTATGTCAAGATTAGATAATACATTATAAATTTCAATAATACTATGAAAAAAGATGGACGTATCACAAAATGCCATCAGATCATTTTTTCCTAAGTTAAGTCAAAATTTGAGTACCTGATGTCCCACTTTAGTTGTTGTGTCCTCATTTGACATGACATGATCTGTTGCCATGGCCTCGTATCGCCCCTATAATACACAACATAGTAAATAATGTTTAGTACACCAATTATATCATTTCAATGAATATGCTATCCAACACAAAACCTCACTTTAGACATATATTTGACATATATTTCACACTTTAGATGACTCATCTAGTTGTATAGGGGTCATTTTTTAGCTCACAAATCTAACCTCTATTAGTTTTGCACCCACAAAATTGACATGGGATAAGGAATAGATAAAATAGGGAACCATGATTGCTCACGTGGTACATATGAAGATGAAGTCAATTTAGGATCAATTTATTTATCAACTTCCAAGAAAAATACATCATTTTTCACTGCTAGGCGCTAAATTAGGTGCACTTTGTGTCACCTTTTGCATCCCAAACAGATTACATTTTTTGGCTAGAAGGTGGCGCTAAATTAGGTGCACTTTGCACCGCCTTTTGCATCCCAAACATATTACATTTTTTTGGCTGGAAGGCAACACTAAATTAGGTGCACTTTGTGACGTCGACTATAGCGCCAACTACTTAATCAAGAACAAAAATTTAAAACTTCTCACGTCAAGAAGGAAGAGATGATAGGAGAAAAAATCTACGCGAAGGAAGAGAGGATAAAATAGGGAAAAACAGTGCAAAGGAGAGCTACAAGCAAGTAGATCAAAAATTCAATTTAGTTTGTGACACCATAGGTAAGGTTACAATTTTTTTTTTTTGTTCCCACAAATATTTTTGTTTGGATTAAATGGAGAGATTGTGAAGAAAGGATTGTGAATATTGTTTTGTTTACACACGAATCGTTTAAGTCTCATGTGGTTGCAAAGGAGGAGGGTAAAATTGTAGACATTGCATTATTTCCTTCGCATCCGAGAGCAATGAACGTGTTTTTGAAACCCCAATGCCTCGGTTCACTTATCATTCCCATCCCAAGCTTTTGGTTTCCGATTCAATTTCTTGGACCTTCCTTCCATAAAAAAGTAGTCGAGTGCTTTTAATACAAATCGTTAAACTGCATCCGTCCCACTACAACCAGGTCTCGTGGGAACAAAGGTTAGTCGAGACAATAAGAGGAGATAGGTATTTTGAGATGATAGCTGAATAATAGATCATTTCCTCAAATTTGTGAGACCTTCAGGCTTAAATTAGCTATTACTAATTTTCACTTATTCTTTTATAGAACAATGAGCTCCTGGTTTTGAATTGATTTTGTGCACACATTCATTTTCTTTCTAATCAAAGTATGTGACTCGAGCATGGGACCTATCTATGTTAACTCTCAATAAAACCACACTCTGCACCCTTTTATCCCCCAAAGATTACCATTCTATACAGGTGTGCAAGCATTGATTTTTTTACAATACATTTTTTTTATTTTGCATATATTTATACCCTTTCAAATATATTTATATTCTATACAGGTGCGCAAGCAATTGATTCATAGGTGTTTAAATCCAGAAAGAGAGACATGCAACATAAAACTTTCATACCACAAACTAGATGAAAACTTTCATACCTGATAGTGTGTACTTTGTTTGCCTCCATAGACTGGACAAAAATAATTTTCCCTAGGTCACACAAGCAATAGAAGGAAGAGAAAAAAGGGAGCAGACTATGGCCACAATGAGGTAATTCATTGCCAATTTATAGATTTGCAAATGTTTCCCTTGTTTTTTTCATTTTTACTTTTTAGTTTTTATTTTTAAATTAAAAGAATAAATTTATTATATATATAGGGACATGTGATTGACAAAGATAAAGAGGCATTAGCTTCCATATTGGAGGAAGAGGCAGTGAACAATTTGGATGATGCGTGTTGGACAATGCTTGCCAGATACATAGAAAACCAATCTAGTGAAGCTCCTCAAACATTGCAACCAAATCAAATGTGTCAAAGGGAATCAATTTATTCCCCAAGCAGTCTTGGATCAAGCAAAAGATCCAAGAGGAAATTAGTAACAGTAAACTCTAGGAGTGTAGAACATGGAGCAGAGGCTTCCACTGTCCCACCCACTCCTAGGACACAAACTTCTTCCACCACAGAAAGTTTTCATTCTTGCATTGGTACCTACAATAAGAAGATATAATAAGATGTGGTTTCAGGGGAAGTCCGAATGACAAATGTTGGAAAAGGGTTTGTGAATAGGTTGAAGGAATCATGCCTTCAACAGTTCAAAGACCATCTACATTTTCCATTCTCAAAGATACCCATACACCTACAAAACACAGTTATCAATGACATGGGGACTGAATTTGGCAGAGGTTGGTCTGTCAAGAAGGTAAAGCTATGAATGTCTCAAAATTGCAAGAGATTTCACTGCAACCAAACAAAGAAGATAAAAAAAATCCCTCCTAAGCTAAGGCTCAAAAAAATGCCAATTGATGTAAGTGTCAAAGTATGGAAAGAGCTTGTAAAATCATATGAGAAGTTTGAAGCATGAAGGAAGTCCAGTGAGGAGAGTACGCAAGTATTTGAATTTTCTCATAAGATTATATCAAATTTATTAAATGATTTTCAAATTTTATTTGTGCATAGTTAAATTGAATTAGTATATGTTTCAGGACAAGGCCTCCAATGCTAGGCTTCAAAAAAAATTTGTCACGCATCACAGTGGCCAAAAAGGTTTACAGGCCTTGATCTGTAATTTTTTAAGTATATTTAATATGTTAAATGATAATTTTTTTAATTCCCTAGGAAAAAGTAAATGATTGCATATTAATTAGTTTAACTAATCCATGTGCCATGTTTTGATAGGAGGAGAAATATGGCAGGCATCCAAAGTAATTTGAAAAGGAAAAGTTACAAAGTAAAAAGTGGGCCAATTTTTTAATCCGGATGGAGAACAAGGTATCAATAGTTGACTTTCAATAACTTAGGTGGATATTGTTGTGTTAATATGTCAATTTTCATTTCTTGTGTTGAGTTGTTTATTGATGCGTAGGATGAGTTCTAAAGTGCTTCTCTGTTGGCCCTAGATCCCATTCAATTGTCCCATTATTTCATGTTGAGGAAAAAAATATTGTTTGCCTTAAAGGGTATTGGGTGACATTCATGCCTTATTTTCATCGCATCTTTTAATTAATGACCATTGTGTTTTAATATCTCTTAAGTGTCCTCATTTAAGTTATGAGTTGTATCATTTGAGTAACTTAGTCCCATGTTGATTTGATTTATCTTCTTTTCTCTCAAACATGGTATCTCAAGGAGTGCTTCCTTGAATTCATGTTGCCATTCTACTAATTGATCCACATGCATCTTTGTCATCCTTCCTCGCGATGTTTCCATTCTCTTAACATGTAAGAATGTTTTGATGCATCTTGGTAGGAATCCTATAGATCTAACACATCCTTCTAGTCTACATCACTTGGCATAGCTAACCAGCCACTTAATTTGTCCATCTAATTTAAAAAAAGGTAGTAAATTCATGTCTTCCAAGTTAAAAAAACTCCATATAATAAAGAAATCAGCAGTAAAAAACCTACAACCTGATCTGATCAACATAGAGAAGTGTGTAATACTAGACTTCTTAACATTCAAAATATAAATGGAATGTCCTTAACACCAAGTAGAGCTATCCATAAAAGATAACTAAAAACACAAACGTGCCCCCGCACAGAATGGCCTAATGGTTGGTTGTCATAGAATTCAAACTACCAAAGTAACAACACTGATCAAGTTAACATATATGCATCATTTGCATAAACAGTTGAACCATTTATGTGTATGAATAAATAGTAGAAGGATGTAGATGAACTCAATTCATCTGAATTTATGCCTCTTGGCAGGAATTCCTCCTGAATCTCTAATATCAGGTGCCCGAGACTTCCCTGTAGCTTTTACCTTTCGTCGTCGCCTTTCCTTTTCACTGTCAAACTCGTCTCCTTTTTCCTTATCTACATTTATGGCTTCGGCTTCTAATTCATCCCATGTTTTACCTTCCTCCCCTTTAGAATCTTCTTCTTCTTTGTCCTCATCTAAGTCCACAAGAGATTCATCTTCTGAACCTTCCTCATCTGATTCTGATTCCTCTTCTACATCAGAGGGTTCATAGCCTTGATCTGACTCTTCTGAATTATCAGAATCAGAATTAGTAGCTTCCATATTCAGAAATTCCCAACCACCATCTTCAATAAATTTGTCTAGATCATCAGTAATATTCTTCAAAATTGGCCGCCAGTTCAAGTTCATTCTGCTTTCATTATACTTTATATCCATGGAGTTCAGCCATTCCTTGATGCCATCAAGCGAAGATTGATGAATGGCGTCAATGCAGAGTACATCCCGCTTGAAGTCTTTGAAAACAATAGTCATTACTAAGAAAGGTAATTCCACCAACTCTTACAAACATTTTATTGTAGGAACAATAAAAGCAGGGGCTTTGAAAGGAACTCCATGAAAACCAAGCTCTCTAAATGGTATATCAAACTCTAGTTCAAAATATTTTAGATGAGGCTACTCCCATAGCTCTCTTACTCACTTGACAAATCCTTGAAACTCTGCATTTATTTTATTTTTCTTGTCCCTCTCTTGTTGTTCTTCCTCAATTTCATCAGGATCATACATTGACCTTCTTTCCCCTCCTAAAGTTTGGACCACATCCATTACCTCCACATAAAACTGACATCCTTGGTCTTCTTGGTTCCCACGCCATGATATGGTTATGCAAATGAAAATGAAGCAAAGTAATCATCTCCTTCTTTGATGGTTGGAAGAATGCATGCTTAATGTTTTGATACATGATATCATCTCTCTCTTCTGCTCTCATGGTTGAATACCAAAATCCATTATGGTGGGCCTCCAAAGTTGTAGTCATCTTTCTTCCTCTTCCACCAAATGTTGGCCTGATCCACAAGTCTGCCAACCTAATTTCCTTTGTTTTTGAAAGTTGAAGTTTCTCTTGAGTCACCAGTGTGGCTCTCTCTACCTTTTCAGACTCTTTCATTGCTACAGGAAATTAGCACCTAATTGATTAACAATCTCAATCTCACTAATAGTGATTACTAAGAAAGGTAATTCCACCAACTCTACCAAATAGTTTACCGTAGGAACAATAAAAGCAGAGGCTTTGAAATGAACTCCATGAAAACCAAGCTCTCTAAATGGTACATCAAACTCTAGTTCAAAATATTTTAGATGAGGTTTCCCCCATAGCTCTCTTACTCACTTGAAAAATCCTTGAAACTCTACATTGATTTTATTTTTCTTGTCCCTCTCTTTCCGTTCTTCCTCAATTTCATCAAGATCATACATTGACCTTCTTGCCCCTCCTAAAGTTTGGACCACATCCATTACCTCCACATAAAACTAGACATCCTTGGTCTTCTTGGTTCCCATGCCATGATATGGTTATGCAAATGAAAATGAAGCAAAGTAATCATCTCCTCCGCTAGCTGGAAGAATGCATGCTTAATGTTTTGATACATGATATCAGCTCTCTCTTCTTCTCTCATGGTTGAATACCGAAATCCATTATGGTGGGACTCCAAAGTTCCAGTCATCTTTCTTCCTCTTCCACCAAATGTTGGCCCGATCCACAAGTTTTCCAGCCTAATTGACTTTGTTTTTGAAAGCTGAAATTTCTCCTTAGTCACCAGTGTAGCTCTCTCTGCCTTTTCAAACTCTTTCATTGCTACAGGAAATTAGTGCCTAATTGATTAGCAAGGGATTTGAAAGGAACTTCATGAAAACCAAGTTCAAAATATTTTAGAGGAGGCTACTCCCATAGCTCTCTTACTCGCTTGATAAATCCTTGAAACTCTGCATTGATTTTATTTTTCATGTCCCTCCCTTGTTGTTCTTCCTCAATTTCATCAGGACATACATTGACCTTCTTGCCCCTACTAAATTTAGGACCACATTCATTACCTCCACATAAAAATGGACATCCTTGGTCTTCTTGGTTCCCACGACATGATAAGGTTATGCAAATGAAAATAAAGCAAAGTAATCATCTCCTTCTCCATTGGTTGGAAGAATGCATGCTTAATGTTTTGATACATGATATCAGATCTCTCTTTTTCTCTCATGGTTGAATACCGAAATCCATTATGGTGGGCCTCTAGAGTTCCAGTAATCTTTCTTCCTCTTCCACCAAATGTTGGCCTGATCCACAAGTCTGCCAACCTAATTTCCTTTGTTTTAAAAAGCTGAAGTTTCTCCTGAGTCACCAATGTAGCTCTCTCTACCTTTTCATATTCTTTCATTGATACAGGAAATTAGCGCCTAATTGATTAACAATCTCAATCTCACTAATAGTGATTACTAAGAAAGGTAATTCCACCAACTCTACCAAACAATTTACCTTAGGAACAATAAAAGCAGGGGCTTTGAAAGGAACTCTGTGAAAACCAAAATCTCTAAATGGTATATCAAACTCTAGTTCAAAATATTTTAGATGAGGCTGCTCCCATAGCTCTCTTACTTGCTTGACAAATCCTTGAAACTCTACATTGATTTTATTTTTCCTATCCCTCTCTTGTTGTTCTTCCTCAATTTCATCAGGATCATACATTGACCCTCTTGCCCCTCTTAAATTTTGGACCACATCCATTACCTCCACATAAAACTAGACATCCTTGGTCTTCTTGGTTCCCACGCCATGATATGGTTATGCAAATGAAAATGAAGCAAATTAATCATCTCCTTCTCCGCTGGCAAGAAGAATGCATTCTTAATGTTTTGATACATGATATCAACTCTCTCTTTTGCTCTCATGCTTGAATACTGAAATCCATTATGGTGGGACTCCAAAGTTCTAGTCATCTTCCTTCCTCTTCCACCAAATGTTGGCCTGATCCACAAGTTTGCTAGCCTAATTTCCTTTGTTTATGAAAGATGAAGTTTCTCCTGAGTCACCAGTGTAGCTCTCTTTTCCTTTTTAGACTCTTTCATTGCTACAAATCGTCTGTTGTATTTAATCATTTGTACCACATGGTTGATGTGCTTTGAATCCTTGGGTCTAAAGGAAATTTCTATTTCATAAATACTACTAGGGAATTTCAATGTTGGCATGTAGTTGGCATTAAATTTGGTACCTCGAACATTGAAAATTATCCTTATATAAGAATTCCCTCCATCTTGCTGTCTTGTAACACTCTTGATGGTGGGTACATGAAATGGAACCATGATGCCATATATGGGTACCAAAACATCATTTTTTCGTATCAACCTGAATCATGAGCTCTCTAGAAATGGGGATATCTTCCACATTTTTGTATGAAACCATCTTAGTGGATCACTTGGAAGAGCCATGTCCATCTCCTATACCAATTCCCCCTACAGCCAATCTTCTTGCAATCTCCTCATTCTTTTGCAGAGGGTTGGCACTTAAGGTTATGTAAAAGAATTTACAGTTGATAGTTAAATTGTATAACAATTTTTTTTATGATCTTTACTAATGTTTATTAGAATTGTTGCATGTTTTACATCATTGGAATCACATATTAGCTGTAACTTTTTAAAAAAAATTATTATGGTATGTGCACTTTGATATGATTATGGTTTTGTCTCATATGTTTCAATATTAGATATATAATAGAAAAATAAATTATTGCATGAAATAAATAATAACTTTTCATTTTAAATGTTTTTTTTTGCAAAACACGGGTCTTCCAGAAGATCAAGATGATTCTCATCATGATATAGATCTAGAAAATATTGGTTTTGCCGGTACAAATCACATGGCAGAGGATGATGATGCAAATACGGAAGAAACTGAGGCCGATGACAATGATGATGATGACGACGACGACAACGATGATGATCACGATGGTGGTGATGATGATGAGGAAGTTGCGAGTAGTACTCAACGACATTCATGATCATATACACTGCGTCATGGATCATTGTTGATATATTGTTATGATGATGATGATCACAATGGTGGTGATAATGATGAGGCAGTTGTTGGTAGTACCCAGTGACATTCATGATCATATAGACTGCATCATGGATCATTTTCGATATATCATTATGATGCCTCTTTTCATGGTTACTATCATATGTATCATTTTCACGGCCTACAGTACCATATTATTGAGTTGAATCATATTGAAATTTATCATTTTCACTTATATTATTTGGACATGTATTATCTTGACTTGGATCAATTTGAGTTAAATAATTTATCATTTTTACTTATACCATTTGTACATGTATCATTTTGACTTATGTCGACTATTGCACATCTATCATTTTGAAATGTTATTGATCTATTGGAATATTTGACTTTCACTTGTTTTATTTATATATTATGATGCTCTTATTAGTATTGACTTGTCAATTTATATATATTAAAAGTGGTCGATGATTTTTGGATGGATATTTATTATGTATGATGATTTTAATTTACTGCTCAGGATGGATGTTGTCAAATTCAATTCAATTATAGATATTTGACTCACTTGTTTTAATTATAGATGATGATCATGTTATAATAATTATCTTGTTATTTAATCATATGAGTTAAATAATTAAATTACTTACTCTATAATCATATGAGTTATTTAAGAGGCATCATATATTGAACTAATTAAATTGAATTAAAACATATTAAATTAATAAATGAAGCAAAACAAGAATAATTTTTAGAAGCAAAAAAGGAAGCAACAATGGAAGCCAAACTAGAAACAAATCAAAAACAATCTTGGAAGTAAAATTGGTAGCAAAATCGGAAGCAAAACCGGAAGCAAAACCAGGAGCAAAACAAGAAGCATTTTTTAGAAGCAAAAAAGGAAGCAAGACAAGAAGCATTTTTAGAAGAAAAAAAGGAAACAACAATGGAAGCCAAACTAGAAACAAACAAGAAGCAATCTTGGAAGCAAAACCGGAAGCAAACCTGAAAGCAAAACCGGAAGCAAAACTTGAAGGAACACAAGAAGCAAAACTTGAAGCAAATTTGGAAGCAAAATTGGAAGCAAACTTGGAAGCAAAACTAGAAGCAAAAATGGAAGCAAATCCAGAAGGAAAACTGGAAGCAAATCTGGAAGCACAATTGCAAGCAAAACTGAAAGCAAAATTGGAAGCAAAACTGGAAGCAAAATTGGAAGGAACGTGGGAAGAAAATCTGGAAGCAAATTTAGAAGCAAAATCGGAAGAACACCTGGAAGCAAATATGGAAGGAAAACTAGAAGCAACACTGGAAGCAAAACTGGAAGCAAATCTGGAAGAAAAACTGGAAGCAAATATGGAAGCAAATTTGGAAACAAAACTGGAAGCAACATTGGAAGCAAAAGTGGAAGCAAAACCGGAATCAAATTGGAAGCAAAATTGGGAGCAAACTAGAAGTAGAAATGGGAGCAAAAATGGAAGCAAAATGGGAACAAAAATGGAAGCAAAATTGGACATTACATGCGAAGCAAAAGTGGAAGCAAAATCGGAAGCAAAACTGGGAGCAAAACTGGGAGAAAAACTAGAAGCCAAAATGGGAGCAGACATGGAAGCAAAACTAGAAGCCAACTTGGGCGCCAATTTAGGTACTATTTTCGATGCCAATTTTTGGCACTATTCTCAGCGTTAAAGGAGACGCTATTGTTGACACCAAATTTTTGGCGCTAAATCTGGCGATGAACCGAAGAAACAGGTTTTCGTCAACTTTTGCACCATTAGATGACTCCAAAATGACGGGCTCAAATACACTAAAATTCGGCGCTAATTGCATGTTGTGCTATTGTGTATATAGATATATATATTGTGCAAGTTCTTATATATTCAAATAATAAATTAAATTACTTTTGATCAATAATAATTGTTATGTGATGCATATATATATTATATATATATATATATATATATTTAATAGAACAATTCTTGTGACCATTGTTCTTACATTCACTGATGAAATAGGATAGTGTCTTGTTTGTTTTAGCTTTTTTAGTAAAGATATTAACATTTGTAGATTTCATAATTTCTCTTGAAAATTAAATAATTAAGCTAGTTTAAGTGATGCCCAAATTGAAAGAAATAGAGCTTACTTACTGGAGCATATAAATACATAATTATATGAGAATAGTAAATTGTTTCATTTTGTCTTGAATTTAACTAATTGACTAATATGTCTTAAACAATAGAGCTTAAAATATGATTAACTATTGAATACAATTCCACTATTTTACAAAGTATCTTTCTTTATAAGAATAAGTGCTACATACACCAATAATGACTTCATAAGTTAAATTACTTTAGAGTGGCATGAATTTGGTAGTTGCTAATTGATTAAATACTCTAATCAATTAAAGTATATTTGACTCCAATAATAGATTTCATCATTCTTTTTAAAAGTTTAGATAGATTAATAGATAAATCTAATAGGATATCTTTGAATAACTCATTTCTCTCTCATCTATTTCTTTTATTATGTCATATTCTAATGGTCTTCATGCTTATAATGTTATGATTGTTGCTTTAAACAATATGTCTTGTCTATTGGGCTAACTGATTATGTAATTGTAAAGTGGATGTCATCTGTGTAGTGTATGTTTAAGATTTTGTGGTATGGGAAAGTGTGTTTAGTATGTTGATTTCTAGAGGCCTAGGAGGGGGTATATAATTGTATGTATGGTCCTTATGATTGTTTAACCATGGAAGTGGTTTGGCTATGTTGTGGGTCATGTGCATTGTATGAACACAAACCCTAAGGGTATTGCCTCCTATCTATGTAGGGATTCATGAGATTTTGTGATGATATTCTATTGAAAGGTATGCATATGTGTATTGAGTGAAATTCCAACCCTAAGTGTTGTACTACCTATTCATTATGGTTGAAATGTGGCTATGGGTTGGGACATGGGTTCATGTTGTCCTGACCGGTGTTCATGTGATTATGATAAGTGTGCAAGATAGAAAATGTCTTGCTCTGTGTAGGGTTTACTAGTTGCAAGTAGGGGGAGTGGCTTTCAATGGGGGTCAAAACCCAAAGTGGTGTCTAGGATAACCCATTTGAGGGTTTCTTAATCTAGTGATAACAATAATAATGAATTAGGGGGATGGGTAGAATTCACATTAAACCAGAAAATGATATGCCTCACTCATGGCTCAAGTGCTCCTTTAGGCTTGAGATGAGATGGGAAGGCTCGGAATGGAAAGATCAATTGTCTTGTCCTCATGAAAGGTACATTGGTTCCGCATGAGTTTGTATGGGGGTTGGCGATCAAGAGAAGTTGCTAGGATAACCCAGGATGGGGGTCGAGGCCTAGGAAGATCTACCAGGATAACCCATATCAATCTATATGATGACACTCCTCCCTATTGCAGTCTAGCATTCTCTAGTTGTATTCTCTCTTTCTGTTGTGAGAAGTGCCTTTGGAAGTGATGTAAGTGTTGTGAATGTTGGTGTTATTGCAGTGTTGTTATGGTGTCATGTATAACCCTTGTTTACGTTAGCTTGTTGTTTTCTTGTCTTTCTATTGGATGTGAGACCTTGTGTTATCTCCTAGCATGGGGGGTGGACCTCAAGGCTCCACATGGTCAGGAGGTTGGTGTTTTTTCTCTATTGGGTATCCTTGCTGCATGTTTGTGAGTGTGGTGATTGATCATTGCATTGTGGACTCTAGTTTCTATTCCAGTTGAGAAGAAATCCTATCATGTATTTGTATATTGGATTGTATATCAATTGTATCTCTTAATGTAATATGATGTATTCTTCCCACCTGTACTAGGGGAAGCATTGTTGTAATTATTATAATGATGTAACAATTATTGATGATTTCATCCTGTAAAGAGTATTGTAATGTAATGTGTCTTTCATATGTTATTTAGCTAGCAATTATCTCTGATGTTGATTATTAGTTAACATGTTATGGAAGTAAATAATGTAGAATCATTTAATGTGGTGCTTTAAAATGAATCTTGAATGTTAGTTTTGTGAGTAGCGTAGTCGAGGAACCTTAGAGGACCTAGGTTTATATCATTATGTTATTTTCCTGTAAAAAACAAAAATCCATTAGTTTAACCTAGTTTAGTGTTGTCCTCTAGGGTTCCTTGGCAGGGGCATTACACCTGGTATCAAAGCCCAAGTTTCTAACACTGGGTACTCTGGTTTCATATGAGCCCATTATGTTTTCCTAGTTGATTGGACTCTTGAGATTATGTTTTCCCCTTTTTTCCATCCTCGCCTAACAACCTTAGCCTTGTGGGGTTGAGGACAAAATCGCGATGTAGTATGGGATGCACTAAATCCTCTTCCCATTTTTCCAATGGTGCAGAAGACTGGTGGAAAGGATAGGACCCACGATGTAGTGCACAATGCATCGATATTCTTTCTATCTGGGATGCATTATGGACATGTGTTAGCCATTGTTGTGTTAGTCAACCATTGTTATTTTGTTATGTGATGTATGATGCAGTCTATCACTGAATTTTCTAAATATGTTGGAGCCTGTGGGTATTCTGCAACACAGGAGACTCACCCTCAAGGCTCGAGACATTAAGCAAGTGGGGATCTAGTGGGATCCTAATGATGAGTCTTTGGCCACTTGGGAGAATGCATCTTGGATGTGAGAGTTGTACCCCTTCTTGTTTATAGGCCTCCAGGAGTGAGCCTGATTCTAGTGGGGGAGGATGTAGTGCCTCTCATACTATTTTCTCTGATGGACTGACAGTTGATTTGTTTATGATGTTAGACTTATTGTTATGATGATGTCTTTGATGAGCATTGTGTGATTATCATGTGATTGATCTTATCCTGATTGTTATGTAATTGATTGTTATATGAGTTGATTTCATTACTTGGTGATGCTCTTACTAATGTGTTTGGGTGAAAAGGACAGTGTCGCATCACTCACTTGTGAGTACCCTATGATGTTGCGATTCATTTTCACAGTGTATTTGTTTATATGGATATGTATATGCATGACTATTTTGTGTGTTGTAGGTTGCAGGTATTAGGCATCGACTCCACTTGAATTGACAAGTCTGAACGTGCCTCAAAACCTAATGGATTAGTTGATTGGAGATAGCAATTGGTCCCCTACCCTAACTATCATCTTCGAACAGGATGAGTATTTGGTTGATACCCTGTCAATATTGTCAGTGTTGCTTGAAGCTCTTCTTGTGACCCTAGTTAGTGGTCATGTAATTGTTTTGGTATTTGGTTTATTTAAATTGAATTGTCTGATAATATACCTTTGGCTATTTTATGCTTTAAAATAAATTATTAAGTAAAAGGGTACCTTTGATAAATATATTTATAAATAATCATAGTTTATAATAAAATAAATTTGTAATGTAATATTAAAATAGATTAAATAAATAAATAAATAAATAAAAGGTTATAAAGTTGAGTTATAAAATTAATTATAATATGTGAATAAAAGGGGTAAATGATTTTACCTCTTTAAGTAAATTGGGCATCTATTGTAATTACGAATTTTAAATGAAATATTTTAATTGACTATTGATTTAATAAATTAGAAAAAAAAAGCTAACAATAATCTGTTCCGGAGTTGGTTGGAATTCCCGTACAACCGGCACCTTCCTCCTTCCTGTAAATGTGTTTGGCTTTGGGGGAATTTTGGGGGGTTTTGGGGGAAAGAAGGTGGGGAGTACTATCTGTAAATTTTATTCTATGTTAGAATGGTGTTTTGGGGATTTTGTATGGTTTGAAACATAATTGTCGGTCTAAAGAAATCTCGAGATAATTAATATTGCCTCCGATATTGATTGTTTTGGCTAGTCTTGGGAGTAATAAGGATTCCTGTAGACTTTGAATGGCTTAAAAAAGGGATGATAATACTATTACTCAACCTGCGGCTACTACCTTGGAGATTAAAAGGACCTTCTTGAGTGAGACCTTCCAGATTGTCGTATCGTGGGGTGGTGGAAAATTCCATCGCAAGCTACTGCATATTGGTGAATGGAGAAGTTGATTGTTGGCTAATGACTGTCATTTGACCCATCGATATAATTCCAAGTTATGTTGAAGTCGGAATTCTTATGGAAGTCGCGACTCCCAGCCAGACCGAAGTGTGAAATGCCAGAACGCAAATATTCCTCAATGCCACCTTGTTTATCTACTGAACCTGTTGCTATTCCCGATGTCGTGGAAACACATATGTACGACTATGTTGCCTAGTATTACGTTTTCGAATGGATGAGGATATAATCGGGTAAGTCTCATGCTAGTGTTTACTCTCACGCCTTCCCTATATCTTCTGAAATGAAGTAGAATATAGTTTGAGTTGCCCTTCTGGGCCACTTGTGTTAATGGAGTATAAACTGTAATTTCTGGTAAGTATTCTGTTTGATTTTAGCCACCACATTTAAGTCCTAGAATCATTGTGTTAAACTGTTCTTCATTCTTCTCTGGTACGCAATATTATTCTTTATGCAATCCTTTAATCGGTTCAAAAATTGTTCGATTGGAATCTGTACCCTGTTATTCCTAATTGGGTTTGTTTGATTCAGAAAAAAAAATGTCAACCGCTAGCTTACCTTACCAGGTGTCTTCGGCGTAGATTTTATCTCTGAGGGGTGTAACTTATTCTCCTAAATTTACTGGATTGAAACTTGGGTCTGTTTTTCCTACGTGTGATGATTTTTAGTTCCTCCAGTTTGTTATGCGTCCTGTCTTCTTTCGTTGCAAATAGTCTCTCTCTCTGTGATGTATCCAAGTGAGATTTGAAACAGGGATTTTAGGACCCGTGCCTTGGTATCGCTCTAACCTATATCATTTCCCTTCTCTTATTTCATTCATCTATCTTATATCCGCTTCCTCTAGATGTGTTTTCAGGAATGGAAGTTCCAAATATTTTTGCCTGAGTTTGATTGTCTCACCAAAGCTCAGCCTGAAGTTTTATATTTTGCATGCTTGGCCTTTGATTTTCCTTGTTATATACATTCATTTATTTGCGTTTTGACTGCATATGAGATTTCCACTTGAACAATATTAGCTTATTTAACAAATTTTATTTTTCAGTATCATGTAGCCATTGAGCAACCTAGCAAGGTTAAATAGTGTTGTGACTCCATCACATGGTAGTTCAAGTGAAACACCCCCTTCTTCTAGTCGATGGAAGAATTCAATATCCTTAAGTCACATAGCAAAAACAAAACTGCATGAATGTCCTGTAAAGTCGTCACTTTTTGTCAAAGATGTCTCACAATAATTAGAATGCTCTAATGGTCTCCTTAGCGTTGTTGATGGGTTACCACAGAGGTTAATCACCATCTAGTGAAAATAACCTTGGTTATCATCACTCTTAAAATCATCCTTGAGGAGGATATCTGATGTCTCGAAAGCAGATGTTCTTAGCATTTAATGTCACTGTCACTCTTAATGAGTACACTTCAATTGTTGTGCAGATGTGGTGAAAGTTTAGTATGATCTGTAGCCAAACTCAGCTTAAATCCAAACCATGTTTGGCACTTTCCATTAATAATTTAGCTTTCACTGCTATAAATTCCATATCAAGAATATACCGCCATTCGACAAAACATATTTTATTTTGCATCTTCATCAATATATTTTGTTTACAAGGGAGAAGGAAAAGTAGGGGTGAAACATCTAAGCTGGAACTTCTTAATTAGCTCTATCAACTTAACTGAAATATTTTACATGGCACGTTTTTCTATTTATAAATTGACAAATCCTAATTCTACTTTTATAACAGGAACATCCATTAGAAAAGAAAAAAAAATCAAAGGGGAGAATTATTAGTAGTTCCATTAAAATTACTATTTTGAGTGTTTATGTTGACTACTAGGTAGCCAAAAAGCAAGTATTATTCAGAAGCGATAAATCTATTATCATTCACAAGAGTTATGCTCGATTCAACTTCTTGTACGAAATCCAATTAGAAACGGATCTGCTTTCGCATTGTTTGTTATTAAATGTTAGGTATATATTTTGTAACGATAGTCTAGTTATTTGTCTCTTACAAACAGGTATAGTAACAAAATAATTGTCGGTTATAAGTAATGCAATAGTCTTGTGTTGTCTATAAAAAAATATATAATAGGTGCTAACTTAGAAAATCGACATTCTTAATTTTCCTCTTTTAAAACGACAGGGTTTTGTGAAGTGTTATGAATGTAGGTTTATAATATGTAGGGTTTGTTAGTAAGAAGTGCACAACTATATATATATATTGTGCAAATTCTTATATATTCAAATAATAAATTAAATTACTTTTGATAATAAATGTTATGTGATGCGTAATATATATATATATATATATATATATATATTAAACAGAATAATTCTTGTGACCATTGTTCTTACATTCACTGATGAAATAGGATAGTGTCTTGTTTGTTTTAGCTTGTTTAGTAAAGATATTAACATTTGTAGATTTCATAATTTCTCTTGAAAATTAAATAATTAAGCTAGTTTAAGTGATGCCTAAATTGAAATAAATAGAGCTTACTTACTGGATCATATAAATACATAATTATATGAGAATAGTAAATTGTTCCATTTTGTCTTGAATTTAACTAATTGACTAATATGTCTTAAATAATAGAGCTTAAAATATGGTTAACTATTGAATACAATTCCACTGTTTTACAAAGTATGTTTCTTTATAAGAATAAGTGCTCCATACGCCAATAATGACTTCATAAGTTAAATTACTTTAGAGTGGCATAAATTTGGTAGTTGCTAATTGATTAAATACTCTAATCAATTAAAGTACATTTGACTCCAATAATAGATTTCATCATTCTTTTTAAAAGTTTAGATAAATTAATAGATAAATCTAATAGGAAATCTTTGAATAACTCATTTCTCTCATCTATTTCTTTGATTATGTCATATTCTAATGGTCTTCATGGTTATAACGTTATGATTGTTGTTGCTTTAAACAGTGTGTCTTGTCTATTGGGCTAAGTGATTATGTAATTTTGTAAGGTGGGTGTCATTTGTGTAGTGTATGTTTAATATTTTGTGCTATGGGAAAGTGTGTTTAGTAAGTTGGTTTCTAGAGGCCTAGGAGGGGGTATATAATTGTATGTATGGTCCTTATGATTATTTAACCATGGACATGGTTTTATGTTGTGGGTCATGTGCATTGTATGAACACAAACCCTAAGGGTGTTACCTCCTGTCTATGTAGGGATTCATGAGATTTTGTGATGATATTCTATTGAAAGGTATGCATATGTGTACTGAGTGAAATGCCAACCATAAGTGTTGTACTACCTGTTCATGATGGTTGAGATGTGGCTATGGGTTGGGACATGGGTTCATGTTGTCATGACCGGTGTTCATGTGATTATGATAAGTGTGCAAGATGGAAAATTTATTGCTCTGTGTAGGGTTTACTAGTTGCAAGTAGGGGGAGTGGCTCTCAATGGGGGTCTGAACCCAAAGTGGTGTCTAGGATAACCCATTGAAGGGTTTCTTAATCCAGTGATAACATTAATAATAAATTAGGGGGATGGGTAGAATTCACATTAAACAAGATAATGATATGCCTCACTCATGGCTCAAGTGCTCGTTTATGCTTGAAATGAGATGGGAAGGCCTGGAATGGAAAGATCAACTGCCTTGTCCTCATGAAAGGTATGTTGGTTCTGCATGAGTTTGTATGGGGGTCGGGGATCAAGAGAGGTTGCTAGAGTAACCCAGGATGGGGGTCGGGGCCTAGGAAGATCTATTAGGATAACCCATATCAAACTATGTGATGACACTCCTCCCTATTGCAGTCTAGCATTCCATAGTTGTATTCGATCTTTCTATTGTGTGAAGTGCCTCTGGAAGTGATGTAAGTGTTGTGAATGTTGGTGTTGTTGCAGTGTTGTTATGGTGTCATGTATAACCCTTGTTTATGTTACCTTGTTGCTTTCCTATCTGTCTGTTGGATGTGGTACTTTGTGTTATCTCCTAGCACAGGAGGGTGGACCTCAGGGTTCCACATGGTCGGGAGGTTGGTGCTTTTTCTTCATTGGGTATCCTTGTTGCATGTTCGTGGGTGTGGTGATTGATCATTGCATTATGCACTCCAATTTTTGTTCTAGTTGAGAAGACAGCCTATCATGTATTTGTATATTGGATTGTATATCAGTTGTATCTCTTAATGTAATATGATGCATTCTTCCCACCTATACTAGGGGAAGCATTGTTGTAATTATTATAATGATGTAACAATTATTGATGATTTCATCCTGTAAAGAGTATTGTAATGTAATGTGTCTTTCATATGTTAGTTAGCTAGAAATGATCTCTGATGTTGATTAATAGTTAACATGCTATGGAAGTAAATAATGTAGAATCATTTAATGTGGTGCTTTAAAATGAATCTTGAATGTTAGTTTTGTGAGTAGCGCAGTTGAGGAACCTTAGAGGACCTAGGTTTAGATTATTATGTTATTTTCCTTTTTTTTTTTAAATGTTCCATTAGTTTGACCTAGTTTAGTGTTGTCCTCTGGGGTTCCTTGGCAGGGGCGTTACAATTACTCAATATTCCAATTGAAAATATCACAATGACTCATATCACAAAGCTCACGAAATTTTATGCTTCCCCTGCGGGTGAGATCCACCGCCCGTAAGAAGTCCCACCTCTTAAACCTAGAAGCAGAGTCAAACCTGAGACCAATGGGGAGAAAACCCATTGCCCAAGCCAACTCTACTACGCATTCAATCCAAGTTTATTAATATTTTTAAATTTAATATAATATTATTTTGTTTTTATAACTTTAATTTAATAAATTTAGGTTAATTAGATTAGATTTGATAATTATAAATATAATTTATTATTTTATTATTTTTATTCAAATTATAAATTACTAAATTATATTAAAAAATATTAAGACAATAACTTTTAATAGATTTAATTTTAAAATGTATTTTTTCTTTTAATATATCATTAAAAAATTATTTAAAATAATATATGTGAAGTTTGTATTCTTTATTTGATTTGAAATTATGATAGTAATTTGCTAATATTTTAAATATCACTTTTTAAGGCTAATATTTAATTATTAAATTTTTAAATATTAAATGTTATTGTCTTCTAAAATATGCACGTTGTAGTTCAATGGCTTTGCCTCCCTCTACCGGCCACACTTGCCCCCTCAAACATGTGTTCTATGATAGTGTTAGACTCAAATGTAAATTGTGTAAGCATCCTTTTATTGGATCATTCACAAGGTCCATGTAATCAAGTGACTCTAAATATTAGAGCTACTCTAGAGAAAAAGCATCCATCTTTAGTTGTAGGAAAGATGAAATTGGAAAAAAGAAACAAAGAATCAAGGAGGATGTGTCTAAGTTCCCAACACCTTTTATGTCTTCATCTTCAACTATTCCCAAGTCCTCAATAGGTGGATCAATAAGGGGTGAAACATTGAACTAATTGTGGATAGTACTAGAAAAATGTGTATGATACATTAGCTGATTTGTTTTTTTCAAGTGTGGTTTCATTCAATGTAACTAGGTATCCATATTTTTTGGAAATCAAAAGATTGAGTGACTAAGAAATTAGTTGATATCAAGGCCTCTTGGAAGGCAACAAGTTGCACTACATTACACAATGGATGGTCAAGTATATGTCATGGACCATTGATTAATATTGTGTTGGCTTCCTCTCAAGGTGTTGTGTTTTTTAAGGTGATTGACACCATAAACCATAAAAAATCTTCAAACTATATTTTAAAATATTAAATGAATTCATTCTTGAAGTACATGTGGAGAATGTTGTTCAAGTAGTAATTAATAATACAACAAATTATGTGGGAATTGAGAAGCTAATTATAAAGAAATATCTACAAATACATTGGAGCACATTTGCAACCCATTTTTCTAGATTTATTACTTCATGAATTAGCTAAATTTGTATGGCTATATGTGAAAGGAAGCAAAGTACATAGAAATGTTTCCTACACTTATTCAAAGTGTTGTGTAAATTTTAATATTTTAACAATTACTAAAAGTAGATAAATTTTAATATTTTAACAATTACTAAAAGTAGAAACACATTTAAATAGAAAATAAGCAATAAATATCATAACACAAGTGCACACGGTGAAAAAAAAATTCAGGAGAAAAAACCCACACTCTAAGGAAACTCAATCTATTATTCAATAAACCACGATAAGAATACACTTGCAGAGTAAGCCTTCACAAGAATATCATCAACCAAAAATCTAGATTTCTGACAATTTAATAAAATATATAAAACTCTACACACAACCTCCATCTCAAGCACCATATATATATATATATATATATATATAAATATATATATATATATATATATATATATATAAGATACATAATCCAAAACAATCAAATGGTAATTAGAAAACCATGAGCTAAATCCACCCAAAAGTGGCATCCAAATTATCCCCTAATAAAAAATGTCTTATGATGTCTTATAATATGCACCATAAGTTGGTCAAAATTTGTATTTCTCATTTACATCGTTTAATGCATCCAACATTTTTTTATATTTCTTATGCAAACTCAATAAACCAGTCTAAAGCAACCCAATCTATTATTCAATAAACCACAATAGCAATACACTTGTAGAGTAAGCCTTCACAAGAATATCATCAACCAAAAATCTAGAGTTCTTACAATTTAATAAAATATATAACTCTACACACAACCTCCATCTCAAGCACCATATATATATAATACAAAATCAAAAAAAAAAATGGTAATTAGAAAACCATGAGCTAAATCCACCCAAAATTATCCCCTAATAAAAAATGTCTTATGATGTGTTATAATATGCACCATAAGTTGGTCAACATTTGTATTTCTCATTTACAGATCATTTTATGCATCCAACAACTTTGTACATTTATTATGCAAACTTTTGGAGGCTATAATTTTTGATCCAGTGGATAGATTGGACCATTTTTTTTTTAAATTGAAGTATTCAAAGAGATCTATGCAATGGGAACAACCATAGGTGATGTTAAGCAACCAATAATTTTTACTTCAATTATGATGTGTCACGGTGAACTATATTGGCTCATACCTTTAGTCAAACATCTGAACATAATCTCTTAAGCTAGATGGCTTCTTTATAAGCATGGGTTGTCATGTACTCTACTTTTGTAGTAATAAAATCAACCATGGCCTCTCACTTACTCATCCAATTTATTGCACCACCAAACATAGTAAAAACATATCCACTAGTGGATCTTCTACTTTCAATATCTCCAACTCAATATGAATCCACAAATATAAACATAATGTATATCTCTTATAGGATAACTATAAGGAATACTCAAGTGTACCATGCAAATACTTGAAGACCCTCTTGACTACAGCCCAATGTATTAATCCAAGATTAGTCACAAATTGGCTAAGAAATTTCATTGTTTGGGAAATGTTTGGTCTTGTATAAACCACAACATACATCAAGATCCTAGCTACACTAGCATAAGGTGCTATGCCTATATCTTCCATCTCGTTAGAAGAAATTGGACATTATTCAACAAATAAACCATTCCCCATAATAATAGAAACAAACAATGGCCTGCAATATGTCATGTTAAATCTCACCAACATTGAGTTTACATACTTACTCTAGCCTAACCATTTTTTTTGTTTATTCTCTCTTATAATCTCTTCGTCCCCAAGGTGTACCTAATTTCCCCTAACTTCATCTCAAATTATAATGAAAGTTGATAATTTAAATCACAAATCAAACCTTTCCCATTACCAAAAATAATATATCATCAATATATAAGGCAATAATGAGAATACTTTCACATTATAATAGATGCAATAATCTGACTTAGATCTCCAAAATCCCAAAATTAACACAAAAAAATCAAATTTTTAGTACCACATCCTAAGAGGTTACTTAAGACCATACAAAGATTTTTTTACTTACAAACCACATGTCTTTACCTTCCTCAATATAATGCTCCAGTTACGTGTCATATAAATCTTCCTCCAAATCACCATGAAGGAATGTTGTCTTCTCATCCATTTACTCAACTTCAATATCATATGCTAGACCATGAGACAATAAAAATTGAATAGATGTCAACTTTGCTAATGGAGAGAAAACCTCATCATAATCTATTCCCTCAATATGGGAATAGCCCTTTGTAATCAATCTCACCTAGTACTTCTCAATGCTACCATCAGACCTTATTTTCTTTTGAACACCCATTTGCATCAAACAAGCTTTCATCCATTAAAAAAATACATGAGGTCCCATGTGTTAAAAGCAGTTATCTCCTCATCCATGGAAACCTTCCAAGACTCTATATCATCCATACCCATATCCTCCTTTAAATTCTTGGGTTCATCAATGTTAGTAATCAAAGAAAAATGGAGTATGGCTTTCTAGTTGTTTTATTTCTTGAGTGGACCTCAATGATTGAGGTGGTGGTTACATCTCTTCTTTAGAACTATGTAAGCTCTCTTCCTCTTCAAGTCCTTTGTGGGCTTCTAGTTCAACTATCTCAATATTTGAGGTTAAGTTGAACCACATCTTTCTTTCAATCCTTCTCAAGATGCAATATTGTAGATGTCTTAACTTTCCTAAAGATAAACTTCTATTATACAAAACTCAACCATAGAGTCTTGATCGTATCCTTTCACACCAACACCATAGTCAATCAAGATATATTTTATAACATTGTTAACCAACTTTAACTACTTCTCCCTAGGCACATGTGTGTATACCTTGCAATCAAAAACTCAAAGATTCCTAAATAAGAGTTGTTTCCCCAACCACACCTCCTTAAGTGTCTTATCAACAAGATTTGATGTAGGAGACCTAGTTAAATTGGTAGCAAGTTGTCATAACTTTTTTTCACAAAAAAGTAATTCCAAGCCAACCCCACTCGACATACTCCTGGCCCTCTCCATTAATGTCTTACTCATTCTTCTATTAAGGGGTGTAAGGATTTATCGATGTCTTTCTATTTCATGGTCTTTACAAAATCTATCAAAAAAATTTGAACAAAACATCACCATTATCAATTCTCAAAATTTTAATCTTCATACTAGTTTAATTATTTACAAGATATTTAGAATCTTTGAAATGATTAAAGACTTCATATTTACTTCTAAAAATGAATACCCATGTTTTCATATTGTAATCATCAATGAAAGAAACATATTATACAAAATTTGAAATCGAAGGAACATTAACAAAACCAAATACATAAAAATGGATTAAATCCAACACCCAAAAAGATTTATGAGAACTAAAGTAAAATTGAACGCAATTTTATTTTTCATATACACAATTTTTCATAGAAATCAAATTCAAGATTACAATCATTTAACCCTTCAACAAGGTTTTTACTTTTTAGGGTCTTTAAACCCTTCTCACCTAAATGGCCCATTCTTTGGTGTCATAACATCATTTTCTCTGCTAGCAGCTTAGTCTCTAAAGCATGATCACCCTTAGGTACCCAAAAGGCATGACCATCAAAAGTAGACACAATGCACATCTTTATTGTTGGTTTTAATGTTGAAGGTGAAGATTCTACAAATCTCTTCACTACAAGAATTGAAAACTATTGTACATTAAAATTGGAATGCATTTAGTTAAAATAGAGTGTTAATCCGAACACCCTTATTGAGAACCATAACTTCTCTAACCATCTTGCACCCTCCACTCAAGAAAACAACCTGCAGATCATTCAATTCACTTACAAAAGTAAGTTTTGTGTCAAACCAGGGATATACAATACACCACTAATCCCCTTTACTCATCCATCGGGGAATCGAATTGACTCTATCATGGCAACCAATTTTCAAATGAGAATCATCTCCTAGGTAAACCTTCCCACCATCATATTCTTCATATTTGTTAAACCAACCTTGGTGTGAGGTCATGTGGAAAGAGGCACTAGAGTCTATCAACCAAGTACCTTTGAATGCATGAGTAGTCAAGGCAGTGACAAAAGCAACACCTTTATCATGGAAGGATCTCTCAAACTCATTATTAGAATCTACCTTTTTCTTCTTCTACTCCTCATTACTGTCTCTTCTTAGATGTCCAATTTTTCCACAATTCCAACATTTTTCTTTGAACTTTCCAAAAGATTTGGATCTTCCACAAGATTTGAATCTAGACTTATCTTGTTTCTTGTCCTACTTGTTTTTTTCTTTGGATCTTCCATGGACTGCAAGGGCATCCTTAGCGCACTCAAAACTCTTTCTTATCATTTCTTCTAAAATTAAATATGTAACCACTTCCTCCATTTTGAACTTGGTGGCAATGCTCCCAATTTCCATAACAAGGTGGCAAAAAACACAACAAATTCATACATTTATCCTCCTCTATTTCCACTCCCACAGAGTGTAACTAGGTAACTACCATATTAAAGGAATTTAGGTTTTCATCCATAGACCCACCATCCTCCATCTTGAGGGTATATAGCTTCTTTCTCAGGAAAAGCTTACTCACCAAATATTTAGCCAGATAAATTTCTCCAAGCTTCCTCTAAAGTTGTTGCAATTTAATCTCTTCATACAAATTCAACAACACCAAATCAATCAAACTAGATCTAAAAAGACCTTTTTCTTTTCTATCCACTTTTTCCCAATCATCTTATGATATAGTTGTAATTTTAGATCCAAGTATTATAACACAGAAATCTTGCTCTACAAGCACATCCTCCATCTTGAGCTTCCATAACTCAAATTTTATGCTTGAGGACTTTTCCATCTCTCTCATCAACGTGTGTATCATCTCTTCCTACAATAAGATCAAAAATCTTTTTTTTCCAAGCTTTCACTCGAAATAATAGTAGTACAAAAAAGCCTCTACCCAACACCGAGAATATAAGGTGATTAGGCTTGATAATGTTCAAATGAAAGAAAGCAAGGAATGCAAAAATGATTCATACACTAATATTTTGAAAAGAGTGGGTGTTGTGCAAAATCCAATATTTTAATAATTACATAAAGCATAAACAATAAATGTCATAACACAAGTGTGTGTGGGGAAAACCCTTTTGGGAGAAAACCCCCACTCCAAAGAATCTCAATATATTATTTAGTAAACCACGATTACAATACGCTTGTACAAAAATCCTTCATAAGATTATCATCAACTAGATATATGAAATAATTCTTACAACTAAACAATATCTACAAAACTCTACACACAACCTCCACCACAAGCACCTAATATATATATATATATATATATGAGATACAAAACCCGAAACCATCAAATAATAATTAAAATCTAATAAGTTGAAACCACCCAAAAGTGGCACCCAAATCATCCCCCTATAAAAAATGGCTTATGATGTGTTTTAATACACATCATAAGTTGATCAACAGGTGTAACTCCCCTTTACAACTCTTTTATACTTTCAACAACGTTTTATGTTTCCTATGCAAAATTTTGAAGGCCATAACATTTTGATCATGTGGGCTAATTCGGCCCCGTTTTTAAAAAATTGAAGTCTTTGAAGATATATATGTAGTGGATACCCCCATAAGTGGTACTGAGGAGCTCAAAAAAATTATTTTGACCAAAAACAAACCATATATCCCAAAAACAATCCAATTTATATCCAAAATTCACATTTTGTAATCTTAACATTAGTAGCAAGGTTGAGACGTATTTCCTAACAATATGAAACAATTCACAAAATTGGAATAATTGCAAATCTAATAAGTAATCATCATTTCACATTGAGTACTTACAAGAAACGTGCATCTATAGAGTTATTGACGTCGAATCAAACAAACTTTACTTCATTTTATATCACTTTGAAGAGGGTGGTTGAAGAAAAAGTAGCTCTAAGATTTGTTATTTATCCAAAGTGGGAGAAACCTGCCCTTTCCAAAGGTCCTAAGAGGAAGCTCATTAAGGAAGCTATTTTAAACAATAGCTTTTGAAAAAATGCAACAAAAATTCTTAATGTGTGGACCAATTGTTTGTGTGCTTCGTATGGTTGATAGTGGAACCCCTTGTCTTGTCATACTTTATGAGTATATGGATTTTCGCAAAGAAGTCTTATAAAAACATTCAATAATGTAGAAATAGACTACATAGAGATATGAAATACACTTGATTCAAGTTGGAGAATGATGCACACACATTTATATACAACCTGTAATTCGAAGCCTAAAATATTTTACATTCATAAATAAAGTGATTATAGGGTTGTGACAAGGCTTAATAAAACCATTAAGAGGTTTGAACCAAATCCAACAATTGCAAGCCTAATTAGATATCAACATTGGATATACAAGACAACAAAAGGGATGTTTGGTTCATGTCAACAACCAATATGACTTGTCATGAGTTGGTATCCTTTGGGTAGATGGTGGATGGTAAATGGCCTATGGAGTATAAACCCTTGAGCTACAATGCTTTACTATTTAAATATTGAATCAAGGAGAAAATTCATCAACTTGTAAGAGGAATTGGAGTTGTTTTAATCATTTTCATTCCAAAAAAGGAATAAATTGTTAGTTGGAAAATTGGAGATCATATCTATATTCCTAGTAATTTGTAATCATATATAAACAAATCAACCAAAGACCATCTCTTCACAAGTCCAACAAATTTTAAAAGATGTAGCAGTTGTAAATGAGCATAATTTTATTATGATGAAATAAATAGTACATCAAATAATGGTGTTTTTGTTGAAAGAATGAAGAAGGAACCCTTTTAATGTGTTGTCATTGATGCCAACATTAATTGTTGACAGTTTGTCTAATCTGATGAACAGAATGTATGCATCTTAATCCGGTATTTTGATCTAGAATTTCTTGTGTAATAAGATCAGCTTATGAGGTCATATTATGTTATTCCTGACTACTTTTTGCATCTATAATCATGGTTTCAGCGATTTTGGATGAACAAGTTGAAAGTTACAAGTGACAATAGTTTGACATATAGTTTTTTCTTTTATAGTGTAAATGGGTAAGTGTACAATCTGGTTTACATTCCTCTGGTGTTTGGAATCAGACTTTACAATTTTAGGAGATTGTTTATAGATGTTAGTACACTATATATTCCTAATGGCGCATGATTATATGATCATATGGATCGTTGATGGTTGATTAGTTGGCTTATTTTGTGATTAGGTCTAATTCTTGGATGACCTAATGCTTGATATATGTTGTGGAGATTAAATATGTATTGTGGATATTAATGAGATCTATTTTAGGTCCATGCTGACCTAAATTAAGTTTTGCACGTTTGGTTTGAGCGTGAAGATGTTTTTGAATCAAGTGTGGAGCCAACAAGGCAATTTTGAATTAAATAGGGTTACTCTAATTAGGTCGACCTAATTGATGTATGCGGATGTATTGGGTATATATGTGAGACATTTTTGAGTTGTATGAAGCAATAAGATTATATGTGAGGCAAGATGTGATGTGATGTAGTGCGAACATGCGAATTTGTATGTGTGTGATCTGAATAAGTGCAAAATTGGTGTGAATGTTGAGTGATTGTAAAGTAGAGCATAATTTTGTATTCAGAGCTTCAAAGAAACTAAATTCAACACAAGGAAGGTGCACTTTGTTTCAGTTCACATTTTGGTTGTGTAGCCATTCTTGTTTTTGTATCTATTTCTAGATGTGAGCCTTATTGGACAGTGTGTCCTAGAAGTGAGCCTATGTAATATCTTATAACTAGTTATAATATATTGTGATCTAATCCTCACCATGGTTTTTCCCTTTTTGGGTTTTCCACATAAAAATCTTGGTGTCCATGTATTATGTGATCTCGTGATTCATTTCATGCTTTCATTCATAGTTGTAATTAGATATGTTTTGATTATTGGATGGATTATGATCAAATGGTTTAATAGAATACTGATTCACCCCCCTCAGTATTTTGGGTGTTCAACAATTGGTATCAGATCCTAGTTCCTTCTGAGAAGCCTAATAGCTTGAGGAAGATCTTGGAGTTTGAACACATGGTTGATAAAAAGTATCCTATTCCTCTGGAAGAAATTTTTGCAATTGAATACATAGAAGATGACTGCATGATCGACAAAGAAGAACTTAAAGCTTCTCTTGAAGATCTTGACAGAGTTGAAAGTGAGAACAAGAATCTAAAGGAAAACCTAGAGGAAGCAAATGAATGTGTCAAAATTTTGAGAGAACAAATCAAGAAGTTCAGATAAAGACATAGAGAAGTCAATGAACAGTTGAAGCAAGCAAATGAAGATATCACCAGACTAAAAGTGCAAGTGGAAGAAAAGAAAAGAATTGAGGATTTTTTGAATGCAATGGTACAAAGCAAGATTGATGAATGCACAAGAATTGAACAAGTGGTAACTTTGAGATCAGATCTGGAAAAAGCAAGAGCTCATGAAGACAAATTCAAAACAAGTACTGCAATGCTTGATGAACTAATTGTTGGACAGAAACCTTCTAAAGACAAAGGTGGTTTGGGACTTGAAGAAGGAGAAATCTCAAAGGCTAATCAGACCCCTAACAAGTTTGACAATCAAAAGAAGACTCAAGGGAAAGGAAAACAATTCATAAATCAAAGAAGCAATGGTGGAAGACCCCCCATTAGACAACCAAATGCGCAAAGGTACCCATCTTTTAATGGTATTTTTTTTCATGCAATAAATTTGGGCATAATGCTATAGAATGTAGAAGTAGAATGAATCAGACAGTTGGATCCTTCTCCAGAAAATGTTTTACATTAAAGAAATTTGGACATAGAGTTGTTGAATGCAAAAATCAAATGATGAATAGATTTAATACTGGTAGAATGCTTCAATCTTTCAATGGTTATTGTTATGCATGCAATGTATTTGGACACAAAGCTAACCAATGTAGATCAAGATTGAATAGAGGTATGTTTGGTCATAAAATTGTTGTATGTTACAACTACAACAAATTTGGACACACTTCAAGATTTTGCAAAAGTAAGAATGGAAGGCAGACTAATTTGGAATAGAGGCATGAACCTATGAAGAAAATTGATCCTACTGAAGTAAAGAAGGAAATGGAGAAGATTTGGAGAAAGAAAGAGGAACATGAGAATAAAGATGAATCAAATATAGTTGTACCTCCCTCTAGTGCAAATAATTCCATTGGAAATTAAACCTAAGCATGGACTCGGGGGGAGGAATAATAGAAAAATATAACAACCCCCTAGAAATGTGAGGTGTCAAGGAGTGACACAAAGGTATATGGTATAAAATGACAAGCTTAAGCTTCTGGAAAAGAAACTAGAAAAAATATGCAAATTTGAAGAATTGCAGAGCATTTTAGGGTTTACAGTGTATTAGTGAAGAAGTTTACCAACTTTTTGGAAATTGAATCAATAAATGTGAAATTAGGGCAAATCGGTAAGATATAAAGTGAAATCCTAAGTCGTTTTTAATCACTTATGCACATTTTATGAAAGCAAAAAGAATTGAAAGAGTATTGAAGGCGATTCAAAGCAATTTGGTGCAAACCCTAGATCCCATTGAGCGCATAAAAGGTATTTACAACTATCTGTTCTTTGTGGGTTTGAAATACAAGTGATATTATAAGCATTTGAGGTTGAATTGAGGTTATAATGGCTACACCAACTGTTGTTAACATAACAGAGAGACCTAGACCAAAATTTAAGAGGTTTTCATTGATAAGGACCCCAACAGTGCTTTTTCAAAGATTCCTCATATGGTTTTACCTATAGAAGACACTAGGGATTACATACATGGAAAATTGGATGAATATAATCACCAAAAAATCAAATATCTATGGAAAAATGAGTTGACATGAGATGATTTCTTAGCTAAACCAAAATACATTAACCTAGTGCAAAAGAAACTAGATATTTAGAATTGGTTTCCTAACTATAGCAATAATATGGATGCAAAGTATGTGAGGAAAGCTTTGAGTAGAAAGCATGATAAGTTCATGTGGACAAACATTCTTGGACTGATTTCTAAAGAGGTAATCAAGGCTATGACTAGATTGTGTGATACCGAACCTGTATCGGTATTAAAATCTGTGAAGAATGAAGTGGTTATGGAGTTAACTGGTGCTACCTTTGATACAAGAGCATTGAAAAAAAAGCCTATCACAAATCCTCCTATGAGATATGTTGCAATAATGATAGGTCACAAGATTTATTTCACAAACAGGGATAATTTAGTGTCTACAACTGCTATTTATGTTTCTCATGATATAGTTGTAAATGGGAAATATTATGATCCATGTGAGCTACTCCGGCACCAACTGCTTGAAAACTTGAAACAAGCCAAAGAGAAGTATGTATTCAAATTTGGAACCTTGGTTGTGTGTTTGATATTTTACTTTTTGAGAGAACTTCCTGGAAGAAAAGACATTGTATGGGATAGAAGTAGACTAGTGGGACACCAAATCTTTGACTATATGCACAACATAGGTGACTACAAAGCTTAGATGATGCATTGAATGCATTCTTTGTAGTATTTCAAAAGAATATGTATGATAGAAAAAGGATTCCCCATAATCTAGTAGAGAAGTATATAAAATAAATAACTTTCCTTGTATCTACTGATGAATGCATAATCAAGGTTGTTGAACCAGGAACAATATGGATAGAGCCTCTCGAATATGAAGTTATTGAGAAAGATGTTGAGGGATATGTGGAGTTGTTAAAGAGTCCTAAGGACCCCTCTCTTCCAAGACATGGAACATATGAGGAAAAATCATCTAAAGTGCACTTGGAAACATCAGCACCTACAAGGAATAAAAGGGTAACAAAACAAGTAAATGAGTACTTCATGAAACATCGACTTACAGAAGAACTACAGAGGTTAAGGAAAATAGCTATAGAAAAAGGTAAAGTAGTTGGTGAGCCCTCCAAACCAAGGAGATCAAGAAGAATAGCTTCCACCCCTACCTTTGCACTGCCCAAATCCTCCTCTATAGCGGCCACTAAAGGAAAGAAGGTGGAACCTAATGCTCCAGTAACAAAAGAAGTGACTGCACCCTCCGGACCCAACACCTGGACTACTAAGAGAAAGAATGTACCTTAGGTAGCACCCCCAGCTACCTTTGGAAGGAGGAAAAAGCAAAAAGCATTCAAAGAGAAGAACTTGAGTTTAGTTGTGGAAGAAGAAATTGAGCTTGTACTTGAGGAAGAAGAATAGCTTACCAAGAAAAGGAGAAGTAGTGCCACCACTAGCGGTGAAGGTGCTTCACAGGAAGCAAGCACCGGAGCAAAGAAGCCTAAAGTTGACATTGTGGACACTTCTGAAGAAGAGAAGATAGAAAAAGAAAAGAGGCTTTCACTATTTATATCCACAAAAAGCCTAAAAAGAAGGAGAAGAAATTAGAGGAAGGCTCTTCGAAGCCTGAAAAGAAGAAGAAAACAAAAACTCCTCTGGTAACAGCTTGGACTCCAATAAAGTTAGATCTTTTAGTTAGTAACATGTTAGAGCATGAAGATTTGTTGGAAGGAACTGTGAAACTGTATGATGAAGTCAATGAAGAATACAAGAAAACAATTATTGAAGCCATCATTCAGTACATTATCATTCTAGATGCATAGATGATTAACATTAGGAAGAAGGTTCTGAGTGTTGTGTGGGATGCCTTGGTAGAAAGAAGGCATGAAGCAATTGAGGTTGAAGATAAGATAAAACCTGATGCCTTAGAGGAAATTGAATCCTCTTTATCTGAGAATGACAATGCCACATTAATTGAAGTGTATGCCAAAGAATTCAAAGTGAAACAGAGGCTAACCATACTTATGGGTAGAGAAAAGGATCGAGCAGAAAATTTGAAGCAGGATATAGTGAATACTGTTAGAGACATAGTAGAAAAAATTGGGATGATTGTTGCCACATCATCCAGAACAGCTCAAGACAAGGAGCATGATAAAGATAAGGTCACTAATGGTTAGGAAAATATTCCTCCGATTACAGATTTACCTATTTTAGAAGAAGTGAATGTTCATACTGTTGATGATTCAGAGAATGTGGTGTCCTCACCACCATCGGTAGATGATACAAATGCTTCCCCAGAGATCTCTACTCCTCTGGAAGATACATACACTACCATCGATGCTAATGATGGAAATCAAAATATAGGACAAGGACAAGAAAATGAAAAAGAAAAGAATGTTGATGATGGTACTAAAAAATAGAATGAAAATACAAGGAATGAAAATGAGGGTAATCAAGATAAGGATGGATAAGAAAAAGGAGAAAAAGAAAAGGATGATAATGGGAAAGATGATGAGGAGGATGAAGACAAAGATAAACAAAAGGAAAAATCCCTCTGATAAAGAAGAGGAAGAAGAGACTAAGGTTGACAGAAATGAAGAAGAGTCTCAAAAGACCCCAGAGCCACCAAAGCCATCCAGTGAACCTTTTGGTAAATCACTTAAGGACCTTTTGACAAAGCAGATGAGATTTCAACTAGCAATTCCTCCCCAATTGATATAGCTCCTAATGTACCAAGGCAGTGTGGATCTTGACAAGATCTCACCTATTTAGAAGTTGGAGCTCGAAGACATCTTCCATGCCTTTGAAAGAAAGGAAATTATAGACTCATCAAAAGGGGATAGAACTGATTAATGGTGCTATCAAGTCTCTACGGGATGCTACACCCAACGCCACAATTGATAATTCTTTAACACCTATTAAAAATTTGAAGTTTTTGGTAAATTTACTTGAGTATGCCTCCGGTCTGAAGGAGCTAAATGAAAAAGATGTTGAATCCAGATTTGCTAAGAGGCTACTTGGGTTGCAAGACATATGTGCATTTGCACATGGCAAAGTGAAAGAATGCCTAAAAGAAGTGCAAGAGTGTGAAGATGAAGCTAAAACCTTATTTTTGTATTGCATGAGGTGGTCGGATGCCACTCAAGGCATTAAGGATTTAATGGACTCAATGGAGTCACAAATATCTAATGCCTCTAGAGCTTATGACCCTGTGCATGATAGAGATTATATTTCTTGGACTACCATTTCTAATATGCAAAACAAGTTTTTCACTCTACAGTGGTAGAAAGAAGACATTATAAGGAGATTTAGACAGCTTGGGAACTTGGTGAAGACCAAGCACATACTGGTGTCAAGTGTCCTTGCTAATGTAGAAAGGCTTGCAAAGATAAATCCATATCCAAGCACTCCAGAAGAGGGAGAAGAGAACATTATAGAGCTAGAATCAATGTATAAGTCGTGTGTTGCGGTTAAAAGGATTTGGAATGAAGGAAAATATGCCTAGCAAGCAATCCTTGAGTTAGAAGGTGCCACCTCCTCATTTTTCACTTGTATATTCTTTCATTATTTCAGTTGTTTTTAGTTTTTCTTTGTACACATGGTTGGATCAAATTTTGGGATAACTCCTTGAGGGGGAGTCAGTACATTCAGTTATTTTTCTATACATATGCATCAAGTTTGGAGTTTACATGTGTGTTACCGGCACACCCTTTGTCCTTGATGTCAAAGGAGGAGAAGTTTTGGTGCTGGAGAAGTTGGGGAAAATGAGAAGTGAGAAGTCCAGTGATAAGAGATGTTTTAGGAGAAGATTGGAGATGATTGGGGAAGTTTGATGACTGAGATGATGTATGCTTGAAAGGGAGAGATCATGCAAGTTTGAAGCTTTTGAAAATAGTTGATACTGGTGTATGTTTGAATTTTGGAGATTCATTTTTGGCACATGTTACCATCAATGGCAAAGGGGGAGATTGTTGAAAGAATGAAGAAGGAACCCTTCTAATGTGTTGTCATTGATGCCAACACTAATTGTTGACAATTTGCCTAATCTGGTGAACAGAATGTATGCATCTTAATCTGGTATTTTGATCCAGAATTGCTCGTGTAATAAGATCAGCTTATGAGGTCATAGTATGTTATTCCTTACTACTTTTTGCATCTATAATCATGATTTCAGCGATTTTGGATGAACAAGTTGAAAGTTACAAGTGACAGTAGTTCGGCATAGAGTTTTTGCTTTATACAGTGTAAATGGGTGAGTGTAATTTGGTCTACATTCCTCTAGTGTTTGGAATCAGACTTTACAATTTTGGGAGATTGTTTACAAATGTCAATACACTATATATTCTTGATGGTGGGCAATTATATGATCAAATGGATCGTTGATGGTTGATTAGCTAGCTTATTTTGTGATTAGGTCTAATTCTTAGGCGACCTAATGCTTGATATAAATTGTGGAGATTAAATATGTATTGCGAATATTAATGAGATCTATTTTAGGTCCATGCCAACCTAAATTAAGTGTTGCACGCTTGGTTTGAGTGCGAAGATGTTTTTGAATCAAGTGTGGAGTCGACAAGGCAATTTTGAATTAAATAGGGCTACATCTAATTAGGCCAACCTAATTGATGTATGCAGATGTATTGGGTATATATGTGACATTTTTGAGTTGTATGAAATAATAAGATGATATGTGAGGCGAGATGCGATGTGATGTAGTGCAAACATGTGAATTTGTATGTGTAATCTGAATAAGTGCAAAATTGGTGTGAATGTTGAGCAACTGCAAAGCAAAGCAAAGTTTTGTATTCAAAGCTTCAAAGAAACTGAATTCAACACAAGGTGCACTTTGTATCAGTTCACATTTTGGTTGTGTAACCATTCTTGTTTTTGTATCTATTTCTAGCTGTGAGCATTATTGGACAATGTGTCCTAATAGTGAACCTCTATAATATCTTATAACCGATTATAATATATTGTGAGCTAATCCTCGCCATGGTTTTTCCTTTTTTGGGTTTTCCACATAAAAATCCTAGTGTTCATGTGATCTTGTGATTCCTTTCATGCTTTCATTCATAGTTGCAGTTAGATATGTTTTGATTATTGGATGGATTATGATCAAATGGTTTAATAAAATACTAATTCACCGCCCCCTCCGCTCCCCCCTCCCCTAGTATTCTAGGTGTTCAACAGTTTTTACTTCAACTCAACTAAGTACTCTTGATGACTAGGAACTTTCTTGAAATTTGAAGCATAACTCTTGATCGTCATGTTTTTTTACAAAAAAAGGACTTTGCAATCAAGATTTGTGATTTCATATGTTTCTTATAATTTAACCTTGATAAGTTTATCATGGCTTGTGAATGTGGCATCATTTTATATAAATTAATCAATTTAACAATGCCTACCCAATTTGACAATTTTGTAGATTTATCTTTCTTTTAAATCAAACTTATATTAGACAAACTTAATCATTTTTTTAGCTTTATGGTGTTATCAAACTCAATCCTTTTTCTTTGTTTTTGAACTTGAACATTAACACAAACTTATAATATAATCTATGACTATAATAATTCAACAATAACTTCAACAACCTAATATTAAAATAATCCTCTTCAATATATTTATTTTTGTTAACTAATGTAAAAATTATTTGGTGTTTAATTACTATTAACTTTTACTAACTAATTTCCTACAAGTATTTTACATTCTTTTTGTGTTTTTTTATATTAGTAAAAAAAGTACATGCAATAGGAAAAGGGAACATAAAATAATGAGATTTTTTTTTTCCTTCTTTCTGTGTTGATTTTTCTTCCTTTGTCAATTGTTTTTCTTCACTCATGTTTTCAAAAATATGAAAATATATTATAATTTTAATTCATTCAATGTTTTTAATATGTACTAACCTTATTATAATTTTTTTATTTTCCAATCCTTCATTTTTTTTTGTCCATCTTTAAACCTCTTTGTGTCTTTTGTGATCTCTTGTTTTCTATTTTACTCTACTCTCCCTATTTAACTAGTATCTACAATCTAATTATTTTTCCTATCTTCATTTTAATGATGGATTGTGGAATTTAATCCAAAATGTTGATGTGAAATATGGTTCATGTAGTTTGATACAAAGCATTGATGTTAAAAACTTGCATGATTACATTAAAAAAATCCTTAATTTCAACAACCCTTTCCAAAAGCAATAAATTTACTTTTATGTTAACACAAAGATGTTGAAAGGCATCCCTTTTTGCTCTCTATGTAACCAAAGGTTAAAGATAACATGATGCTTCAACTTCCTCTACATAGATATTAATGTTGTGATTGTCTTCTAGAACACCTCTAGCACCCTTCATATCTAATATAACTGACAAGAGGCACTTTGTCTCTACCCACATGTCTGCCTTCCAATAACTTTCACATATCTAAGGTCTAGATTGGATCCTACATGCCTTCACCAAGCCTATGTGACAACACCTAACATCTTAGAGACAGATTCTCCTGTGTCATTTCAAGATGGTTCATACTCTATTTTGAAAGGCAAGAGTTTGTCTTAGCCCATTTGCCTATATGGCACAAATGTCTTTGTATTATTCAATAGATTATTTTTTAGGCCCCCAAACATACAAAACTACAAACCAAAACACTCGATGCACACTTTCACAGACATTTTTTCAAAAGGACATGCCCTTTTGTCATGATGCAAGATTGTTTGACCACTATGATGCTCTTGCATCAATATGTACACATTCAAATCACCATCCAATGAATTTTAATAGCATTTTAGTATTCATTATATATATGCTCTATAAAAGATGGAGATTTATAATACCAAAGATAGTAAAAAAAACAAATTCGCTCAACAATAAATGTTCAAATTTCAAAATTATCTCATTTTTTATTGCCAAATGTACCAACCATTAGAAAGTGCAACCTTTTGAAGTGCATCATTAAAACAAGACCACAATTAGCTAGGCATTAAAGGAAAAAGAGAGACCCTAACTCATCCTAATAATTAAAAAATCTCAAGTTCATTGAAGTGCCTATTTTTACCTCCAAGCTAGATCTTTCGGAAGAGTAAATTGAATCAACTGCAAGAGAAAGTCATTACTCAAAGAATGGACACCCAAAATCCCATGCTCTGCAGGTTCCTGTCATTTGTGGCTTACTTATAACATTTCAACATCAATTCAAAGAAGCATCTAATCCAAAGCCAATGTTTGCATGCACGCAAATATCAATAACAAAATTGCAACCGAGGAAGGATTCCGAACACAATGGTATGAAGAACAATGACAAATAAAATATCTCTGTATGGACACTAATAAGAAACTAAAGCATGCTAAACATAAGGAAAATTAAGTTTGCACTTGTCACGAGAAACAAGCAGCAAAAAGAGCAAGGGCCAACTTACAAAAAGACCTAAAACTGCAATGGTATGCCATTCAAAGGAAAGCAAATGAAATAAACACACAACAAAATTTTGCAGGATCCTCACATAAGGTTCCCCCTAACTTTCTCTCTACCTCTAGTTATTTACAAGAAATTAATTGCCGACTTGTGTAACTGAATTTTGACATCAACATTATATTCTGAGGCATAAAAAAGGGATCATATAGATCAGCTCCGACTGTCACCAATGGGATACAAATATATAAATTCTGGAATACAATCTTGAAAGATTGCTTTCATTTCTGTATAGTATGTGCAGCACCTTGAAAAGAATCTGACTCAGCTGACCCCTCATGCTCCAAAACCTCAAACAGGATATGTTCAAACAAAAAGGTATATCTGCAACCATAAATAAATATTTGTAAAGCAAGGCAGAAACATAATTGGCAACAAATAAATTGTAACGACGTCTTGAAAATCAATATGCTTATGATAGATGTCAGATAATGGAAATCATATTTGAGTTTTCACACTAAAGTTTCAGATTTCAGATAGCAGTTTTTATATCCAAAATGCAACTGTAATAGCAATATAAACCCCATTTGACATTTCTGAAATTATTCAACATTTAAATGGGATCAAAGACCTAATAAAGTAATTTCATAGAGCATCTTATGGCTAATTTGGGAGCAATTACAAAAAAGAATGTAGACTCTAATAATGTAGATGCTTGCTTTCCTAACTTGCATTTTGTTGAGTAATAAAGATGCATAAATTCAAGAAAAAAGTTTCAGATAAGAATTTGGATGCAAACGTGTTTAAAATAGAATCCCAAAGTCAAAGAGAATCACTGCTTGTAGTCATCATTGGAAATTCCAAAACTAGTATGAACCAACAATTTGTTCAAAAAATACATTGTAGCAAAAAACATATACTGCCAACAACAAAATGCGACTAAGAGTAGACAATACAAAACAAGCACGATGTTGCTCACCTTTAATTGCTCTTGTGGAAGCAAGCCACTATATTAGCCACTGAAACAAATAAATCCTTCAAAATATTTAATTGGCATGTTTTCCAAAGCTTGTAGGACATTTGTTTTAGTGATTTCCACTCAGCCCCATAAATTTTTGAAATACTTGTTCATAATAATGCCGTTGCTGCTTACAGGGGAAAAACACGTACTAGTTAATATTTTTAAATAAGCCTTACAGATCCTATATGAGTCGAAGAAACCTGTATAGAACCATAACTTACCACTTTAGACACAGAAGGCACAACTCTCTTGAATGCTTGCTCAAAGTGTGATAAATTAACCACCAAAGCATACTTCCTAACACCTGAATCAGCCTCCACTGTTGTTGTAATTCTCTCTTGCAACGCACACATGCAAGCTTCATTAACCTGAAAAAAGAAACATTGTCATGGTACTAGCAGTATACATACTACTCTACTAGTACTACATAACAAGGAATAGAATATATTGTGTGGCCAACACCCATAAAACTTACAAGAGCAGCAAGATCAGCACCACTGAAGTTCTCACAAGACTGACTATGGCCAATGTAATTAAGGTCAACCTCTGCAGAAAGAGGTCGCTTTCGAGTAAGGGTTTTTAATATTGAAACTCTTCCCTCTGCATCTGGTATTGGAACATAAAGTAGTTTTCCAAATCTTCCTGGCCGTAAAACCGCTGGATCCATTACTTCTGGACTGCAATTAGTAGATAAGAAAAATAAAAAGTGGCAGCTTAATGCCTAGAAACAACAGTAACTCAAATCATAAACATTAGAAAAATATATTTGCATCACAAATGATATGTACCGATTAGTTGCTCCAATTACAAAAACACCCTTGCGCTTTTCTGATCCATCCATCTCTATGAGAAGCTGCATTTCAGCCAATAAGAAAAAATTGCAACATAACTAATCCAGCAAATTGTTAAAATAATACTAAAATAGGGTTCTCCAATCGGAGCCTCCAGCATTTAAAATATTGTGTCGGTATCACTTTATGTCAGTTCACAACAAATGGCCAGAAGAATTCTGAGATACATGAGCCCTATACAATGAGAGTAGTGTAATACTATTAGTTTTAGTTATTGGTTTCACCCAGGATCGGAAAGTAGAAAACAATTATTTTTTTGCTTTTGCCAATTTGAACAAAACTAAAATCTACGTATTTATCATGTACAGCACATTATGCAAATGCCAAAAGAAATCCTAACTGCATGATTAATTCATTTGTGTCATGTTAATTGTTCATTTTAGAACCTCAGAGCAATCCACATGCAAAGGTTTCTGCTGAAAATTTGTATCAATAGTTTATTTTCTTCTTCAAAGAGAAAAAGGACTCGAGCTGTTCAGAGAATGCATTTCAAAGAGAAGCTAGAATATGGAATAGACTGCAGTTAAGGCACAACCCCAACAGACTTATAACAGAAAGGAAGCAAAACCCCTCATCTCCAAAATGAAGTGCAGGACTTGGGAGTGTTAATGGCCTTAATACCCGTAACAAACAGAAACTAGTAAAAAGCCAATTGCCTTGAATAAATCTGATATCATCTAATTCAAGAAACTATACTTGCAGTGGTTGATCTACGCACTATTGAGAAGAACTAATGGAAAATGTGGAATGCATTTGAACAGATTCATTGGATGCAGCTAGTCAACTGGAAATCTTGTGAAACCCCAGAATGGTGAGATGAAAACTGCTCTTAAATGGGCAGAACTGGATCTGTTACAAAACGAGTAACCTTTGTCATGCTTGTCCTTTTCATAATTTATTAGTTAGGTCAAATTAATTAAGTATTAATTGATTAGTTTCACATTACAAATTTTAAATTGTAAAATTTATTAGTTAGGAAATTTGACAAATTAAATAATTTATTGATTTAGGTTGTGAAGTTGATTTCCCGAGGATGATTCAAATTACTATAATCAAATATATTTTTCTTATTAATTAAAAGTTTAAATTTTTTGCATATTGAAATTATTGTGAAATTTCATATTTTTGGTTGACATCTTGTACTGCATTAAGAATTGGAAGAAAACTATTAATCATAAAGGACCCAACAAATAATTTAAGTCTTTACGAAATATATTATGGGATTTATAATAATCTTATAATAAATTATTTATATCAAACACAATTTCATCCAAGTAAATTATAATATTGGGCATCCTTATTTTTATTTTTTTTGCTACGTAAGGAGAGGTACTTATATTAATTTGAAGAAAAATTTCCACCTGTCTACATTGCAGGAGAAATGGGAGCCAGACCAAAAACCAACCATCTTGGTCTCCCAGCAAAAACCCCAGAAAGACAAGCCAAAATGGCGCTTGTCTGCGCCAGAACACACACTCGCCACCACCAAAAATGCACAAAGACTCGATTTAGACAACCCCCAGAAAATGCCAAAAACAAACTACCCGTTCCTTAACAAGCAACAACACCAGACGATACAGGACCAAAAGGAAAACCAACACCACCACCCATACCCTAGCACAGAGACACCAAAGTTCACAGAAAGCCATTTGCCTTCGCAAAGGCATCGAATTCGCTTACCCATTCCACATCATTTACTTCCACCAGGCGGAAAACCTTTTTGAGGAAGAGAACTGCAACTGCCACGATCATCCTGTGGCCAACCAAACTCATCACTTTCAAATCCAAAAGGAAGGGAAAGAGTCGAATCACCTCACCCGACTTCTTTACCAACTCCCAATCGCTTGGCCGCGGCGCACCTTTACCAGGAATGACCACCTTCAGCACCTCCTCCAAGTTACCAAGCAATTCCTTCATGAATAATTTTCCCAACAAAATTCTAGCATCCACCTTCGAAACCCCATTAACCAAGATGGAGGCCAAGAAACACGACACCACCTGCGAATTGGCCCGAAAATATTCCTTGTGCTCCAGGTGCTCCTTCCCGAGCACCATTTTTACGGCCACCACCATTAATGGGTCAATGTTGAGTAGAATCAACTTTAAACACTAGTCCGAGACTTCCTGAAAGGCGTTTTGGCGATCCTTGTAGTCCAAAGCTAGGGGAGTATCGGCCCCAAAGCAAACAATGGAATCCACCGAAATTTCCACCGTAAATTTCGACCATTCCTCCATGGCAAAGCACACCCACAACACAGCCGCGAACAGAGAGAAATGATGCCGCACCACACAAAACCAGAATGAAACAGCTCCACTACAAACACCACCTTTATTCTTCTGTACAATGCCAACGTGCCCGCCTAGACACCATTCGCCACAATTAAAGCCGCTGCCACTCCAATGAATTAGTACGTGTGGAGATGAGGCGAGTAGTCATTTCAGTGACCTTAGGAAACAAAGCTTGTCCTTCCCAAAGGCCGCCAAATGCTCAAATGATCACCAAAAAACTTCAATGGAAGCCCACAAAGACGCCACCACCTTGCCACCTCAGTCCACATCAGCCAAACCCTGGACTTGCCACAAACTATGTGGCAAGTCGCCCACCCAACCACCCACTTGGGAATCCTTATTATTAAAATGAATAAAACGTTTGATATTAGCTTCATCTTATACTCCATGTCATGATTTAATAGTGTTTAGACCATCCACCAGTCTTGACTGAGACCCTCAGCCCAGCACCCCTTCCACTCTTATAAAATATACTATGGGAATTATAATAATCTTATTATCAATTATTTATATCAAACACTGTTAAAATATTGTCATTGATGTCAAAGGGAAGATCGACGTCACAATAATTGATGTCATTGTTGGTCCAAGAATAATGTCATTGATGTTGGGGAGGAAATCAATGGTTCAAGCATAAAATCGCTGATTGTTGTTATGGCCAAAGTCCACTGATCGACTCTTTCCTTGATGGACGATTTTCCTTAAATGGCAAGCACTTAAACTTCATTCCTAATTCCTATGCAAAAGCAGGCCAACTATGTCAAGAGCATTTATTATATTTTAATTTGAATTGTTTGCTGGATTGACTGACCCATGTTGTGGCACAAAAATAAGTTAAAGTATGTTCATTTGTTATGGGCCAACCCTACCTTGCATTCATGAAGATGCTTATATATATGGCGCCCAAGAAAAAGATTAAGATGAAGTCTTTTTAAAGGCAGCAACTAACGAATTCATAAGGCAGCGATTAATATATGAAAAGGTGGCAATGGTTATTGTTAGTAAAGGGCAGCGATTATAATTAAAAAGTAGCGATCAAGTTTGAAGAGGCAGCAATAGAGATTTAAGAAGAGTAATGTCCACTTGTGAAGGACATGTCTTTCCATAAGGTCACCCTCGTTCATGAAGATATATATGTAGATGTGTGAGATATGTTAAAGAGTGAATAAGGAAACAAGTGTGTAGAGCCAAAAAGGATGTATCATACAAACACAAGAAGAGTGTATGAAGAGAATATAGAAGATCATTCAAGGCAGATTTGTGAAGGAGAATAAGTGTGTGTGTGTGTGTTAGAAGATATACAACACCAGCAAGTGTATGAAGAGAGGATGAGTGCAAAGAGAAGTTGCATAATTCAGATTTGAAGAGATGGGTTTTTCACGCATACAAAAGTTCCTTTTTGTAGGAGGTTGTTGCCTCAATTTTGACAAGGTCGGTGCCTTGTATCAAGAGATTGGTGTCTCTCACTGAGTTGGTGCTCAGTCTAGGGGATTGGTGTCTCCTATAGGTTGGTGCCTACGAAATTGTAATTAGTGAGTTATATAAAAGCATTATTTCGCCATGGTTTTCTCCCACAAGGATTTCCACATAAATTCCAATGTTCTTGTGTTGCAATTTGTTAGATCTTGCATATTGATTATTTACATTTAGTTTGGTAGAAGTTTGGTAATACTAATTCACCCCCCTTCCCCCCCCCCCAACACACACACCCCAACTCAATATAATCATGTGCCTCATCAAACACAATTTCATTTAAGTAATTATAATATCAAATTCATTAAGATTAAATTTAAAACATTCGACAAATCCTTATTATTAAAATGAATTATAAGTTTTGTTAAAAAACATGGTTGTAGTGCCATGTCAAAACTGATATTAGCTTCACCTTGTACTCCATATGATTTAATAGTGTTTAGCCCATCCACCAGTCATAACAGAGACCCTTAGCCAAGCACCTTTTCTACTCCCCCACCTCTCATCCCAACCAAAAGATACCTTAGTTATAGCACTCTATTTGTACTCTTGCAAGATTGTTATAATGATAATTATTAGTATAATAATCTAAATATGATATAATACTTCTAATTAGATATTTAATAGCTAACTTGCTAGTTTTAATACTAACTAATTTTTAATCTCCACTTATTCTATTGACTTAATCCTACATTATATTATTTTAATCATATAACATTATTAGTCAAACCTACGCTTGCAATGTTAGTGACTCTAATCTCTCCATTACTACTAGCTATAAGCACACATAACTCTTACAAATATGTGAAATGTTTTTATCGCCCAATTGAGTGGGGCATTAATTGGATAATACAACAAATGTGACTCTCATGCAGTATAATATTTAGTATTGTTGCAGCAACATTTACAAAGCATTGGCAGCTTTAAAAAGAAATATTAAATTGATTTGATATTAGTTTGGCGAAATAAATATGACATGATATTAGTTTACTCAGAAATAAATCTATTACTTGATTCTGCTGGGAAGGAAATAGATATGGCATTTGGTGGCATATGTGCCCTATTTAAAAGAAAGCCTCCATTCATGACTTGGCAGCATGTACAAAATAACACTTATATCCCAAATTAAGAAAACTTCTGAACCTTATCCTTATCTGACAAGGAGACGTGATTACAGCAGTTGTAGTAATTAATAGTAATTGGGAGGCAGTGAGGTTCATTTCAAGAGCAATTAAACTTCCTATCTATACAATGGCCTTAGTCCTCCTCATGGTTGGGAGTGCCATTGCTTATCTACAAATGCATAATTTTGATGCCAGGCATTTTTTATTTTTCTATTTCCATCCATTCTCTTCATAATGTGGCTCAACATAAGCAATTATGTATAGAACTTTGAATTCATAATATGCGGTGAAAAAATATGCTTGATCAGGTTGAAAATTTCTTTCAGCTCGTCATCTAAAATTGCTCAAAAAACATTTGCATGGTTCTCGAAAGGAAACCTACCAAAATACAAACTATTTACCTAAGTCACAAGGTTCGAATTCAAGTTCAAGTTTGGCAGCATTAAAATTAGGATGAAGTTCAATAAGGAAAAAATTCGGGAAAAAAATTCGACATTAAATTCACCTTTATAAATTCAATTTTTTTTAAATACAAGTAATATATCAACAAAATTGTCAAAATAGTTTAACATTGCTAAATAGATTTTAAATCATTATAAAAAAGATGACACATTTATAAAATATAAACCATAAGAAACATGTGAAATCACGATTGTGAAGATGTTCTTTTGTCAAAAAGGTACAATAAGAGTCAAGACTTTAGGACTTCAAGAAAGCTCCAAGTCATCAAGAGTACTTGGCTGAGATGATGTTGCATCATCATCCATATCACTACCCAATTCTTCATCTAAAAAGTCGGGCTCATCTGCAACTTGCACTACTATGTCTTTAGGGATTTGTTGTTGTAAAGAAGAGTCATTTGCTGATTTGTTCATGAACAATTTTAAATTGCTGCAACATAGACAAAATCTCCCAACTTTCTAGACAACAATTTATTCCTCTTTTTGGAATGGATGTGGTCAAAGCAACTCCAATTCCTCTCTAAAGTTGATGAACTTGCTCCCGAACTCAATATTCGAATAGCAAAGTGTTCTAGCTCAGGAGTTTGTGCTCCATAGGTTATCCACCATCTATACCCAAGTACATCAATTCGTGCCATGTCATATTTTGCTGCCAATATTCTAAACATCCCTTCTGCTCTCTTGTATTTCCAACATTGATCTCTAATTAGTGCTGCAACTGCTAGATTTGATTCAAACTTGTCAATGGCTTCTAAAAGTCCTACCATTATTTCACAATCACCTCGTCTATTGATATGAAATAACTTAGGCTCCCAATAGCAAGCTTCTACATGTAAAGGTGTGTGCATCATTTTCCATCTGCAATCAACTGTCTCCCATATCTTCATATACTCTGCTTCTACATTATTTAGTGTTTTTTGAATAGCTTCCTTACAACAATCCATCTTTTCATAATGCATGTCAAGGCAAGGAGTGTCACCATCAACCATACGAAGCATGTAAACAATTGGTTCACATACATTCAAAACCTTTGCTCCACTTTCCCAAAAAATTGTTGTTTAAAATGGTTTGCTCTATGTTCTTCCCCTTAGGACCTTTAGAGAGCGCCCACTCATTCGAACAAATAACAAACCTCAAAGCTGCTTTCTCTTCAACCACTCTTTTCAAAGCGATATAAAATGAAGCAAATCTTGTGTCACAAGGCCTCAATAACTCCCTAAATGCATGCTACCTATAAAGACTGTTAGAAATCTGAAATAGATTGAGTAACCCAAGGAACTTTTTAAGAGAAAATCAAAGTTACATAAACTAGAAAAACCACCAATAACCACCAACATTAAATAAAGTGATGAAAAAGTAAATACTCCACCCTAAAAGGGTGGAGACAACTCATCACTTTATCTTCTAGTTATTAAATGAGAAACTCATTTATTATCCTAAGCAAGCTTAATAAATGTGTAAGAAAAACCTATAACTAAGGGAAAATAAATTATCCCTCTAGAAAAATAAAAACCTACACCAACACCCCCCTTAAGCACAACTTAGGAGGATGTAAAAGATGATAGGTGCTGGCAAAACAGGCCATGTTAGGTACCCATGTACATATCAAATTCACCCCAAAAAGAAGAACAACCCCTCGCCTCACCCCCCCACAAATAGAGAGAGAACACCCCCATAATAGAGAAAGAAGAAGACTAAGAAGCCCCCCCCCCACCCCCCCCGCTCCCCGCCACCCCCAAAGAGATCCAATGGTAGATGCTCAAAATTGATGCAAAAGATAGTCCACGATCATCGAACAATGTTCCTCCCCTTAGGAAGAAGCAAAACCAAAGGTGTATGCATGCGATCTCCCAAGTCCTGAAAGGAATATGTTGGAAGAAAGTGCAAAATGTATGAAGTCTTCAAACTCGGCTCAAGTGTCCCCATGTCGATGTTGAAGGTTGTCACAATCAAATCAGGCATTCTAGGCCACACTGTTGAAAATGACAAATAAGTATCTCCTAGAGACTGATGTAGAACACAAGCCAAAGACTCAATTATCTTCTCTGAAGATGTCTCCTCCAAATGTTGATTTAAAGTATCCACACTCATGTCAAACTGTAACGAATCATCATGCAAAGAATGAACTGAAGGGTCAGGGTGTTCCCTCACAACAATTGAAGAAGAATCAACTTTGTTAAAGAGAAGATGAATAAAATCAATAGTATCTCCCAAATCTGCAATATGTGTCTCCATAAACAAGTCTGAAATACTTGTCAAGAGATCATCCCACAAAACTAAATCAGGAAGACTATGGATGTCCTGTTGCAAGAAGTCATTGGAAGCTTTCGAAGAAGCAACACTATACTCTGTAGTAGCAACAGATGCAAGGACCACATAGTTGTCCTCAAAGAGAAGACATGTGTCCTCAATAGTGTCATCTAGATCCAAAATGAGGGACTCTACAAACAAACAAGAGATGTGTTGTAGAAATTGGTCCCAATGGACAGAATCTAGAAGATATATATTATAAATGACCCTGCTACAATGAATCACTGGAGGCTTTCGAAGAAGCATCTCGAGAATCTAAAATAGCAACAGGTAGTGTTGATGGGGTATCAATGAATTGATCATCCACACAAGATGGAGAAACATAAGTCTCAGTATCATCCACAAAAGCTTGGTTATCCAAAGAAACATCACTTTCATATGAAGATTCAATTGTCTCCATACAACTACTAGATAATGGTCCAAGAAGTGTAAGGACACTCGGTGTGCTCTATGTGATGTAGAGTATCCTCAGAAATAGTAAGACATATTAGCCCATAAACCATGTCACTATTATTAAACCATGCATTCTTATGATTATAGTCACTTGGCTTGGGGACAAGTCCAAGGAGATAGGGTAGTAGATCTTGCTCAAGGTAGTAATTCTATATCCCTTGTTTCCAAGACAAATAGTTCTCTAAAGTTAGCTTGACAACAGAAGGATGAAAATAATGTTTAAGAGACATGATTAACTCCCCCGTACATGGAACTTTATATCAATTCATGATTACAAAGTGCATGTATAATCCCCCAAGAATAAGTGCAAAAGACACCAAATAAGAATACCAATACACTCCCACCCTTTTCACTCATATCAAAAATCACCCCACCCCCAAATATTATAAGGTTGCCACTTTATAGTTTAGTGCATTTACAAAGGCTTTTCCAAGATACAATGCTCAATAGGCTCAAAATAGTCAAAATTGCAAATTCTGTTAGAAAATGAACATGAGACAAAATCTGAAAAAATTAGCCTTATAGCTGTGTAGTGCTCTTCACCACCTTTCCAACCTCTACTCATTTCCAAAAATCAGAGCACCGGGGCGAAAGTTATGGCTTGTTGAAGAAATTAGCAATAATTATTTTCAATACATCTGTGGATGGAAAGTGCTCATCTCTAGCTTTTTGGCGATATCTAATTTTAGAAAAATAGACACTGTGGTGAAAAGTTATGCAAGTTTGAGAAAATGGCCCAATTTGGCCTATTGGAGGGCCCTGGTAGCCCGTGGGCCACGTCACCATCAGCAGTGGCCGTTGAGAGGCAATCAGGCTGAGCTACTGACAATTTATAATTTAATCGCTAGCAGCTTTGGAGCAAAAGTGGAGGTTAAAGAAAATGTGTCGTGCAGTTTATACTGCTAGCAGCATGTTTTACCGCTGCAGTTAGCGGCTTGCTAGCCGTTGGCGACAATGGCGGCTTTAGGCCGACCGCCCAGCGGTCTGCAGTCGGCAATGCCATATATATATATATTGAAATTTTTTTAAGAAAAATTGTACAACCTACAACACCAAGGGGATCGCACAGCCCTCTTGGCAAAAAAACTTTGCCTCAACAACTCTTGACAAAGAATATAGGCAAATTTTATGTCAAAATTCGTCTCCTTGGCCTCCTAAATGCAATGGCAAGGTCCTTTTTGGCCAAAAATGCTCTTGCAAAAACCTATTCACTAGATCTGAGCTTCAAACCCCTTTTTGCAACTATGTCAAACGATCTCCAAATCAGATGAAACGAAAGCCAACCTTGACTTTCTCGAACCTTCTGGATGCGTTGGAACAGTCAAAAAAGTTGTTAGTATAACTAAAATTCTTGCAATCACTCAAATCTCACAAAACACATATGCAATATAAAGAGGTTATTAAATCTTTGCAAACCCTTTCTAATTCTCAAGATTGTCCAAAACACAAGAGAACATACGTGAATTTACAAGATTTTACATGAAAAACTCAATCTCTCGAGTAGGAACCTAATAAATTAGATTTCTCAAAACAAAAGCTCTGATGCTATGTTAGAAATTTGAAATAGATTGAATAATCCAAGGAACTTTTTAAGAGAAAATCAAAGTTACATAAACTCTAAGTTGTCAGTTCTGGTACGAGATCGGGTACGGGTACGGAATACGAGTATGCCAATACGGAAGAAAAACCCTTGGGTACGGTACACTTGGGTACGGCTCTATATATATATATATATATATGCAAAAAAATAGAAATATACAAAATTGTAAATACATTTGATAGTATGATACTTCATCAATCATCAATCATCATTGAATCATTGATCAATGGTAGTGATAAAAATAAATACCAATTGATAGTTCAACATTTCAATATTATGTCATATATCATATATGTCTAGAGTCATGATTCAAATGAAGATCATTACAATTACAAAATTGAAATAAATACAATCAAAAATTTGTATAATTGTCTAAGACTCTTAAGTCTTCAATCTTCATCAATCATGGGGCAATGGGCCTAGCTCAATTGGCTAAAGCATCCTATTGCAGGCAACAAATCACGAGGTCTAGTCTCCCCACCGTCCTCGTGGTACCGAAGGGCGTGTCGCACCAACGTCATCGATCACATGAAAAAGGTTTACCAAGCGCACTGCAATTTATAGGGGAGGCTACCTGATTCCTACAATCTAAAAAAAAAAATCTTCATCAATCATCAAAAGGATCCAGAACAAGGTCATCGCTTGGTTCAACATCATTTGAACCACAAGTAAATGCATTGCCACTTGTACTAGGTGCATCATGTGCAAGAGTTGATGAATTTAAGTATTTTTAAATTTTTAGAGCTTTAGCCTAGTTGCCAAATCCGACTCATAATTGGATCTGTTGAGTCACAAGTTTTAAGACTGTGGCTTGAAGATGATTTCTTTAAATACTATATCAAAGAAACTAATTTCCTTCTAGATTTCATACTTAACCAAAGTGTCTGCTCTACATTAAAGTCACCAAGGGCTTTGCATTAGCATATATGTTGGGCCTCTCAATACATTGAGTGTTTTACTCTCAAAGGACAGAGAATTTTGATTTTTTATTTATTAATGATGTCCGAAGTTGAACCATGGGATTAGTGTTGATTTTTCACCACCCTAACCAAATGTTACTCTTTAAGGTTGATGGAGATGTTTTATACCCATCTGTAATTAGGAGGTTAATTCAATAATTCCACCAAGCTAGAATTCCATTTGCAATTACAAGTAAAATGAGTCTTCAGGAATTATAGAGAATCGTGTAAAGACATGGCCCTCAATGGCATTCTTGTATCTCAGGATTCTGGTTATTTACAGTCACATCTCCCTCTAAATTTTCAGCTTTTATCTATCATTTCTTTCCAGCTTATTGTAAGGCTCTAAATTTTTTGCTTGTGTGAATCAATTTGTTGGCTTTCTGAAATATTTGTTTTCTCGTGACAAGTTGTCTGAGTTCGGTCTTTTAGAAAGCGTTTTAGGTCAAAATGCACTTTTTGAGTGTTTTTTTAATCATTTTTATTTACTTTATGGCACCCAACGCCCGCGAGTCCTTTTGGGAGCGCCCAGGCAGCCCCGAGTTCTTTGTGGGTCCGGAGCGAACCCACAAGGAACCCGAGGCTGCCCAGGCACTCCCTGGGTGCTCCCCAGGCCGCTACTGAACCCAAACGCTCTCGAAGCAGGCAGAAGAGTCTAAACCAAAGAACTTGATAACATAGCATAAACTAGAAAAACATAAATAATGCAAACCAAAACTCCAATAGATATTCAATGTCAAGATGACAAAATTGCACTAAGAGCTTCCAAGATGAAAAATTACAAGCTAGGTAGGGAGTTTATATAGAACTAAGGAGAGGTGGCAAATCAACCAATAAGAATCGACCACCAATAACCACCAACATTAAATAAGGTGATGAAAAAGTAAATACTCCACCCTAAAAGGGTGGAAACAATTCATCACTTTATCTCCTAGTTATTAAATGGGAAACTCACTTTATTATCCTAAGCAAGCTTAATAAATGTGTGGGAAAAACCTATAACTAAGGGAAAATCAATTATCCCTCTAGGAAAATAAAAACCTACACCAACAAAAACTCAATGTGAGACGATGATTTCATATGAAATTTGCAATTGCTCTCCCTCTATAAATTGCTTCAAGTACCCATGGAAATTTAGCCAAGTCATGAAGCAACAAATCCAAACAATGGGCTACACATGGGCTCCAATATATTTGTGGGTACTTCTCTACAATTAGCTTCCTAGTTCCCACACAATTTGCTGCACTATCAGTTACCACTTGAACCACATTTTCCACCCCTACTTCAAGAATGGATTCCTCTGATATTTGAAAAATATAATCTGAAGTTTTTTTTTAATTCATGGTGTCAATGGCCTTTGACATATATCTAACCATTCATCACTCAATATAGTGCAACCGGTTGCCTTCCAAGAGGCTTTGACCTCGGTTAATTTCTCAATCACTCTATCTTTTGACCTTCACAAAAGAGTTGTCCTAAAAGACTCTGAAGAGGGAGGCATGTACCCTTTGCCAAACTCTGCAACTTTTTGAATTACATTCGAAAAAGTAAATTTCTAGCCACATTGAATGGAATAGCACTTGAATAAAACAAATCAGCTAATGCATCATCCACCTATTGTTTCTTTGATGGTTTCCAAAAACTTTTCTATGTTCCACTTTCTTTCGATACCCCTATGGCCTTGGGTAGACTAGGAGAGGAAGACATAAAAGATGTGAATCTAGATACATCCTATTCAATTCTTTGTTTCTTTTGTGCCTTCATCTTTCTTACAATTGAAGAGGAATGCTCTTTCTCTAAAATAGCTCTAAGTTTTGGAGTCATAGTTGGACATGCAACAACACCTCCACTTGCACCCCCTATAACACCAAGCAAGTGGTCCATTACCCTTGTTAAACTTCTAGTAAACAAATTCAGGCACTTGTTACAACTGATGTTAACACCATTCTAGGTCACATGCTTCCATGCCTAGGAAGTTGATTTGTTCGGAGCCATTAAATTACAATTTGCATGTTTCAAAAGAAAAATAATATTTAATATTTAAAATATTAACTAAATTTTATTTTAAAACATTAAAACAAAATATATTATCTTTATTTTTAACTCTAAAAGTAAAAAACAAAACAACTCAATATATAAATATTTAAATATTAATTTTAAAATAAATCAATATTATATTAAATATTTGAAATAATATAGCTATTAAATTTTAGAATTAATTTAAATATTTTATTTTAAATATGTTGAATTATATTAATATATATAAATTGTTTAAAAACTAAATCGATTATTTTAAAATATGACATTTTAATTTATTAATGATAATACTAAAAACTAAAAACAATAAAAAAAATAATTATAATAAATATTTAATATTTTTAAATTTTACTAACAATTTAACGTAAATAAAATAATATTGACATAAAATTTACTAACATATATTATTAAAAATTTAAAATAAATCTAATCCATTATAATCTTAGATAAAATAATTTCCACCAACGAATGGCTTCTATTAGAAGCTGATATGCCTAAGAAGTTACTTTAGTCAGTTTCTGGAACATATTTTGTGAATAATTGTATACATATTAGAATAACTTTTGACTTTGCAAATACAAGGTCTAGAGTTTAAATGCCTTTGTAGAGACAGGATCAATCCCCTAGAATATTGGAAAGAAGAAGATTTATCGCCTAAACATTCAATGGCTGGTGAAAAAGTTAAGTTGGGAAGGTATGCCATAAATATTTGAATACTCATACAAAGGGCATGCTTTGTAGTAGATTTCATTGGGTTCAATCATATGGATTCTAATATTCTATTAGGAAACATTTTCCTAAAAAAAATATCAACATTTTGTACAGACTATAACCCACATATGTCTCACCGATCTAATGAACATATAAAAATCCCTACGGACAAATAATTGAAAGCAAAGATTGGATGAAAGAAGTTCGGAATCATCATCAAACATGGATACAACAAAAGAAACAGAAAACAAAACAATGGCAAGAAGGGGCAAACCTGTGCAAAGAAGAAGAAATGTTTTGTCAAATCAGGGATAGATTTGCAAAAGAATGTTGTGGTAAGAATCCCCTACAATATTGGATAGCAAAACAAGAAGAATGTGAAATAAATATTATGCCAGAATGCAGAGGTAAAATGTTGTGTTACACGGGGACGTGTCCCCTGCCCTAAAACCCCCTATACCCATCCCCATCTGTCCCAGGGACAGGGGGACGCATCAGGGACAGTCCCCAGCCGTCCCCGAATTAAGAAAATTCTCAAGAAACGGTAGGAAACGTTTCCTCCTGGTTAGGAATGGTCCCCCGTCCTCGGTACGGATGGGGGACGTTGGAAACATCCCCTATCATACCGGGGCCTGCTAACCGTCCCCTGCATGCATAAAGCCTCCAGACATTAAAAATACATTAAATTTCGATTTTTTAATATGTTTTTTCTGCTTCTAAAGGTTTTGCAGGGCCCACCTTCACTAGCAACCCTAAATATTTGTCTAAAAAGCAAATTGAACATTATAATGAGGAATTATTTATTAAATAACCTACCTAACTCAAGAATGACCTTTTAGGGACCATACTAGCTAGGAGGGTTTCTCCTTTTTGTTGTTTTTAACATTGAGTGTGTGTAGGATTGGAACATGGGGTATATCCAATAATCCACTTCAAATTCCTTTCTGCACTGTCTTTCATCAGCTTGGACCTTCACATGGTTTTACTCCATTTCTAAAATCTCCTTTAACAGGTAAAGCACCTGTTTTGCTTATACAAAAGATTTCTGACAAAAAGATTAGGTGAAGCATCATTCAACCTATTTCTCAATGGAATAGTTCATACCCAGATAGAGCCTTGAAGAGAGACATACCGATTGGTAATTGTAACTGGTTTTGTATCAATTTTAAGCAGTTACAGCCATCTTGCTTCAGTTCAGTGGAATAACAATCTGCTACATAACTTTGGAGGTATCCTTCCAAACATTTTCCAAAGCTTTGGTTTTCTGTTTGAGGATGATAGTCAGTGCCATGAGTCAGGACAGTCCCCATCTAGTCAAAATGCACAGTTGAAAAATTGCTTCTAAACTTGACGTACCCATAATAATTTAATTTGACAGCCCATTTAATTGATACATGCCATTGAAGAACATACCTACCAAATGGTTGTCCTTTTTTGTTGTTTCAAAAGCCATAAAATGTTCATAAACTGCAATTTGGTCTACTACTGTATGAATGTCAATTTTCACTTTAGAATTTTGCAAGCATATAATCAAATACATTGAAATATTTTATCATCTTCGGTTAGGGATAAGAATGGTGGGAAAAGCTTTCATGTTTTCACTTACTCCAGTTTAGTCCTTTGACGAATTTCATACCAAGTCGCATACTGCCGAACTTCCTGCTTCATGCCTAACATTTTCATATGTTTCTCAAGAAACTCACATGTATACTTAAGGGTGCTTTGTGTCTTCAAGGTGCTTCTCTAATTTAATACTACTACTCTTGCGATTTATTTATATATTGATATTGTTGTTATCAATTATTAATTTATTGACATATATCTCTCTCTTTCCCTCTCTCTGTCTATAATATATTAATTAATTTTGAAAAAATCATATATATATATATGTATTTTGTATGTCACCGTCCCCTAAAAATGGGCCCCTAGGAAACATCCCGGAAACACGTCCCCAGTCATCCCCCCGTCCCCGTCCCCAAAAGGCCGTGGAACACAGTAATAATATCATCTTTTTCCTATAGCTGTTTTTAAAATAGTGACAAAAGATCCTACAGTTCATGGCCCAGAGTTTCAATCCCAAATATTATGTGGGAAAGGCAGGTGTATTTGTTTTGTGGTGACAAGGCCCTGTTAAAGTGGGGATTTTTAAGCTCCTATATTAATAGGAACTCCATGTTCTCAGAGAAACCTTAGCTCACGTGTTGCCAAAACCTTAGAGTACGGCAGAAACTGGTTTGCACACAATGAAAACCCTAGGGTGAAATTTACACATGTCGAAGAAAGAAGAAAAATCACAGCAGAAAAATAGAATTGAGCAAAGAAAATTTGCATGCAGTAGTCCCACAACAGAACATTAGGGTTTCACAAACAAACCATGAGAGTAAAATTCATGCAACAAAAACCCTAAGGCAAAAGTCACATAGGCCGAACGAAGAAGAAAAATCACAGCAGAAAAAAAAAGTGAAGGAAAATTCGCACATCGCAAAAAAATTTATGCAACAGAAAAGATTGCACACAACAGAAAATTCATATACAACAAAAAAAATTCACATACAAAAGTTCATGCAAATGAAAAATTCACATGCAAAAGTTTTTCCAACAAAATATTCACGCTCAAAGAATTGATATGAAGAGGGGGGACAAGGGGTGATGAGGTTGTTCAAGGTTCTAGAGTCAAAGGTTTGGCATATCATTGGTTTCATCTTCATTTTTTTATATTCAAGTCACCAATGTTGGATTGGTGAAGTTATTAACATACTCATGGTGGTTAGCGTTTTAGAGGATTTGCCAGATTTCAATGCAAGAAACGACATCAAGATCATGGAGGCCATTCATATGCAAATTACTATTTCCAGCAATGACTATATCAGGCAGTTGTTATTTCCAGTCATCTTAGATTACAAGTGAGGATGAGGGCCTATTTTTAGGTCCCTTTAATTAGTTTATGTTTTTTAATTGTTTAGATTAGATTTATTTTAAAGTATCTCTCTTTCCACTTGTTCCATAGCTTTCAAGGTTGCTTTAAAACATTGTTTTTTCGGACAATTAAATATTATTCTCAAATCCCTAAGCATATTCATTATAACATATAAATAAGTGCCTTGGGCACAAGATATTCTTAATGGTAGTTGAAGTGAAGCTTATGCTGCAAAAATTATTGTTCATATATTTGATCTAAGTTTTATGTGTTCTTGTATAAGGTTTTATTAAGTGGATTGTAGTGAAGAATAATGTTAAGCTTTGTATCTACACTACCATTCATTTATTAAGTAATTGTATGTGCTTCTAAGAGTTCATCTTCCTTAAATTTTGCATTGTGGCTGTTGTTAACTTAGAATTAGTTTATAACTTTATATTAAATCCTCTCTTGTGTATGTGAATGAATTGGTCTCTATTTTCAGCCAGTTAAGCATTCATGATTTAGTTTACTTTGTTTCAGTTGCAAACTTTTATTCAGAAGAAAACCTTGTTTGTGAGAGAAGAACCTTTCAGGTCCTGTTCTCAAACTCCAAAAATCAAGGTGAAAGTTTATTTTCAGTTATTTCTTTTATGCAAAACTCCATTGATGATATTGTAAAGTTTGCATAATTGTACATAGCTTAGGGTTGACTAATATTTAGTTTTTAGGGAGCTTCCCCTACTCATTTGAAGAGAGGTTTTATCCCTATTTGTTATTCCATTTTGTGTTGTATTGGAAGAGACAAATTAAAATTCTGACACAACTCTTTGGTGATTGATTGACCCACTAGGTGCACACAGGCATGCCATTGGGAACATCAACTAAAGACTAGAAACCATTGCCAAAATTGCAAAAACCTGTGACAAAGAGTTTGAATGCAATGGAGCTAGGAATCAGGGCAGAAGAAGCACACAAGAGCAGAAGCCTTGAGAGCCATAATTAATATTGAACTAATAGCAGTAATTATTAATACATGTATTATATTATATAAATATAAATAATAAATTATTACTCAAAAGTTACAACTTACAAATATTTCATTACACATTAATTTATTTTCTATTTCATTTCGCCTCTTCCCAAGAAATGGTAATGGAATCAGAAACTCACAATTTTGAAATTTTCACTAGTTGAGGTCTCCCAAGCACGGAAAGTTCTTTTGACAGGACCCAATAATGAAGGAATTTGACCACTGCATTCGACATGAAAAATAGGGGTGGAAATGGAATAAAAAAATGGGGAGGAATTCATTCTCCTATCCCCCTTTATGAAAACAAAACTTATAGAGTTTAAACACAATTTTAATTTTTATTTATTTTTTATATGGCAAGGAGTCATGTGTCACCCCTGTAGGAGGAAATGTCCCTTAGGACATCTCTGGCACTGCAAGGACATAGCTGTCCCAAAACTCCAGGTCTTTGGAAGAGGCAGGTTCCCATGCAACAATGTTTTTTAATGCTATTCTTCTTGCCTTTTAGATGTGTTTATTTGTTTTAGGTTGTTTTGTAAGTGTTTTTTTAATAAAAAACTAATTAACGCTTATTTATTTAAATTATAATTTGGTTTTCTATTTTTATTTCCTAAAATTAGATGTTCTCCTTTTAATAGATTCTTTTAAACAATTTTGGAATTACATATTTTTTGCATTGTTCAAATAAATAATAAAACACCAAGAAATTGACCACAAGCAAAAATAGAAAAATTGGTCACAAGCAAAATTTGACCAACCCACAGTTCAGAGTCCAAAGGCAAAAGCCAAAAGCAATCTTGCAAACCTCAGGTTTAGAGTTCAAGAAAAAAAGCCAAAAACAATCTTGCCAACCACAAACTACAGGACAACTCGATACCACTTGTCACATACCTACCATGCACATACATGATAAATATGTAATATTTACATACTGAATATAAAATTAGAATAGAAAGGTGAGTATGAATGAATAAAGCAATAAGTTACCTATATGTGGAGCACGTTTGATAAGACATGTCACATTTAGGTGCTAAGTCACATCTGTTGGTAGCAACTATTAATAATTTAAATTAATCATTAGTAATTAGGTTTATAACAATGGGTAAACAATATGGGACTTGAAAGTTAAAAACATGTCTAAAAGAATGACTACAGATGTGAACAATCAGACACATTTAGTGAAGAACATCTTCTTAAACAAATCATAGGAGTGAAGAGCAGAACAAGACAAGCCATGTTCAAGTAATTTTGTTTTGCTAATGAAAGCTAGGATTCTACTTCAAAGTACAATTTTAAAAGCCTTAAATTCAAAGTTCAATTAATAAAACAACTATATTTTAGATGTAACAGAATACCTGATTCAACAGACGCTCTACAACCCAGCCACCATCTTTCCCCCGTTTGGTGGTCAAGGCATCAATCTGCATGCAAAAATAGCACATAAATTCAATTATTGCCATGAGCTCCAGCTTCTCTTCAAGCCAAAATAAAACAGAAATTTAAGCACAAATTTGCTAAGGCAGATTAAGAATATGAAAACATAACACAGTTGGAAATTGTGAGTTTAACAAAATATAAAAGATGTTTTACATAATAAAAAGCTCAGAGACAAAAACATAGAAATGATTTCAATTGCCAACATGCCTGTAAACTGATAAATAAGCTTTTAGACTAGGTACCTCATCAAAGAAAAGTATGCAAGGGGAGCAAGTACGTGCACGAGTAAAAATTGTCCGGATTGCAAGTTCACTTTCTCCAACATATTTGTTTAAAAGTTCTGGACCCTGCATGATACAAAAAAGGTACTCTGATAAAGCAAGATTACAAGTATTCATTCAATATTTGAAGATTATATGTAATATGTATATTGCATGCCACCCAATGCCCTGCCCATCACCAGCCTATGGTTCTTTACTTAATGAATAAGCGATCTGATAATGATTACAAATAATCCCACAAACAACTTTGAAACAGCATTAAATAGAATTACCTCTATTCCTACAGAACTATATCAAATAATAAGTACTTCTGCCTATATAGGTAGTGCTGGCATACAACATTATCTCAATAAACTACGCTCATCCATCCTTTCATAAGGCCCTATGTTACCTTTCAGAACCATGCCACACCTATGATAGTGTCAAATCTTAGACTCTAGGGATTCACTCTACCATACAGCAGTCTGCTTAGCAGCCTCTGCCCAGGCTTTAGTTCACATGACCACCCAACCATTCGCCACCTTTCTACATTCAGCAGGTTTGTCAAGGTCCACATACTACAAAGCAATATGTACAAAAGATGAAGAATGGCTGCTTTCTCTATTTTTGAAGACATTGAAGAAAAACAATTTGCTTCAATGATTGAAAATGTTTCAATCCAGAGTTAACAGTTAATGGTCAGATTTGTCATCATATTGGTACTCCCATGGTTTATATCTGATTTTGAAATTGGAGGATACACCTGGTCCAAGGAACACAGCATAGCGGTTCAACTCCCACCACACCTATGCTCAAGTTTAAAAATGTTGGAAGTTGTTTCCTTTCTGGAACTTTAGACTTACAGAGCATGTTCAATGCCAAACTCCTCCCAAAATCTTAGAAAGATGATGGATTCTATGACATTTTGGAAAGATAACGAAACATATTATTAAGCTTTGGCTGGCAGCGTGTAAGTACTTTTCCATATCTTGGATATATTTTTTTATCTATTTTTTTAAGTATGGTTAACTCAAAGAATGTCCACTTGTTATTCACTTGAGGTTGTTATCGTACTTCCAGACAAGTTATATTTCTTGTCATTCATATTTTCTAAAGTTCGATTCTTCATAATCACTCTGTTAAAATTTACTTTAAAAATTGAAAGTGATCTAAGATGTGTGTTATCAAATCTGCCATATCCTTTATTGAAATTTTCTATTTATATTTTGCTCTTTGTTGTAAATTTTCCTCAACAAGGCACTTGACTTGTAAATATCAAAAGCATAGTTTGGAAGGCTATAATTAAGCAAAAATGAAAAGGACACTAAGAGATATTTTAGTATTTAGAATAAAACAATCTGTTATACTGCCAACAATACAATTGCTAGAAGAAATAATAATGTCTATCCCACTTTTGGGTTTCACGATTGCTCCTTAATAAAGCACGATTTAAAGAGATCGATTAACTAATGCCTGAATATGTCAAACATCTCATTAGCAATTTAAGATGGTAAGGATTTCCTGAATTATAACAAAAATCACATGCCAAATACTTAGCAATACACAATTGAAAGACATCCATCATGCATAAATTCAGGAATAGATAGGGGTAAACTTACTTGCCACAGACTCATCGGAATGACTTGGACCACTAGTTTTTCTACTGCTTTTTGCCTACCAATGCCCTCAATTTGTTAAGAAGTCAATACTCCTCTTTTCAACATCTTTTAAAAAAATCACAAAAGCACCAACAAACAAGATGTGCTTTTGTACATAAAAATAACCAAAAATTAATAATACCAGTAGAGAGAGGATAACATGAAGAGAAGCAGACAGCTTTTGGAGGAAGTGGTGGTTCCCAATATCCCTTCTGACAGAAAACATGGCTGAGTAATCAAAATCTAGTTGCTCATTATCTTCTGATTCTGAGATGGCGTTGGCTAATATTCCACTTCCAACTTCAACGCATGGGGGGATTCTTCCAAAAGGTACAGAAATTATTATTAAAATAAGACTTAATAATATGATTGAAGAGGTAACTGGTATTTGTCACAAAATTATAGAGCCTCAACCCATTGTTCTTCCAACTCCTGCTCTCAAAGAGGAACCCGGTAATCTAGTACAGGGACTTGTATATCTTCGGTCTTCTGAGGTCATGGATATTGTGAAGGCGGATGATCATTCTCTTTAAATCTTATGTTCTCTTGCGTATCTGGTTTTGCCTTTCTGTTATTCCTTGGGATGCCTAGCATGGCTGTCAGAAAACGATGGTTGCCCGAGACTTCTATATCTAGTCTTTCTTGATTCTACTGCTAGGTATTGATATGTGTGTATACCTTGCATGGACTTTAGATCTTTTATCTCAATATTAAAAAAATAAAAGTTAAAAGAGGGAAAAGAGAGAAAACCTTGATGTGTATAAAGTTAGCCCCAGCTTCATTGGCTACAGCCTTTGCAACGAAAGTTTTACCACAACCTGGTGGTCCATAAAGCAAAAATCCATTATCCAGATCCATTCCAAGTGCCTGCAATTATATTACAAGCAACAAACTTCGAATAGTTATCATCTCTCTCTAGCACACACAGAAACGCCATTCAAACAAATAAGACATAATTAGTCATATTTACAGAACACAATACTATATGCCAGCTTATGGTTGTACTATTGATCATTCCAGCTGTATCTGAGTCTTAATATGATTTCTTTCATTTGAGCAAGTTTCTTGTACCATATACAAATCTACTTTCCATCCAATCAGGTGTCTTGATCCAAATTTTAAGACAAATGACCTTTCTCTCACATTCAGAGCAAGAACAAACTTATATCAATCATACCTCATATTCCTCTGGGTGCTTGATTCGCCTAACAACATGCAGTTCAAAATCCTTGCGCAGAGAACCAAGAGCCCCTACATCATCCCATTTAACATTTGGGATGGCAGAAAATCCTTCCCTTCGAGTTGACGGTTGCACTTTTGTTGCAGCTTCCTAGGGAAGAAAAGGTCCATTGGAACAATAATGCATTAGTGAAATCTGTAAGAGACATATCTTTAATAAAAAAATTAATCTTGAATTTTGGAAAAAGATGAGCACAGATATAAATTCTAGATATTAAAAAAAGATTTGAGTAAATAAGAAAATTATAGTTCATCAAATATAAATATATGAACATACTGACAGGATCCATCATATGACTAAGCAATAGATAATTAGCAAAGACTATAAAAGAGATACAAACAAAAGTTTTAGCACGCAAATTATGAATAATGGTTGAGCTTCTCACAGTACTTTGTCATAGCCTTAATTGATAGCCATATAAACTTTTCATATCATAATTTCTTGGCTTTATTCATTCTAAAAGGCCTCCAAGACCTTGACAGTAAGAACTAAACCCTAAGTTACTGGTTCTGTTTCGGGTTCAGGTTTGACGGTTCGGTTCATAGGTTCAGGCAAAAAAAAATTTGGGGTTGGGTTTGTTTTCGGTTTGTTAATACAAAAACATATAAAAATCAGAAATATATACATATTTACAACAATAACTAAGTTCAAAATACTACACATAGCATCACATATTGTATAATAAACAAAACCACCATAAAAATAAAAAAATATTAGAATGTCAATTAGTCAAACTCAAATGCCATGATATATATTATATTTTAAAATTAACTACAATGTTGCATTTCTCCTTGTAGGTAAGCATCAAGTAACATCAAGGAAGATTGTCCAATTGGATGACAATATTATAGATGAAGACTTGTAGGAAAACTTGGAAACTTGGACTTGGAGAGTACCTAGAAAATTAAATGAATTCAAGGGGAGTTTGAGGGCAATCCCCCAATGGGGTCGAGGGGCAGCGCCCCTCACGGGGTCCGGTGTAATATCCCTTGCTACTTCTGATCTAAATTTTCGCCCTCAAGGAATATCGTAAGGGTTACCAAAATGCGAAACAAGATCTTGGTTACTATGACCTTCTAACACTATAGGATTTTTCACCTAAAGGAGAGGGATAGACCAAAATGTCAATGTTCACACTTCTTAAACCACTGTAGAAATTCCTTACAAAGTCTGGCCTAAGTTTGCCTCAAGGAATATTGTCAAACACTTTGAACACAACCCCTTTCCTTGCTGGTCTGAAGTTTCAGTCTGATATGTTTGCTTGAAAATGATATTAAAGTATTCTAAATGCTTGTAAATCAATGCTACAATGTCTAAGCAATAATCTAAATGCATATATGACTACTTTTTGTCTTTACAAATGCACATATATGACTTCTACATGTAAAACATGCACCTACAGCCAATTGACATTTTGTCAAACAATTGACATACAATCTAATATGCTGGAAATGAATGCTATTATATTGACATTACATCAAACATATTGCATGCAACTTATGACTCCTTATTTGATATGTTCTTTCCAATATAATGCTGATACAATAGCCAAGACTCTTGGTTTCACAATAGATATGCAACACAATGCCCAAGTCTGATTTGAATGCTCACCTACAGCAACTACAATGTTCTAAATGCTTATATAAGAATGCAAAACTATAAGGAACCTGATATAGAATGCTGCTGTTAAGGAAAGCAACCTGGACTGTTATTGGCAGCGTTGAAGCCTTCCATAAGGTGAGTCGAATTTCCTCCAAGTGTCGCCCCTGCTGTGCAAGTGCAGACCTCAGAGAAGCAGATAATAGTCCTCCAAACTCTTCCAAATGTGACTGGTAATAATTGTCAACAGCTCAGGAACTGAACCCCCAAGTACCTATGATGGAAAGATGCCTCAATGGAATGTAGACAATGGAAAATGCCCTTCAACATAAGTCGTCCCTGTTCTGATCTGATACCTTTAATACTAAATAAATGCAGCATTAAATCTCTCTAAGAAAT
>VDFB02193867.1:36240274-36443506 GCA_007258455.2 Sequoia sempervirens
AAATCAAATGTGTCAAAGGGAATCAATTTATTCCCCAAGCAGTCTTGGATCAAGCAAAAGATCCAAGAGGAAATTAGTAACAGTAAACTCTAGGAGTGTAGAACATGGAGCAGAGGCTTCCACTGTCCCACCCACTCCTAGGACACAAACTTCTTCCACCACAGAAAGTTTTCATTCTTGCATTGGTACCTACAATAAGAAGATATAATAAGATGTGGTTTCAGGGGAAGTCCGAATGACAAATGTTGGAAAAGGGTTTGTGAATAGGTTGAAGGAATCATGCCTTCAACAGTTCAAAGACCATCTACATTTTCCATTCTCAAAGATACCCATACACCTACAAAACACAGTTATCAATGACATGGGGACTGAATTTGGCAGAGGTTGGTCTGTCAAGAAGGTAAAGCTATGAATGTCTCAAAATTGCAAGAGATTTCACTGCAACCAAACAAAGAAGATAAAAAAAATCCCTCCTAAGCTAAGGCTCAAAAAAATGCCAATTGATGTAAGTGTCAAAGTATGGAAAGAGCTTGTAAAATCATATGAGAAGTTTGAAGCATGAAGGAAGTCCAGTGAGGAGAGTACGCAAGTATTTGAATTTTCTCATAAGATTATATCAAATTTATTAAATGATTTTCAAATTTTATTTGTGCATAGTTAAATTGAATTAGTATATGTTTCAGGACAAGGCCTCCAATGCTAGGCTTCAAAAAAAATTTGTCACGCATCACAGTGGCCAAAAAGGTTTACAGGCCTTGATCTGTAATTTTTTAAGTATATTTAATATGTTAAATGATAATTTTTTTAATTCCCTAGGAAAAAGTAAATGATTGCATATTAATTAGTTTAACTAATCCATGTGCCATGTTTTGATAGGAGGAGAAATATGGCAGGCATCCAAAGTAATTTGAAAAGGAAAAGTTACAAAGTAAAAAGTGGGCCAATTTTTTAATCCGGATGGAGAACAAGGTATCAATAGTTGACTTTCAATAACTTAGGTGGATATTGTTGTGTTAATATGTCAATTTTCATTTCTTGTGTTGAGTTGTTTATTGATGCGTAGGATGAGTTCTAAAGTGCTTCTCTGTTGGCCCTAGATCCCATTCAATTGTCCCATTATTTCATGTTGAGGAAAAAAATATTGTTTGCCTTAAAGGGTATTGGGTGACATTCATGCCTTATTTTCATCGCATCTTTTAATTAATGACCATTGTGTTTTAATATCTCTTAAGTGTCCTCATTTAAGTTATGAGTTGTATCATTTGAGTAACTTAGTCCCATGTTGATTTGATTTATCTTCTTTTCTCTCAAACATGGTATCTCAAGGAGTGCTTCCTTGAATTCATGTTGCCATTCTACTAATTGATCCACATGCATCTTTGTCATCCTTCCTCGCGATGTTTCCATTCTCTTAACATGTAAGAATGTTTTGATGCATCTTGGTAGGAATCCTATAGATCTAACACATCCTTCTAGTCTACATCACTTGGCATAGCTAACCAGCCACTTAATTTGTCCATCTAATTTAAAAAAAGGTAGTAAATTCATGTCTTCCAAGTTAAAAAAACTCCATATAATAAAGAAATCAGCAGTAAAAAACCTACAACCTAATCTGATCAACATAGAGAAGTGTGTAATACTAGACTTCTTAACATTCAAAATATAAATGGAATGTCCTTAACACCAAGTAGAGCTATCCATAAAAGATAACTAAAAACACAAACGTGCCCCCGCACAGAATGGCCTAATGGTTGGTTGTCATAGAATTCAAACTACCAAAGTAACAACATTGATCAAGTTAACATATATGCATCATTTGCATAAACAGTTGAACCATTTATGTGTATGAATAAATAGTAGAAGGATGTAGATGAACTCAATTCATCTGAATTTATGCCTCTTGGCAGGAATTCCTCCTGAATCTCTAATATCAGGTGCCCGAGACTTCCCTGTAGCTTTTACCTTTCGTCGTCGCCTTTCCTTTTCACTGTCAAACTCGTCTCCTTTTTCCTTATCTACATTTATGGCTTCGGCTTCTAATTCATCCCATGTTTTACCTTCCTCCCCTTTAGAATCTTCTTCTTCTTTGTCCTCATCTAAGTCCACAAGAGATTCATCTTCTGAACCTTCCTCATATGATTCTGATTCCTCTTCTACATCAGAGGGTTCATAGCCTTGATCTGACTCTTTTGAATTATCAGAATCAGAATTAGTAGCTTCCATATTCAGAAATTCCCAACCACCATCTTCAATAAATTTGTCTAGATCATCAGTAATATTCTTCAAAATTGGCCGCCAGTTCAAGTTCATTCTGCTTTCATTATACTTTATATCCATGGAGTTCAGCCATTCCTTGATGCCATCAAGCGAAGATTGATGAATGGCGTCAATGCAGAGTACATCCCGCTTGAAGTCTTTGAAAACAATAGTCATTACTAAGAAAGGTAATTCCACCAACTCTTACAAACATTTTATTGTAGGAACAATAAAAGCAGGGGCTTTGAAAGGAACTCCATGAAAACCAAGCTCTCTAAATGGTATATCAAACTCTAGTTCAAAATATTTTAGATGAGGCTACTCCCATAGCTCTCTTACTCACTTGACAAATCCTTGAAACTCTGCATTTATTTTATTTTTCTTGTCCCTCTCTTGTTGTTCTTCCTCAATTTCATCAGGATCATACATTGACCTTCTTTCCCCTCCTAAAGTTTGGACCACATCCATTACCTCCACATAAAACTGGACATCCTTGGTCTTCTTGGTTCCCATGCCATGATATGGTTATGCAAATGAAAATGAAGCAAAGTAATCATCTCCTTCCGCTAGCTGGAAGAATGCATGCTTAATGTTTTGATACATGATATCAGCTCTCTCTTCTTCTCTCATGGTTGAATACCGAAATCCATTATGGTGGGACTCCAAAGTTCCAGTCATCTTTCTTCCTCTTCCACCAAATGTTGGCCCGATCCACAAGTTTTCCAGCCTAATTGACTTTGTTTTTGAAAGCTGAAATTTCTCCTTAGTCACCAGTGTAGCTCTCTCTGCCTTTTCAAACTCTTTCATTGCTACAGGAAATTAGTGCCTAATTGATTAACAATCTCAATCTCACTAATAGTGATTACTAAGAAAGGTAATTCCACCAACTCTACCAAATAGTTTACCGTAGGAACAATAAAAGCAAGGGATTTGAAAGGAACTTCATGAAAACCAAGTTCAAAATATTTTAGAGGAGGCTACTCCCATAGCTCTCTTACTCGCTTGATAAATCCTTGAAACTCTGCATTGATTTTATTTGTCATGTCCCTCCCTTGTTGTTCTTCCTCAATTTCATCAGGACATACATTGACCTTCTTGCCTCTACTAAATTTAGGACCACATTCATTACCTCCACATAAAAATGGACATCCTTGGTCTTCTTGGTTCCCACGACATGATAAGGTTATGCAAATGAAAATAAAGCAAAGTAATCATCTCCTTCTCCATTGGTTGGAAGAATGCATGCTTAATGTTTTGATACATGATATCATATCTCTCTTTTTCTCTCATGGTTGAATACCGAAATCCATTATGGTGGGCCTCTAGAGTTCCAGTAATCTTTCTTCCTCTTCCACAAAATGTTGGCCTGATCCACAAGTCTGCCAACCTAATTTCCTTTGTTTTAAAAAGCTGAAGTTTCTCCTGAGTCACCAATGTAGCTCTCTCTACCTTTTCAGATTCTTTCATTGATACAGGAAATTAGCGCCTAATTGATTAACAATCTCAATCTCACTAATAGTGATTACTAAGAAAGGTAATTCCACCAACTCTACCAAACAATTTACCTTAGGAACAATAAAAGCAGGGGCTTTGAAAGGAACTCTATGAAAACCAAAATCTCTAAATGGTATATCAAACTCTAGTTCAAAATATTTTAGATGAGGCTGCTCCCATAGCTCTCTTACTTGCTTGACAAATCCTTGAAACTCTACATTGATTTTATTTTTCCTATCCCTCTCTTGTTGTTCTTCCTCAATTTCATCAGGATCATACATTGACCCTCTTGCCCCTCTTAAATTTTGGACCACATCCATTACCTCCACATAAAACTAGACATCCTTGGTCTTCTTGGTTCCCACGCCATGATATGGTTATGCAAATGAAAATGAAGCAAATTAATCATCTCCTTCTCCGCTGGCAAGAAGAATGCATTCTTAATGTTTTGATACATGATATCAACTCTCTCTTTTGCTCTCATGCTTGAATACTGAAATCCATTATGGTGGGACTCCAAAGTTCCAGTCATCTTCCTTCCTCTTCCACCAAATGTTGGCCTGATCCACAAGTTTGCTAGCCTAATTTCCTTTGTTTCTGAAAGATGAAGTTTCTCCTGAGTCACCAGTGTAGCTCTCTTTTCCTTTTTAGACTCTTTCATTGCTACAAATCGTCTGTTGTATTTAATCATTTGTACCACATGGTTGATGTGCTTTGAATCCTTGGGTCTAAAGGAAATTTCTATTTCATAAATACTACTAGGGAATTTCAATGTTGGCATGTAGTTGGCATTAAATTTGGTACCTCGAACATTGAAAATTATCCTTATATAAGAATTCCCTCCATCTTGTTGTCTTGTAACACTCTTGATGGTGCGTACATGAAATGGAACCATGATGCCATATATGGGTACCAAAACATCATTTTTTCGTATCAACCTGAATCATGAGCTCTCTAGAAACGGGGATATCTTCCACATTTTTGTATGAAACCATCTTAGTGGATGACTTGGAAGAGCCATGTCCATCTCCTATACCAATTCCCCCTACAACCAATCTTCTTGCAATCTCCTCATTCTTTTGCAGAGGGTTGGCACTTAAGGTTATGTAAAAGAATTTACAGTTGATAGTTAAATTGTATAACAATTTTTTTTATGATCTTTACTAATGTTTATTAGAATTGTTGCATGTTTTACATCATTGGAATCACATATTAGCTGTAACTTTTAAAAAAAAATTATTATGGTATGTGCACTTTGATATGATTATGGTTTTGTCTCATATGTTTCAATATTAGATATATAATAGAAAAATAAATTATTGCATGAAATAAATAATAACTTTTCATTTTAAATGTTTTTTTTTGCAAAACACGGGTCTTCCAGAAGATCAAGATGATTCTCATCATGATATAGATCTAGAAAATATTGGTTTTGCCGGTACAAATCACATGGCAGAGGATGATGATGCAAATACGGAAGAAACTGAGGCCGATGACAATGATGATGATGACGACGACGACAACGATGATGATCACGATGGTGGTGATGATGATGAGGAAGTTGCGAGTAGTACTCAACGACATTCATGATCATATACACTGCGTCATGGATCATTGTTGATATATTGTTATGATGATGATGATCACAATGGTGGTGATAATGATGAGGCAGTTGTTGGTAGTACCCAGTGACATTCATGATCATATAGACTGCATCATGGATCATTTTCGATATATCATTATGATGCCTCTTTTCATGGTTACTATCATATGTATCATTTTCACGGCCTACAGTACCATATTATTGAGTTGAATCATATTGAAATTTATCATTTTCACTTATATTATTTGGACATGTATTATCTTGACTTGGATCAATTTGAGTTAAATAATTTATCATTTTTACTTATACCATTTGTACATGTATCATTTTGACTTATGTCGACTATTGCACATCTATCATTTTGAAATGTTATTGATCTATTGGAATATTTGACTTTCACTTGTTTTATTTATATATTATGATGCTCTTATTAGTATTGACTTGTCAATTTATATATATTAAAAGTGGTCGATGATTTTTGGATGGATATTTATTATGTATGATGATTTTAATTTACTGCTCAGGATGGATGTTGTCAAATTCAATTCAATTATAGATATTTGACTCACTTGTTTTAATTATAGATGATGATCATGTTATAATAATTATCTTGTTATTTAATCATATGAGTTAAATAATTAAATTACTTACTCTATAATCATATGAGTTATTTAAGAGGCATCATATATTGAACTAATTAAATTGAATTAAAACATATTAAATTAATAAATGAAGCAAAACAAGAATAATTTTTAGAAGCAAAAAAGGAAGCAACAATGGAAGCCAAACTAGAAACAAATCAGAAACAATCTTGGAAGTAAAATTGGTAGCAAAATCGGAAGCAAACCTAGAAGCAAAACCGGAAGCAAAACCAGGAGCAAAACAAGAAGCATTTTTTTAGAAGCAAAAAAGGAAGCAAGACAAGAAGCATTTTTAGAAGAAAAAAAGGAAACAACAATGGAAGCCAAACTAGAAACAAACAAGAAGCAATCTTGGAAGCAAAACCGGAAGCAAACCTGAAAGCAAAACCGGAAGCAAAACTTGAAGGAACACAAGAAGCAAAACTTGAAGCAAATTTGGAAGCAAAATTGGAAGCAAACTTGGAAGCAAAACTAGAAGCAAAAATGGAAGCAAATCCAGAAGGAAAACTGGAAGCAAATCTGGAAGCACAATTGCAAGCAAAACTGAAAGCAAAATTGGAAGCAAAACTGGAAGCAAAATTGGAAGGAACGTGGGAAGAAAATCTGGAAGCAAATTTAGAAGCAAAATCGGAAGAACACCTGGAAGCAAATATGGAAGGAAAACTAGAAGCAACACTGGAAGCAAAACTGGAAGCAAATCTGGAAGAAAAACTGGAAGCAAATATGGAAGCAAATTTGGAAACAAAACTGGAAGCAACATTGGAAGCAAAAGTGGAAGCAAAACCGGAATCAAATTGGAAGCAAAATTGGGAGCAAACTAGAAGTAGAAATGGGAGCAAAAATGGAAGCAAAATGGGAACAAAAATGGAAGCAAAATTGGACATTACATGCGAAGCAAAAGTGGAAGCAAAATCGGAAGCAAAACTGGGAGCAAAACTGGGAGAAAAACTAGAAGCCAAAATGGGAGCAGACATGGAAGCAAAACTAGAAGCCAACTTGGGCGCCAATTTAGGTACTATTTTCGATGCCAATTTTTGGCACTATTCTCAGCGTTAAAGGAGACGCTATTGTTGACACCAAATTTTTGGCGCTAAATCTGGCGATGAACCGAAGAAACAGGTTTTCGTCAACTTTTGCACCATTAGATGACTCCAAAATGACGGGCTCAAATACACTAAAATTCGGCGCTAATTGCATGTTGTGCTATTGTGTATATAGATATATATATTGTGCAAGTTCTTATATATTCAAATAATAAATTAAATTACTTTTGATCAATAATAATTGTTATGTGATGCGTAATATTTATATATATATATATATTTAATAGAACAATTCTTGTGACCATTGTTCTTACATTCACTGATGAAATAGGATAGTGTCTTGTTTGTTTTAGCTTGTTTAGTAAAGATATTAACATTTGTAGATTTCATAATTTCTCTTGAAAATTAAATAATTAAGCTAGTTTAAGTGATGCCCAAATTGAAAGAAATAGAGCTTACTTACTGGAGCATATAAATACATAATTATATGAGAATAGTAAATTGTTTCATTTTGTCTTGAATTTAACTGATTGACTAATATGTCTTAAACAATAGAGCTTAAAATATGATTAACTATTGAATACAATTCCACTATTTTACAAAGTATCTTTCTTTATAAGAATAAGTGCTACATACACCAATAATGACTTCATAAGTTAAATTACTTTAGAGTGGCATGAATTTGGTAGTTGCTAATTGATTAAATACTCTAATCAATTAAAGTATATTTGACTCCAATAATAGATTTCATCATTCTTTTTAAAAGTTTAGATAGATTAATAGATAAATCTAATAGGATATCTTTGAATAACTCATTTCTCTCTCATCTATTTCTTTTATTATGTCATATTCTAATGGTCTTCATGCTTATAATGTTATGATTGTTGCTTTAAACAATGTGTCTTGTCTATTGGGCTAACTGATTATGTAATTGTAAAGTGGATGTCATCCGTGTAGTGTATGTTTAAGATTTTGTGGTATGGGAAAGTGTGTTTAGTATGTTGATTTCTAGAGGCCTAGGAGGGGGTATATAATTGTATGTATGGTCCTTATGATTGTTTAACCATGGAAGTGGTTTGGTTATGTTGTGGGTCATGTGCATTGTATGAACACAAACCCTAAGGGTATTGCCTCCTATCTATGTAGGGATTCATGAGATTTTGTGATGATATTCTATTGAAAGGTATGCATATGTGTATTGAGTGAAATGCCAACCCTAAGTGTTGTACTACCTATTCATTATGGTTGAAATGTGGCTATGGGTTGGGACATGGGTTCATGTTGTCCTGGCCGGTGTTCATGTGATTATGATAAGTGTGCAAGATAGAAAATGTCTTGCTCTGTGTAGGGTTTACTAGTTGCAAGTAGGGGGAGTGGCTTTCAATGGGGGTCAGAACCCAAAGTGGTGTCTAGGATAACCCATTTGAGGGTTTCTTAATCTAGTGATAACAATAATAATGAATTAGGGGGATGGGTAGAATTCACATTAAACCAGAAAATGATATGCCTCACTCATGGCTCAAGTGCTCCTTTAGGCTTGAGATGAGATGGGAAGGCTCGGAATGGCAAGATCAATTGTCTTGTCCTCATGAAAGGTACGTTGGTTCCGCATGAGTTTGTATGGGGGTCGGCGATCAAGAGAAGTTGCTAGGATAACCCAGGATGGGGGTCGAGGCCTAGGAAGATCTACCAGGATAACCCATATCAATCTATATGATGACACTCCTCCCTATTGCAGTCTAGCATTCTCTAGTTGTATTCTCTCTTTATGTTGTGAGAAGTGCCTTTGGAAGTGATGTAAGTGTTGTGAATGTTGGTGTTATTGCAGTGTTGTTATGGTGTCATGTATAACCCTTGTTTACGTTAGCTTGTTGTTTTCTTGTCTTTCTATTGGATGTGAGACCTTGTGTTATCTCCTAGCATGGGGGGTGGACCTCAAGGCTCCACATGGTCAGGAGGTTGGTGTTTTTTCTCTATTGGGTATCCTTGCTGCATGTTTGTGAGTGTGGTGATTGATCATTGCATTGTGGACTCTAGTTTCTATTCCAGTTGAGAAGAAATCCTATCATGTATTTGTATATTGGATTGTATATCAATTGTATCTCTTAATGTAATATGATGTATTCTTCCCACCTGTACTAGGGGAAGCATTGTTGTAATTATTATAATGATGTAACAATTATTGATGATTTCATCCTGTAAAGAGTATTGTAATGTAATGTGTCTTTCATATGTTATTTAGCTAGCAATTATCTCTGATGTTGATTATTAGTTAACATGTTATGGAAGTAAATAATGTAGAATCATTTAATGTGGTGCTTTAAAATGAATCTTGAATGTTAGTTTTGTGAGTAGCGTAGTCGAGGAACCTTAGAGGACCTAGGTTTATATCATTATGTTATTTTCCTGTAAAAAACAAAAATCCATTAGTTTAACCTAGTTTAGTGTTGTCCTCTAGGGTTCCTTGGCAGGGGCATTACACCTGGTATCAAAGCCCAAGTTTCTAACACTGGGTACTCTGGTTTCATATGAGCCCATTATGTTTTCCTAGTTGATTGGACTCTTGAGATTATGTTTTCCCCTTTTTTCCATCCTCGCCTAACAACCTTAGCCTTGTGGGGTTGAGGACAAAATCGCGATGTAGTATGGGATGCACTAAATCCTCTTCCCATTTTTCCAATGGTGCAGAAGACTGGTGGAAAGGATAGGACCCACGATGTAGTGCACAATGCATCGATATTCTTTCTATCTGGGATGCATTATGGACATGTGTTAGCCATTGTTGTGTTAGTCAACCATTGTTATTTTGTTATGTGATGTATGATGCAGTCTATCACTGGATTTTCTAAATATGTTGGAGCCTGTGGGTATTCTGCAACACAGGAGACTCGCCCTCAAGGCTCGAGACATTAAGCAAGTGGGGATCTAGTGGGATCCTAATGATGAGTCTTTGGCCACTTGGGAGAATGCATCTTGGATGTGAGAGTTGTACCCCTTCTTGTTTATAGGCCTCCAGGAGTGAGCCTGATTCTAGTGGGGGAGGATGTAGTGCCTCTCATACTATTTTCTCTGATGGACTGACAGTTGATTTGTTTATGATGTTAGACTTATTGTTATGATGATGTCTTTGATGAGCATTGTGTGATTATCATGTGATTGATCTTATCCTGATTGTTATGTAATTGATTGTTATATGAGTTGATTTCATTACTTGGTGATGCTCTTACTAATGTGTTTGGGTGAAAAGGACAGTGTCGCATCACTCACTTGTGAGTACCCTATGATGTTGCGATTCATTTTCACAGTGTATTTGTTTATATGGATATGTATATGCATGACCATTTTGTGTGTTGTAGGTTGCAGGTATTAGGCATCGACTCCACTTGAATTGACAAGTCTGAACGTGCCTCAAAACCTAATGGATTAGTTGATTGGAGATAGCAATTGGTCCCCTACCCTAACTATCATCTTCGAACAGGATGAGTATTTGGTTGATACCCTGTCAATATTGTCAGTGTTGCTTGAAGCTCTTCTTGTGACCCTAGTTAGTGGTCATGTAATTGTTTTGGTATTTGGTTTATTTAAATTGAATTGTCTGATAATATACCTTTGGCTATTTTATGCTTTAAAATAAATTATTAAGTAAAAGGGTACCTTTGATAAATATATTTATAAATAATCATAGTTTATAATAAAATAAATTTGTAATGTAATATTAAAATAGATTAAATAAATAAATAAATAAATAAAAGGTTATAAAGTTGAGTTATAAAATTAATTATAATATGTGAATAAAAGGGGTAAATGATTTTACCTCTTTAAGTAAATTGGGCATCTATTGTAATTACGAATTTTAAATGAAATATTTTAATTGACTATTGATTTAATAAATTAGAAAAAAAAAGCTAACAATAATCTGTTCCGGAGTTGGTTGGAATTCCCGTACAACCGGCACCTTCCTCCTTCCTGTAAATGTGTTTGGCTTTGGGGGAATTTTGGGGGGTTTTGGGGGAAAGAAGGTGGGGAGTACTATCTGTAAATTTTATTCTATGTTAGAATGGTGTTTTGGGGATTTTGTATGGTTTGAAACATAATTGTCGGTCTAAAGAAATCTCGAGATAATTAATATTGCCTCCGATATTGATTGTTTTGGCTAGTCTTGGGAGTAATAAGGATTCCTGTAGACTTTGAATGGCTTAAAAAAGGGATGATAATACTATTACTCAACCTGCGGCTACTACCTTGGAGATTAAAAGGACCTTCTTGAGTGAGACCTTCCAGATTGTCGTATCGTGGGGTGGTGGAAAATTCCATCGCAAGCTACTGCATATTGGTGAATGGAGAAGTTGATTGTTGGCTAATGACTGTCATTTGACCCATCGATATAATTCCAAGTTATGTTGAAGTCGGAATTCTTACAGATTTCGGGTTGAATCTATTCTACATATTTCTGATTATTATGGAAGTCGTGACTCCCAGCCAGACCGAAGTGTGAAATGCCAGAACGCAAATATTCCTCAATGCCACCTTGGTTATCTACTGAACCTGTTGCTATTCCCGATGTCGTGGAAACACATATGTACGACTATGTTGCCTACTATTACGTTGTCGAATGGATGAGGATATAATCGAGTAAGTCTCATGCTAACTCTCACGCCTTCCCTATATGTGAAGTATGAATATAGTTTGAGTTGCCCTTCTGGGCCACTTGTGAATGGAGTATAAACTGTAATTTCTGGTAAGTATTCTGTTTGATTTTAGCCACCACATTTAAGTCCTATTTGTGATAAACTGTTCTTCAATATTATTCTTTATGCAATCCTTTAATCGGTTCAAAAATTGTTCGATTGGATTCAGAAAAAAAAAAATGTCAACCGCTAGCTTACCTTACCAGGTGTCTTCGGCGTAGATTTTATCTCTGAGGGGTGTAACTTATTCTCCTAAATTTACTGGATTGAAACTTGGGTCTGTTTTTCCTACGTGTGATGATTTTTAGTTCCTCCAGTTTGTTATGCGTCCTGTCTTCTTTCGTTGCAAATAGTCTCTCTCTCTGTGATGTATCCAAGTGAGATTTGAAACAGGGATTTTAGGACCCGTGCCTTGGTATCGCTCTAACCTATATCATTTCCCTTCTCTTATTTCATTCATCTATCTTATATCCGCTTCCTCTAGATGTGTTTTCAGGAATGGAAGTTCCAAATATTTTTGCCTGAGTTTGATTGTCTCACCAAAGCTCAGCCTGAAGTTTTATATTTTGCATGCTTGGCCTTTGATTTTCCTTGTTATATACATTCATTTATTTGCGTTTTGACTGCATATGAGATTTCCACTTGAACAATATTAGCTTATTTAACAAATTTTATTTTTCAGTATCATGTAGCCATTGAGCAACCTAGCAAGGTTAAATAGTGTTGTGACTCCATCACATGGTAGTTCAAGTGAAACACCCCCTTCTTCTAGTCGATGGAAGAATTCAATATCCTTAAGTCACATAGCAAAAACAAAACTGCATGAATGTCCTGTAAAGTCGTCACTTTTTGTCAAAGATGTCTCACAATAATTAGAATGCTCTAATGGTCTCCTTAGCGTTGTTGATGGGTTACCACAGAGGTTAATCACCATCTAGTGAAAATAACCTTGGTTATCATCACTCTTAAAATCATCCTTGAGGAGGATATCTGATGTCTCGAAAGCAGATGTTCTTAGCATTTAATGTCACTGTCACTCTTAATGAGTACACTTCAATTGTTGTGCAGATGTGGTGAAAGTTTAGTATGATCTGTAGCCAAACTCAGCTTAAATCCAAACCATGTTTGGCACTTTCCATTAATAATTTAGCTTTCACTGCTATAAATTCCATATCAAGAATATACCGCCATTCGACAAAACATATTTTATTTTGCATCTTCATCAATATATTTTGTTTACAAGGGAGAAGGAAAAGTAGGGGTGAAACATCTAAGCTGGAACTTCTTAATTAGCTCTATCAACTTAACTGAAATATTTTACATGGCACGTTTTTCTATTTATAAATTGACAAATCCTAATTCTACTTTTATAACAGGAACATCCATTAGAAAAGAAAAAAAAATCAAAGGGGAGAATTATTAGTAGTTCCATTAAAATTACTATTTTGAGTGTTTATGTTGACTACTAGGTAGCCAAAAAGCAAGTATTATTCAGAAGCGATAAATCTATTATCATTCACAAGAGTTATGCTCGATTCAACTTCTTGTACGAAATCCAATTAGAAACGGATCTGCTTTTGCATTGTTTGTTATTAAATGTTAGGTATAGATTTTGTAACGATAGTCTAGTTATTTGTCTCTTACAAACTGGTATAGTAACAAAATAATTGTCGATTATAAGTAATGCAATAGTCTTGTGTTTTCTATAAAAAAATATATAATAGGTGCTAACTTAGAAAATGGACATTCTTAATTTTCCTCTTTTAAAATGACAGTTTTGTGAAGTGTTATGAATGTAGGTTTATAATATGTAGGGTTTGTTAGTAAGAAGTCCACAACTATATAGGTATATATATTGTGCAAATTCTTATATATTCAAATAATAAATTAAATTACTTTTGATAATAAATGTTATGTGATGCGTAATCTATATATATATATATATTAAACAGAATAATTCTTGTGACCATTGTTCTTACATTCATTGATGAAATAGGATAGTGTCTTGTTTGTTTTAGCTTGTTTAGTAAAGATATTAACAATTGTAGATTTCATAATTTCTCTTGAAAATTAAATAATTAAGCTAGTTTAAGTGATGCCGAAATTGAAATAAATAGAGCTTACTTACTAGATCATATAAATACATAATTATATGAGAATAGTAAATTGTTCCATTTTGTCTTGAATTTAACTGATTGACTAATATGTCTTAAATAATAGAGCTTAAAATATGGTTAACTATTGAATACAATTCCACTATTTTACAAAGTATCTTTCTTTATAAGAATAAGTGCTCCATACGCAAATAATGACTTCATAAGTTAAATTACTTTAGAGTGGCATAAATTTGGTAGTTGTTAATTGATTAAATGCTCTAATCAATTAAAGTAGATTTGACTCCAATAATAGATGTCATCATTATTTTTAAAAGTTTAGATAGATTAATAGATAAATCTAATAGGATACCTTTGAATAACTCATTTCTCTCATCTATTTCTTTTATTATGTCATATTCTAATGGTCTTCATGGTTATAACGTTATGATTTTTGTTGCTTTAAACAGTGTGTCTTGTCTATTAGGCTAAGTGATTATGTAATTTTGTAAGGTGGGTGTCATTTGTGTAGTGTATGTTTAAGATTTTGTGCTATGGGAAAGTGTGTTTAGTAAGTTGGTTTCTAGAGGCCTAGGAAGGGGTATACAATTGTATGTATGGTTCTTATGATTGTTTAACCGTGGAAGTGGTTTGGATATGTTGTGGGTCATGTGCATTGTATGAACACAAACCCTAAGGGTGTTACCTCCTATCTATGTAGGGATTCATGAGATTTTGTGATGATATTCTATTGAAAGGTATGCATATGTGTACTGAGTGAAATACCAACCATAAGTGTTGTACTACCTATTCATGATGGTTGAAATGTGGCTATGGGTTGGGACATGGGTTCATGTTGTCATGACCGGTGTTCATGTGATTATGATAAGTGTGCAAGATGGAAAATGTCTTGCTCTGTGTAGGGTTTAATAGTTGCAAGTAGGGGAGTGGCTCTCAATGGGGGTCGGAACCCAAAGTGGTGTCCAGAATAACCCATTGAAGGGTTTCTTAATCCAGTGATAACATTAATAATGAATTAGGGGGATGGGTAGAATTCACATTAAACAAGATAATGATATTCCTCACTCATGGCTCAAGTGCTCGTTTATGCTTGAAATGAGATGGCAAGGCCTGGAATGGCAAGATCAATTGTCTTGTCCTCATGAAAGGTATATTGGTTTTGCATGAGTTTGTATGGGGGTCGGGGATCAGAAGAGGCTACCAGGATAACCCAGAATGGGGTTTGGGGCCTAGGAAGATCTACTAGGATAGCCCATATCAAGCTATGTGATGACACTCCTCCCTATTGCAATCTAGCATTCCCTAGTTGTATTCCATCTTTCTATTGTGTGAAGTTCCTCTGGAAGTGATGTAAGTGTTGTGAATGTTGGTGTTGTTGCAGTGTTGTTATGGTGTCATGTATAACCCTTGTTTATGTTAGCTTGTTGTTTTCCTATATGTCTATTGGATGTGGGACTTTGTGTTATCTCCTAGCACAGGGGGTGGACCTCAAGGTTCCACATGGTCAGGAGGTTGGTGATTTTTCTTCATTGGATATCCTTGTTGCATGTTCGTGAGTGTGGTGATCAATCATTGCATTATGCACTCCAATTTTTGTTCTAGTTGAGAAAATAGTCTATCATGTATTTATAGTATATTGGATTGTATATCAGTTGTATCTCTTAATGTAATCTGATGTATTCTTCCCACCTATACTCGGGGAAGCATTGTTGTAATTATTGTAATGATGTAATAATTATTGATGATTTCATCTTATAAAGAGTATTGTAATGTAATGTGTCTTTCATATGTTAGTTAGCTAGAAATGATCTATGATGTTGATTATTAGTTAACATGTTATGGAAGTAAATAATGTGGAATCATTTAATGTAGTGCTTTAAAATGAATCTTGAATGTTAGTTTTGTGAGTAGCGCAGTCGAGGAACCTTAGAGGACCTAGGTTTAGATTATTATGTTATTTTCCTTTTAAAAAAAAAATTCCATTAGTTTGACCTAGTTTAGTGTTGTCCTCTGGGTTCCTTGGTAGGGGCGTTACAATTACTCAATATTCCAATTGAAAGTATCATAATGACTCATATCACAAAGTTCACCAAATTTTATTCTTCCCCCGCGGGTGAGATCCACCACCTGTAAGAAGTCCCACCTCTTAAACTTGAGAGCGGAGTCAAACCCAAGACCAATGGGGAGCAAACCCATTTCCCAAGCCAACTCTACTACTCATTCGGACTAAGTTTATTAATATTTTTAAATTTAATATAATATTTTTTTTTATATAACTTTAATTTAATAAATTTAAAATAATTAGAATTGATTTGATAATTATAAATATAATTTATTATTTTATAATTTTTATTCAAATTATAAATTACTAAATTATATTAAAAAATATTAAGACAATAAATTTTAATAGATTTAATTTTAAAATGCATTTTTTCTTTTAATATATCGTTAAAAAATTATTTAAAATAACATATGTGAAGTTTGTATTCTTTATTTGATTTCAAATTATGATAGTAATTTGCTAATATTTTAAATATCACTTTTCAAGATTAATATTTAATTATTAAATTTTTAAATATTATATGTTATTGTCTTCTAAAATATGCACATTGTAGTTCAATGGCTTTGCCTCCCTCTACCGGCCACACTTGCCCCCTCAAACATGTGTCCTATGATAGTGTTAAACTCAAATGTAAATTGTGTAAGCATCCTTTTATTGGATCATTCACAAGGTCCATGTAATCAAATGACTCTAAATATTAGAGCTTCTCTAGAGAAAAAGCATCCATCTTTAGTTGTAGGAAAGATGAAATTGGAAAAAAGAAACAAAGAATCAAGGAGGACGTGTCTAAGTTCCCAACACTTTTTATGTCTCCATCTTCAACTATTCCCAAGTCCTCAATAGGTGGATCAATAAGGGGTGAAACATTGAACTAATTGTGGATAGTACTAGAAAAATGTGTATGATACATTAGCTGATTTGTTTTTTTCAAGTGTGATTTCATTCAATGTAACTAGGTATCCATATTTTGTGGAAATCAAAATATTGAGTGGCTAAGAAATTAGTTGATATCAACGCCTCTTGGAAGGCAACAAGTTGCACTACATTGCACAATGGATGGTCAAGTATACGTCACAGGCCATTGATTAATATTTTGTTGGCTTCCTCTCAAGGTGTTGTTTTTTTTAAGGTGATTGACACCATAAACCATAAAAAATCTTCAAACCATATTTTAAAATATTAAATGAATTCATTCTTGAAGTGCATGTGGATAATGTTGTTCAAGTAGTAATTAATAATGCAAAAAATTATGTGGGAATTGAGAAGCTAATTATAAAGAAATATCTACAAATTCATTGGAGCACATTTGCAACCCATTTTTCTAGATTTATTACTTCATGAATTAGCTAAATTTGTATGGCTATATGTGAAAGGAAGCAAAGTACATAGAAATGTTTCCTACACTTATTCAAAGTGTTGTGTAAATTTTAATATTTTAACAATTACTGAAAGTAGAAACACATTTAAATAGAAAATAAGCAATAAATATCACAACACAAGTGCACACAGTGAAAAAAAAATCAGGAGACAAAACCCACACTCTAAGGAAACTCAATCTATTATTCAATAAACCACGATAACAATACACTTGCAGAGTAAGCCTTCACAAGAATATCATCAACCAAAAATCTAGAGTTCTTACAATTTAATAAAATATATAAAACTCTACACACAACCTCCATCTCAAGCACCATATATATATATATATATAAGATACATAATCCAAAGCATTCAAATGGTAATTAGAAAACAATGAGCTAAATCCACCCAAAAGTGCCATCCAAATTATCCCCTAATAAAAAATGTCTTGTGATGTGTTATAATATGCACCATAAGTTGGTCAACATTTGTATTTCTCATTTACATCGTTTAATGCATCCAACATTTTTTTATATTTATTATGCAAACTCAATAAACCAATCTGAAGCAACCCAATTTATTATTCAATAAACCACAATAGTAATACACTTGCAGAGTAAGCCTTCACAAGAATATCATCAACTAAAAATCTATAGTTCTTACAATTTAATAAAATATATAACTCTACACACAACCTCCATCTCAAGCACCATATATATATATATATATATATATATATATATATATATATATATATATATATATATATAATACAAAATCCAAAAAGAATAAATGGTAATTAGAAAACCATGAGTTAAATCCACCCAAAATTATCCCCTAATAAAAAATGTCTTATGATGTGTTATAATATGCACCATAAGTTGGTCAACATTTGTATTTCTCATTTACATCATTTTATGCATCCAACAACATTTTACATTTCTTATGCAAACTTTTGGAGGCTATAATTTTTGATCCAGTGGATAGATTGGACCATTTTTTTTAAATTGAATTATTCAAAGAGATCTATGCAAAGGGAACAACCATAGGTGATGTTAAGCAACCAATAATTTTTACTTCAATGATGATGTGTCACGGTGAACTGTATTGGCTCGTACCTTTAGTCAAACATCTGAACATAATCTCTTAAGCTAGATGGCTTCTTTACAAGCATGGGTTGTCATGTACTCTACTTTTGTAGTAAGAAAATCAACCATGGACTCTCACTTACTCATCCAATTTATTGCACCACCAAACATAGTAAAAACATATCCACTAGTGGATCTTCTACTTTCAATATCTCCAACTCAATATGAATCCACAAATATAAACATAATGTATATCTCTTATAGAATAATGTAAGGAATACTCAATCATACCATGCAAATACTTGAAGACCCTCTTGACTACATCCCAATGTATTAATCCAAGATTAGTCACAAATTGGCTAATAAATTTCATTGTTTGGGAAATTTTTGGTCTTGTATAAACCACAACATACATCAAAATCCTAGCTACACTAGCATAAGGTGCTCTGCCCATATCTTCCATCTCGCTAGAAGAAATTGGACATTGTTCAACAAATAAACCATTCCCCATAATAATAGGAACAAACAATGGCCTACAATATGTCATGTTAAATCTCACCAACATTGAGTTTACATGCTTACTCTAGCCTAACCAATTTTTTTGTTTATTCTCTCTTCTAATCTCCTCATCCCCAAGATGTACCTAATTTCCCCTAACTTCATCTCAAATTATAGTGAAATTTGATAATTTAAATCACAAATCAAACCTTTCCCATTACCAAAAATAATATATCATCAATATATAATGCAATAATGAGAATACTTTCACATTATAATAGATGCAATAATCTGACTTAGATCTCCAAAATCCCAAAATTAACACAAAAGAATCAAATTTTCAGTACCACATCCTAAGAGGTTACGTAAGACCATACAAAGATTTTTTAACTTACAAACCACATGTCTTTACCTTTCTCAATATAATGCTCCAGTTACGTGTCATATAAATCTTCCTCCAAATTACCATGAAGGAATGTTGTCTTCACATTCATTTACTCAACTTCAATATCATATGCTAGACCATGAGACAATAAAAATTGAATAGATGTCAACTTTGCTAATGGAGATAAAACCTCATCATAATCTATTCCCTCAATATGGGAATAGCCCTTCATAATTAATCTCACCTAGTACTTCTCAATGCTACCATCAGACCTTATTTTTCTTTTGAACACCCATTTGCATCAAACAAGCTTTCATCCATTAAAAAAATACATGAGGTCCCATGTGTTAAAATCAGTTATCTCCTCATCCATGGCAACCTTCCAAGACTCTATATCATTCATACCCATATCCTCCTTTAAATTCTTGGGTTCATCAATGTTAGTAATCAAAGAAAAATGGAGTATGGCTTTCTAGTTGTTTTCTTTGCTGAGTGGGCCTCAATGATTGAGGTGGTGATTACATCTCTTCTTTAGAACTATGTAAGCTCTCTTCCTCTTCAATTCCTTTGTGGGATTCTAGTTCAACTATCTCAATATTTGAGGTTAAGTTGAACCACATCTTTCTTTCAATCCTTCTCAAGATGCAATATTGTAGATGTCTTAACTTTTCTAAATATAAACTTCTATTATACAAAACTCAACCATAGAGTCTTGATCGTATCCTTTCACACCAACACCATAGTCAATCAAGATATATTTTATAACATTGTTAACCAAATTTAATTCCTTCTCCCTAGGCACATGTGTGTATACCTTGCAATCAAAAACTCAAAGATGCCTAAATAAGAGTTGTTTCCTCAACCACACCTCCTTAAGTGTCTTATCAACAAGATTTGATGTAGGAGACCTAGTTAACCTGGTAGCAAGTTGTCATAACTTTTTTTCACAAAAAAGTAATCCAAGGAAACCCCACTCAACATACTCCCAGCCCTCTCCATTAATGTCTTACCCATTCTTCTATTAAGGGGTGTAAGGATTTATCGATGTCTTTCTATTTCATGGTCTTTACAAGATCTATCAAAAAAAATTGAACAAAACATCACCATTATCAATTCTCAAAATTTTAATCTTCATACTAGTTTAATTATTTACAAGATATTTAAAATCTTTGAAATGATTAAAGACTTCATATTTACTTCTAAAAATTAATACCCATGTTTTTTATATTGTAATCATCAATGAAAGAAACATAATATACAAAATTTGAAATCGAAGGAACATTAACAAAACCAAATACATAAAAATGCATTAAATCGAACACCCAAAAAGATTTATGAGAACTAAAGTAAAATTGAACACAATTTTATTTTTCATAAACACAATTTTCATAGAAATCAAATTCAAGATTACAATCATTTAACCCTTCAACAAGGTTTTTACTTTTTAGGGTCTTTAAACCCTTCTCACCTAAATGGCCCATTCTTTCGTGTCATAACATCATTTTCTCTGCTAGCAACTTAGTCTCAAAGCATGATCACCCTTCGGTACCCAAAAAGCATGACCATCAAAAGTAGACACAATGCACATCTTTATTGTTGGTTTTAATGTTGAAGGTGAAGATTCTACAAATATCTTCACTACAAGAATTGAAAACTATTACATTAAAATTGGAATGCATTTAGTTAAAATAGAGTGTTAATCCAAACACCCTTAGTGAGAACCATAACTCCTCTAACCATCTTGCACCCTCTACTCAAGAAAACAACCTGCATCATTCAATTCACTTACAAAAGTAAGTTTTGTGTCAAACCAGGGATATGCAATACACCACTAATCCCCTTTACTCATCCATTAGGGAATCGAATTGACTCTATCATAGCAACCAATTTTCAAATGAGAATCATCTCCTAGGTAAACCTTCCCACCATCATATTCTTCATATTTTTTAAACCAACCTTTATGTGAGGTCATGTGGAAAGAGGCACTAGAGTCTATCAACCAAGTACCTTTGAATGCATGAGTATTCAAGGTAGTGACAAAAGCAACACCTTTATCATGGAAGGATCTCTCAAACTCATTATTAGAATCTACCTTTTTCTTCTTCTACTCCTCGTTACGGTCTCTTCTTAGATGTCCAATTTTTCCACAATTCCAACATTTTTCTTTGAACTTTCCAAAAGATTTGAATCTAGACTTATCTTGTTTCTTGTCCTACTTGTTTTTTTCTTTGGATCTTCCATGGACTGCGAGGGCATCCTTAGCGCACTCAAAACTCTTTCTTATCATTTCTTCTAAAATTAAATATGTAACCACTTCCTCCATTTTGAACTTGGTGGCAATGCTCCCAATTTCCATAAAAAGGTGGCAAAAAACACAACAAATTCATACATTTATCCTCCTTTGTTTCCACTCCCACAAAGTGTAACTAGGTAACTACCATATTATAGGAATTTAGGTTTTCATCCATAGACCCACCATCCTCCATCTTGAGGGTATATAGCTTCATTCTTAGGAAAATATTACTCACCAAATATTTAGCTAGATAAATTTCTCCAAGCTTCCTCTAAAGATTCATTGCAATTTAATCTCTTCATACACATTCAACAACACCAAATCAATCAAACTAGATCTAATAAGACCTTTTTCTTTTCTATCCACTTTTTCCCAATCATCTTATGATATAGTTGTAATTTTAGATCCAATTATTATAACACATAAATCTTGCTCTACAAGCACATCCTCCATCTTGAGCTTCCCTAACTCAAATTTTATGCTTGAGGACTTCTCCATCTCTTTCATCAACATGTGTGTCATCTCTTCCTACAATAAGATCAAAAATCATTTTTTTCCAAGCTTTCACTCGAAATAATAGTAGTACAAAAAATCCTCTACCCAACACCTAGAATATAAGGTGATTAGGCTTTGATAACAAATGAAAGAAAGCAAGGAATGCAAAATTGTTTCATACACTAATATTTTGAAAAGAGTGGGTATTGTGCAAAATTCAATATTTTAACAATTACATAAAGCATAAACAATAAATTTCATAACACAAGTGTGTGTGGGGAAAACCCTTTGTGAAGAAAACCCCCACTCCAAAGAATCTCAATATATTATTTAGTAAACCACGATTACAATACGCTTGTACAAAAATCCTTCATAAGATTATCATCAACTAGATATATGAAAGAATTCTTACAACTAAATAGTATCTACAAAACTCTACACACAACCTCCACCACAAGCACCTAACATATATGAGATACAAAACCCAAAACCATCAAATAATAATTAAAATCTAATAAGTTGAAACCACCAAAAAGGGGCACCCAAATCATCCCCCTATAAAAAATGGCTTATGATGTGTTTTAATACACATCATAAGTTGATCAACAGGTGTAACTCCCCTTTACAACTCTTTTATACTTTCAACAACGTTTTATGTTTCCTATGCAAAATTTTGAAGGCCATAACATTTGATCATGTGGGCCAATTCGGCCCCGTTTTTAAAAAATTGAAGTATTTGAAGATATATATGGATACCCCCATAAGTGGTACTAAGGAGCTCAAAAAATTTATTTTGACCAAAAACAAACCATATATCCCAAAAAAAAATCCAATTTATATCCAAAATTCACATTTTGTAATCTTAACATTAGTAGCACTTGTTGAGACGTATTTCCTAACAATATGAAACAATTCACAAAATTGGAATAATTGCAAATCTAATAAGTAATCATCGTTTCACATTGAGTTTTTACAAGCAACGTGCATCTATAGAGTTATTGACATCGAATCAAACAAACTTTACTTCATTTTATATCACTTTGAAGAGGGTGGTTGAAGAAAAAGCAGCAATAAGATTTGTTATTTATCCTAAGTGGGAGAAACCTCCCCTTTCCAAAGGTCCTAAGAAGAAGCTCATTAAGGAAGCTATTTTAAACAATAGCTTTTGAACAAATGCAACAAAAATTCTTAATGTGTGGACCAATTGTTTGTGTGCTTCATATGGTTGATAGTGGTACCCCTTGTCTTGTCATACTTTATGGATTTTCGCAAAGAAGTCTTATAAAAGCATTCAATAATGTAGAAATAGACTACATAGAGATATGAAATACACTTGATTCAAGTTGGAGAATGATGCACACACATTTATATACAACCTGTAATTCGAAGCCTAAAATATTTTACATTGATAAACAAAGTGATTATAGGGTTGTGACGAGGCTTAATAAAACCATTCAAAGGTCTGAACCAAATCCAACAATTGCAAGCCTAATTAGATATCAACATTGGATATACAAGACAACAAAAGGGATGTTTGGAATGTCAATAACCAATATGACTTGTGATGAGTTGGTATCCTCTAGTAGATGGTGGATGGTAGATGGCCTATGGAGTATAAACCCTTGAACTACAATGCTTTGCTATTTAAATATTGAATCAAGGAGAAAATTCATCAACTTGTAAGAGGAATTGGAGTTGTTTTAATCATTTTCATTCCAAAAAAGGAACAAATTGTTAGTTGAAAAATTGGAGATCATATCTATATTCCTAGTAATTTGTAATCATATATAAATAAATCAACCAAAGACCATCTCTTCACAAGTCCAACAAATTTTAAAAGATGTAGCAGTTGTAAATGAGCATAATTTTATTATGATGCAATAAATAGTACATCAAATAATGGTGCTTTTTTTGAAAGAATGAAGAAGGAACCCTTTTAATGTGTTGTCATTGATGCCAACATTAATTGTTGACAGTTTTTCTAATCCGATGAACAGAATGTATTCATCTTAATCCGGTATTTTGATCTAGAATTTCTTGTGTAATAAGATCAGCTTATGAGGTCATAGTATGTTATTCTTGATTACTTTTTGCATCTATAATCATGATTTCAGCAATTTTGGATGAACAAGTTGAAAGTTACAAGTGACAATAGTTTGGCATATAGTTTTTTCTTTTATAGTGTAAATGGGTAAGTGTACAATCTGGTTTGCATTCCTCTGGTGTTTGGAATCAGACTTTACAATTTTGGGAGATTGTTTATAGATGTTAGTACAATATATATTCCTGATGGTGCATGATTATATGATCATATGGATCGTTGATGGTTGATTAGTTGGATTATTTTGTGATTAGGTCTAATTCTTGGACGACCTAATGCTTGATATGTGTTCTGGAGATTAAATATCTATTGTGGATATTAATGAGATCTATTTTAGGTCCATGCTGACCTAAATTAAGTTTTGCATGTTTGGTTTGAGCGTGAAGATTTTTTTGAATCAAGTGTGGAGCCGACAAGGCAATTTTGAATTAAATAGGGTTACTCTAATTAGGTTGACCTAATTGATGTATGTGGATGTATTGCATATATATGTGAGACATTTTTAAGTTGTATGAAGCAATAAGATGATATGTGAGGCAAGATGTGATGTGATGTAGTGCAAACATGCGAATTTGTATGTGTGTGATCTGAATAAGTGAAAAATTGGTGTGAATATTGAGCGACTATAAAGTAGAGCAAAATTTTATATTCAAAGCTTCAATGAAACTAAATTTAGCACAAGGTGCACTTTGTTTCAGTTCACATTTTGGTTGTGTAGCCATTCCTATTTTTGTATCTATTTTTGGATGTGAGCCTTATTAGACAGTGTGTCCTAGAAGTGAGCCTATGTAATATCTTATAACTGGTTATAATATATTGTGATCTAATCCTCACCATGGTTTTTCCCTTTTTGGGTTTTCCACATAAAAATCTTGGTGTCCATGTATTGTGTGATCCTGTGATTCATTTCATGCTTTCATTCATAGTTGTAATTCGATATGTTTTGATTATTGGATGGATTATGATCAAATGGTTTAATAGAATACTGATTCACCCCCCCCTCAATATTTTGGGTGTTCAACAATTGGTATCAAATCCTATTTCCTTCTGAGAAGCCTAATAGCTTGAGGAAGATCTTGGAGTTTGAACACATGGTTGATAAAAAGTATCCTATTCCTCTGGAAGAAATTTTTGTAATTGAATACAAGAAGATGACTGCATGATTGACAAAGAAGAACTTAAATCTTCTCTTGAAGATCTTGACAGAGTTGAAGGTGAGAACAAGAATCTAAAGGAAAACCTAGAGGAAGCAAATGAATGTGTCAAAAAATTGAGAGAACAAATCAAGAAGTTCAGATAAAGACATAGAGAAGTCAATGAACAGTTGAAGCAAGAAAATGAGGATATCACCAGACCAAAAGTGCAAGTGGAAGAAAAGAAAAGAATTGAGGATTTTCTGAATGCAATGGTACAAAGCAAGATTGATGAATGCACACAAATTGAACAAGAAGTGGTAACTTTGAGATCAGATCTGGAAAAAGCAAGAGCTCATGAAGACAAATTCAAAACAAGTACTGCAATACTTGATGAACTAATTGTTGGATAGAAACCTTCTAAAGACAAAGGTGGTTTGGGACTTGAAGAAGGAGAAATCTCAAAGGCTATTCAGACCCCTAACAAGTTTTACAATCAAAAGAAGACTCGAGGGAAAGGAAAAAAATTCATAAATCAAAGAAGCAATGGTGGAAGACCGGATTAGACAACCAAATGCACAAAGGTACCCATCTTTTAATGGTATTTTTTTTCATGCAATAAATTTGGGCATAATGCTATAGAATGTAGAAGTAGAATGAATCAGACAGTTGGATCCTTCTCTAGACAATGTTTTACATGCAAGAAATTGGACATAGAGTTGTTGAATGTAGAAATCAAATGATGAATAGATTTAATACTAGTAGAATGCTTCAATCTTTCAATGGTTACTGTTATGCATGCAATGTATTTGGACATAAAGCTAACCAATGCAGATCAATATTGAATAGAGGTCAGTTTGGTCATAAAATTGTCGTATGTTACAACTACAACAAATTTGGACACATTTCAAGATTTTGCAAAAGTAAGAATGGAAGGCAGACTAATTTGGAACAGAGGCATGAACCTATGAAGAAAATTGATCATACTGAAGTAAAGAAGGAAATGGAGAAGATTTGGAGAAAGAAAGAGGAACCTGAGAATAAAGATGAATCAAATACAGTTGTACCTCCCTCTAGTGCAAATAATTCCATTGGAAATTAAACCTAAGCATGGACTCAGGGGGAGAAATAACAGAAAAATATAACCACATAGAAATGTGAGGTGTCAAGGAGTGACACAAAGATATATGGTATAAAATGACAAGCTTAAGCTTCTAGAAAAGTGTAAGGAAAGCTAGATGCGAAAACAACTCTCCTAACGTCAATACCTCAGGGAAGAATGCAGATATACTTTTAATTTTTCAATTACAGTCTAATTAAGATGCACTTTGAAGTAAATAGCAGAAACGGAGAATTAGACAAACACATACGAACACCAGATATACGTGGGAAAACCCTTATGGGAGAAAAACCCACCACACCAAGAGAAGTCACTTTGTATTATAGTAATAAGGATTACATACAAGAGTTCTGACTTATCTTTCTGATGTCAGATTACAACAGCTTTCAGAATGATTGAACTTGTACAGGAACCTTCAAGTTACAGTCTTCACAAAATAGAAATCACTCTGATACAATTCGAACTGTTCACACAATTGTTGATCGAACCAACCAAACCATCGAGCATCTGCATCTGCAAACTATATTCATGTCGTTCCCTATCTGTCGAGCTTCCTCTCAGAACTGCCACAACAAACTTCTTTCCAACGGTTCCCATTCAGCTCCTCTGATTGGTCCACGAGATGCCACATAGGAAATTCTCACTTGGTCAAATGGCTTCAGGCTATATCCGCATGTCGGTGAGACACAAGAAGTGTCTCCCCGATGCCCACAAGCTTTACCATCGATGTCTCCAAGAGTTTACCTATCGGCAAGATGTTACATCGAGTCCAGAGAGCTATCACTCATACTTCGCCATGTCGCCAAGACTTACCGCTATCGGTGAAACATCATACCAAAGCTTCAAAGTCACACAGACATGAGTTTTCCATTTGGTGAGACTATCGCTCTTCGGTGAGACCACATACCAATATTCAAAGTCACATCGAAGAGTCATTCTATCGGCAGGACATACCGCTCTCACCAGGACTTCACATCGAGCCTCCTCAAGTTTCACCAATTTTAGTTTTCCTTTCGGCAAGACTATTTCTCTCACCAGGAGATTATACCGAAGTCACATGTTAGACCGATCGCCAAACAATAGTCGGCAAGACATATCATTATCGCCAGGAGGTTTCATCAGGATCTCTTATGTTACTCTGAAGTACTCATCTATCGCCAAGACATACGTCCTTCGTTGAGACTTTACTCCAAGATCTCACAAGTCATACCGAGCGCACTAGTCACCAGGAGTCATACCGAGAATAAACTACAACATCTGCGAGACATATCAATCGCTAAGAGTTATTCTCGAAACCTTTGGTGTTACCTCGATGCCTCCAAGTGTGTCCCCGTCGGCAAGACCTTCATCGTTCACTGAGACATCTTCCCGGGACCTTTTGAGTTACCCCAAAGGAATACAGTCGGTGTGACATTCCCTCATCGGTAAGACTTCTTACTGATAGTATTCCTTCCAGCGAGAGTTTACCCGATGACTGTAAACCAAACATTGTCGGTGAGACATTAACACATCGCTGAGAGCTCATAGCGAACACCCAAGACTCTCCCCGATATCCAATAGAATGGCTTGTCGACTAGAGATCTCTATGAGCGGTGAGAGGTCACAACAAACAAACTGTCACAGCGAAAGGCTCCAAAGTAAAACCGTTTGGTGAGACTCCTGCAAGGTCACAGCGACCTGATCTGATTCAACAAGGTTACTACTGCTAGTCGGCCAAACATGATGGATGTCACCAACTTTTCCCCAATAGAGGTTACAACCTGTGATGATTGAGGCACATATTTCCAACAAAAAGAAACCGAAAAAAAAAATGCAAATTTAAAGAATTTCAGAGCATTTTAGGGTTTACAATGTATCAGTGAAGAAGTTTACCAGCTTTTTGGAAATTGAATCAATTAATGTCAAATTAGGGAAAATCGGTAAGATATAAAGTGAAATCCTTGTTGGAAACTTGCAGCCAATTAAAGACAATTTCCACATAACCCATAAAGAAATATATGCATTTAAGTATTCAGAATCCACATGCAAGAGAATAGACAACATACCCATGAAAATATGACACAAGATATACCCTGGGAAAACCCTCAAGAGGGAAAAAACCCAGCCTCCAAAAGCATCCATCTCTCATATATTATTCAGCAATAAGATTACAATATATCTTCTGAGTCTCCATGAACACCATTGAAGCAACAAGCTCTCTCCAAGCAATCCATGCAAACAAGCATGCAACCACACATCCTCTGCCATGCTTCAAACCCTCACAAATGCTAACCAGAGCTAATCATGCAAAATTGCATCATCACATCTAACTACCTTTGTGGTTGCTTTTATAGAAGCAAGCTCCCACAAAACCACTAAGTGGTATTGCACAAAACTATGTAACAATAAATATGAGATTACAAACCATTTCCCATTATTTAATATTGGGTGCTTTATTTATTATTTTCCCAATATTAAATAATTACATTTTATCAATTTAACTTATGTGCCAATGTTACATGCAACATTAAGTGGCCCCAAGAATAATTACATTAAATACATAATGCAAGGTGTACAACACACCTTTTCCCAACATTCTCCCACTTGTTGTATACATTGCATAAGGGGAACAAGTAACCTCAAAACATGAATCAAATGAGCAATCCATATAGCCACATATACCATCATGGAATCAAAGTGCTCCATCAAGATACCTGCAATAAGAATCAAAGTGACCACCATCCCAAGCATGAATGCTCTCATCCTCCATCATGCCAATGCAAAAAGATAAGAAACCATCCAATAGAGAAGCCACACACTCTGTCACAACGAATCATAAGTCCTGCCCGACTGATATCCCAAACACATACACTCAATCCAAAAGTATCAATATGCACCAATAGTTGTTAAGATACACAAACCCAAAAGCTGAAATAACACCCACAGCAAGTGCCAATACATCCAACTATCCATACCTCCAAGGTATACAAAACATAGTAAACTCATGCCATAAACATATACACCCATAAACTACATCATGTAGTAACAAGGAATCATCCACAATGATATGCAAACTTGTATATCAATCACCTGTAAGAAAAATCTCCTACATACACCTCTAAAAGCCAACTGTGTCAAGTATGATCTCCTCCACAACACCCCAAAAGAAAAGCCATAACTACACCCAACTGTTCAATCTCCAAGATCAAACATAACATATGTATCATGTAATCAACATGGATGTAAGCTTCTCAAGCCAAACAAGATCAAACTAAATCCATTCCCAATGAAGGAAATAAGCCCAATACATCTCCTAAACTCAACATCAATGAGTGTAATCACAATGCATAAGGAGATAAACATGACAACACTCCTCAAAAGAACCCTCCAAAACCATATATTCCATAGCTTAAGATTCTTATGCATGAGAAGATAAAGCATAAAACACAAAGTACCTGAAAGTAACAATGGGCAATACCTCTCAAGTGAAACTATCGAGTAAACTAAGAGTAAGGAATGAGAATGCTCCTCCAAGAAATCCAAGTCATCATGACTCATCCAAAAACACTCTCCTCATAGGTCCATGTTGAACTCATGTCCAACCAAGGTGTAGGCTCCTCAGACTCCCTGCTGAAATCTCATCAAGAGTATCCATCTCAACACATGTCTCCAATCATAAGAGAACTCAAGCCTCACCTATGTCTCCAAGTATCCATGAGTACCTGTAACCAACCAATCCATGCCAAACTCCAAATGCAATATAGCACCATCATGAAGTAATCAAGCAAATGTCAATGTACCCAATACCAAGAGAACCACACAAGATCAATGTCATATATCCAATCGCGAATTAAGAACATAACCATGACATCATGATCTAACCATCTCCTTATAGGAGATCACATGCACCATAACATATTAATACATCATGGTCTCAAGAGAGCATGTAATATGTCAAACTCTAAATGCATATCAAGAGTAAACCATGACATCCATAACAAATATACTCTAAACCAAGAAACCATATCTCCAATCACATGGAGATAACCTTACCAAATAATGCATCCATGTCACTGCCAACAGCTCCCACTAAACTGTGATACCAAATCACACATGGCATCATGAAAACCATCCTCTCCATGAAGATCATCCAAGTCTACACACACAACTGACATGTCAGTAACATAAAAATAGAACCATAATCTCCAAGCCAAGAAGATACCTACAACTATCAAACCATCATAAACATATCCATCACCGCCAAAACCATCACTATCAAAAGCTCCCACTGAAAAGTGTAATCAAGCTATCTATGACATCATGATAACAATCTCCTCATGAAGATCAACGAAAGGCCCTCATACAATCAAAGAACTCAAATATAACAAGAGCTCCCAAAAGGAAAAGTAAAACCATGATCCTCATACCACGAAGATACACCGCCACAACCATAATCAGGAACCAATCCAACACCACCAACAATGCACCTGCATAAACCATCATGACATGCCAAAGTCTCTAAAACACAAGAAACATCCATGACACCATGATCACCACCAAATGTAACAACTCAACCCAACCGTGTCCACATATCTGCATAATCATGGTCAACTACATATATCTCATATCATGATTGTACCTGGTAATACCATCTCATCTCCTTAACATGACAACAAAACCAGCAAACCAAGTGACTAAACCAAGCCACCAAAACTGAACACGCATCAACATTGAAATATCAATGGGCAAAGACAACCCATGTCCAAGTCATAAATGCAACATGTAAGTATAGACCACCTACAACATTGCACAACTTGTAGATATATCAATGAAGCATATAAATCCAACCATATACTGATAACCATGTCAAAAATAGACTAATCTGAGATATACAACTGAGCATACAATGAATCCAACATCAAATCTCCAAGATCCGATCATCCATAAACTCACAGTATCACCATAGTCAAAGAAACCCATATACAACTCAGATAAAGAAAACAACAAATAAACCATGCCAAAATATCTCCAAACCTAATCCATTGTATAGTGCTCTGAACAAGCTTTCCGTTGACTATTCGAAGTTCAAAATCCGACTCCGTATGCACCCGATATCACCTCTCGAAACTCAAAGAAAACATCTGACTTTGAACAAGAAAAACACTGTCTAAACTACAGAATCTGGAAAAATATCCAAGAAGTCAAAAAACGGACAATCTGAGCAAAAGTTATGCCTCTCCGAAGCAAAAACACAGTTTGCACCTGAGGCAAAAAAAAAATTAGCCACCACTGGTGGGCTGGGCGGCGGCCCCACCCGGGCGACTCCTTGGGGCTAAAAAAAAAATTCGGACCCCTTAATTAACTTGCATGGCGGAATTAAATATTAAATAGCAGAAAATTTAATAAATTTTTTTTTTTGTTTAATGCCCATATGGGCTTAGGTCGGCGGGCCCCGACATACCTGCCGGATGGGTCACCACCGGCGCCGCCTGTAGACAGGGACCGACAGATGCAGGGTGTCAGCCCTGCAGTCCATAGGGTCTGCGGTACGGCAGGCTGCGGCTGGGGGTAGGGGTCCACCCCTCCCCATAAAAATATTTATTTGTTTATTTTTCAAAGTTTTTCAAAAAAAACTTTTTCAAATCAAAATTTATTTATTTTTGATTTCTTTTTTTTTTTTCATTTTGTTTTTGTGCAGGTACGAATTTTAATGGCGACGGAGAAAATAATTTTTTTAATATTATTTTGACGTCCATACGATCTGGGTATGGGCACAAAAAATTTGCAATTTTTCATAGTATCAGAAATAGGTTAAATTATATATCAATTTTCTTCTCTCGATCAACTTGGACCCAACTGTGAGGTCTATTTTGAGTCAGGAGATCATTTGTGAAAGATCACCCCCAAAACCCCCATTTGAATACAAAACCAAGAAACCTATTTCACCCAAAATTTCTCACACCCCAAATCCACAAACAACCCAATTAATCAGCAAACCCAAAACCTTTAGATCTGCAATAAACAACCTGCAAAACCTTCATATCTTGCCATGTCTTTGATTCTCACATGCAATACATAGATTCAAACTTAAACTAGATTTTTCTCATCCAAGGGTTATACAACCATAACCAAAGCTCTGATACCACTTGTTGGAAACTTGCAGCCAATTAAAGACAATTTCCACATAACCCATAAAGAAATCTATGCATTTAAGTATTCAGAATCCACATGCAAGAGAATAGACAACATACCCATGAAAATATGACACAAGATATACCCTGGGAAAACCCTCAAGAGGGAAAAAACCCAGCCTCCAAAAGCATCCATCTCTCATATATTATTCAGCAATAAGATTACAATATATCTTCTGAGTCTCCATGAACACCATTGAAGCAACAAGCTCTCTCCAAGCAATCCATGCAAACAAGCATGCAACCACACATCCTCTGCCATGCTTCAAACCCTCACAAATGCTAACCAGAGCTAATCATGCAAAATTGCATCATCACATCTAACTACCTTTGTGGTTGCTTTTATAGAAGCAAGCTCCCACAAAACCACTAAGTGGTATTGCACAAAACTATGTAACAATAAATATGAGATTACAAACCATTTCCCATTATTTAATATTGGGTGCTTTATTTATTATTTTCCCAATATTAAATAATTACATTTTATCAATTTAACTTATGTGCCAATGTTACATGCAACATTAAGTGGCCCCAAGAATAATTACATTAAATACATAATGCAAGGTGTACAACACACCTTTTCCCAACAATCCTAAGTCATTTTTAATCACTTTTGCACATTTTATGAAAGCAAAGTGAATTGAAAGAGTGTTGAAGGCCATTCAAAGAAATTTGGTGCAAACCCTAGATCTCGTTGAGCGCATAAAAGGTATTTACAACTATCTGTTCTTTGTGGGTTTGAAATAGAAGTGATATTATAAGCATTTGAGGTTGAATTGAGGTTATAACAACTACACCAACTATTGTTGACATAACAGAGAGACCTAGACCAAAATTTAAGAGATTTTCATGGAAAGTTTTTGATAACGACCCCAACAGTGCTTTTTGAAAGATTTCTCATATGGTTTTACCTATAGAAGACACTAGGGATTACATACATGGAAAATTGGATGAATATAATCACCAAAGAATCAAATATCTATGGAAAAATGAGTTGACATGAGATGATTTCTTAGCTAAACCAAAATACATTAACCTGGTGCAAAAGAAACTAGATATTTAGAATTGGTTTCCTAACTATAGCAATAATATGGATGCAAAGTATGTGAGGAAATCTTTGAGTAGAAAGCATGATAAGTTCATGTGGACAAACATTCTTGGATTGATTTCTAAAGAGGTAATCAAGGCTATGACTGGATTGTGTGATACCGAACCTGTATCGGTATTAAAATCTATGAAGAATGAAGTGGTTATGGAGTTAACTAGTGCTACCTTTGATACAAGAGCATTGACAAAAAAGCCTATCACAAATCCTACTATGAGATATGTTGCAATAATGATAGGTCACAAGATTTATTTCACAAACAGGGATAATTTAGTGTCTGCAACTACTATTTATGTTGCTCATGATATACTTGTAAATGGGAAATATTATGATCCATGTGAGCTACTCCGGCACCAACTGCTTGAAAACTTGAAACAAGCTAGAGAGAAGTATGTATTCAAATTCGGAACCCTGGTTGTGTGTTTGATATTTTACTTTTTGAGAGAACTTCCTAGAAGAAAAGACATTGTATGGGATAGAAGTAGACTAGTGGGACACCAAATCTTTGATTATATGCACAACATAGGTGACTACAAAGCTTAGATGATGCACTGAATGCATTCTTTGTAATATTTCAAAAGAATATATATGATAGAAAAAGGATTCCCCATAGTCTAGTAGAGAAGTATGTAAAATAAATAACTTTCCTTGTATCTACTCGCGAATGCATAATCAAGGTTGTTGAACTAGGAACAATATGGATAGAGCCTCTCGAATATGAAGTTACTGAGAAAGATGTTGAGGGATATCTGGAGTTGTTAAAGAGTCCTAAGGACCCCTCTCTTCCAAGACATGGAACATATGAGGAAAAATCATCTGAAGTGCACTTGGAAACATCAGCACCTGCAAGGAATAAAAGGGTAACAAAACAAGTAAATAAGTACTTCATGAAACATCGACTTACAGAAGAACTACAAAGGTTAAGGAAAATAGTTGTAGAAAAAGGTAAAGTAGCTGATGAGCCCTCCAAATCGAGGAGATTAGGAAGAACAGCTTCCACCCTTGCCTTTGCACTGACCAAATCCTCCTCTATAGCGGCCACTAAAGGAAAGAAGGTGGAGCCTAATGTTCCAGTAATAGAAGAAGTGACTACACCCTTTGGACCCAACACCTAGACTACTAAGAGAAAGAATGTACCTTAAGTAGCACCCTTGGCTACCTTTGGAAGGAGGAAGAAGCAAAAATCATTCAAAGAGAAGAACTTGAGTTCAGTTGTGGAAGAAGAAATTGAGCTTGCACTTGAGGAAGAAGAACAGCTTACCAATAAAAGGAGAAGTAGTGCCACCACTAGTGGTGAAGGTGCTTCACAAGAAGCAAGCACCAGAGCAAAGAAGCCTAAAGTTGACATTGTGGACACTTCTGAAGAAGAGAAGATAGAAAAAGAAAAGAGGCTTTCACTATTTATATCCACAAAAAGCCTAAAAAGAAGGAGAAGAAATTAGAGGAAGGCTCTTTGAAGCCTGAAAAGAAGAAGAAAACAAAAACTCCTCTGGTAAGAGCTCAGACTCCAATAAAGTTAGATCGTTTAGTTAGTAACATGTTAGAGCATGAAGATTTGTTGGAAGGAACTGCAAAATTGTATGATGAAGTCGATGAAGAATACAAGAAAACAATTATTGAAGCCATCATTCAATACATTATCATTCTAGATGCATATATGATTAACATTAGGAAGAAGGTTCTAAGTGTTGTGTGGGATGCCTTGGTGGAAAGAAGGCGTGAAGCAATTGAGGTTGAAGATAAGATAAAACCTAATGCCTTAGAGGAAATTAAACCCTCTTTATCTGAGAATGGCAATGCCACATTAATTGAAGTGTATGCCAAAGAATTCAGAGTGAAACAAAGGCTAACCATACTTATGGGTAGAGAAAAGGATCGAGCAGACAATTTGAAGCGAGATATAGTGAATACTATTAGAGACATAGGAGAAAAAATTGGGATGATTGTTGCCTCATCATCTAGGACAGCTCAAGACAAGGAGCATGATAAAGATAAGGTCACTAATGGAAAGGAAAATATTCCTCCAATTATAGATTTACCTATTTTAGAAGAAGTGAATGTTCATATTGTTGATGATTCAGAGAATGTGGTGTCCTCACCACCATCGGTAGATGATACAAAGGCTTCCCTAGAGATCTCTACTCCTCTAGAAGATACATACACTACCATCGATGCTAATGATGGAAATCAAAATACAGGACAAGGACAAGAAAATGAAAAAGAAAAGAATGTTGATGATGGTACTAAAAAATAGAATGAAAATACAAGGAATGAAAATGAGGGTAATAAAGATAAGGATGGATAAGAAAAAGGAGAAAAATAAAAGGATGATAATGGGAAAGATGAGGAGGATGAAGACAAAGATAAAGAAAAGGAAAAATCCCTTTGATAAAGAAGAGAAAGAGGATAATAAAGAAGAGAATAAGGTTGAAAGAAATGAAGAAGAGTCTCAAAAGACCCCGGAGCCACCAAAGCCATCTGGAGAACCTTTTGGTAAATCACTTAAGGACCTTTTGACAAAGCAGATGAGATTTCAACTAGAAATTCCTCCCCAATTGATATAGCTCCTAATGTACCAAGGCAGTGTGGATCTTGACAAGATCTCACCTATTCAGAAGTTGGAGCTCGAAGACATCTTCCATGCCTTCGAAAGAAAGGAAATTATAGAGACTCGTCAAAAGGGGATAGAACTAATTAATGGTGCTATCAAGTCTCTACGGGATGGTACACCCAATGCCACAATTGATAATTCTTTAACACCTATTAAAAATTTGAAATTTTTGGTAGATTTACTTGAGTATGCCTCTTATCTGAAGGAGCTGATTGAAAAAGATGTTGAATCCAGATTTGCTAAGAGGCTACTTGAGTTGTAGGACATATGTGCATTTGCACATGGCAAAGTGAAAGAATGCCTAAAAGAAGTGCAAGAGTGTGAAGATGAAGCTAAAACCTTATTTTTGTATTGCATGAGGTGGTTGGATGCCACTTAAGGCATTAAGGATTTAATGGACTCAATGGAGTCACAAATATCTAATGCCTCTAGAGCTTATGAGCCTACGCATGACAGAGATTATACTTCTTGGACTGCCATTTCTAATATGCAAAATCAGTTTTTCACTCTACAGTGGTAGAAAGAAGACATTATAAGGAGATTTAGACAGCTTGGGAACTTGGTGAAGACCAAGCACATACCGATGTCAAGTGTCCTTGCTAATGTAGAAAGGCTTGCAAAGATAAATCCATATCCAAGCACTCCAGAAGAGGGAGAAGAGAACATTATAGAGCTAGAATCAATGTATAAGTCGTGTGTTGCGGTTAAAAGGATTTGGAATGAAGGAAAATCTGTCTGGCAAGCAATCCTTAAGGAGTTAGAAGGTGCAACCTCCTTATTTTTCACTTGTATATTCTTTCATTATTTCAGTTGTTTTTAGTTTTTCTTTGTACACATGGTTGGATCAAATTTTGGGATAACTCCCTAAGGGGGAGTCAGTATATTTCAGTTGTTTTTATATACATATGCATCAAGTTTGGAGTTTACATGTGTGTTACCAGCACACCCTTTGTCCTTGATGTCAAAGGAGGAGAAGTTTTGGTGCTGGAGAAGTTGGGGAAAATGAGAAGTGAGAAGTCAAGTGATAAAAGATGTTTTAGGAGAAGATTGGAGATGATTGGAGAAGTTTGATGATTGAGATGATGTATGCTTGAAAGGGAGAGATCATGCAAGTTTGAAGCTTTTGAAAATAGTTGATACTAGTGTATGTTTGAGTTTTGGAGATTCATTTTTGGCACATGTTACCATCAATGACAAAGGGGGAGATTGTTCAAAGAATGAAGAAGGAACCCTTTTAATGTGTTGTCATTGATGCCAACACTAATTGTTGACAATTTGCATAATCCGGTGAACAAAATATATGCATCTTAATCTGGTACTTTGATCTAGAATTGCTCGTGTAATAAGATCAGCTTATGAGGTCATAGTATGTTATTCCTTACTACTTTTTGCATCTATAATCATGATTTCAACAATTTTGGATGAACAAGTTGAAACTTACAAGTGATAGTAGTTCGGCATAGAGTTTTTGTTTTATACAATGTAAATGGGTGAGTGTAATCTAGTCTACATTCCTCCAGTGTTTGGAATCAGACTTTACAATTTTGGGAGATTGTTTATAGATGTCAGTACACTATATATTCTTGATGGTGCACAATTATATGATCAGATGAATCGTTGATGGTTGATTAGCTAGCTTATTTTGTGATTAGGTCTAATTATTAGCCGACCTAATGCTTGATATAAATTGTGGATATTAAATATGTATTGCGGATATTAATGAGATCTATTTTAGGTCCATGCCAACCTAAATTAAGTGTTGCACACTTGGTTTGAGTGCGAAGATGTTTTTGAATCAAGTGTGGAGTTGACAAGGCAATTTTGAATTAAATAGGGCTACATCTAATTAGGCCAAACCTAATTGATGTATGCAAATGTATTGGGTATATATGTGACATTTTTGAGTTGTATGAAATAATAAGATGATATGTGAGGCAAGATGTGATGTGATGTAGTGCAAACATGTGAATTTGTATGTTAGATCTGAATAAGTGCAAAATTGGTGTGACCATTGAGCAACTGCAAAGCAAAGCAAAGTTTCGTATTCAAAGCTTCAAATAAACTGAATTCAGCACAAGGAAAGTGCACTTTGTATCGGTTCACATTTTGGTTGTGTAACCATTCTTGTTTTTGTATCTATTTTTGGCTATGAGCATTATTGGACAATGTGTCCTAGTAGTGAACCTCTATAATATCTTATAACGGATTATAATATATTGTGAGCTAATGCTCACCATGGTTTTTCCTTTTTTGGGTTTTCAACGTAAAAAGCATGGTGTTCATGTGATCATGTGATTCCTTTCATTCTTTCATTCATAGTTGCAATTAGATATGTTTTGATTATTAGATGGATTATAATCAAATGGTTTAATAAAATACTAATTCACCACCCCCCTCCCGCCACCCCCTCACCCACCCCCCCCCCCTCCCGCTCTCCCCCCATGTATTCAACTCAACTAAGTACTCTTGATGACTAGGTACTTTCTTGAAATTTGAGTCATAAGTCTTGATCGTCATGTTTTTTTTTTTAAAAGGACTTTGCAATCAAGATTTGTGATTTCATATGTTTCTTATAATTTAACCTTGATAAGTTTATCATGACTTGTGAATGTGTCATCGTTTTATATAAATTAATCAATTTAACAATGCCTACCCAATTTGACAATTTTGTAGATTTATCTTTCTTTTAAATCAAACTTATATTAGACAAACTTAATCATTTTTTTTAACTTTATGGTGTTATCAAACTCGATCCTTTTTCTTTGTTTTTGAACTTGAACATTAACACACTTATAATATAATCTATGACTATAATAATTCAACAATGACTTCAACAACCTAATATTAAAATAATCCTCTTCTATATATTTATTTTTATTTTTGTTAATTAATGTAAAAATTATTTGGTGTTTTATTACTATTAACTTCTACTAACTAATTTCTTACAAGTATGTTACATTCTTTTTGTGTTTTTTTATATTAGTAAAAAAAAGCATGCAATAGGAAAAGGGAACATAAAATAATAAGATTATTTTATGTTTTTTTATTTTATTTTATTTTTTTCTGTTGATTTTTTTCCTTTGTCAATTGTTTTTCTTCACTCATGTTTTCAAAAATATGAAAATATATTATAATTTTAATTCATTCAATGTTTTTAATATGTACTAACCTTATTATAAGTTTTTTATTTTCCAATCCTTCATTTTTTTTTGTCCATCTTTAAACCTTTGTCTTTTGTGATCTCTTGTTTTCTATTTTACTCTACTCTCCCTATTTAACTAGTATCTACAATCTAATTATTTTTCCTATCTTCATTTTAATAATGGATTGTGGAATCTAATCCAAAATGTTGATGTGAAATATGGTTCATGTAGTTTGATCCAAAGCATTGATGTAAAAAACTTGCATGATTACATTAAAAAAAATTGCTTTTATGTTAACACAAAGATGTTGAAAGGCATCCCTTTTTGCTCTCTACGTAACCAAAGGTTAAAGATAACACGATGCTTCAACTTCCTCTACATAGATATTAATGTTGTGATTGTCTTCTAGAACACCTCTAGCACCCTTCATATCTAATATAACTGACAAGAGGCACTTTGTCTCTACCCACATGTCTGCCTTCGAACTTTCACGTATCTAAGGTCTAGATTGGATCCTTCATGCCTTCACAAACATTTTTTTTTAAAAGGACATGCCCTTTTGTCATGATGCAAGATTCTTTGACCACTATGATGCTCTTGCATCAATATGTACACATTCAAATCACCATCCAATGAATTTTAATAGCATTTTAGTATTCATTATATATATGCTCTATAAAAGATGGAGATTTATAATACCAAAGATTGTAAAAAAACAAATTCTCTCAACAATAAATATTCAAATTTCAAAATTATCTCATTTTTTATTGCCAAATGTACCAACCATTAGAAAGTGCAACCTTTTGAAGTGCATCATTAAAACAAGACCACAATTAGCTAGGCATTAAAGGAAAAAGAGAGACCCTAACTCATCCTAATAATTAAAAAATCTCTAGTTCATTGAAGTGCCTATTTTTACCTCCAAGCTAGATCTTTCGGAAGAGTAAATTGAATCAACTGCAAGAGAATGTCATTACTCAAAGAATGAACACCCAAAATCCCATGCCCTGCAGGTTCCTGTCATTTGTGGCTTACTTATAACATTTCAACATCAATTCAAAGAAGCATCTAATCCAAAACCAATGCTTGCATGCATGCAAATATCAATAACAAAATTGCAACTGAGGAAGGATTCCGAACACAATGGTATGAAGAACAATGACAAATAAAATCTGTATGGACACTAATAAGAAACTAAAGCATGCTAAACATAAGGAAAATTAAGTTTGCACTTGTCACGAGAAACAAGCAGCAAAAAGAGCGAGGGCCAACTTACAAAAAGACCTAAAACTGCAACGGTATGCCATTCAAAGGAAAGCAAATGAAATAAACACACAACAAAATTTTGCAAGATCCTCACATAAGGTTCCCTCTAACTTTCTCTCTACCTCTAGTTATCTACAAGAAATTAATTGCCGACTTGTGTAACCGAATTTTGACATCAACATTATATTCTGAGGCATAAAAAAGGGATCATATAGATCACCTCCGACTGTCACCAATGGGATACAAATATATAAATTCTGGAATACAATCTTGAAAGATTGCTTTCATTTCTGTATAGTATGTGCAGCACCTTGAAAAGAATCTGGCTCAGCTGACCCCTCATGCTCCAAAACCTCAAACAGGATATGTTCAAACAAAAAGGTATATCTGCAACCATAAATAAATATTTGTAAAGCAAGGCAGAAACATAATTGGCAACAAATAAATTGTAACAACAAATCTTGAAAATCAATATGCTTATGATAGATGTCAGATAATGGAAATCATATTTGAGTTTTCACACTAAAGTTTCAGATTTCAGATAGCAACTTTTATATCCAAAATGCAACTGTAATAGCAATATAAACCCATTTGACATTTTTGAAATTATTCAACATTTAAATGGGATCAAAGACCTGATAAAGTGATTTCATAGAGCATCTTATGGCTAATTTGGGAGCAATTACAAAAAAGAATGTAGACTCTAATAATGTAGATGCTTGCTTTCCTAACTTGCATTTTATTGAGTAATATAAGATGCATAAATTCAAGAAAAAAGTTTCAGATAAGAATTTGGATGCAAACGTGTTTAAAATAGAATCCCAAAGTTGAAGAGAATCACTGCTTGTAGTCATCATTGGAAATTCCAAAACTAGTATGAACCAACAATTTGTTCAAAAAATACATTGTAGCAAAAAACATATACTGCCAACAACAAAATGCGACTAAGAGTAGACAATACAAAACAAGCACGATGTTGCTCACCTTTAATTGCTCTTGTGGAAGCAAGCCACTATATTAGCCACTGAAACAAATAAATCCTTCAAAATATTTAATTGGCATGTTTTCCAAAGCTTGTAGGACATTTGTTTTAGCGATTTCCACTCAGCCCCATAAATTTTTGAAATACTTGTTCGTAATAATGCCGTTGCTGCTTACAGGGGAAGAACACATACTAGTTAATATTTTTAAATAAGCCTTACAGATCCTATATGAGTCAAAGAAACCTGTATAGAACCATAACTTACCACTTTAGACACAGAAGGCACAACTCTCTTGAATGCTCGCTCAAAGTGTGATAAATTAACCACCAAAGCATACTTCCTAACACCTGAATCAGCCTCCACTGTTGTTGTAATTCTCTCTTGCAACGCACACATGCAAGCTTCATTAACCTGAAAAAAGAAAAATTGTCATGGTACTAGCAGTATACATACTACTCTACTAGTACTACATAGAATATATTGTGTGGCCGACACCCATAAAACTTACAAGAGCAGCAAGATCAGCACCACTGAAGTTCTCACAAGACTGACTATGGCCAATGTAATTAAGGTCAACCTCTGCAGAAAGAGGTCGCTTTCGAGTAAGGGTTTTTAATATTGAAACTCTTCCCTCTGCATCTGGTATTGGAACATAAAGTAGTTTTCCAAATCTTCCTGGCCGTAAAACTGCTGGATCCATTACTTCTGGACTGCAATTAGTAGATAAGAAAAATAAAAAAGTGGCAGCTTAATGCCTAGAAACAATAGTAACTCAAATCATAAACATTAGAAAAATATATTTGCATCACAAATGATACGTACCGATTAGTTGCTCCAATTACAAAAACACCCTTGCGCTTTTCTGATCCATCCATCTCTATGAGAAGCTGCATTTCAGCCAATAAGAAAAAATTGCAACATAACTAATCCAGCAAATTGCTAAAATAATACTAAAATAGGGTTCTCCAATCGGAACCTCCAGCATTTAAAATATTGTGTCGGTATCACTTTATGTCAGTTCACAATAAATGGCCAGAAGAATTCTGAGATACATGAGCCCTGTACAATGAGAGTAGTGTAATACTATTACTTTTAGTTATTGGTTTCACCCAGGATCGGAAAGTAGAAAACAATTTTTTTTGCTTTTGCCAATTTGAACAAAACTAAAATCTACATATTTATCATGTACAACACATTATGCAAATGCCAAAAGAAATCCTAACTGCATGATTAATTCATTCGTGTCATGTTAATTGTTCATTTTAGAACCTCAGAGCAATCCACATGCAAAGGTTTCTGCTGACAATTTGTATCAATAGTTTATTTTCTTCTTCAAAGAGAAAAAGGACTCAAGCTGTTCAGAGAATGCATTTCAAAGAGAAGCTAGCATATGGAATAGACTGCAGTTAAGGCACAACCCCAACATTATAACAGAAAGGAAGCAAACCCCCTCATCTCCAAAATGAAGTGCAGGACTTGGGAGTGTTAATGGCCTTAATACCCGTAACAAACAGAAACTAGTAAAAAGCCAATTGCCTTGAATAAATCTGATATCATCTAATTCAAGAAACTATAATTGCAGTGGTTGATCTACACACTATTGAGAAGAACTAATGGAAAATGTGGAATGCATTTGAACAGATTCATTGGATGCAGCTAGTCAACTGGAAATCTTGAGAAACCCCAGAATGGTGAGATGAAAACTGCTCTTAAATGGGCAGAACTGGATCTGTTACAAAACGAGTAACCTTTGTCATGCTTGTCCTTTTCATAATTGATTAGTTAGGTCAAATTAATTAAGTATTAATTGATTAGTTTCACATTACAAATTTTTAATTGTAAAATTTATTAGTTGGGAAATTTGACAAATTAAATAATTTATTGATTTAGGTTGTGAAGTTGATTTCCCTAGGATGATTCAAATTACTATAATCAAATATATTTTTCTTATTAATTAAAAGTCAAAAAAAATTTGCATATTGAAATTATTGTGAAATTTCATATTTTTGGTTGACATCTTGTACTGCATTAAGAATTGGAAGAAAAATATTAATCATAAAGGACCCAACAAATAATTCAAGTCTTTATGAAATATATTATGGGATTTATAATAATCTTATAATCAATTATTTATATCAAACACAATTTCATCCAAGTAAATTATAATATTGGGCATTCCTTATTATTATTTTTTTTGCCACGTAAGTAGAGGTACTTATATTAATTTGAAGAAAAATTTCCACCCATCTACATTGCAGGAGAAATGGGAGCCAAACCAAAAACCAACCATCTTGGTCTCCAAGCAAAAACTCCAGAAAGACAAGCCAAAATGGCGCTTGTCTGCGCCAAAACACACACCCACCACCACCAAAAATGCACAGAAACTCGATTTAGACAACCCCCAGAAAATGCCAAAAACAAACTACCCGTTCCTTAACAAGCAACAACACCGGACGATACAGGACCAAAAGGAAAACCAACACCACCACCCATACCCCAGCACAGAGACACCAAAGCTCACAGAAAGCCATTTGCCTTCGCAAAGGCATCGAATTCGCTTACCCATTCCACATCATTTACTTCCACCAAGCGGAAAACCTTTTTGAGGAAGAGAACTGCAACTACCACGATCATCCTGTGGCGAACCAAACTCATCCCTTTCAAATCCAAAAGGAAGGGAAAGAGTCGAATCACCTCACCCTACTTCTTTACCAACTCCCAATCGCTTGGCTGTGACGCACCTTTACCAGGAATGACCACCTTCAGCACCTCCTCCAAGTTACCAAGCAATTCCTTTTTGAATAATTTGCCCAACAAAATTCTAGCATCCGCCTTCGAAACCCCATTAACCAAGATGGGGGCCAAGAAACGTGACACCACCTGCGAATTGGCCCAAAAATATTCCTTGTGCTCCAGGTGCTCCTTCCCGAGCACCATTTTTACGGCCACCACCATTAATGGGTCAATGTTGAGTAGAATCAACTTTAAACGCTAGTCCGATACTTCCTGGAAGGCGTTTTGGTGATCCTTGCAGTCCAAAGCTAGGGGAGTATCAGCCCCAAAGCAAACAATGGAATCCACCAAAATTTCCACCGTAAATTTCGACCATTCCGCCATGGCAAAGCACACCCACAACACAGCCGCGGACAGAGATAAATGATGCCGCACCACACAAAACCAGAATGAAACAGCTCTGCTACATACGCCACCTTTATTATTCTGTACAATGCCAATGTGCCCGCCTAGACACCATTCGCCACAATTAAAGTCGTCGCCACTTCGGTGAATTAGTACGTGTGGAGATGAGGCGAGTAGTCATTGCAGTGACCTTGGGAAACAAAGCTTGTCCTTCCCAAAGGCTGCCAAACACTCAAATGATCACCAAAAAACTTCAAAGGGAGCCCACAAAGACACCGCCACCCTGCCACCTCAGTCCACATCAGCCAAACCCTGGACTTGCCACAAACTATGTGGCAAGTCGCCCACCCAACTGCCCACTTGGGCATCCTTATTATTAAAATGAATAAAATGTTTAATTTACAAATCTGATATTAGCTTCATCTTATACTCCATGTCATGATTTAATAGTGTTTAGACCATACACCAGTCTTGACTGAGACCCTCAGCCCAGCACCCCTTCCACTCTTATAAAATATACTATGGGAATTATAATAATCTTATTATCAATTATTTATATCAAACACTGTTAAAATATTGCCATTGATGTCAAAGGGAAGATCGACGTCACAATAATTGATGTCATTGTTGGTCCAAGAATAATGTCATTGATGTTGGCGAGGAAATCATTGGTTCAAGCATAAAATCGCTGATTGTTGTTATGGCCAAAGGCCACTAATCGACTCTTTCCTTGATGGACGATTTTCCTTAAATGGCAAGCACTTAAACTTCATTCCTAATTCCTATGCAAAAGCGGGCCAACTATGTGAAGAGCATTTATTATATTTTAATTTGAATTGTTTGCTGGATTGACTGACCCATGTTGTGGCACACAAATAAGTTAAAGTATGTTCATTTGTTATGGGCCAACCCTACCTTGCATTCATGAAGATGCTTATATATATGGCGCCCAAGAAAAAGATTAAGATGAAGTCTTTTTAAAGGCAGCAACTAACGAATTCATAAGGCAGCAATTAATTTATGAAAAGGTGGCAATGGTTATTGTTAGTAAAGGGCAGCGATTATAATTAAAAAGTAGCGATCAAGTTTGAAGAGGCAGCAATAGAGATTTAAGAAGAGTCATGTCCACTTGTGAAGGACATGTCTTTCCATAAGGTCACCCTCGTTCATGAAGATATATATGCAGATGTGTGAGATATGTTAAAGAGTGAATAAGGAAAAAAGTGTGTAGAGCCAAAAAGGATGTATCATACAAACACAAGAAGAGTGTATGAAGAGAATATAGAAGATCATTCAAGGCAGATTTGCGAAGGAGAATAAGTGTGTGTGTGTGTGTTAGAAGATATACAACACCAGCAAGTGTATGAAGAGAGGATGAATGCAAAGAGAAGTTGCATAATTCAGATTTGAAGAGATGGGTTTTTCACGCATTCAAAAGTTCCTTTTTGTAGGAGGTTGGTGCCTCAATTTTGACAAGGTCAGTGCCTCAATTTTGACAAGGTTGGTGCCTTGTATCAAGAGATTGGTGTCTCTCACTCAGTTGGTGCTCAGTCTAGGGGATTGGTGTCTCCTATAGGTTGGTGCCTACGAAATTGTAATTAGTGAGTTATATAAAAGCATTATTTCGCCATGGTTTTCTCCCTCAAGGATTTCCACATAAATTCCAGTGTTCTTGTGTTGCAATTTGTTAGATCTTGCATATTGATTATTTACATTTAATTTGGTGGAAGTTTGGTAATACTAATTCACCCCTCCGCCCCCCCCCCAACACACACACCCCAACTCAATATAATCATGTGCTCATCAAACACAATTTCATTTAAGTAATTATAATATCAAATTCATTAAGATTAAATTTAAAACATTCGACAAATCCTTATTATTAAAATGAATTATAAGTTTTATTAAAAAATATGGTTGTAGTGCCATGTCAAAACTGATATTAGCTTCACCTTGTACTCCATATGATTTAATAGTCTTTAGCCCATCCACCAGTCATAACAGAGACCCTTAACCAAGCACCTTTTCTACTCCCCCACCTCTCATCCCAACCAAAAGATACCTTAGTTATAGCACTCTATTTGTACTCTTACAAGATTGTTATAATGATAATTATTAGTACAATAATCTAAATATGATATAATACTTCTAATCAGATATTTAATAGCTAACTCGCTAGTTTTAATACTAACTAATTTTTAATCTCCACTTATTCTATTGACTTAATCTTACATTATATTATTTTAATCATATAACATTATTAGTCAAACCTACGCTTGCAATGTTAGTGACTCTAATCTCTCCATTACTACTAGCTGTAAGCACACATAACTCTTACAAATATGTGAAATGTTTTTATCGCCCAATTGAGTGGGGCATTAATTGGATAATACAACAAATGTGACTCTCATGCAGTATAATATTTAGTATTGTTGCAGCAACATTTACAAAGCATTGGCAGCTTTACAAAGAAATACTAAATTGATTTGATATTAGTTTGGTGAAATAATTATGACATGATATTAGTTTACTCAGAAATAAATCTATTACTTGATTCTGCTGGGAAGGAAATAGCTATGGCATTTGGTGGCATATGTGCCCTATTTAAAAGAAAGCCTCCATTCATGACTTGGCAGCATGTCATACAAAATAACACTTATTTATATCCCAAATTAAGAAAACTTCTGAACCTTATCCTTATCTGACAAGGAGACGTGATTACAGCAGTCGTAGTAATTAATAGTAATTGGGAGGCAGTGAGGTTCATTTCAAGAGCAATTAAACTTCCTATCTATACAATGGCCTTAGTCCTCCTCATGGTTGGGAGTGCCATTGCTTATCTACAAATGCATAATTTTGATGCCAGGCATTTTTTACTTTTTCTATTTCCATCCATTCTCTTCATAATGCGGCTCAACATAAGCAATTATGTATAGAACTTTGAATTCATAATATGCGGTGAAAAAATACGCTTGATCAGGTTGAAAATTTCTTTCAGCTCGTCATCTAAAATTGATCAAAAAACATTTGCATGGTTCTCGAAAGGAAACCTACCAAAATACAAACTATTTACCTAAGTCACAAGGTTTGAATTCAAGTTCAAGTTCGGCAGCATTAAAATTAGGATGAAGTTCAATAAGGAAAAAATTCGAGAAAAAAATTCGACATTAAATTCACCTTTATAAATTCAATTTTTTTTAAATACAAGTAATATATCAACAAAATTGTCAAAATAGTTTAACATTGCTAAATAGATTTGAAATCATTATAAAAAAGATGACACATTTATAAAATATAAACCATAAGAAACATGTGAAATCACGATTGTGAAGATGTTCTTTTGTCAAAAAGGTACAATAAGAGTCAAGACTTTAGAACTTCAAGAAAGCTCCAAGTCATCAAGAGTACTTGGCTGAGATGATGTTGCATCATCATCCATATCACTACCCAATTCTTCATCTAAAAAGTCGTGCTCATCTGCAACTTGCACTGCTATGTCTTCAGGGATTTGTTGTTGTAAAGAAGAGTCATTTGCTGATTTGTTCATGAACAATTTTAAATTGCTGCAAACATAGAAAAAATCTCCCAACTTTCTAGACAACAATTTATTCCTCTTTTTGGAATGGATGTTGTCAAAGCAACTCCAATTCCTCTCTAAAGTTGATGAACTTGCTCCCGAACTCAATATTCGAATAGCAAAGTGTTCTAGCTTAGGAGTTTGTGCTTCATAGGTTATCCACCATCTATACCCAAGTACATCAATTCGTGCCATGTCATATTTTGCTGCCAATATTCTAAACATCCCTTCTGCTGTCTTGTATTTCCAGCATTGATCTCTAATTAGTGCTGCAATTGCTAGATTTGATTCAAACTTGTCAATGGCTTCTAAAAGTCCTTACATTATTTCACAATCACCTTGTCTATTGATATGAAATAACTTAGGCTCCCAATAGCAAGCTTTTGCATGTAAAGGTATGTGCATCATTTTCCATCTGCAATCAACTGTCTCCCATATCTTCATATACTCTGCTTCTACATTATTTAGTGCTTTTTAAATAGCTTCCTTACAACAGTCCATGTTTTCATAATGCATGCCAAGGCAAGGAGTGTCGCCATCAACCATATGAAGCATGTAAACAATTGGTTCACATACATTCAAAACCTTTGCTCCACTTTCCCAAAAATTGTTGTTTAAAATGGTTTGCTCTATGTTCTTCCCCTTAGGACCTTTAGAAAGCGCCCACTCATTCGAACAAATAACAAACCTCAGAGCTGCTTTCTCTTCAACCACTCTTTTCAAAGTGATATAAAATGAAGCAAATCTTGTGTCACAAGGCCTCAATAACTCCCTAAATGCATGCTACCTATAAAGACTGTTAGAAATTTGAAATAGATCGAGTAACCCAAGGAACTTTTTAAGAGAAAATCAAAGTTACATAAACTAGAAAAACCACCAATAACCACCAACATTAAATAAAGTGATGAAAAAGTAAATACTCCACCCTAAAAGGGTGGAGACAACTCATCACTTTATCTCCTAGTTATTAAATGAGAAACTCATTTGTTATCCTAAGCAAGCTTAATAAATGTGTAAGAAAAACCTATAACTAAGGGAAAATAAATTATCCCTCTAGGAAAATAAAAACCTACACCAACACCCCCCTTAAGCGCAGCTTAGCAGGATGTAAAAGATGATAGGTGCTGGCAAGTGAGGCCATGTTAGGTACCCATGTACATATCAAATTCACCCCAAAAAGAAGAACCGCTCACCTCGGCCCCCCACAAATAGAGAGATAACAACCCCCATAATAGAGAGAGAAGAAGACTAAGAATCCCTACTCCCCGCCCCCCGCCACCCCCAAAGAGATCCAATGGTAGATGCTCGAAATTGATGCAAAAGATTGTCCACGATCATCAAACAATGTTCCTCCCCTTAGGAAGAAACAAAACCAAAGGTGTATGCATGCGATCTCCCAAGTCCTGAAAGGAATATGTAGGAAGAAAGTGCAAAATGTATGAAGTCTTCAAACTTGGCTCAAGTGTCCCCATGTCGATGTTGAAGGTTGTCACAATCAAATCAGGCATTCTAGGCCACATTGTTGAAAATGACAAATAAGTATCTCCTAGAGACTGATGTAGAACACAAGCCAAAGACTCAATTATCTTCTCTGAAGATGTCTCCTCCAAATGTTGATTTAAAGTATCCACACTCATGTCAAACTGTAACGAATCATCATGCAGAGAATGAACTGAAGGGTCAGGGTGTTCCCTCACAACAATTGAAGAAGAATCAACTTCGTCAAAGAGAAGATGAATAAAATCAATAGTATCTCCCAAATCTGCAATATGTGTCTCCATAAACAAGTCTGAAATACTTGTCAAGAGATCATCCCACAAAACTAAATCAGGAAGACTATGGAAGTCCTGTTGCAAGAAGTCATTGGAAGCTTTCGAAGAAGCAACACTATACTCTGTAGTAGCGACAGATGCAAGGACCACATAGTTGTCCTCAAAGAGAAGACATGTGTCCCCAATAGTGTCATCTAGATCCAAAATGGGGGACTCTACAAACAAACAAGAGATGTCTTGTAGAAATTGGTCCCAATGGACAAAATCTAGAAGATATATATTATAAATGACCCTGCTACAATGAATCACTGGAGGCTTTCGAAGAAGCATCTCAAGAATCTCAAATAGCAACAGGTAGTGTTGATGGGGTATCAATGAATTGATCATCCACACAAGATGGAGAAACATAAGTCTCAATATCATCCACAATAGCTTGGTTATCCAAAGAAACATCACTTTCATATGAAGATTCAATTGTCTCCATACAACTACTAGATGATGGTCCAAGAAGTGTAAGGACGCTCGGTGTGCTCTATGTGATGTAGAGTATCCTCAGAAATAGTAAGACATATTAGCCCATAAACCATGTCATTATTATTAAACCATGAATTCTTATGATCATAGTCACTTGGCTTGGGAACAAGTCCAAGGAGATAGGGTAGTAGATCTTGCTCAAGGCAGTGATTCTATATCCCTTGTTTCCAAGACAAATAGTTCTCTACAGTTAGCTTGACAATAGAAGGATGAAAATAATGTTTAAGAGACATGATTAACTCCCTCATAGATGGAACTTTATATCAATTCATGATTACAAAGTGCATGTATAATCCCCCAAGAATAAGTGCAAAAGACACCAAATAAGAATACCAATACACTCCCACCCTTTTCACTTGTATCAAAAATCACCCCTCCCCAAAATATTATAAGGTTGCCACTTTATAGTTTAGTGCGTTTACAAAGCCTTTTCCAAGATACAATGCTCAATAGGCTCAAAATAGTCAAAATTGCAGATTCTGTTAGAAAATGAACATGAGAAAAAATCTAAAAAAATTAGCCTAATAGTTGTGTAGTGCTCTTCACCACCTTTCCAACCTCTATTCATTTCCAAAAATCGGAGCACCGAGGCGAAAGTTGTGGCTTGTTGAAGAAATTAGCAATAATTATTTTCAATACATCTGTGGATGGAAAGAGCTCATCTCTGGCTTTTTGGCAATATCTCGTTTTTGAAAAATAGACACTGTGGTGAAAAGTTATGCAAGTTTGAGAAAACGGCCCAATTTGGCCTATTGGAGGGCCCTGGTAGCCCGTGGGCGACATTGCCATCGGCAATGGCCGTTGAGCGGCGATCAGGTTGACCTACTGACAATTTATAATTTAGTCACTAGCAACTTTGGAGCAGAAGTGGAGGTTAAAGAAAATGTGTCATGCAGTTTATACTACTAGCGGCCTGTTTTACCGCTGCAGTTAGTGGCTTGCTGGCCGTTGGCGACAATGGCGGCTTTAGGCTGACTGCCCAGTGGTGTTTGTGTACATTTTATCATCCACCGAACACACAAAATAAAATGTCCAAAGATACTCTATCCTCTCTTGAAAAACCACCGCATATGCTAAGATTGCGAGAAGATCATATGGCGATTCCAAGGTTTCTTTAGTCAGGTCTTGACATGTGGATAAGCTCAATGGGCGTTGTGATTTGCTGGTAATACACAAGGGGACTTACGTTTAAAGAAATTTTCACAAGTTTGGGACTTAGGCGGATTTATCATTAAAGGCTTTTTCAATTGGGACTTCAACTTGGATCTCAAAAAAAAATGCAAAAGGATAAGGGTTTAGGGGATCTACTCTACGCCTAAGAACTTAAGAGACAGTAAAGATTCAGTGAAAGGGATAACCGCACTTTGTTTCGCCTCCCTGGGACAACTACGCAAAATGGGTGCAATCTTCAAGGGGTGTGATAGTGATTTTCAAGTCTCGAAAGAGACCGAAGTTAAGCTTCCACAATTATAAGCTCAGGCTAACTTTACGCATCAAATGCAAATCATCCATTCGAAGAAAGTATGAGCAATACTTCACCATTGAATCTATACTATCAATCTCTCATTCACTTAACCAATATTTAAAGCAAATTCTACTTAACTTAATTCTAACTCTAATCTATGGTAGAAGAAGATATGCAACCTCGCTTACTACTCGACAATAAAATTTATTCAAAGCAAATCATGCATAAGAGCTTTTATTATCAGAAAGTCTCAATGCAACAATTTCATATACTGTCTCCACACAAATGAAAGTGAGAGAACACCAGTTTAAATAGAGTTTCAAAAATCAAATGAAGGGCCGAGATTAAAACAATATTGACGGCCAAGATTAATACAATCCAACCCTAATTAGGGTTGCCAAAAATAACATCAGTTATCAATCAGTAAACAATCAGTAACAGGCAGTGAAGTGGCAGTTGGAGTTATCATCAAGGAGAGGCGTTCCTATCTTCTTGGGCAGCATTGCGCTCGATGAATCTGGACACGACCATGACAACCTCCTCTGTCGTGACGGGTGGCAGCATTGCGCTCGATGAATCTGGACACGACCACGACAACCTCCTCCGTCGTGACAGGTGGCAGCATGCTAATCCGGAATTCCAGTCCATCCAAGTCCTCAACACATTTGGCGAAGGTGCTTTCCCAATCTGCCTCCCGCTTCACAAAATCATTCTGGATGGCCAAGACACTCGCCACTCTCGCGAAATCCTATCTCAGAAGTGGTCCAGTAGCAGAGAAGAAAACCTCCTTAACCTTATGTCTCAACCTCTCCAGCTGCATGTCCTCTTCCTGGACAATCTCTCGGTCAAACACATTTGCAGCTGTTGTATAAATTTTCTCCTGGATTTCTTTGACTTGCTCTTCAACTCTGAGCCCATCCGCTTTCGCCGTCTCCAGAACCTCTTTCCGTATAGTCACTGCCCAAAACCAATGGTGAAAATCATAAGCTGCTCTTGCAGCAATCACCTTTCTTTCAATTAACTCTTCCCTTGGAACGCCCTCCAAGACCCTGAAGCATGGAATAAGCCTCTCCTGAATATCTAGAAGGTTGTCTCAAATTTCCGCCATATCAAGTCGTCTGGAAAGAAAAGAAGAAGTTTTCCCATAGGCGAGTGCCAATTTCTCCATAAACGAGGCTGCTTTCGTGCCCTCGCTTGTCATCCATTCCTGAGCCTCCTTGGCTATGACCATCCCTTGCTCTACATCCTTGGCTATCTTCTGCAAAGAACTGATAAGAGGAGGAGCTATTACATCACCCTGATCAAGTGGCTGGGTCAGATGCCGTATATACTCCTTCAAGTGTTCAACCTCTCTTTTGTATTCCTTCTTTTTCACCACTTCCTTTTCCAATCTCACTTTGATAGTCGAGACGGAATTATCTAATTCTTCCACTTCTTGGCCTTTTGTGGTTAGACCAAGATCAATAGTGGTTATGGCGAACTCTTGAGGAGTGATCTCATCTTATGGCTTATCCACTGTAGGTACTGCGATGTGTATGGAACGACTCTCAGTCTCGTCCCTCTGAATGGTAGAAAACTTCTTGGCAGGTTTCTTAACTGCAACCTGTTCCAACCTTGCCAAGAAATCTGCAGTATTATCTTCTTCTTGGTCCTGCACTGGTGCCTGAATCTTCATTCTCTCTATCAGTCAATCCAGAATGGTAGGTTGTTCAATACCATCTTCTCTCCTAAACATTCTCCTCATTTGGAACGTCCAAGACTTCTCTGAGGGCAGAGATCATTCCCTCTTCGAAGTCATTATTTTGGACCTCCACTTTGTTATCTGAACGAAATATTTTTGTGCCCGTGGGTGATGAGGGCTCCTTGTCAACCAGCTAAATAGGTTCATTGTTCTCTTCTTAGACTGCAGAAGCTCCAATTATTTCAACCAAGGATTCACCTATGGTGGCCACCAGATCATCAATATTCCGAGATGCTGCAGAACGAGATGGTTCTCCCCTCTGTCGTTTCGGAGCAGGCTCTGTGCTTGGAACTACTTCTTTCCTCTTCTCACCTATCTCAATCAGATCGTCATGATAAGAGGCACCAGCATTAGAGGAATAGGACTCCGTCTCGCTCAGTAAGTCATATGTGAGCGTAATCTTCCTCTGTCTCAATTCCTGAACCTAATGGTCGACCCACCACTGAGAGTACTTGATCACCGGCCTCATCAAGGTTGCCAAATTTGAGTGCTCAGTCTCAGACCACTTCACTGAAGGAAGAGGTCGGTTTTCCTTGAAGCGTGGTTGGATGTAGTTTCCATCATCCTACAACTGATCAGGCACCCAGAAAAGTTCAATTGCTCTCATGAAGTCTATTGGCATTCTGGACCATAATCTTCTCCTGACTTCATATTCATCGGCTGCATTCGCCTAGAAGTCTTCCAGTTCCATTATGTGCTTATATCTCCTCCCATCCACTGTCCGGATATGACGATGTGGGTCAAAATTGGTCTTGGACTTATAGGCTGTGAACGGGTACCACTGGATTTCCAACCTGGCGCTCTCAGCTGCTTGCACCGACAGACAGGATTCTAACATATTCCCGATGAAGAATGGGAATGTGACAGCCGCCTTCTTAGTTGGCCTCTGGATGTTCTGGTATTCTTCCAGCTGCCTCAGGACTTCAAGCAGGATCATCCGATCAGTCGGATAGATGGGCAACTTATAGGGATTTCCAGTAAATCCTTGGATCCTGACATATGTAAATTTTGGAAACTGGATAAACCAAGATCCGTATTTACTGATCAGACTTTTTGCCTCATGACTCAGCCTTTGATGCACTCCTCCTTGAAGTGTTCTTGTGATATGCATCAAGAAAGCATCGTGCACCCGCCTGAAATGAGACTTCTCCTTAACTGAAGTTGTGGGTAGCAATCATAAGGTCTAAGTTCAATTTCTCCATTGCCAACCTTGCCCTTGCAAACTAGTCCTAGGTATTTATATGACCTGGCCAATAAATAAAGAATATACGAGCTCATGTGAAAAGACTTAGTCTTTTCCAAATTGACCAACTGCTTGTGAAGATTATTACTTATCATTCGAGACCAATTGAACATCTTTACGCCAGAAGTGATCTCATCTATAAAGTAATACATCCAACCTTCAAAAAATGCACCTTGAGGGTTGCCAGCTACTCTGTTCAGCACCAAAATGATGTCCCCAAAATCTTCTTTAAAGTCTATCCGGCGTGGCCTCTCAGGCATCTTCTTTATTGACGTTTCAGGCTTCTCCAGCCATGCCTTGTTGATATTTGTGATGCATAATTCTGGCTGGCTGTCATACAAACTCTTAGCTTCCTCCTTGGTACAGGAATGTGTTGGGATGCCAAAAGTTTCCTGAATTGCTACCTCACCCAAGTGTGCCAAAATTTTGTTGTCAGGTGCAATGATCTGTCTTGTCTGAGCATTGTAATGGATGGCACATTCTACCATCAATTATGCACAATCCATTGCAGGCGGGAATCTAGCTGCCTGAAAAATCCCATTTCTCACCATTTGCCTGACTATTGGTGTCGGAAGTTCGTTCTGTCCGTATACTCTTTTCCTGAACTCTATAAAGTCAACATGTCCCAAATCGGTGTCTGCAACATTTTTCCACTTTGAATTTATTTTCGACTCTCGCTGAGCACCTTTGCTAGCGAACTTCATTGGCACTTTCTTTGACAATTCTCTCGCCGTGGTCATCAACCTGCAGTCAAAATTACTAATATTAATACAGAGACTTCTTTTTAAAAATAATTTATTTTCATGCCTTGTTTTCGAATATTTTACTTTCAGCTGATTAAATAATTAAACTTCAGCGAAAAAAGCAAGCTGAAAGTAAATGGATCAAGCTGAAATTTTAGCTAGAACTTAACCAACATGAAAAAGACAAAAAGAGAATGGCGAATTTTATCCAATTGATCTTCAAACCTCAAGACAGAACCTTCGGCTGCAGATCAGATTTAAACTTCGAGAATTTAATCAAAAAGCAAGTGATGAAGTGCGCCTCTCTTGCACAGAAGTTTGACTTTCAGCAAATAAATCCTTTCCTTCCTCAAGAAAAAATTCCTCTTCAGCATAAAATTATTTCTTCCTCTGAGAAATTCAATCTTGCCTATTGAATAATTGATCGTCTTAGAATTTCGAGAGAGGTTAACTTTTCTTCAGCTGTGTGTGTGAAAAAAATGAGTTGTTGAAACTCATTATAATGCTGAAGAACTTGATTTGTTTTAGCAACTACCTTCTTCTCTCTCAATCTCGATTTGTTCTCTCAGGCAAGTTTCCAATATTTTTCGAAAAAACTTCGTGGCAAGCTTATCCAAGCAAATCTCTTTGATTTTCAAAAATTCGATTTTTGCTTAGATGTTTATCTTTAATTTTCGAAATTTTGAAAATAACACATTAAATATCCAATTAAATTCGATTTTTTGAAGTTCTAATTCATTGGCGAATTTAATTTTGCCCATTGGATCTTATCTTTGTCCGGCGCAATTTATTTTCCTCCGATACACGTCTAGAGAATTTAATTTTGTCCAAGGCTTTTAAATTTTTGAGTATTTGGAAATAAATTCTTAAAATATTAAAATATTTCAATTTATTCCAACCCGTTCGTTTTAGACCCATGGCTACTTTGATTTTCTCTCCATTTTCTTTGGCTAAAAGTTTATTCTCCAAATTTAATTCGATTTTCGTCTAGCCAAGTCAAAATTTTAGCCATTTCGTCGATAATTGTTACGCCAGATCCTTATTTTCCCCTGCCATGGCAAATTTTGAATTGTGTCGGGCACATTTTCTTCTGCCAAAGTCAATTTTTGTCTTGCTCGGACGAATTTCTCTAGGCAAAGTCTTTGTATGGAAGTCTTCATTAGGCAAAATTCCATGATACTTGACAAAACTTTAATCCTCTTAACCAGGGGCGGACTTTCCTGCCTCTTTGCCTCATGCATTTTATTTATATACTTGGCCAACTTTATCAATTTTTCTCTAGACATCCATACTTAGGCAAATTTTTAATCTTCCTTCTCTTTCATGCTTAGGCAAACTTTATTTTCCCTTTTGCCATGTCCCAGGCGGACTTTCCAAGGTCTTTTCCATCTTTCCTCAAGGTTATGGCGGACTTTCTACTAGGCTTGCCTTTCACACTTAGCCTAAATTCGCACTTCTCCCCTTTAAAACATTAAAATACTTAGTCGAAATTTCAATTTTCCTTCCTTTTAGGCCTCTAGACTTAGGCAATTTTCGGATTTTTCATACCTAGGCCTCAACACTTGGCAAAAATTTTATTTTTTTTCCTTTCTATGCCATGGCGGACTTCCCAAGTGTTTGGCCAAGTGAAGGGCGGACTTTCCAAGGTCTTTGCCATCTTCCTCAAGGCTTGGGCGGACTTTCTACTCACCTTGCCAAAGCTGGGCAGAGTTTAGAAGGGTCTTGCCAAGTCCCACTTTTTAAGGGCCGACCTCAACAAGTCTTGCCATCCTTCTTCATTGCTGGGCAGACTTTCTCAAGTCCTTGCCATTCTTTTCTTAGGCATGGCGGACTTTGGACAAGGTTTGCCATTCTTTGCTTATGTCCCACTTTTTAAGGGCCAACCTTGTTGATAGCTGATCATTCCTTCTTGAGGGCGAATTTTCCAGACTTAGACATGAACTTTATGCTCTCTTGGGTGACTTTCTTGCTGATTTTCCTCTCAGATCTGACTGATTTTTGACTGACTTTTCCAGAATTTGATCGATTTTTAACTGATTTTCTCAGATTTTCACTTGCTTTTCCATGCTTTTCCTGATTTTTTACTTGATTTTTCAATTTTTTCTTTGATTTTTCAATGATTTTTTCAATTTTTAGGTTGATTTTTAGATCTAAAGATGGAAAGTTGACTCGTTGACCAGGGTTGACTTTCTAAAAATAGAAAAAGAAAAATCCCGTTTGGTCCAAAAATGCCAAAAATGAAAAATGAAAAAGCAAAAAAGCAGATTCCCTAAAAAATAGGAAGTGTCAAAATTGGCTGAAAGCACAAGCGATCTTCGTCTCCCAAGCCTTCTGAGCACTTCTGTGACGTTTAGGCCCTGATTCAAGCATGGATTATTGACTTGGCTCGGATGACTCTCAAAAGACTGACTTGAAACTCTCAAAGTGATGACCCCATGAAACCATTGCGCAGAGACAAAACCCTAAAAACTAGCAGACTACTAGGGGTCCCCATTTGTGATGGGGCGATGTGTGAAAAGGTCACAACAAGTGGTCTGCAGTCAACAACGCCATTTATATATATATATATATAAATTTTTAAGAAAAATTATACGACCTACAACACCAAGGGGATTGCACAGCCCTCTTGGCAAAAAAACTTTGCCTCAACAACTCTTGACAAAGAATATAGGCGAATTTTATGTCAAAATTCGTCTCCTCGGCCTCCTAAATGCAATGGCAAGGTCCTTTTTGGCCGAAAATGCTCTTGCAAAAACCTATTCACTAGATTTGAGCTTCAAACCCCTTTTTGCAACTATGTCAAACGATCTCCAAATCAGATGAAACAAAACCCAACCTTGACTTTCTCGAACCTTCTGGATGTGTTGGAACAATCAAAAAAGTTGTCAGTATAACTAAAATTCTTGCAATCAGTCAAATCTCACAAAACACATATGCAATATAAAGAGGTTATTAAATCTTTGCAAACCCTTTCTAATTCTCAAGATTGTCCAAAACACAAGAGAACATACGTGAATTTACAAGATTTTACAAGAAAAACTCAATCTCTCGAGTAGGAACCTAATAAATTAGATTTCTCAAAACAAAAGCTCTGATGCCATGTTAGAAATTTGAAATAGATTGAATAATCCAAGGAACTTTTTAAGAGAAAATCGAAGTTACATAAACTCTAAGTTGTTAGTTCTGGTACGAGATTAGGTACGGGTACGGAATACGAGTATGCCAATACAGAAGAAAAACCCTTGGGTACGGTACATTTGGGTACGACTCTATATATATATATATATATATGCAAAAAAAATAGAAATATACAAAATTGTAAATACATTTGATAGTATGATACTTCATCAATCATCAATCATCATTGAATCATTGTTCAATGGTAGTGATAAAAATAAATACCAATTGATAGTTCAACATTTCAATATTATGTCATATATCATATATGTCTAGAGTCATGATTCAAATGAAGATCATTACAATTACAAAATTGCAATAAATACAATAAAAAAATTTGTATAGTTGTGTAAGACTCTAAGTCTTCAATCTTCATCAATCATGGGGCAGTGGGCCTAACTCGATTGGCTAAAGCATCCTATTGCAAGCAACAGATCACAAGGTCTAGTCTCCCCACCGTCCTCGTGGTACCGAAGGGCGTGTCGCACCAACATCATTGATCACATGAAAATGGTTTACCAAGCGCACTACAATTTATAGGGGAGGCTACCTGATTCCTACAGTCTATAAAAAAAATCTTCATCAATCATCAAAAGGATCCAGAACAAGGTCATCGCTTGGTTCAACATCATTTGAACCACAAGTAAATGCATTGCCACTCGTACTAGGTGCATCATGTGCAAGAGTTAATGAATTTAAGTATTTTTAAATTTTTAGAGCTTTTGCCTAGTTGCCAAATCCAACTCATAATTGGATCTGTTGCGTCACAAGTTTTAAGACTATGGCTTGAAGATGATTTCTTTAAATACTATATCAAAGAAACTAATTGCCTTCTAGATTTCATACTTAACCAAAGTGTCTGCTCTACATTAAAGTCACCAAGGGCTTTGCATTAGCATATATGTTGGGCCTCTCAATACATTGAGTATTTTACTCTCAAAGGATAGAGAATTTTGATTTTTTATTTATTAATGATGTCTGAAGTTGAACCATGGGATTAGTGTTGATTTTTCACCACCCCAACCAAATGTTACTCTTTAAGGTTGATGGAGATGTTTTATACCCATCTATAATTAGGAGGTTAATTCAATAATTCCACCAAGCTGGAATTCCATTTGCAATTACAAGTAAAATGAGTCTTCAGGAATTATAGAGAATCGTGTAAAGACATGGCCCTCAATGGCATTCTTGTATCTCAGGATTCTGGTATTTACAATCATATCTCCCTCTAAATTTTCAGCTTTTATCTATCATTTCTGTCCAGCTTACTGTAAGGCTCTAAATTTTTTGCTTGTGTGAATCAATTTGTTGGCTTTCTGAAATATTTGTTTTCTCATGACAAGTTGTCTGAGTTCGGTCTTTTAGAAAGCGTTTTAGGTCAAAATGCACTTTTTGAGTGTTTTTTTAATGATTTTTATTTACTTTATGGCGCCCAACGCCCACGAGTCCTTTTGGGAGCGCCCAAGCAGCCCCGAGTTCCTTGTGAGTCCAAAGCAGACCCACAGGGAACCCGAGGCTTCCCAGGCACTCCCTGGGTGCTCCCCAAGCCGCTACCGAACCCAAACGCTCTTGAAGCAAGCAGAAGAGCCTAAACCAAAGAACTTGATAACATAGCATAAACTAGAAAAACATAAATAATGAAAACCAAAACTCCAATATATATTCAATGTCAAGATGACAGAATTGCACTAAGAGCTTCCAAGATGAAAAATTACAAGCTAGGTAGGGAGTTTATATAGAACTAAGGAGAGGTGGCAAATCAGCCAATAAGAATCGACCACCAATAACCACCAACATTAAATAAGGTGGTGAAAAAGTAAATATTCCACCCTAAAAGGGTGGAAACAATTCATCACTTTATCCTCCTAGTTATTAAATGGGAAACTCACTTTATTATCCTAAGCAAGTTTAGTAAATGTGTGGGAAAAACCTATAACTAAGGGAAAATCAATTATCCCTCTAGGAAAATCAAAACCTACACCAACAAAAACTCAATGTGAGACTATGATTTCATATGAAATTTGCAATTGCTCTCCCTCTATAAATTGCTTCAAGTACCCATGGAAATTTAGCCAAGTCATGAAGCAACAAATCCAAACAATGGGCTACACATGGGCTCCAATATATTTGTGGGTACTTCTCTACAATTAGCTTCCCAGTTCCCACACAATTTGTTGCACTATCAGTTACCACTTGAACCACATTTTCCACCCTACTTCAGGAATGGATTCCTCTAATATTTGAAAAATATAATTTGAATTTTTTTTTAATTCATGGTGTCAATGGCCTTTGACATATATCTAACCATTCATCACTCAATATAGTGCAACCGGTTGCCTTCCAAGAGGCTTTGGCGTCTGTTAATTTCTCAGTCACTCTATCTTTTGACCTTCGCAAAAGAGTTGTCCTAAAAGACTCTGAAGAGGGAGGCATGTACCCTTTGCCAAACTCTGCAACTTTTTGAATTACATTCGAAAAAGTAAATTTCTAGCCACATTGAATGGAATAGCACTTGAATAAAACAAATCAACTAATGCATCATCCACCTATTGTTTCTTTGATGGTTTCCAAAAACTTCTCAATGTTTCACTTTCTTTCAATACCCCTATGGCCTTGGGTAGACTAGGAGAGGAAGACATAAAAGATGTGAATCTAGATACATCCTCTTCAATTCTCTATTTCTTTTGTGCCTTCATCTTTCTTACAATTGAAGAGGAATGTTCTTTCTCTAAAATAGCTCTAAGTTTTGGAGTCATAGTTGGACATGCAACAACACCTCCACTTGCACCTCCTATAACACCAAGCAAGTGGTCCATTACCCTTGTTAAACTTCTACTAAACAAATTCAGGCACTTGTTACAACTGATGTTAACACCAATCTAGGTCACATGCTTCCATGCCTAGGAAGTTGATTTGTTCGGAGCCATTAAATTACAATTTACATGTTTCAAAAGAAAAATAATATTTAATATTTAAAATATTAACTAAATTTTATTTTAAAACATTAAAACAAAATATATTATCTTTATTTTTAACTCTAAAAGTAAAAAACAAAACAACTCAATATATAAATATTTAAATATTAATTTTAAAATAAATCAATATTATATTAAATATTTGAAATAATATAGCTATTAAATTTTAGAATTAATTTAAATATTTTATTTTAAATGTGTTGAATTATATTAATATATATAAATTGTTTAAAAACTAAATCTATTATTTTAAAATATGACATTTTAATTTATTAATGATAATACTAAAAACTAAAAACAATAAAAATAATAATTATAATAAATATTTAATATTTTTAAATTTTATTAACAATTTAACGTAAATAAAATAATATTGACATAAAATTTACTAACATATATTATTAAAAATTTAAAATAAATCTAATCCATTATATTCTTAGATAAAATAATTTCCACCAACGAATGGCTTCTATTAGAAGCTGATATGCCTAAGAAGTTACTTTAGTCAATTTCCGGAACATATTTTGTGAATAATTGTATACATTTGACTTTGCAAATACAAGGTCTAGAGTTTAAATGCCTTTGTAGAGACAAGATCAATCCCCTAGAATATTGGAAAGAAGAAGATTTATCTCCTAAACATTCAATGATTGGTGAAAAAGTTAAGTTGGGAAGGTATGCCATAAATATTTGAATACTCATACAAAGGGCATGCTTTGTAGTAGATTTCATTGGGTTCAATCATATGGATTCTGATATTCTATTAGGAAAAATTTTCCTTAAAAAAATATCAACATTTTGTACAGACTATAACCCACATATGTCTCACCAATCTAATGAACATATTAAAATCCCTACGGACAAATAATTGAAAGCAAAGATTGGATGAAAGAAGTTTGGAATCATCATCAAACATGGATACAGCAAAAGAAACAGAAAACAAAACAATGGCAAGAAGGGGCAAACCTGTGCAAAGAAGAAGAAAGGTTTTGTCAAATCAAGGATAGATTTGCAAAAGAATGTTGTGGTAAGAATCCCCTACAATATTGGATAGCAAAACAAGAAGAATGTGAAATAAATATTATGCCAGAATGCAGAGGTAAAATGTTGTGTTACACGGGGACGCGTCCCTTGCCCTAAAACCCCCTATACCCGTCCCCATCTGTCCCGGGGATAGGGGGACAGTCCCCAGCCGTCCCCAAATTAAGAAAATTCTCAAGAAACGGTAGGAAACGTTTCCTCTGGTTGGGAACAGTCCCCTGTCCCCAATACGGATGGGGGGCGTTGGAACATCCCCTACGTACCGGGGCCGGCTAACCGTCCCTTGCATGCATAAAGCCTCCAGACATTAAAAATACATTAAATTTCGATTTTTTAATATTTTTTTAATATAATTTCGACTGGTGAAGTTATTAACATACTCATGGTGGTTAGGGTTTTAGAGGATTTGCCAGATTTCAATGCAAGAAACAACATCAAGATCATGGAGGCCATTCATATGCAATGACTATATCAGGCAGTTGTTATTTCCAGTCATCTTAGATTACAAGTGAGGATGAGGGCCTGTTTTTAGGTCCCTTTAATTAGTTTATGTTTTTTAATTGTTTAGATTAGATTTATTTTAAAGTATCTCTCTTTCCACTTGTTCCATAGCTTTCAAGGTTGCTTTAAAACATTGTTTTTTTGGAAAATTAAATATTATTCTCAAATCCCTAAAAGCATATTCATTATAACATATAAATAAGTGCCTTGGGCACAAGATATTCCTAATGGTAGTTGAAGTAAAGCTTATGCTGCAAAAATTATTGTTCATATATTTGATTTAAGTTTTATGTGTTCTTGTATAAGGTTTTATTAAGTGGATTGTAGTGAAGAATAGTGTTAAGCTTTGTATCTACACTACCATTCATTTATTAAGTAATTGTATGTGCTTCTAAGAGTTCATCTTCCTTAAATTTTGCATTGTGGCTGTTGTTAACTTAGATTTAGTTTATAACTTTATATTAAATCCTCTCTTGTGTATGTGAATGAATTGGTCTCATTTTCAGCCAGTTAAGCATTCATGATTTAGTTTACTTTGTTTCAGTTGCAAACTTTTATTCAGAAGAAAACCTTGTTTGTGAGAGAAGAACTTTTCAGGTCCTGTGCTCAAACTCCAAAAATCAAGGTGAAAGTTTATTTTCAGTTATTTCTTTTATGCAAAACTACATTGATGATATTGTAAAGTTTGCATAATTGTACATAGCTTAGGGTTGACTAATATTTAGTTTTTAGGGAGCTTCCCCTATTCATTTGAAGAGAGGTTTTATCCCTATTTGTTATTCCATTTTGTGTTGTATTGGAAGAGAGAAATTAAAATGCTGACACAACTCTTTGGTGATTGATTGACCCACTAGGTGCACACAGGCATGCCATTGGGAACATCAACTAAAGACTAGAAACCATGCCAAAATTGCACAAACCTGTGACAAAGAGTTTGAATGCAATGGAGCTAGGAATCAGGGCAGAAGAAGCACACAAGAGCAGAAGCCTTGAGAGCCATAATTAATATTGAACTAATAGCAGTAATTATTAATACATGTATTATATTATATAAATATAAATAATAAATTATTACTCAAAAGTTACAACTTACAAATATTTCATTACACATTAATTTCTATTTCATTTCGCCTCTTCCCAAGAAATGGTAATGGAATCAGAAACTCGCAATTTTGAAATTTTCACTAGTTGAGGTCTCCCAAGCACGGAAAGTTCTTTTGACAGGACCCAATAATGAAGGAATTTGACCACTGCATTTGACATGAAAAATAGGGGTGGAAATGGAATAAAGAATTGGGGAGGAATTCATTCTCCTATCCCCCTTTATGAAAACAAAACTTATGGAGTTTAAACACAATTTTAAATTTATTTTATTTTTTATATGGCAAGGAGTCATGTGTCACCCCTGTAGGAGGAAATGTCCCTAAGGACATCTCTGGCACTGCAAGGACATAGCTGTCCCAAAACTCCAGGTTTTTGGAAGAGGCAGGTTCCCATGGAACAATGTTTTTTTAATGCTATTCTTGTTGCCTTTTAGATGTGTTTATTTGTTTTAGGTTGTTTTGTAAGTGTTTTTGTAATAAAAAACTAATTAACGCTTATTTATTTAAATTATAATTTGGTTTTCTATTTTTATTTCCTAAAATTAGATGTTTGCCTATTAATAGATTCTTTTAAACAATTTTGGAATTACGTATTTTTTGCATTGTTCAAATAAATAATAAAACACCAAGAAATTGACCACAAGCAAAAAAAGAAAAATTGGTCACAAGCAAAATCTGACCAACCCACAGTTCAGACTCCAAAGGCAAAAGCCAAAAGCAATCTTGCAAACCTCAGGTTTAGAGTTCAAGAAAAAAAAGCCAAAAACAATCTTGCCAACCACAAACTACAGGACAACTCGATACCACCTGTCACATACCTACCATGCACATACATGATAAATATGTAATATTTACATACTGAATATAAAATTAGAATAGAAAGGTGAGTATGAATGAATAGAGCAATAAGTTACCTATATGTGGAGCACGTTTGTTAAGACATGTCACATTTAGGTGCTAAGTCGCATCTGTTGGTAGCAACTATTAATAATTTAAATTAATCATTAGTAATTAGGTTTATAACAATGGGTAAACAATATGGGACTTGAAAGTTAAAAACATGTCTAAAAGAATGACTACAGATGTGAACAATCAGAAACATTTAGTGAACATCTTCTTAAACAAATCGTAGGAGTGAAGAGCAGAACAAGACAAGCAATGTTCAAGTAATTTTGTTTTGCTAATGAAAGCTAGGATTCTACTTCAAAGTACAATTTTAAAAGCCTTAAATTCAAAGTTCAATTAATAAAACAACTATATTTTAGATGTAACAGAATACCTGATTCAACAGACGCTCTACAACCCAGCCACCATCTTTCCCCCGTTTGGTGGTCAAGGCATCAATCTGCATGCAAAAATAGCACATAAATTCAATTATTGCCTTGAGCTCCAGCTTCTCTTCAAGCCAAAATAAAACAGAAATTTAAGCACAAATTTGCTAAGGCAGATTAAGAATATGAAAACATAACACAGTTGGAAATTGTGATTTTAATAAAATATAAAAGATGTTTTACATAATAAAAAGCTCAGAGACAAAAACATAGAAATGATTTCAATTGCCAACAAGCCTATAAACTGATAAATAAGCTTTTAGACTAGGTACCTCATCAAAGAAAAGTATGCAAGGGGAGCAAGTACGTGCACGAGTAAAAATTGTCCGGATTGCAAGTTCACTTTCTCCAACATATTTGTTTAAAAGTTCTGGACCCTGCATGATACAAAAAAGGTACTCTGATAAAGCAAGATTACAAGTATTCATTCAATATTTGCAGATTATATGTATATTGCATGCCACCCAATGCCCTGCCCATCACCAGCCTATGGTTCTTTACTTGATGAATAAGCGATCTGATAATGATTACAAATAATCACACAAACTTTGAAATGGCATTAAATAGAATTACCTCTATTCCTACAGAACTATATCAAAAAATAAGTACTTCTGCCTATATAGGTAGTGCTGGCATACAACATTATCTCAATAAACTACACTCATCCATCCTTTCATAAGGCCCTATGCTACCTTTCAGAACCATGCCACACCTATGATAGTGTCAAATCTTAGACTCTAGGGATTCACTCTACCATACAGCAGTCTGCTTAGCAGCCTCTGCCCAGGCTTTAGTTCACATGACCACCCAACCATTCGCCACCTTTCTACATTCAGCAGGTTTGTCAAGGTCCACATACTACAAAGCAATATGTACAAAAGATTAAGAATGGCTGCTTTCTCTATTTTTGAAGAATTGAAGAAAAACAATTTGCTTCAATGATTGAAAATGTTTCAATCCAGAGTTAACAGTTAATGGTCAGATTTGTCATCATATTGGTACTCCCATGGTTTATATCTGATTTTCAAATTGGAGGATACACCTGGTCCAAGGAACACAGCATAGCAGTTCAACTCCCACCACACCTATGCTCAAGTTTAAAAATGTTGGAAGTTGTTTCCTTTCTGGAACTTTAGACTTACAGAGCATGTTCAATGCCAAACTCTTCCCAAAATCTTAGAAAGATGATGGATTCTATGACATTTTGTAAAGATAACAAAACATATTATTAAGTTTTGGCTGGCAGCGTGTAAGTACTTTTCCATATCTTGGATATATTTTTTTATGTATTTTTTGAAGTATGGTTAACTCAAAGAATGTCCACTTGTTATTCACTTGAGGTTGTTATCGTACTTCCAGACAAGTTATATTTCTTGTCATTCATATTTTCTAAAGTTCGATTCTTCATAATCACTGTGTTAAAATTTACTTCAAAAATTGAAAGTGATCTAAGATGTGTGTTATCAAATCTGCCATATCCTTTATTGAAATTTTCTATTTATATTTTGCTCTTTGTTGTAAATTTTCCTCAACAAGGCACTTGACTTGTAAATATCAAAAGCATAGTTTGGAAGGCTATAATTAAGCAAAAATGAAAAGGACACTAAGAGATATTTTAGTATTTAGAATAAAACAATCTGTTATACTGCCAACAATACAATTGCTAGAAGAAATAATAATGTCTATCCCACTTTTGCGTTTCATGATTGCTCCTTAATAAAGCATGATTTAAAGAGATCGATTAACTAATGCCTGAATATGTCAAACATCTCATTAGTAATTTAAGATGGTAAGGATTTCCTGAATTATAACAATAATCGCATGCCAAATACTTAGCAATACACAATTGAAAGACATCCATAATGCATAAATTCAGGAATAGATAGGGGTAAACTTACTTGTCACAGACTCATCGGAATGACTTGGACCATTAGTTTTTCTACTGCTTTTTGCCTACCAATGCCCTCAATTTGTTAAGAAGTCAATACTCCTCTTTTCAACGTCTTTTAAAAAAATCACAAAAGCACCAACAAACAAGATGTGCCTTTGTACATAAAAATAACCAAAAATTAATAATACCAGTAGAGAGAGGATAACATGGAGAGAAGCAGACAGCTTTTGGAGGAAGTGGTGGTTCCCAATATCCCTTCTGACAGAAAACATGGCTGAGGAATCAATATCTAGTTGCTCATTATCTTCTGATTCTGAGATGGCATTGGCTAATATTCCACTTCCAACTTCAACGCATGGGGGGATTCTTCCAAAAGGTACAGAAATTATTATTAAAATAAGACTTAATAATATGATTGAAGAGGTATCTGGTATTTGTCACAAAATTGTAGAGCCTCAACCCATTGTTCTTCCAACTCCTGCTCTCAAAGAGGAACCTGGTAATCTAGTACAGGGACTTGTATATCTTCGGTCTTCTGAGGTCATGGATATTGTGTAGGCGGATGATCATTCTCTTTAAATCTTATGTTCTCTTGCCTATCTGGTTTTGCCTTTCTGTTATTCCTTGGGATGCCTAGCATGCGTTTCAGAAAACGATGGTTGCCCAAGACTTCTATATCTAGTCTTTCTTGATTCTACTGCTAGGTATTGATATGTGTGTATACCTTGCATGGACTTTAGATCTTTTATCTCAATATTAAAAAAATAAAAGTTAAAAGAGGGAAAAGAGAGAAAACCTTGATGTGTATAAAGTTAGCCCCAGCTTCATTGGCTACAGCCTTTGCAACCAAAGTTTTACCACAACCTGGTGGTCCATAAAGCAAAAATCCATTATCCAGATCCATTCCAAGTGCCTGCAATTATATTACAAGCAACAAACTTCGAATAGTTATCATCTCTTTCTAGCACACACAGAAACACCATTCAAACAAATAAGACATAATTAATCATATTTACAGAACACAATACTATATGCCAGCTTATGGTTGTACTATTGATCATTCCAGCTGTATCTGAGTCTTAATATGATTTCTTTCATTTGAGCAAGTTTCTTGTACCATATACAAATCTACTTTCCACCCAATCAGGTGTCTTGGTCCAAATTTTAAGACAAATGACCTTTCTCTCACATTCAGAGCAAGAACAAACTTATATCAATCATACCTCATATTCCTCTGGGTGCTTGATTCGCCTAACAACATGCAGTTCAAAATCCTTGCGCAGAGAACCAAGAGCCCCTACATCATCCCATTTAACATTTGGGATGGCAGAAAATCCTTCCCTTCGAGTTGACGGTTGCACTTTTGTTGCAGCTTCCTAGGGAAGAAAAGGTCAATTGGAACAATAATGCATTAGTGAAATCTGTAAGAGACATATCTTTAATAAAAAAATTAATCTTGAATTTTGGAAAAAGATAAGCATAGATATAAATTCTAGATATTAAAAAAAGATTTGAGTAAATAAGAAAATTATAGTTCATCAAATATAAATATATGAACATACTGACAGGATCCATCATATGATTAAGCAATAGATAATTAGCAAAGACTATAAAAGAGATACAAACAAAAGTTTTAGCACGCAAATTATGAATAATGGTTGAGCTTCTCACAGTACTTTGTCATAGCCTTAATTGATAGCCATATAAACTTTTAATATCATAATTTCTTGGCTTTATTCATTCTAAAAGGCCTCCAAGACCTTGACAGTAAGAACTAAACCCTAAGTTACTGGTTCGGTTTCGGGTTCAGGTTTAACAGTTCAGTTCACAGGTTCAAGCAAAAAAAAATTTGGGTTTGGGTTTGTTTTGGGTTTGTTAATACAAAAACATATAAAAATCAGAATTTACAACAATAACTAAGTTCAAAATACTACACATAGCATCACATATTGTATAATAAACAAAACCACCATAAAAATAAAAAAATATTAGAATGTCAATTAGTCAAACTCAAATGCCATGATATATATTATATTTTAAAATTAACTACAATGTTGCATTTCTCCTTGTAGGTAAGCATCAAGTAACATCAACGAAGATTGTCCAATTGGATGATGATATTATAGATGAAGACTTGTAGGCAAACTTGAAAACTTGGAGAGTACCTAGAAAATCAAATGAATTCAAGGGGAATTTGAGGGCAATCCCCCAATGGGGTCGAGGGGCAGCCCCTCTCGCAGGGTATGGTGTAATATCCCTTGCCACTTCTGATCTAAATTTTCGCCCTCAAGGAATATCGTAAGGGTTACCAAAATGCGAAACAAGATCTTGGTTACTATGACCTTCTAACACTTTAGGATTTTTCACCTAAAGGAGAGGGATAGACCAAAATGTCAATGTTCACACTTCTTAAACCACTGTAGAAATTCCTTACAAATTCTGGCCTAAGTTTGCCTCAAGGAATATTGTCAAACACTTTGCACACAACCCCTTTCCTTGCTGGTCTGAAGTTTCAGTCTGATATGTTTGCTTGAAAATGATATTAAAGTATCCTAAATGCTTGTAAATCAATGCTACAATGTCTAAGCAATAATCTAGATGCATATATGACTACTTTTTGTCTTTTCAAATGCACATATATGACTTCTACATGTAAAACATGCACCTACAGCCAATTGACATTTTGTCAAACAATTGGCATACAATCTAATATGCTGGAAATAAATGCTACTATATTGACATTACATCAAACATATTGCATGCAACTTATGACTCCTTATTTGATATGTTCTTTCCAATATAATGCTGATACAATAGCCAAGACTCTTGGCTTCACAATAGATATGCAACACAATGCCCAAGTCTGATTTGAATGCTCACCTACAGCAACTACAATGTTCTAAATGCTTATATAAGAATGCAAAACTATAAGGAACCTGATATAGAATGCTGCTGTTAAGGAAAGCAACCTGGACTGTTATTGGCAGTGTTGAAGCCTTCCATAAGGTGAGTCGAATTTCCTCCAAGTGTCGCCCCTGCTGTGCAAGTGCAGACCTCAGAGAAGCGGATAATAGTCCTCCAAACTCTTCCAAATGTGACTGGTAATAATTGTCAGCAGCTCAGGAACTGAACCCCCAAGTACCTATGATGGAAAGATGCCTCAATGGAATGTAGACAATGGAAAATGCCCTTCAGCATAAGTCGCCCCTGTTCTGATCTGATACCTTTAATACTAAATAAATGAAGCATTAAATCTCTCTAAGAAATCTCCAAGCATCATCGCCTAGGCCCTAGCTATTGGGCACTCCTTTACCCACATGGAAATGATGCAAGACATGAGCACAATGAATAAAAACGTAAGTCTGCAGTCATCAAGTGGCAGCCATGGTCAACCAGGTAAAGTAATTATTCTCAGCCTTATGACACCTTCAACTACTCCTAAAATCGTTGCCACAACTTCCCAAATACAGCAATCCAATACCCACAAGGGTCCAACCTCTCAATGATGAAATATGAATAAAATTCTGAAGATGCAACATGCAGATCCACCTCCTAAATCAAACCTTCCAAAAATGCTTCACCAAGCAGATATAGAACTTAATCTCCAAATTTGGCCAAAGGCCACAAAATTTGCAATTAAGCACAAGTTGAACTTCTGAAGTGAATCCCACAACTGGCAACAATCTCAGCTGATAGTTTCATAGCCTCAAAGTTGTTCAACCAATGAGAGTTTCATTCCCAAAGGTCCAATAATGGCAGAAACCCTAGCTGGCTCCTTCAGCGAACAAATTCTTCATAACACATATCAATTCCTGGATATCCAAAAATGAGCCCTTAAGATCCTTTTATACTTTTTCTGGGAGAGCTCACACACTTTTCTTGCCAATATGGGATAAAAGATATATTTCCCATTTTTAATTTTATTTTGGTGACTTTATGATATAATATATTTTATTTAAGTCACTTTATTAAATTAATTAAATATAAGGTTACTTTATAATATAACCTTACAAATAATCAATTTAATTATTATCTCCCTTATTTCTCCAATCCATTGAATCCAGGAAACCAACCACTGACTAGATGTTTGCCCAAAAGATCCTCTAACCAAACTCCTTAGCCTACGAGAGTCAGGAATAGGCTAAACCCTTTGCAAACTGATGCTCACAAAAATGGAGACATTACAGTCTGCCCTCCCTGAAATTGCTTGTTCCCAAGCAATCTCAGCTGCAAAGAAAACTCTCCACCTAGATTCCAAAGGAAGATCTGTGAAATGTCCTTGATATCACCAAACAGCTTTTGTAACACCAGCATTAGCACAACCTGCTGAATCAACTCAATCCCAAAATTGTGATGGTGAATCTGAAGTAACCACACTGTTGGAAAGCCAATACCTATCGCTTTCCGTTGTGCCACTCTGATACCCCCTATCTCCAAAACACAGCAAGTCTCCAAGTCCTGAATCAAATGATAAACATCATCAGAGAACAAGGTAGAAGACTTGCCAAACTCGAAATCACCATCTGAAGTTGGAAACAAATCATACCATAGCTGACCAGAACACTTCTTATTCAACCCACCTCTCTATGCTATTAAAGACATTGTTAAATCTTATGTATGTGAGCTGAAAGTGAATTGATGAGCACTCCCCATTATGCAGTCAAGGTAAAAAGCACCAACCTCCGTCAATGGCTGACCATAATAGTCTTGCTCTACATTACCGGTCATGCGACTAACCTCAGGAGAACCAAATGCAAAATGTGATTCACTGCAACCCTCGACCAATGCACTCATCCCAACTATACCTGTAACTGTGATGGGTGTAACCACTTCCTCAACCAAACTCGACTCCAAGGTGAGCTCCCCAACCGCCTCCTCTTTCCTCATCAAGGCAACTGAATAGATCCCAACAAGGCTAAGAAGGGTGTCTCTGTCTAAAAGAAGGTCCAAATAATTTGACTTAATTGTCAACATACCTTCTTTGACAACCTGCAAATCATCATGGCAAGACACTGCTCCAATCCCCTTTTGTCTTCCGTCTAACTGGACTGCCCAAAGATGATTCTCAATCTGTTTGTCCATCCTATCATGATGAGATATTGCTGCAATAATCGCATCCTCCTTCACCTTCAACTTAGTCTCCAAGCTATGAACAACTTCCGCCTCACATGAAGAAACCTCAAACTATTCTTGTTTCCTCATGTTTGGGACCTTCACCGAGTCCTTCAATTGACCAAACTTACCAACCTCATCACCATCATTAGAACAAAGTGTGTTTTCAGATTCATCCTTCCTTTGAATGAGGAGTCTTCGAAGGTTATCTATCCCTTTTTGTCTTGCTATGTTGATGAGATTGAACTTTTCTTTCACTTCTTGAAGATGTTGTCTTGCATTTGCAGCCACTAATCTAGCCTCTTTGGCTTTTTGCAACCATTTTGCATTCAACTTTTCGGACCTTTTTACCTCTTTGATGCCAAAATATATAAAATCAGTCCTCTTATGCTTGATATTTTCATGTCCACCAATTGGTGTAGGGCTGCCATCAATGGATGATATCATATTATTGGCTTTCTCATGATCATAAGCTCCTATCTCATGAGAATGATGGGACATAATGCTGCTGTCCTCAAACAAATCAGTAATGATATCATGCCATTGTAAAATGTCTCCTTCATCATGTGTAGTCAAAACACTAGTGGCTGCTCCACTAAGTGAAGGATCAATTTTCACATCCACCTTTGAATCTTGGGCCTCCAATAGACTTTCATATGTAACATTCATCGAGCCACAATCTAATTCTTTATTGTGATAGGATGAAGAAATGCGAGACTCACCTAATGAAGCATCACAAGAAACCTTATCTTCATGTAGCTGCTCTAATGCAACTGATTTGTCTTCAAACATCACTTGCTCTTCTCCAAATAATATAACCTTACAAATAATTAGTTTAATTATTATCTCCCTTATTTCTCCAATCCACTAAATACAAGAAACCAACCACTGACTAGATGTCTGCCCAAAAGACCCTCTAACCGAACTCCTTAGCCTACAAGAGTCAGGAATAGGATAAATCCTCTACAAACTGATGCTCACAAAAATAGGGACATTACATTTGGGTTAAGACCTCCAAGACCACACAAACCTTCAAGGCATACATCATTTTGCATTCATAATAAGACCCAAATTAAGACCTCCAAAGCCACACAAACCTTCATGGAACACATCATTTGATGAGACCTTTTAGAGTTCAAAAAAAGTCAAAAAAAAAAAAATTAAAATGAATCTGCAAAATCCACCCAAATTCTGCCTGGGTTCAGTTTGGTCCATCAGGTACGAACCCACAGCCTGTGGGCCGGACCCAGTCCGGGCTAGACCCAAACCACAAACTGGAGCCGAACCAGAACAAGACCAGGGGGTTTCAGGGGAAGAACCGGTATCTTAAAATAAACCTATTTCCTCCATTTAAATTTAAGTATTTCCAAAGATTATCATTATCTCCACAAATTCTTGGTAATTTGATTAATTGATGTGCATCCTACTTGCACTAAAAAGTATCTATAGGATTGTACAATAGGTTTAGTGGAAAATAAGAATAGAAGCACTATAATAAGCTATAAGCCTATAACTACCATATGAGATAACATGGGAACAGAAAAAGCAACCATTGAACAATTGCTATATAACTATTAGTTTTGCTGGAGCAGTAGATATATGGCTGTGCTGCAGAATTCTTTGTAAACTTTGGTTATTCAATTCATTATTTTGGACAAAGGGCAATTCCCAAAGATATAGCATTATTTAGAATCATCCTGTAATGACTGCCAATAGCCCGGTACTAGTAACCTGATCAAACAATCTACCATGACTGAATCAAGAGGAGCCAGGTCTACTCACAACCTATGTCTTCTAATAAGCACAAATGGAGGACTGTAAATTATCACCCAGGGAGTACATTGAAGCTTACCTGCAAAGAAATACTAAAGAACTGCTGTTTCAAAAGGCCAAAATGCTAGAGAGCTGAATAACTACCATTAGATTCTGGAAGAAAATCCAATTATCAAAATTCCAATCAGAGAAGTTTCTCAACCTCCTCCATCAGCTGCATTCCTAATGTCACTCCTCTGCCTCAACCTAACAGTCGAGGGCATAAATGTCTTTTGTCAAGAAAGGGTAAAAATGTCCTATAATGGAAAGTTAAAGGATAAATAAAGATGTCCAAACCAGTTCGAGTTCCATTTACAAAACCAGTTCAGCTTCATGAGCTGCATCCAAAACAGTGTGCACGTTCCATTTACATTACAAACTCACCAAACAGCTGACCATTACAATGATGCCACATGCCAACAACTGCCTCAAGTTATGGAAGTCATTTGTCTTCATACTTCAAGAATCCTGCAAACTTCTTATATTCTTCTCTATTCCTTCCTATCTCAAGTTATGGAAGTAATTCATATTTTTGTTATCATATTGCTTACACCGGGGACTTCTACTTGAAATATCTATTGAAAGTCCTATAAAAAATCTTCTTGTCCTTGATCTTTTTAATCTCCCAAAGGTGCTCCCAACATAAGCGGCTGCTGTGTGAGCTTCCTCATCTCTCACATAATTGTTTAACAAGAAATATTACTTCATATATACCAACCAAGGTTCTAACTCCTGGTCTATCACAACTGCATCTCCATTGTCCTCTTGACTTCCCTGTTGACCTTCTTCTTGTGGTTCTACCTTATTTCACTGAGAAATCATTCTGATGTACAACAAGAGAAAGTGGTCTGGAGAAGATTCTGCCAAACTTTTATACAAATGGAGGTTTGGTCTAGAAGCAAAAAAGGCATAAAAATGAAGCTGCTCGGTCTAGAAATGACCCTCTATATTTGGATGAAGAGCAAGAGAAAGTAGAATTGAAAAATAATTTGCCACACTTCAAGATAGAAGAGGAATCAATCTGAAAGCACAAGAAGAACAAGAGACTAGACAAATAGAGGAAGGAAAAAAGAAGCCACTAAAGACAAAGTATAAGGGAAAGAATCTAAAGCCAACTAAAGATGAAGTGCAAAGGCAAGAATCTAAGGAAGAGTGTAAATCAAGCAAGATAGACCATTAAGGTTTAAAACTCCCACCCTCTTCCATGATAAGATAAATAAAAGCCAATATCAAAGAAGTTTATGGGAGATTGGAAGAAACTTCAAAATCACAGAATGTAGAAATTGAAGATAGACCATGAAAGGACCACTCTTTGGGCCATACCTGCCTAACTAAATCCCAGTTATGGTACCAACACAAGTCACTCATCCGAAAATATTCAAATTAAAAAAATTCCTCTTACAATTTCTGTTTTCTATAACAACGAATTTTTTTATTGTATTTGGACCCACTTAGTCACTGGGTTATATCCACAAGGATGTATGTCTACTATTATTACATTAACAACTGATAAACATAATAATTAGTTTGTGCCAGCATATACTTCTAAATTCATCAAAGGGTGTGAACAATGGCCCTATAAAATATCAATTGATAATTGTAACATGATATATTGACACAGGGCATTCTACATGTCTCCCTTTTATCTGAATTTGATAAACATTCTGGTGGACAACACACTTAAGTGTTGGGACTTGTGAGATTTAAGTGCAAAAGACCATGATCAACATAAAAGAAAACCCACATATTCAATAGATTATTTACACAAGAACACCATGATATTGGTAGATGAACTTAAGGTACCCAAGAACACAATATTGCTCATTTGAAAATGAGGAAACAATGGATGATATAACATCTCATTGTTTGCATATAGGTGGGCAAATCCCTCTATTCATTTGATAACATGTCGGAGAGTTCACATTCTACAGCTTACTACAATGACATCAATCCCAAGGGCATACCATAATATAGGCAATTCAATAGGCCCTATAAGATGGGTTTTGTAACTCTTAACATCCCTCTAAAACATGAAGTACAGGGCATAGGAGTAAGGTGGCATTTATATGTCAAACCTTTACATCCAACATCCCCACTTATAGAGGATTCATGGAAAGTGGCATTTACTTGTTAAACCTTCCCACCAATATCCCCCATTAAAAAGGAGTACTAATCAAAGATGTCAATAAAAAAGGTAGCATTGCATAGCTATTGCCACTTGATGACAACTTTCCTAGTCCAAAACATGATGATGAGCTGTAATCTTGAAGCATACTATGATTGAAATACATGTCAATCGCCGAACATTCCTAGTTGCCGGATATACTCAAACCACTCGAACTGGTATACAGACATACAATCCTTGAACTGCCCATTACTACGATGGCAAGAATGATGAAGCCAACAAGGACACAACCACTACCCTATCAGTAAATGCCCCTAGCCATGCACATGAGCTCCCAATCCTGCATAACCAAAATATCCATGCCCGGAACCTGAAACAGAGCACAACAAACATGCCATTCATAGAAGTGATGGGGATAGCCAAACTATTAAAGCCTATTGTGCCTAACCACCAAGTTAATCACCAAATGCATGCATGAGTGCCTACAATGATCCAAAAAGATCTAGAAAATATATGTAACAAGAAAACAGGAACAAAAATAGGTCTCAGATACAAGGATGTGTTTCACAATGTTACGGAACTATACCACACACAGATGATAGCACAAGTGTGCTAGTGTCCATGATTGTACCAATATTAAAACTTGGAGTCCAAAATGTACAAGAATCAGTTCAACATCTACTGACTATACCAATATTAAAACTCAGGGCCCAAAATGTACAAGCATCAGTTCCACATATACTGACTATACCAATATTAAAACTCAGAGTCCAACATGTACAAGCATCAGTTCAACATCCACTAACTATTGATCTCCACCCAAGCTCAAGAAAACTCAACTGTGCATTGGAAAATCTATAAATAAGGCTTGTATGTGAGCATTCAAATCATCAGTAGTTGGAGAAGTTGAAAATTATTGTGTGTTATGTTCTCATAAGAGAAATAAGCAGAAGTAGAAGGCACGATTGCCAGTTTGTTGTTATATCTCTTTGGAAAGTAATAAAGGAGGGTAGCAAGGCACATCACCACTACCAGAACTGGTTTATCCTGCACACTGGGGTTTTCCAAGATAAAATCAATGTGCTGTGAGTTGTTTCATGTCAGTTTATGCTTGAAGCACAGTATTTCCTTCTCTTAATAATTTGAACTTTTCATTGGCAAAGCAAGTAGGAGAGTATTAAATATTCTATTGATTTCTAAATTCCAAAAGCGAATTTCATAGATCAATTTTGATATCAGAGTGGTTTAATCTTTTGTGGATTTATGGAAGGATTTTGCATGATTATAATAAGAGCTCAAAGTGCAGCCATGGAGGAGTTGAATGCTAAGTGACAGCATTCGAAGGCCATATGAGAGGCATCACGGAAAATTGGGAATAGCTTAGGCAACAACAAAAGCACATGAGTAGGCAAAAATGTAAAATGGACAGAAAAAACTTCCATCAGCGAGTTAGTAGAAGCTATGGTAAAGAACCTTCGTATAGTGAGGATGATATGAAAGAAGAATAATTTCTAAATGAAACTAATATAGAAATAAAGAGTGTGGGTCCATTTAAGGTTGAAAGAAAAGTACAAATCAAGCCTTTTAATGGACAAATTACTGCAGAAATATTAGATAATGGATTAAGCAATTGGATGTCTATTTTAGTGTGCTCTTGTGTGGGCTAAGCATATGTTGCAAATTGTAATAAAAGGAAAAAGCCAATAGTTGATGAATGAAAAGAATTCATATAATTAATAATGATGAATATGTATCCCATAGGTCATAAGGTTGATCAAAAAGTAAATTTGATGTATTTCAAACAAAAATATGGTCAAAAGGTGCAGGATTACATCATGAAATTCCATCAAGAAGCTATGGTGAATGGCATGGATCTTGACAAGGACACAATGACATAATATCTCGTGAAACTTCATACTCACATATGAAGGAGGGTGGTCACCACTAATCCAAAAGACTTGGACAAGGCATGTGTCCAAGCATACTATGTTGAGGAGAAGAAGAGGTATGAAGTAGAATCTTTTAAATTCAAAGAGAAATATAAGAAAATTTGGAAAACAAAGAAGGCTACTTTAGTAGTGCAAAAGGAGGATAATAAAGATGCTAAAATGGACACAAAGAAGATAGAATTGGCAAATCTTATAATATCCCAACCAATATTTGTGCAATTTTCAATTTTTTTGTAATGCAAAAATGATGCCCTAATTTCTGATTTTTAATTTCTGCTTAAACCCTAGAACTCTGATGTAATTTTCTGAGTTTTGTAATGCATGAACAGCAGCACATAATGCAACCAAAAGATAGGAAAACTCATAGCAGATAATAGTAACATTAAATCACCAACATAGCATGATTAGATCGTTCAATATGAGCCAATAAATGTCTGATATAAACCTCCAGTCTGCTGCTACAAAATATGAATGCAAAGTACAAAGTAAAGTGGGCTCCAAACATGCGCCACAACATGAAGAAACCCCAATAATGCAGATGCAATTAACCCTAGCTGGGCGAAGTTTTTCCAGCTACAAATATGCAACTAAATGATGATGAAACTACTCAAAAAACCCTACCAAGGGGTGCGCTAGCCTGCTGGACTGATGTTAGGGCTTTGCCACCCTAGAAATCTGAGTTAGAGCCTCCAACTTGCACAACTCGCCCTTCAAATTAGAAATCTAAATGCTGATGCAAAACTGACATGAACTAGCAATTATCTCCATTGAAGCACCTAGGAACCTCCATCGTGAAGATCTCCTTGGAAGAAGCTAGGGTTTCATCCAACTCCTCCTTGATTCTCAACGGTTTCCATCCTTAGAGAATTTCGCCAATAAGCAATGCAGAAAAGCAGATATAAAATTCTGATGATCCATAATGCCTCCAACTCTCCTTGTATAAATACACAACTTCCATCATGACCTCCTACTTGGCTGACCTAGCCCTAGGCGCCAAAAAGCATTTTAAAAAATATAATTAAATCTCTTTTTCTCTCCTTTATTTGGGCACCCAAGATAACTTGCTTTTTATTTATTTTATTTTATTTTTAAAACACCCTTATCACTCCAAAAGGGCCGCCCAACCTTCTGTGTGTATGTATATATATATATATATGGCACAAATATTTAAATATTATTCCCTCCTTTTTGGACACCCAAACCCAAAATAATAAAATATTATTTTTATCTGATTTTTGCAGAAGGGACATTACAAATCTACCATGACTACCTAAAATTGAAAGGGTTGGATGAAGTCTTGTTATCTTTTCAGAAAGTGTTCACACAACTGAAAGGGTTGCCACTAAAAAGAGAGATGGAACACAAGATTCAACTCCTACTGGAATCTCCTCTACCAAACATCAGCTTGTATCAACCATCCTTACTTGAGAGAAACGAGGTCAAGAGGTAGCTACAGGATTTATTGGAGCAAGGGGTGATTTTCCTTAGGACTTCACCTTGTGTGTCACCCATATTGATGGTGTGAAAGAAAGATGGTTCTTGGAGAATGTGCATAGATTATCAAGCTCTTAATAAAACTACTATTAAGAATAGATATCCTCTCCCAAGGATATATGATTTGTTAGATCAACTTAGACATGCTAAGTATTTTACTAAGTTGGATCTTAAGTCTTGTTACTATCAGGAGCAAACGAACGAAGAGGACACATGGAAGACTGATTTCAAAACAATTGAAGGACTTTATGAATGATTAGTACTTCCTTTTGGCTTAAGTAATGCACCTGCTATTATTATGAGATTAAGGACTTATGTTTTAAGGGAATTCACAGATAGTTTTGTGATAGCCTATCTAGACGATATTCTAATATTCAATGCTACATTAGAAGAACACTTGATCCACATTAAACAAGTCTTGCACAAGTTAAATGAACAACTACTACTATGCCTCTAAAGAAATGTGAAGTTGGCAAAGAATCATTAGTATATTTAGGGCATGTTGTAGGAGGAGAATTGAGAATAGACCCATCTCAAGTTGAGGTAATTGTAAATCAATGTTCCACGGGGACGCGTCCCCCCCCTTTTTTGTGTCGTCTCCCCGTCCGGGACGTTTCAGGGACTTGGGGACGCCATGGAGACGTCCCTTGGCCGTCCTGCCACCGCCGTCGGGACGTGAGAGACGTCTCTAAGACGGGGGAGACGTTTGGGCGTCTCAGGGACGTCCAAGCATCCCTCGAGCGTCTCAGAGACGCCCAGGAGTCTCCCGCGCTGGGACGCATTCTAAAGCGTTTTTTAAAAAAAAATCTTTTATTTTTGTTGAAGTTTGTGCCTGGGGCCGAACCCTAAAGGCCTATGGGACCCATCTCAAAGCCTCTAAATGAAATAAAACTCTCAAATTGCTTTCTTTTTTACTCATATATGCATTTGATGTTTTGGAGCAGCTAGGTGAAGAAGAGGAAAACCAGTGAGAAGAGTGAGTGAAAGAGTGAGTTTGAGGTGCTGCAAGTGCAAGAGGGGTGAGAAGGAGAAAGAAGAAGAAGAGGAGGAGCATTCTTCACCAATTTTGAAGGATTTTTCAAGCACAAGGTAGGATTTTATGACTGTTTTTCTTAGTTTTTTCAATTTTTTTTTGTTTTGTTTTCCAAGTTTTTAGATTCATTTTGAAAATGTAGTTTGATGTTTTTAATGGGCATTGAAATGAAAATCAAAACATGAATATGCATTTGCAGCCACATGTCTATGAAATTATGATTAAAAATTTAATCATAATTTCATATACATGGCTGCAAATGCATATTCATATTCTTAATTTTCATTTCAAGGCTCATTTTTTTTTCTTTCATCTTTCCATCAAGATTCATCATGAAATTTTAAAATTTTATTTTCAAATTTGTTAAACAGAAACTAGGCTGAAACTAGGCACTTATAGAATTTATTTGTTTATTGCAGTGTCACAATGAGCTCTCATGACAATGATGACATCAACATGAGTGAGGATGAAGCTCATTCACATAGTGATATTGATCCTGAATATGAACCTGGGGTTGAGGGGGATGACCATGGGGATGAGCATGAAGTCCAAACTAGTTCCATGGCAAGTGAAGCAAGTAATGTAAATTGCCCTTCTGCAATATTGGCAAAGTATGCTAGGGGTCCTTTTGATCCCACTTCCCCTCTCAAACAATTGGCAACAAAAGATCTAAGCAGGCAACCGCAAGGGGCAACAGTTGGTGGCACAGGGAGGTGGAAGTGCAACTTTTGTGGTGGTGGGTGGTATGGCAGCATCACTAGAGTTAATGCACACCTCCTTTTCATTAAAGGAAAAGGTGTGGGGATATGTCGTTTTTTATTAAAACCAGAAAACCTGAAATTCAAAATTGAAATAAATAAGTTATGGGGTGTTCCTGATGATACTCCAGTTGCACCTGTGCCTACTACTTTGTCTCATAGGACACAGCTTCAGCATAGCCAACAATAGAGATCTAGCCATACTTTGCAGACGAGAGTAGGAGGGACACCAGGTTCTTCTTCTAGTGCCTATGCAGGAGAGGGGAGGGGGAAACGGAAAGTGCAAAGTCAAACTCAAAGTAACCCCATTGCAGATTTGTTTAATGTGCAGCTCAAGGATGAGATAGATGATGCCATTGGCAAGTTCTTCTTTGCCAATGGCATCCCGTTTCATGTTGCCCGATCTCCTTATTTTAAGGATATGATATCGATGGTGGCAAAGGGAGGACCATCATATGTGCCACCAGGTGAGACGAAATTGAGGACCGCGATCTTGGATAAGAACTATTCCAAGATCAATTTGTTGATGGAGAAGATGAAGGGGTGTTGGATTGAGACAGGATGTAGCATAGTCATGGATGGGTGGACGAACATTAGCCATCGTCCACTCATTAACATCATGGTTACATGTACTGAGGGCCCATATTTTCTTAAGGCAGTTGATTGTTCAGGGCATCGCAAAGATGCTGATTTTCAGTTTGAGGTTCTCAGGGATGCTATTGAGGAGGTTGGGCCACAAAATGTGGTCCAAGTTGTGACAGATGCTGCACATGTGTGCAAAGCTGCAAGGAGACTTATTGAGGCTACTTATAGGCATATCTGGTGGACCCCATGTTGTGTACATGCCATGAACAATGCACTCAAGGACATGGGAAAGATTGAATGGATTAGAGCAGTGGTTCATGATGCGAGAGATGTGCAGATGTTTATCTGCAACCACCACACATCACATGCACTTTTCAGGACCTTCGCTAAGAAGGAGTTCCTGAAACCTACTGATACGAGATATGGTTCCTATTTCATTCTCTTAGACAGAATGATTGAGTTGCAAGAGGCACTGCAACTCATGGTCATGACAGCAGATTGGAGTAGGTGGGCCGAGTCTAGGACAGAGCATGGGAGGAAGGTGAAGGATACAGTGAAGAGCGATGTGTTCTGGGCTGATGCAAAATATATTGTTGCCATCATTAAACCAGTTTTCCAGGTTATCAGGTATGGGGATGCGGATGCACCTAGCCTTGGAGAGGTGTATGAGTGCATTGATTCTATGCTTGATCAGATGAGGGCTGTTGTGCGAGAGAGGGACCCTACATTAGCATTCTACCACGAGCACATTCAGCCAATCATTCACAGGAGATGGGAGAAGCTCAACACTCCCTTGCACATGGCAGCCTATGCACTTAATCCTAAGTGGTACTTGACTAGGCCTGGTAGAGTAACACCGATACAGGATGCAGAGGTGAAGGCAGGGTTCTTTAGGTGCATTGAGAGGATGTATGATGATGTAGATGCCAGTGTGATTCGCACTGAGTGGACCAAATTTGCCACTCTTAGAGGTTATTCAGATGCAGCCAAGATGGATATGCGAACTATGGCGCAGGAGGACCCAATTTTGTGGTGGACTTGCCATGGATCAGGATCTTTGACTACCACTCTAGCCATTCGATTGTTATCTCAGGTTTCTAGTTCTTCAGCTGCTGAGAGGAACTGGTCTACATATAGCTTCATCCACTCTCTTAAGAGGAACAGACTTACCTCTAGGAGAGCAGAGAAGCTTGTGGCTGTACATAGTGCTTTGCGTCTCATTGACCGCAAATCACTTTTGTACAAAGAGAGTCCAGCAGCACGGTGGGATGTAGACCCAGAGGAGCCAGCACAGATTGATGAGGATGCTGCAGTTTCGGCTTCAGATGCAGGGCTGGTTGGTATTAGTTTGGCAGCACTTGATCGCGAGGATTCCAGTAGTTCGAGTGATGAGGAGTTTGGGGATGATTAGAGGCCTCCCTTCACTACATTTTTGCATTTTGTACTTATTTTGATTATGATATCAAACTATCAATGTACTCATGCTACTTATTTTTATCATTATGATATGATATTATGATGTGACATGTCATATTTTCGATATTCATATAATAGAAATCTCAAATTCGACAATTTCATTTGTCAAATTTTAATATTTTATTTGATTAGTGATTACTAATAGTTTTCAAGTATTCAAAATGTTAGTATTTGCAATTTTACTAATTTGCCAAAGTTTAATTTGAATTGTTATTCTAAAACATCTTTTTATAACTAGTTATTCAAGTACCATATGTATATCAGCGCCGCCCCCCCGCCGCCGTCCCCCCGCCGTCCCCAAACTTAGACACCTTGTCCCCCCGTCCCCGAGACCCGTCCCGCACACGGAGACGCGTCCCCTTCAGGAAACTCCGTGGAACATTGTTGTAAATTGAACTGCACCAAAAAATACTACAGAAACTAGAAGTTTTGTAGAGAATGCACAATTCATGAGAAGGTTTATTTGTCCTCTGTCCTGCATGCCTACACCTTTACATCAAATTGCATCACAAGGGAGGAACTTTAATTGGGGTAATGAACAAAATGAAGCATGTGAAATATTGAAATATTAAATAAGTAATGCTCTTATTTGAGCCCTTCTTGGCATACAAAAGCCATTCGAGATAGAAACAGACGCTAGCGAATATGCACTAAGTATCATCTTGCTTCAAGGCAGTAAGCCTATATGTTATCATCACGAAGTTTTTACTTCAGCAATTAAGGGTTATGCAACTAATGATAAAGAATTATATGCACTAGTTCAAGCTATTAAAAATAGACATTATTTATTTGGTGAGGAAACTATTCTACTTACTAACCATCAACCTCTATAATATTTGCAACCAAGATACTACAAATGGATGGGTTTTCTTCAACAATTTAATTTAATAATCAAATATAAAAAAAGGGAGCAACAATGTTGTGGCAAATGTGTTATCTAGAGCACCTATTTCAGCAATAGCTATGTTAACTCACTTAGAGCCCTTCATAAAGGAGGCTTATGTTGAAGAATATGAACATGATAAAGATTCTGATGAAAAACATAAAAAATTCTATCACAAGAAATTGTAAAAAGTGAAGAAGGTTTCTATCTTCAAGTTGGGTTGCTATGTAAGGTAGGAAAACTATGTGCCAAGAGTACAAAGGCTTCTATTGATGAGCAAGACGCATACCTCCAAAATGGCGGATCACTTTGACGTTGGAAAAACAGTGGCTCATTTGTAAAGATCTGTGTTTAGGCCCAAAATGTAGCAAGAAGTAGCAAGGCTTGTTAGAATTTGTAAATCATGTTGCACTAGCAAATCTAAAACAAGAAAATGAATGTAGTGCCTACACCTATTTCTACAAGACCATGGGAAAGTATTTCTATGGATTTCGTAGGGTGGTTACCTATAATTAGACATGGGCATGATTACTTATTTGTGGTAGTTGACAGGTTCAGCAAAATGTGTTCTAATGTCTTGTAAAAAGACTATAGCAAGGAAAGAAGCGGCTTAATTGTTCTTTAACAGTGTATGGGTACATTTTGGGCTACCTAAGTCCTTTGTTTCTAATAAGGATACACAATTTGTTGGTAATTTTTGGTCTACTTTATGGAGTATGATGGACACCAAGCTAAAGAAACGTGCAGCCTTTCAGCCCCAAATATATGACCAAACGGAGGTGGTCAACAGGACCTTGGTACAGCTCATCTGGGGGTACAACAGTTAGTATCCCAAATCATGGGATGAATCTATTCCATACATTCAACACTCATATAATAGAGCATTGCTTCTTCTAGTAACAAGAGACAATTTGAAGCAGGTTTGGGATATTTGTCTTCTAGTCCACTTGATGTGGCTTTTGATAAGCAAGATGAACAAGTAGGGCAAAATAATGAGGTGACTAAAGCATCTAAATTTGTTGAGAGGATTACACAAATCAAATCAATGTAAAAGAACATTTGGAAAGAACACAACAAGCATATAAAGAAGGCGTGATTGGCATAGAAAGGAGCACAAACACAAACTGGTATACAAAGTTTGGCTTTCTTTGGGTAAGGAAAGACTCCAAGAACAAGTTAAGATATGGACCCTTCACAATTTTGGAGGTCGTAGGTGAAAATGCATTCAAACTTGATCCTTCTCCTTTCAACAAGATACTTTCAATTGTAAATTGTGAGTTTTTGCAACTTTATGAGCCCTCTATGCTAGATGAAGATGCAGGACAGGTACTACACACTTTGGAAGACTTGGGTGTGGAAGGAAGAACCATACTTCATGAGGATGTGGTACAAGAAAATAGAAAGAGGAAAACAAAGAATAGAGTTCATGAAACTTGGAAGATTGGACTCAAAAGCCAGAGGGTAAGAAAGGCCAAGTGGTACTCTATGGAGAGAGCAGGAGAAATATTTTCTCACTCAGTATCTCATTAAGCTTTTGTGGGACCAAAAGGCTTCCTATGTAAGATCCCCCTCCAGATTGAACGATATTTTTGCGATAGTTTTAGTTTGACATATGTCCCATTTTTATATTTCATTGCATGAATGTATTGCAGATTTCAATGGAAATGCACAAACAGATTTAATAACCAGATCAAATTCCCATTCCAATACTTTTGACTGAGTTACAATAATATAGATGATTGTATGAAGCAACAGTCATATACACATTCAACTGAGAAATATCAACTAATAGGTTTACATATAATCAATAATCAGATTGTGCAGCAGCAGTAAATGATTTACAAATTAATACAAAACTGATCTGAGCAGCAATAATGAACAATGTATGGACAAAAATCACTCAGACCTGAGAATATGCACACCTGGGCCAGATAAGGGTTTGAAACTCCTTGAAAAAGGTGATATATGCTGTGCAACCCTCACGCAACAGCTATTCCACACCCAACACTCCTTCCTGAGGCAAACTGGACTCTCATAGCTCCCACACAGCCCCTGTAGAATGGCTCGCGGCTGGTAAACTCTGCTGCTTCTGCACCTGGAAGCTCACGTTCCTTCTACGAATGCTCACACGCCCTTTCACAAGACTCACGCGGCTGCTAATAGATGGACGGTGGGGTTTGAACAGACTTTTTCCCTCCTTCTGCTATCCACGACCTCCAGAATAAACCCACAACTCTTCCAAATACCATGACCTTGGTCTGGAATCTAATCACATTCAGCGATGAGGGTTTTAGATCGGCACGGGTACCTTAGAGCCAACGTCCAGCATTATCTCAGCAGCGAATAACCTCTAAATATGCAGATATATGGCAGCCAAAAGAACGTGCAAAGCTCCTCAAAATTGAACGCCAACCTTAACCTCCAAAGCAATAGAAATGAATATCATTTACCACCAGTTTTGTCTCCGCAAGAGACTCACAAAATTGCCTTAATCGCCCAGTTGGAAGACCTGAATGACCTTCCCCACGAACCAGCTAGGGTGGAATCATTTCACCACCAAAACCAATTGCCCTAGGGTTTCTCTTCCCCAAGACCAAGAACTCCAAGAAGCTCTCTGAAAGTGAATTTGAGAAAAATAAACAAGCATAGCACAAATGAGCTCCAAAATCACTTTTCATATCGCTTGCCTCTTTCCCGCTCATTAAATTAAATAAAGTGACTTTATAAAGTTACTTTTTAAATATTTCCAAAAGTCACTTTATAACTTCATTTAATTAATTATTTAACATTACCTTTTTAATTGTACCTTTCCCACGAAGTAACATTAAACAATTAAATAAATTAATTCCCTTTTCCCGACTATAGCCTACAAGAATTAAATAGGCTAATATGTCCCTCAGGAGTAATTACTGAGAAGGGGACATTATAGTCCTCCCTTCCCGAGATTGCTTTCCCTCAAGCAACTGTAAATTAGGATGTTGTAGTATCTATTCTCCTTCCCAAGTTGCGTCTTCTATTGGCAAGTCTCTCCATCTAATCAAATATTCCTTGATCACTCTGCTCCTTAGTCTCCTCTCCTTGACATCAATAATCTCCTCAGGATCCAACACCAAATGCCCCTCCTCATCCAACGAAGGTAATTCTGCTAATGAAGTAACCTGCTGCCCCAATGCCTTCTTGAGGCACGAAACGTGAAAAACATTGTGAATTTTGCTATTTTCGGGCAACTCCAACTCATAGGCTACTTCTCCCACTCGTACGGTTATCCTGTACGGACCATAGAAACATGGTTTCAATTTCTCTACACCACTTTTCTTCAGCGAAGACTGCCTATAGGGATGCAACCTTAAAAAGACCAAGTCTCCCACATCAAAAATTGCTCTCAACCCTGTGTCTATCTGCATACGTCTTTTGTTGATTCTGAGCCACCTATAAATTCTCCTTAAGAGCCTTAAGAATATCTTGGCTCTCATGTATCCAATCTTTGGCTTTGGGAGCCCTACTATCCCCAAACGCCAAATCTAAGAATGAAGGTGCATCGTAGCCATATAATGCACGGAAGCATGCCATACCAATGGACATGTGGTAAGTGGCATTGTAGCAATGCTCTCCTAGATGCAACCACTTTATCCATGCCCTCTGTTGTCCCAAGACAATAACGTAAGTACCCATTTATTCACTATCTTTGTCTGACCATTAGTCTGGAGGTGGTAACTTGTACTAAGTGTCAACCCTATGCCAACAAGTCTAAACAACTCCTGCCAGAAAGCACTAAGAAACTTGTTGTCCCTGTCACTAACAATGTACTTAGGCAACCTATGGAATCTAAAAACCTCTCGGAAAAATAACTCTGCCACCTATGGTGCCTTGTACTCTGAAGAGATTGCAAAGAAGTGAGCGAATTTTGTTAACCGATATACCACAACATAGATGCAATCTCTGCCATGAACCTTAGGTAGACCCGTGATGAAGTCCATTGACACACTCTCCCACTTCTACTCAAGAATGAGCAATGGTTGTAGTAACCCTACTGGGTGGATATGCTCTCACTTGTTCTGCTAACAAGTCACACATTCTCTCACATATCGCAACACATCGTCCTTGAGGCCCTTCCATGAGAACCTCTCCCTGATCTGCCTATATGTTTTGAAGTACGCCTGATGCCTTTCCAACAAAGTGTCATGTGTAGCTCTCATAATCTTCTCCTTGAGCTTAGATTCAGGCACTAAGTATATTCTTTCGTTGTAGTAGATGATGTCATCTACCACCTTGTACTGATCATCCTGAATCTGACCATCCATCAACTCACAAGCAAACTTGTTCTTGGAGTACTCCACTAAGAGGCAAGATTTCTAATCAGCTGAAATCTCTGCAAGGGAACATATGTCTGGTTTCCTGGAAAGGGCATCTGCAACAATGTTTTTCTTGCCCTTAACATACTCAATACTGAAATCATAAGCTTGTATTTTGCTGACCCAATTTTGTTGCCTCTTGTTTAGGTCCTTTTGCTCCAAGAAATACTTCAAGTTGTTGTGGTCGGTCCTCACCACTAATCTCCCACCTACCAAATACTGTCTAAACTTCACCAATGCATGCATGATAGCGAGCATCTCCTTATCGTAGATGGAGTATAATCTCTCAAGCTCCCTCAACTTATAGCTCTCAAATGCTATTGGATGCCTATTCTACATTAACACTTCCTATGCCCTCACCTGAAGCATCACACTCAAGCACAAAAGGTTGAGTGAAATCAAGAAGTGCCAATACTGGACAATTGCTCATCACCTCCTTAAGCCTGTCAAATGCCCTCTATGCCTTCTCTAACCATCTAAAAGCTCCCTTCTTCGTGGGATCTTTCAAAGGTGCACCCAGCTATGAGAACCCCTTAACAAAACGTCTATAATAACTGCATAACCCAAAGAAACCGTGCAACTTTGTAAGGGACTTAGGCGGTGGCCAATCTAGTATTGCATGAATCTTCTCATGATTTACCTATACACCCTGTGCGTTGATCACATAGCCCAAATACAAGATCTCCTTCATGCCAAATTCACACTTTGATGCCTTAGCATATAGAGACTGATCTCCCATGATGCCCAACACCTCATCTAACTGCCTCAAATGGTCATCCCAAGTTTTACTGTAGATAAGGAGATCATCAAAGAACACCAACAAATACTTACATAGCTGCTTGTTGAAGATATGATTCATACATGACTGGAAGGTAGCAGGTGCGTTGGTCAAACCGAAAGGCATGACCAAGCACTCATAGTGCCCATAATGGCACCTGAAGGCTGTCTTATGTATATCCTATTCTCGGACTCTAATCTGTTGGTACCCCGATCGAAGATCAATTTTCAAAAATTAAACAGCTCCATGTAACTCATCAAGTAGCTTGTCGATCCTGGGTATAGGGTACATGTTCTTAATTGTCTTCTAATTCAACGCCCAATAGTCTATACACATACGCATCATTCCATCCTTCTTAACCAAGACTACAGAAGAAGCAAATGGGTTGGAGCTAGGTCTGATGTGGTTCATGTTTAGCAGCTTCTTAATCGCCTTCTCTATCTCATCCTTGAATTTCTTAGGATGTTTGTAAGGAGTGGTTACGACTGGTTTAGCTCCCTCTTCCAACTCAATGGTGTGCTTGAAACCTCTATCAAGAGGTCTCCTTGGAGGTATCTCCCCAAAAACTCTGTCACGTTTGCCCAACAATGACTGGATATCCATATGGTACGAGTGGCTACTGTCAGGAGACTCCTTGGATGTAATCAAACACTCAACTGCCCAAGCAACATTCCCATGCCTAAAAATACTCTCCATCTGCTTAGTTGACACTATCTTTGGAGAACCATTGGCCATACCCCTTAGCACAACCTTTTTACCATCTGTTGCCCTGAATTTGAGCTACATGGTTTGGAAGTTCTGAGAATACTTCCCCAACGAATGAAGCCACTGTATTCCCAAGATGGCCTTACAATCACCCAAGTCAACTACATAAAAGTCATCCATCACAGTGTAGTTGCCCAAAGTCACACCCAACCGAGGAACCCTCTGAGTACAAGTCATGGTGAACCCATCTACCACCATCACACTGAATGCCTCAAAATTCTTTGTAGGAATACCTCTCTTAGTCACCAATGTTGAGTCTATGAAATTGTGGGTTGCCCCACTGTCAATCAGAACCGTAACTCGTTGCCCCTATAATACCCCCTAACTCTGAAATAGTTGAATCTGGGAGTACCTAATATAGTAGCGATAGCTCCACTCTTAGTCTCCACACAAAGCTACTCATCCTCTGAATTGCTATGATCATTGTCCTGCACTAGTCCTCCCTCCTCTTCACCCTCACTATCGGAAAGAACCTAAATGTAATGAACTTTCCCTTTGCTCATGAATTTGTGTCCAAGCTCCCAAGGCTCCTTACAGCTGAAACATAACTTTTTTCTCCTCAACTCCCTATGAGCCTCATCATCTAATTTATCCTTCTTGGGCCATTCCTTTTGAAAGGGTTTTGTATCTTTTTTCTTTTGAGGAATGAATGGTTTCGACTGAAATTTACTCTTAGGCATTGAATTCTCCATGTCACGTGCCCTGATGATGGCATCTTGTAGTGACTCCAACTTAAAGGCCTTAATCCGACCACGTAGTGGCTCAGATAAGCCCTCAATAACGAGTATGATCACCCTGTGCATATATGCATTCACAATACTCAAAAATATATGCATTCATAGTACCCACCTGTTTGAGCTGCACAAACTCCCTAAAATGCAACTCTAGGTCCTTGTCAAATCTATCCATCAACTTCTATGTGAAGTCCAAATAGGAGGTAGTGCTAGCATGCCCCAAGGTGACTAACCCATGGTACCACCACTCATGGGCCTCACCCTCTAGATGTAATGCGGCATACTTGATGGCTTTTGTTTCCAGCATAGGGTTGAGTTGGCAATAGGTGTCCAACTTATGAACCCACACTCTAGTAGTGCATTTGCTTGAGCCATCAAATGAAGGAATAGACAACTTCCCAACCTTACGCTGCAAGTCCTGATTTTGAGGGCCCTTGTTATGATCCCTTGGCCTATTTCTATATTTTATAGCACAAAAATCTTGTAGAGACATCGCTGCATGAAACTCATCACCAAGAGACTAATACTCTCCCAAAGAAATCTATGAACCCCTCACATTGTCCTTGCTGCCCCTGATTTCCAGCCCTGCTGTCCTCCCAAGAACTGAGGTAGAAGAGGTCTAGTAGTCACTCTACTCGCTGTCCTGGTGTGACTCTGAGCAAGTATGTGAGTGTTACTCGCTTCACCATTGTTCCCGTTGTTTCCATTGTCACCATTATACCCATTAGTACCTCTTGTACCATTGTTACCAGCATTATTACGATCAATTATCAACTGAGTGAGGAGTTGGACTACCTGTTGTTGACCCCGTACAAGATCATTTAAGATCTGCACGGTACTTACCTTCGGGTGGTTCACGCCTATCACCCATGTTTTCTTCTTCCTCCGACTCTGAATCAATTATACTCCTGTAGGTTATATAGGCCCCGTCCTCCGGATTCATAACAAAATCATGCACTGAAAGTTCTGAAAAACAACTTTGCTCCCCAAACACGGGCTGGCAGGAAGACTAGCTTTGATACCACTGTAACATCCCCCTCCAGATCGAATGATGTTTTTGCGATAGTTTTAGTTTGACACATGTCCCATTTTGTCAAACATATTATATTTCATTGCATGAATGTATCGCAAATTTCAATGGAAATGCACAAATAGGCTTAATAACCAGATATCACATTTTCATTCCAATACTTTTGACTGTGTTACAATAATATAGATGATTGTATGAAGCAACAGTCATATACACATTCAACTGAGCAATATCAACTAATAGGTTTACATATAATAATATTCAGATTGTACAGCAGCAGTAAATGGTTTACAAATTATTAATTAATACTAAACTGATCTGAGCAGCAATAATGAACAATGCATGGACAAATATCACTCAGACCTGAGAATATGCACGCCTGGGCCAGATAAGGGTTCGAAACTCCTTGAAAAAGGTGATCTATGTTGTGCAACCCTCACGTCACAACTATTCCACACCCAACACTCCTTCCTCAGGCAAACTGGACTCTCATAGATCCTTCGCAGCCCCTGTAGAATGGCTCACGGCTGGTAAACTCTGCTGCTTCTGCACCTGGAAGCTCACTTTCCTTCCACGAATGCTCACACACCCTTTCACAAGACTCACATGGCTGCTAAGAGATGGACGGTGGGGTTTGAAAAAACTTTACCCTCCTACTAGCCACGACCTTCAGAATAGACCCACGACTCTTGCAAATACCACAACCTTGGTCTGGAATCTAATCACATTCAGCGATGAGGGTATTAAATGGGCACAAGTACCTTAGAGCCAACGTTCAGCATTATCTCAGCAGCGAGTAACCTCTAAATATGCAGATATATGGCGGCCAGAAGAATGTGTAAAGCTCCTCAAAATTGAACGCCAACCTTAACCTCCAAAGCAATAGAAATGAATATCATTTGCCACCAATCTTGTCTCCGCAGTGTTGTGACCTTTTCACACATCACCCCATTGCAAATGGGGACCCCCAGTTATCTGCTAGTTTTTAGGGTTTTGTCTCCACGCAACGATTTCATGAGGTCACTTCTTTCAGAGTTTCAAGTCAGTATTTGAGAATCATCTGAGCCAAGTCAAGAATCCATGTTTGAATCAGTGCATAAACATCATGGAAGTGCTCAGAAGGCCCAAGAGACGAGGATCGCATGTGCTTTGGGCCAATTCTGACACTTCCTATCTTTTAGGGAATCTGCTTTTTTGCTTTTTCGTTTTTTCATTTTTTGCATTTTTGGACCAAACAAGGTTCCCTATTTTTTAGGGATTTTGCTTTTTCTATTTTTAGAAAGTCAATCCTGGTCAACAAGTCAACTTTCCATCTTTAGATCCAAAAATCAACCAAAAAAATCAAAAAATCATTGAAAAATCAAGGTGAAAATCAAAAAATCAAATCAAAAATCAGGAAAAACACGAAAAAATCAGTCAAAATCATGAGGGAAATCGCCCAAAATCAACTCAATGGCAGGAAATCTGTGATAAATTTGCCTAAGTCTGAGATAAAATCCGCCCTCAATAGAACAAGTTAAGTCATGAAAAAGGTTGGCACTGCTTTTAAGGGACAAGGCAAGGACCTTCCAAAGTCCGCCATGCTTTAGAGAAGAATGGAAGGCCTCCTTCAAAGTCTGACTTGCCATAGAGGAGAATGGAAAGCCTCCTAGAAACTTCGCCTTGTCTTAGTCAAAAGGAAAATAGCATGAAGGTAAGAGGTCGGCCCTTAAAATGAGGGACTTGGCAAGACATGTCTAAAGTCCGCCCCAACTTGGCAAGACCCTTCCAAACTCCGCCCAGCTTTGGCAAGCTGTGTGGAAAGTCCACCCAAGCCTTGAGGAGGATGGCAAAGCACTTAAAAAGTCCGCCCTTGACTTGGCAAAACACTTGGGACATCCGCCTAAGCATAAGAAAGAAAAAAAAATTAAAATTTTTGCTAAGTGTTTGATGCCTTGAAGGGAAAATCCGAAAATTACCTAAGTATGGAGGCCTAAAAGGAGAGAAAAATCAAAATTTTGGCTAAGTATTTTAATATTTTAAAGGGGAGAAATGCGAATTTAGGTTAAGTGTGAAAGGCAAATGCTTGAGAAAGTCCGCCATGCCTTGATGAAAGATGGAAAGGACTTGAGGAAGTCCGCCTAGGCCATGGCAAAGGAAGTGTGAAGTCCGCCCAACGTGAGAAGAGAAGAAAGATTAAAAATTCGCCTAAGTCTAGATGCCTAGAGAAAAATTGATGAATTTAGCCAAGTATACAGAGGAAAATGCACATGGCAAAGAGGCAAGAAAATCCACCCTTGGCTAAAAGAGGTTGAAATTTGTCTAAGTATCATAGAATTTTGCCTAAGGGAGACATCCAGACACAGACTTTGCTAGAGAAATTCGTCCGAGCAAGACAAAAATTGATTTTTGGCATGAGAAAATTTGCCCGACACAACTTAAAGTCCGTCATGGCAGAAGAAAGTGAGGATCTAGCGTAACATTTATTGACGAGATGGCTAGAATTTTAACTTGTCTAGACGAAAATTGGAATAAATTTGGAAAATAAACTTTTAAGAAAAAAGGAGAGAAAATCAAAATAGCCATGGGTCCAAAACAAACGGGTTGGAAATAAATTAAAATATTTAAATATTTTAATAATTTATTTCCAAATACTCAAAAATTTAAAATGCCTTGGACAAAATAAAATTCGCCAAACGTGTGTCGGAAGAAAATAAATTGCGCCGGACAAAGATAAAATCCATGGGCAAAATTAAATTCGCCATGAATTGAAGCTTGGAAAATTGAATTTAATTAAGGCATTTAATATTTTCAAAATTTCGAAAATTAAAGATAAGCATCTAAGTAAAAAATCAAATTTTGGAAAATCAAAGAGATTTGCCTGGATAAGCTCACCATGGAGTTTTTTCGGAAAATAATGGAAACTTGCCTGTTTGAAGAAGAGAAAACAAATCGCGATTGAGAGAGAAGAAGGCAGTTGCTAAAACAAATCGTGTTCTTCAGCATTATAATGAGTTTCAACAACTCATTTTTCACAGACACAACTGAAGAGAAGTTAATCTCTCGAAATTCTAAGACGATCAATCCTTTTGCAGCAAGATCGATTTTCTCAAAGGAAGAAGTAATTTTCATCGCTGAAGAAGCAATTTTTTCGAGGAAGTAAAGGATTTATTTGTTGAAAGTTGAACTTCTGTGCAAGATAGGCGCACTTTGTCACTAGCTTTTTGATTAAACTCTCGAAGTTTAAATCTGATCTGCAGCCGGAAGCTCTTTCCTGAGGTTTGAAGTTCAATTGAATAAATTCACCATTCTCCTTCTGTCTTTTTCATCTTGGCTAAGTTCTGGCTAAAATTTCAACTTAATCCATTTACTTTCAGCTTGCTTTTTTGCAGAAGTTTAATTATTTAATAAGCTTAAAGTAAAATATTCGAACACAAGGCACGAAAAATAAATTATTTTGAAAAGGTCTTTGTATTAATGTTAGTATTTTTTACTGCAAGTTGATGACCATGACGAGAGAATCGTCAAAGAAGGTGCCAATGAAGTTCGCCAGCAAAGGCGCACAGCGAGAGTTGAAAATAAATTCAAAGTGGAAAAATGTTGCAGACACCGATCTGGGACATGTTGACTTCATAGAGTTCAAGAAAAGAGTATATGGATAGGATGGACTTCCGACACCAATTGTCAAACGAATGGTGAGAAATGGAATTTTTCAGGCAGCTGGATTCCCGCCTGCGATGGACTGTGTTGAATTAATGGTAGAATGTGCCATCCACTACGATGCTCAGAAAAGACAAATCATTGCACCTAACGGAAGAATTCTGGCTCACCTAGGCGAGGTAGCCATACAAGAGACATTCGGCATCCCAGCACATTCCCGTACCACCTACAAAACCAAGGAAGAAGCCAAGGGATTGTATGACAGCCAGTCAGAATTATGCGCCACAAATATTAATAAGGCATGGCTAGAGAAGCCTAAAACGTCAATAAAGAAGATGCCTAAGAGGCCACGCCGGACAGACTTTAAACAAGACTATGGGGACATCATTTTGATGTTGAACAGAATAGCGGGCAATCCACGAGGTGCATATTTTGAAAATTGGATGTATTACTTTATAGATGAAATCACCTCCAGCGTAAAGATGTTCAACTGGTCTCGAATGATAAGTAACAATCTTCACGAGCAGTTGGTCAATTTGGAAAAGACAGTCTTTTCACATGAACTCGTATATTGTCTATTTATTGGCCAGGTCATATAAATACCCAGGACTAGTTTGCAAAGGCAAAGTTGGCAATGGAGAAAATGAACTCAGGCCTTATGATTGCTACCCACAACTCCATCTGAGGGAGAAATCTCATTTCAAGCGGGTGCGCGATGCCTTCTTAATGTATATCACAAGATCACTTCAAGGAGGAGTGCATCAAAGGCTAAGTCATGAGGCAAAGAGTTTGATCAGTAAATACGGATCCTGGTTCATCCAGTTTCCAAAATTTACATATGTCAAGATCCAGGGATTTACTGGAAATCCCTATAAGTTGCCCATCTATCCGACAAATCGAATGATCTTGCTTGAAGTCCTGAGGCAGCTGGAAGAATATCAAAACATCCAGAGGCCGAGTAAGAAGGTGACTGTTACATTCCCATTCTTTATCGGGAATATGTTAGAATCCTGTCCGTCAGCGCAAGTAGCTGAGAGCGCCAGATTGGAAATCCAGTGGTACCCGTTCATAGCCTATAAGTCCAGGGCCAATTTTGGCCCACATCATCATATCCGGACAGTGGATGGGAGAAGGTACAAGCACAGAGTGGAACTGGAGGACTTTTGGGCGAACGTCACTGATGAATATGAGGTCAGGAGAAGATTATGGTCTAGAATGCTAGTAGACTTCATGAGGGCAATCGAACTTTGTCGGGTGCCTGATCAATTGCAGGACGATGGAAATTATGTCCAACCCCACTTCGAGGAGAGCCGACCTCTTCCTTCCATGAAGTGGTCAAAACCTGAGCACTCGGATTTGGCAACCTTGATGAGACTAGTGACCAAGTACTCTCAGTGGTGGGTTAACCATCATGTCCAAGAAATGAGATAGAAAAGAATAACGCTCACGTATGATTTTCTGAGCAAGACAGTCATACTCCTCCAATGTTGATGCATCCCATCAAGATTTGATTGAGATTGGCGAGAAGAGGAAGTAGTTCCAAGTATAGAGCCTGTCTAGAAAAGACAAAGGGGAGAACCACCTCGCTCTGCGACATCTTGGAATATTGATGAGCTGATAGCCACCGCAGATGAATCCTTGGCTGAAATGATGAGACCTTTTGCGGTTCAGGAAGAGAATGATGAACCGATCCAGTTAGACGACGATGAGCCCCCATCTCCTGTGAGCACGGAAATACTGGGTTCGGACTATGAAGTGGAAATCCAAAATGATGACTTCGAAGAGGGAATGATTTCCGCCCTCAGAGGAGTCTTGGATGTTCCCAATGAAGAGAACGTTCAGGAGGACGATGGCATTGAGCAGCCTACCATTCTGGATTGGTTGATAGAGAGGATGAAGGTTCAAGCACCAGTGGAGGTCCAAGAGGAAGATGATACTGCGGATTTCTTGGCAAGGTTGGAACAGGTTGCAATTAAGAAACTGTTGTAACCTTTTCACACATCGCCCCATCGCCAATGGGGACCCCCAGTTGTCTGCTCGTTTTTAGGGTTTCGTCTCCTTGCAATGTTTACGATGGATCTCCTTTTTGAGAGTTTCAAGTCAGTTTGCCGAGAGTCACCCAAGCCAAGTCAGTAATCCATGCTTGAATCAGTACATAGACGTCATGGAAGCGCTCAGAAGGCCCAGGAAACGAAGATCGCCTGTGAATTCGGCCCATTCTGACACTTCCTATTTTTTAGGGAAATTTGCTTTTTCGCTTTTTCATTTTTGGCATTTTTGGACCAAACAGGATTCCCTATTTTTTAGGGATTTGGCTTTTTCTATTTTTGGAAAGTCAACCCTGGTCAACTTTCTATTTTTTAGATCCAAAAATCAGCCTAAAAAATCGAAAAATCATTGAAAAATCTGAAAAAGCAAGCAAAAAGCATGAAAAATCAGTCAAAATCATTGAAAAATCAGACTGAAAAACATCAAATTCTGGAAAAATAAGTCCAAAATCAATCAGATCTGAAGCAAAATCACAGAAAATCAACTCAAAAAGAATGGAATTCATGAGAAATCTGGCTAAGTCTGAGAAGTTCGCCACCATGAAGCTAGTCCTTAAAATGTGGGACGAAGGAAGGAATGTCTGGAAGCAAGGAAAGTCCGCCCAGCACTAAGGAGACGATGGCAAGGACTTAGGAAAGTCCGCCCAGCATTAGAGAGGAACTGTCAAAGACTCTCTAAAGTCCGCCCCACTTGTCCAAAATACTAAGGAAGTCCGCCATGCTTGTCCAAGGTGCTAAGAAAGTCCGCCTAAGCCTTGAAGAGCTTGGCAAAGGCGATCTGAAGTCCGCCACACACTTGACCAAAAGGTTGGAAAGTCCGCCTAGGCACATGGGAGAGAAAAAAATTGAAAATTTCACTAAGTATTGGTGCCTAGTAAGGAAAATTTCGAAATTTAGCCCAAGTATAAGAGCCTAAAAGGGTGGAGAATCGAAATTTTGGCTAAGTGTTGTAACATTTCCAAGAGATAAAGTGTTAAGGTAAGTGCTAAAAGGTTTGGAAGTCCGCCATGTTCAAAGAGATGATGTCCAAGACCATAGAAAGTCCGCCCTCACCTTGTCCAAGTGCTTGGAAAGTCCGCCATGGTCTATGAAAGGGAAAAATTACAATTTTTGCTAAGTGTTTGGTGCCTAGTCAAGAGAAATTCGAAAATTTTCCTAAGTATAGAGGCCTAAAGGATGAAAAGTTGAAATTTTTGGCTAAGTATTATGACATTTTCAAGTGGTGAAGTTCTAAAGTTTGAAAGGAGAGTGCTAAAGAAAGTTCGCTATTACATGTGGAAGGTGGAAGAGACTTGAGGAAGTCCGCCTAAGCTATGGCAAAGGAAGAAATGAAGTTCGCCTAGCATAAAAATGGAAGAAGGATCACAAAATTCGCCTAAAGTTTGGATGTCTAGAAGAAAAGTTGGCCAAGTATGCAAAGAAAAGATGCACAAAGCAAAGAGAAAGGAGAGCTCGTCCTTCACCAAAAGAGATAAAATTTGTTGAGCGTCAATGAAATTCGCCTGATAAAGACATCCGGACAAGGATTTTGCCTAGGAAAATTTGTCCGAGCAAGAAAAAATAGACTTTGGCAGAAGAAAATAAGCTCAATGCAATTAAAATTTTCGCCATGGCAAGGGAAAATAAGGATCTGGCATAACAATTGGCGACGGAATGGCTTAAATTTTGACTTGGCTAGACGAAATTGAGAACAAAATTGGAAAATAAACTTTTAGCCAGAGCAAACGAAGGAGAAATCGATATAGCCATGGGTCCAAAACGAACGGGTTGGAATAAATTAAAATATTTTAATATTTTAATAATTTATTCTCAACTACTTGGAAATCTAAAAACGAGGCCTTGGACAAAATCAAATTCGCCAGACAAGAGTTGGAAGAAAATAATTTGCGCCGGCCAAAGATAAAATTCAACAGGCAAAATTAAATTTGCCATGAATTTAATTAAATATTTAATGTTTTCTTTCAAAATTCGAAAAATCAAAGATAAACACTTAAGCAAAAAATCAAATTTTTGAAGATCAATGAGATTTGCCTGGATAAACTCGACACGGATTCTTTTCGAAAAATAAAGGAAACTTGCCTGTTTGAACAAGTAAAAACAAATTGAGATCAAGAGAAGAGAAGGCAGTTGCTAAAATAAATTAAACTCTTCAGCATTATAATGAGTTTCAGCAACACATTTTTCACAGACACAGCTGAAGAGAAATTTGATCTCTCTCGAAATTCTCAGGCAATCAATTGTTCAGTAGGCAAGATCGAATTTCCCAGAGGAAGAAGTAATTTTATGCTGAAGGAGAGTTTTTCGAAAAAAGGAAAAGATTTAATTGCTGAAAGTCGAATTCTTCTACAAGAGGGGCGCACTTCATCACTTGCTTTTTGATTTAATTCTCGAAATATAAATCTGATTTGCAGCCAGCAGTCTTTTACTGAGGTTTGATGTTCAGTCAAGTAGATTCGCCATTCTTCTTCTGTCTTTTCATCTTAACAAAAGTTCTAGCTAAAATTTCAACTTCATCCATTTACTTTCAGCTTGCTTTTTCAGCAGTTCAATTATTTAATAAGCTGAAAGTAAATTTTCGAGCCCAAGGCATGAGAATAAATTAATATTAAAAAGTCTCCGTATTAATTTTAATATTTTTGATTGCAGGTTAATGACCACGGTGGGCGAATCATCAAAGACGGCAAAAATGAAGTTCGCCAGCAAAGGTGTCCAGCAGGAATCTAAAATCAATTCAAAGTGGAAAAATGTCATAGACACCGATCTCGTACATGTCGACTTCGAGGAGTTCAAAAGAAGAGTATATGGACAGAATGGACTTCCAACACCAATAGCCAGGTGGATGGTCAGAAATGGGATTTTTCAGGCAGCTGGATTCCCGCATGCAATGGATTGTGCAGAATTGATGGTGGAGTGTGCTATCCACTATGATGCTCAGAAGAGATAGATCGTCGCACCTGATGGCAGAATCTTGGCACACTTAGGCGAGGTGGCAATCCAAGAAACCTTCGGCATCCCAGAACATTCACGGACGGTCTATAAGACCAAGGAAGAAGCCAAGAAGTTATATGACAGCCAACCAGACTTGTGCACCACAACTGTTAACAAGGCATGGCTGGACAAACCTAAGCCGTCAATAAAGAAGATGCCCAAGAGACCCCGCCGAACAGACTTCAAAGAGGAGTTCGGGGACATTATCTTGATGTTGAACAGAGTAGCTGGCAACCCGCAAGGTGCCTTTTTCGAGAGTTGGATGTACTATTTCATAGACGAGATCACTTCTGGCGTAAAGATGTTCAAATGGTCACGGATGATAAGTGACAATCTCCACGAGCAATTGATCAATCTGGAAGAGACAAAGTCTTTTCACATGAGCTCGTATATTGTCTACTTGTTGGCCAGATCATATAAGTATCCAGGACTAATTTGCAAGGGCAAGGTTGGCAGCGGGGAGAACGAACTCATACCTTACGATTGCTACCCACAACTCCAGTTGAAGGAAAAGTCTCATTTCAGAAGGGTGCATGATGCCTTCCTAATGCATATTACCAGAACACTTCAAGGAGGAGTGCATCAGAGGCTGAGTCATGAGGCGAAAAGTCTAATCAATAAGTACGGATCTTGGTTCATCCAGTTCCCGAAATTCACATATGTCAGGATCCAGGGGTTTACTGGAAATCCCTATAAGTTGCCCATTTATCCGACAAATCGGATGGTTCTACTCGAAGTCCTGAGACAGCTCGAAGAATATCAAAACATCCAGAGGCCAACCAAGAAGGCATCTGTTACATTCCCATTTTCATCGGGAATATGTTAGAATCTTGTCCATTAGCGCAGGCAGTTGAGAGTGCCAGGTTGGAGATTCAATGGTACACCTTCACAACTTACAAGTCCAGGGTTAACTTTGACCCACATCATCATATTCGGACAGTAGATGGAAGGAGGTATAAGCATAGAGTGGAACTGGAAGACTTCTGGGCAAATGCCACTGATGAATATGAAGTCAAACGGAGATTATGGTCCAGAATGCCATTGGATTTCATGAGGGCAATTGAGTTCTGTCGGGTACCTGATCAGTTACAAGATGATGGGAACTATATCCAGCCACATTTCGAGGAGAGTTGACCTCTTCCTCCCATGAGATGGTCAGAACCTAAGCACGCGGACTTAGCAACGCTAATGAGGCCAGTAATCAAGTACTCTCAGTGGTGGGTTGACCATCATGTCCAAGAGATGAGACAGAGAAGAATAACGCTCACGTATGATTTACTGAGCAAGTCAGAATTGTATTCCTCCAACGCTGGTGCATCCCATCAGGACCTGGCTGAGATTGGAGAGAAGAGGAAAGAAATAGTGCCAAGTGCAGAACCTGTTCAGAAAAGACATAAGGGAGAACCATCTCGTTTAACAACACCTCGGAACATTGACGAGCTGATGGCTACAATAGATGAGTCCTTGGTCGAAATGATTGTACCTCCTACAATTGAGGAGGAAAATAATGAACCTATTCAGCTAGATGACGAGGAGCCCTCGTCACCTACGGGCACAGAAATACTAGGTTCAGACAATGAGATGGAAGTCCGGAACAATGACTTCGAAGAGGGAATGATTTCTGCTCTCAGAGAAGTCGTGGATACTCCAAATGAGGAGGATGTTCCGGTAGAGGATGGGATTGAGCAGCCAACTATTCCAGATTGGCTGATAGAAAGGATGAAGATTCAGGCACCTGCAGAAGCCCAAGAGGAAGATGATACTACAGATTTCTTGGCAAGGTTGGAACAGGTTGCAATCAAGAAGCCTGCCAAGAAATTCTCCACTTTTCAGAGGGACGAGACAGGCAGTCGTTCCGTGCACATTGCAGTACCCACGGTGGACAAGCCACAAGATGCGATCACTCCTCAAGATTACACCATAACCACTGTAGATCTTGGCCCAACCACAAAAGGCCAAGAAGTGGAGGAATTAGATAATTCCGTCTCGACCATCAAAGCGAGACTGGAAAAAGAAGTGGCCAAAAAGGAGTATAAAAAAGAGGTTGAACGCCTGAAGGAGTACATACGGCATCTGACTCAGCCACTCGATCAGGGTGATGCAGTAGCTCCTCTTCTCCTCAATCCTTCACAAGAGATGACCAAGGAGGTAGAACATGGGATGGTGACAGCCAAGGAAGCTCAGAACTGGATGGCGAGCGAAGGAACAGAAGCAGCCTTGTTCATGGAGAAGTTGGCACTCGCTTATGGGCAAACCTTGTCTTTTCTTTCCCGACTAGTTGATATGGCAGAAACATGGGAATGTATTCCAGATATACAGGAGAGGCTTATTCCATGCCTCAGGATCCTGAAGGGCACTCCAAGAGAGGAGTTGGTTGCTAGAAAAGTGATTGTTGCAGGAGCAGCATATGATTTTCATCGCTGGTTTTGGGCAGTGACTATATGGAGAGAAGTTTTGGAGAAGGCGAAAGCAGATGGACTTAGAATCGAAGAGCAAGTCAAGGAAATTCGGGAGAAAATTTGTGTGACAGCTGCGGAGGTGTTTGATCTTGAGATTATCCGAGAAAAAGACATGCAGCTGGAGGAGTTGAAACGAAAGGTTCAAGAGGTCTTCTTCTCGGCTACTAGACCACTTCTGAGATAGGACTTTGCGAGAGTGGCAGGTCTTTCAGCCATCCAGAATGATTTTGGGAAGCAGGAAGCGGATTGGGCAAATACCTTTGCCAAATGTGCAGAAAACTTGGATGGACTCGAATTCCGGATCAGCATGCTGCCACCCGTCACGATGGAGGTCATCACAGTAGTGTCCAGGTTCATCGAACGCAATGCTGCTCATGAGGATAAGGACGCCTCTCCTAGATGATAGCTGCAACTGCCACTTTACTGATTGTTTTCTAGTTGATAACTCATGTTATTTTGGGTAACCCTAATTAGGGTTGAGTTGTAATAATCTTGGCCGTCGAAGTTGTTTTGATCTCGGCCCTTCATTTGATTCTTGAAACGCTATTTAAACTGATGATCTCTCATTTGTAAAATTGGTAGTGGAAACGATATATGAAATTGTTGCATTGAGACTATTTCCGATAGTAAAAGCTCTTATGCATGATTTGCTTTGAACAACTTTTATTGTCAAATAGTAAGCGAGGTTACATATATTCTTCTACCATAGATTAGAGATAGATTAAAGTTAGAATTAAGTTAAGTAGAATTTGCTTTGAATGTTTTGGTTAAATGAATGAGAGATTGATCGTATAGATTCAATGGTGAAGCCTTGCTCATACTTTCTTCGAATGGATGATTTGCATTCGATGCGTAAAGTTAGCCTGAGCTCATAATTGTGGAAGCTTAACTTCAGTCTCGTTCGAGGCTTGAAAATCATTATCACACCCCTTGAAGATTGCACCCACTTTGCGTAAGTTGTCCAAGGGAGGCGAAACAAAGTGCGGTTATCCTTTCACCAAGTCCTTACTGTCTCGAATTCTTAGGCATAGAATAGATTCTCTGAACCCTTATCTTTTTGCCATTTTTTTTTTGGGATCCAAATTGAAGTCCTACCCAAAGGAGCCTTTTAATGATAAATCTGCCTAAGTCCCTAACTTGTAAAAAATAACCCAGCGTAAGTCCCCTTGTTTATTACCAGCATATCACAACACCCATTGAGCTTATCCACACGTCGAGACCCGACAAAAGAAACCTTGGAATCGCCATATGATCTTCTCGCAATCTTAGCATACACGGTGGTTTTTCAAGAGAGGATAGAGTGTCTTTGGACATTTTATTCTGAAGTGTTCGGTGGTTGATAAAACGTACACCAACAAAAACCTACCAAGAAATTTTCTACCATTCAGAGGGACGAGGCCGGGAGTCGTTCCATACACATCGCAATGCCTACAGTGGATAAGCCACAAGATGAGATCACTCCCAAAGAATATGCCATAACCACTATAGACCTTGGCCCGACAACAAAAGACCAAGAAGTGGAAGAACTGGATAATTTTGTCTCAACTGTCAAGGCAAGACTGGAATAAGAAGTGGCGAAAAAGAAGGAATACAAAAGGGAGGTCGAATGCCTAAAGGAGTATATACGGCATCTGACCTAGCCACTCAATCAGAGTGATGCAGTAGCTCCTCCTCTTATCAGTTCTTCGCAGGAGATAGCCAAGGATGTAGAGCAAGGGATGGTCACAGCCAAGGAGGCTCAGGAATGGATGATAAGCGAGGGCATGGAAGCAGCCTCATTCATGGAGAAATTGGCACTTGCCTATGGGAAAACTTCTTTTCTTTCTAGGTTGGTTGATATGGTAGAAACTTGGGACAACCTTCTAGACATTCAGGAGAGGCTCATTCCATGCCTCAAAGTCTTGAAGGGCGTTCCAAGAGAAGAATTGGTCGAAAGAAGGGTGATTGCTGCAGGAGCAACTTATGATTTTCACCATTGGTTTTGGGCAATGACTATACGGAGAGAGATTCTGGAGAAGGCGAAGGCGGATGGGCTCAAAGTTGAAGAGCAAGTCAAAGAAATCCAAGAGAAAATTTATATGACAGCTGTAGATGTGTTTGACCGAGAGATTGTCCGAAAAACGACATTCAGCTGGAGAGGTTGAAATGTAAGGTTCAAGAGGTTTTCTTCTCTGCTACTGGACCAATTCTGAGACAGGATTTCGCAAAAGTGGCAAATCTCTTGGCCATCCGGAATGATTTTGTGAGGCAGGAGGCGGATTGGGCGAGCACCTTCGCCAAATGTGTTGAAGACTTGGATGGACTTGAATTCAGGATTAGCATGCTGCCGCCAGTCACGATGGAGGAAGTTGTTATGGTCGTGTCTAGATTCATCGAGCACAGTGCTACCCAAGAGGATAGGGACGCCTCTCCTTGAAGATAGCTCCAACTGCCACTTCACTGCTTGTTACTGCCTATTTACTAATTGTCAATTGATGTTATTTTAGGCAACCCTAATTAGGGTTGGGTTGTATTAATCTTGGCCATTGATGTTAATTTAATCTAGGCCTTTCATTTCATTTTGAAAACTCTATTTAAACTAGTGATCCCTCACTTTCATTTGTGTGGAGACAGTATATGAAATTGTTGCATTGAGACTATTTCCGATAATAAAAGGTCTTATGCATGATTTGCTTTGAATAACTTTTATTGTCAAGTAGTAAGCAAGGTTGCATAACTTCTTCTACCATAGATTAGAGTTAGAATTAAGTAGAATTTGCTTTGAAAGTTGGTTGAGTGAATGAGAGATTGATCGTATAGATTCAATGGTGAAATATTGCTCATACTTTTTTCAAATGGATGATTTGCATTCGATGCATAAAGTTAGCCTAAGCTTGTAATTGTGGAAGCTTAACTTCGGTCTCATTCGAGACTTGAAAATTATAATCACCCCTTGAAGATTGCACCCACTTTGCGTAGTTGTCCTAGGGAGGCGAAACAAAGCGTGGTTATTCCTTTCACCGAATCTTTATTGTCTCTTAAATTCCTAAGCATAGAATAGATCCCCTAAACCCTTATCTTTTTGCATTTTTTTTTTAAATCTAAATTGAAGTCCTAATTGAAGAAGCTTTTAATGATAAATCCGTCTAAGTCCCAAACTTGTAAAAATTTCTTTAACGTAAGTCCCTTTGTGTATTACCAGCAAATCACAACGCCCATTGAGCTTATCCACACGTCAAGACCTGACAAAAGAAACCTTGGAATCGCCATATGATCTTCTCGCAATCTTAGCATACGCGGTGGTTTTTCAAGAGAGGATAGAGTGTCTTTGGACATTTTATTCTGTGTGTTCGATGGATGATAAAACGTACACCAACACACAGGAGACTCACAAAATTGCCTTAATCGCCCAACTAGAAGACCTAAATGACCTTCCCCACGAACCAGCTAGGATGGAATCGTTTTACCACCGAAACCAATTGCCCTAGGGTTTCTCTTCCCCAAGGCCAAGAACTCCAAGAAGCTCTCCGAAAGTAAATTTGAGAAAAATAAACAAGCATAGTACAAATGAGCTCCAAAATCACCTTTTATATAGCTTGCCTCTTTCCCACTCATTAAATTAAATAAAGTGACTTTATAAAGTTACTTTTTGAATATTTCCAAAAAGTCACTTTATAACTTCATTTAATTAATTATTTAACATTACCTTTTTAATTATACTTTTCCCGCAGGTAACATTAAACAATTAAATAAATTAATTCCCTTTACCCGACTATAGCCTATGGGAATTAAATATGCTAATATGTCCCTCAGGAGTGATCATTGAGAAGGGGACATTACATCCTAGAAGGGAGGTGTGATCCAAAAAGATTTGGAAAATATATGTAGCAGCAAAACATGAACAGAAATCATGTCTTAGATAGGAAAGTACTGCAAACCTATACCAAACACAAACAACAGTGCAGGTGCGCGTTCGTCCACAACCATCCAACATTAAAACTCAGAATCCAAATTGTACGGGCATCTGTTCAACTCCAGCAACTACCGATCTTCACCTAATGCCCAGGAAACTAAACTATGCATTGGAAATCTATAAATAAGGCTTGTATATGAGCATTTGAATCATCAGTGGTTGGAGAAGTTGAGGATAATTGTATGATTTATTCTTTTAGGAGAAATAAGAAGGCATTTGCTGTGATATCTTTTGCAAAGTAACAAAGGAGGGTATTAAGGCACAGTGCCACTAACAAAAGTGGTTTTTCCTCCACATTGGGGGTTTTCCAGGATAAAATCAGCATGTTGTGAGTTTTTTCATGTTGATTTATGTTTGAAGCACAGTAATTCCTTGTATAAAAACTTGAACTTTTGATTTCCAAAGCAAGTAAGAGTATTAAATATTCTAATTGATTTCTAAATTCCAAAAATAGACTATATAGATAATACAATCAGCTCAATCCAATGATCCATCAAAACAATCTTCCATGAACAGCTCAAAAATAGTTACATGCCTTACAACCCTGAAATCATCACTAAACCAGCAAAGCATGACCCTATCATTAATCTGCAACGCCACAACAAGCCTTAACCAACATAGTGTTTGTGAACAAAAATTGAATCTAGTCCTCTTCAAACATATGACCTCCAACAAATCAATGAAGCTAGTTCTTTTTGAACACGTAATCTCCAACATCCTGCCAAATCAACTCTCGGAAGTGAATATGAATCAACAAAATGATAATAATGGAATGACACTTTCTTGCAAAGTCACTCATCCATTGAATGTAACAGAGAATCCATAACTGATTAGATCCAAATGCTTCCATCCCCATCAAAGCCAACTACAGCAACAATTCCCAAACTCGAAAGTTGTGCCCCACGATCAAAGGAATACCTAGAATTGGACCCATCAAAAAACAAAATCAAGGATAGACTAAAAATCTGCACATGCCTAAAATAATATTATCAATGCATAGACATTGCACATGCCTTTCCAATGATCCAAACAAGTAGCCATATGGAGTCCATATGATAGTGTTATGGCTTCTGGAAGATTGAGTCAGAAATACTTAATATGCCCTATGATGGTCATATGAGAATCAAATTAAACCTTGTCGTTTCAGGCCCTAAAAGAAAGAATGTAAAAAACGCAAAGTAAGTCCCCATACAAATTTTTGTGAGAAATTCAAATATGTCATCAAGTCTAGAAAACAAGAATTTCACACCTTAAAAACCAGAAGAACCTAAGATCTATAACAAAAAGATGTCATCTTTTCTGCTCTTCAAAAATCCCTTAAGAAAATGTCAAACAACCAGACATCTTCTTTTACTGCCACCATGCCTCTGCCCCCAGCAGATGCAAAGAACAAAAAGCCTAAGGTTTTTTGAAACCTAAGCTCTGTACTATGTGAAAATTAAGAGCAAGATCCCTTGATCCACATAAAGGAAACCCACACATTCAATAGATAATTCACACAAAAATAAGATATTGATGAATATCCCTAAGGTGCCCTAGAACTCAACACATTCATTATATAATCATTAAAGAAATAATGATGGCATCCCATTCTGTAGATACAGGATATACGTGAGGTAAATCCCTCTATTTATACACCTATTCTGAATTAACATGTACAGACATTCAACGCTCTATAGCCTACCATGTAGACAGCAAATTCCAAGCCTATACCACAATATTGAACAATAAAGATACTCTAGAAATTGGATTTATAACTCTAACAGAACTTAGATGTGTTAAAACAAACATGATTAACTTGAAGGATAGAGATTACTGCAAACTTGCAACTAAAGGAAGCCTGTTCAGAAACACATTGCCAGCCGTCCAGATGAATTGCATCAAAAAAACAGTAATACATGGAAATAAACACTAAAGCAGAGACACAAGTCTGTACAGCCTTTTTGGAGTACACAAATCCTAACTTGGCTGCAAATACAAGGATTGGTGAAACGAGATTAGTTGTTCAGGATTTCAAACAGTCATTCCCAATTTCCATACACAACTTCAAAGGTTATGATGGATGAAACCTGGGATCACCCCAAATTTCACACAGTAACCATGGCAAAAGTGTAAATACTCGACCACCACATTCCATTATGAGCAAATCCTAGATATAGGAAGAAAAATCCCCGACAAAGTTAAAACAGGTTCATGTCAAGGAAATTGACTAAAAAATTAGCTAAAGCCATGCCATATAATTGATAGATCAATCAATGAGCTGATGATCCTGTATAAAGTTCATAAAATGGGCTGCACCTATTCCAAGGGATTTATGAATAAGCTGGTTGCAGGCATGTCTAGAAATTTGGCTAACAAGTGGGTTGCACTGATGTGAAAGAAATCTATGGTAAATCACTGAATGCTCTGACTTTTTTGGCTTCAATTCTGAAAGAATCAAAAAGAAAAGAAAAAAACCATCATGCTTGATCCATACTCCTCAATAGCCATGAGAGCTTAATCTTTTTTGTCAACAGGTTTTTTGTAGCATTCATCTACACTCCTAATCTTTTAAGGATGAAAACTGACTATGCAGCATCTATGTTGTGAAAAGGGTCATCATATACATCATTAGTCTGATCCTATGTGAGGGTGACCTGTAATAAATAACTAAGAAATTTTCTTTGTTTATTTAAAGAAATCTGTTACTTTTGAATTCGCTTACCTTAAATCAACAAAAAAATGGGAATAAGTGATTATTCATATTAAGTGCTCATTAATAAGTAGGCTAAACTTACAGCTGATCAGATACTTCATCTGTCCAGATTTTCACCCCACTTCTTGGATAAGAAAAGCATTCCTATTCTATATTCATGCCCCTGTATATTGACCACAACATTCTAGCTTTGAGGAAATGTTCAGTGATTCCATAAAATTGCATAGGCTTTATGGAACATACATATTTTCTCTTATTAAATTTAAAATGGCCTTACAGAGCACATCAAGAGGGTGTGCCCTTGCCAATGGAAGATACTACCTTCTCATGCTAAATTCGAATCATATCTTTACACAACAATTGAAATGGGCATGAAGGTTCATGCACAAAATGCAGGGTAAGGCATGAATACTAATCATCAATCAGAACAACATTAAGCATAATATTAAGGAAGAGTTTTTAAGTTGCAGCTATGACATAAGCACTAAGATAAAACATTAGCATTAAGCTACACTTGCAATATACTATAAAAAATAAACACAAGACGAACCATACTTTACCTCAAAATCTGCCATTGTAATACTAAGAATGTTCATTTCTTCTTGTGTCCATGCCTTTCTCCACCATGCATGTTCAGTGACCTCAATATCCTCACATTTTACAAGATTTTGAGGATTCCTGCTTGCTATTATTCTCTTTATTGCAACTGAGGCCGCTTCCCTGGTTAATGCTGTCAAGTCTGCACCTACAAAACCAGGTGTGCATTTTGCAATTTTCTTGAAATCAAACAAACCTTCTAGTCTTAACCCTCTTGTAATTACTGACAAGATCTCTACTCTTGAATTTTCATCTGGAACACCTAAAGCAATCTCGCGATCAAAGCGACCAGGCCTCCGGAGTGCAGGATCTAGAGCATCGGGTCTATTTGTAGCCCCAATCACCAGAACATGGCCCGACTTCTTTTTAGGTGTTTCTGCATCAGATTCTTGGTCACCAGATATAACAGTCTCATGTGATTCATCCATGCAGGTCAAAAGTTGTATCACAATACGACGCTCCATTTCCCTCTGCAAAGTTTCTCTTTTGGCACTTATAGCATCAATCTCATCAATGAATATTATTGAGGGAGCTGTTTTTAATGCTTTTGAAAACAATTTACGAATATTCTCTTCTGATTCACCTGCAATGTTATTCAATGAAATATCACAAAATTGAATCAAACAAAAGCATGTATGCAGCAAAAGAACTATTTTGTAATGATGTTATCAAACCATCAAAAAAAGGCCAAATAAATGACTTGTAGAAATAAACTTGCAGGCTACAAATTTCCAATGTGCAATAAATTACATATAATACTACAGAAACAACAAGATCAAGAACATCACTAAGGACTCCTCGCTGATCATATTAAACATGAACAGCATGTGCATCATGAAAATGACTGATGTAGTGCATATATGTCATGCCACCCAGGAGGAAAAGGGTTCATACAGCATTTTTAAAACTTAAATTCAATATCTTCTTTAAAATGAAAGGCAACAATTATCTAAAGTTAAACCATATGAGCAAAAATCTTTTGGAGAAAAAATTGGCAAACTAAAGTATAAGACTATACCCTCCCACCCAACCCAATTTGGGGGGCCTCCCACCCAACCCGCTTACTTTCCAGGTTGGGTGGGGACCGGGTGGGTGGAGTCTATCAGGAAAAAATCGGGATTTTCAAAAAACATAGAAACATGCAAAAAAAGGGGAAAACCTTTATTTTTGAATTTAAAGGCATTTTAATAGGATAGAGAACTAGAGAGTAAATAAAATGAAAGTTTGGCCCATTAAACACAGCTTTATCCAATTCATCTACTGTTTTTGTAGACCCTTGTCATATAGGTCTAAGGTAAAAAACTTAAAACCTTATCTCAACAAAAAAATGTTTGCTTAAGTCAAAACAAGTAAAGACAGTCAAAAATTGTGATAACACATGACCTATGCCACAAGGATTGATTTCATACACATGTTTGATGAAGAAAATTTTTGGAACAAATTCGTTGAGTGATTAAATTCAGTAAAAAAATTCTGATTAAATTTGAATATTATAATTAATAACTCATTAAAATCTAATAAAAACCTAAACACTAATTAAAATTTAATACTAATGCTTTTAAACTAATCATAAAATCTAATAAACATAAATTTTATTACAAAATATCATTAGGGATTGGCAAGGGAAAACAATCTTATCCTCGGCTAAGCGGTTGCTTGAAGGGACAAACAATGAAGCGGAATTTTTAGCTGTCATCCACGGGATGAATCTTTGCAGGGAATTAGGATTGGCCAGGATAGCAATCGAAAGGGATTCAGCATTGGTCATCAATGCTCTCAGAAGTGGCAATACCCCCAACTGGAAACTCCATGCTCTCCTCACCAAGGCAGTTGAGCTGGTGCAAACATTTGAGAATTTCACTGTAAATCATATATACAGGGAGTGCAATAGGGAGGCAGACGCATTGGCCAATGAAGGAGTTAATGGCAAATAAGGTTGTTGCCCATGTGCCAAATGGGTGTAATAGTCTGTGTTGTTCATGGCCAGATCGGGCACATGGGCATTCTCACTAGAAGGAGGTGACGGTGGCAAATACATCATCTTTTCCGTCAAAGCAATCCATCCATATGTGCACAGCAATTCCCGAGGTTAGGAGAGCTGACAAATCTGACACAAGGGCGTCTGCTCTCTGCTTTAGAACAGAGAGGAGATTGGTCACACAGACATATCAACAGAATTTGACATGAACAATTAATAATCTCCTCATTTGATCGTTGAAGAGACATTCGCAAGATCAGCTGGTATTGGTTTGCATGGACTTGACATGGGAGAGGAGCTGGAAAGGACCGATAATGATGATAGTTTACAACTGGACGTTTCCTTAAGTGAACATCTAGAACACTAAGTACAAATACCCATGGGAGATTTATTACCACCTTCAAGGGGTCGTATGGAAGTGATTGATATTGGGGGTGGATGCAGAGGAAATTAATGAAGCAAAGTTGGCGGTTCGAGAAACTCAATGGAAAGCGCCTATATCTATCAGAAAATCTAGCAGTTGTGCTCAAAGAAGATGGACACCCCGATCAGGTTGAGGTGCTCTAAGAAACAATCAGCCTTTCTAGGCTTCATCACTAATCAGAGACTGGAGAAAATCTGCCTCAACAAAGACATCTTATGTCTTGAAGCAATGCAGATGGTGATCGGGAAGAAATTCTGCTTCTCGGGCAATCGAACGAGGGCAAACTCTGACATATCGTCACATTTCCTTGCCTCACTCCTGGACTTGAACCTCCTGAAGCTTCAGTGTCTGTTGCTACTTAGGATGTTGTTTAAAGCAGCAATTTTGGTTGATGACGTGGATGTAGTAGCGATGGCTCAGTTGGGTGTTGGGATTCCCTTACCAAACAATATTGATAAAATGTTCCTACAAGGAGTCGAGGTTGAATGGCACCCCTTCATCGTCAATATGGATGCGAACGGCCTGGCTCGTCATAGACACTAGGTGACCATCGAATATAACTTTCTTTGCAGAAGGCTGGGACTGAACGAGGCAGTGGGTATTCAGTGGTGTTGAGATTTTGCTGAGCTGGTGAAGTCGACCGGATTCTATAATGAAGGGGACTGAAAACTGGGGGCGAATGGATGGAGTTTTGCTCAGGCCATGTGGCCATCACCGGTACTATTGTGGTGTTACGCTTGCCTGTGTTAGGTAAATTTTGGTTATGTTTTTTGTACTGATGTATCATTTCTGGGGGGAAGCATAGCATGCAAATTGGACCTCGCCCAGTAATTTTGTGGGCTGAATCAATGTAAATTTCTCTATTTTCAATATAATCCATGCAGCATTTGCTGCATTTTAATATCAAATAAAAAAAAATTATTATAAAATTCTTTTACAAAATTTAATTTATCAATAACTCATATTAAAATCTAATAAAAATTTAAACACTAACTAATATAAAATATTAATCATTTTAAATTAATTATAAAATTTAATAAACGTAAAATTCATTATAAAATCTTTTTTAAATAAATTTAAAAATAACTCATATTAAAATCTAATAAAAACCTAAACACTATTTAATATTAAATAATTTTAAATTAATTAATAAATTTAATGAACATAAAATTCATTATAAAATCTTTTAAAAAATAAAGTTATAAATAACTCATATTAAAATCCAATAAAAACCTAAACACTAATTAACATTAAATATTAATAATTTTAAATTAATTAAAAAATTTAATGAACATAAAATTCATTATAAAATCTTTTAAAAATTATCAATAACTCATATTAAAACCTAATAAAAACCTAGACACTAATTAATATTAGATATTAATAATTTCAAATTAATTATAAGATTTAATGAACATAAAATTCATTATTAAATCTTTAAAAACAAAAAAAAATTATCAATAACTCATATTAAAATCTAATAAAAACTTAAAACACTAATTTTTAAAATTACTTATAAATTTAATGAACATAAATTTCATTATAAAAACTTTTTAAATATTAAATTATCAATAATCATTAAAATAATAAAATTTAATAAAAACCTAAATGATAATGAAAATTAGTTATTAAATTTACTATAATATCTTTAAAGATATTAAATTTATCATAAATTAATAATACATCCCATTGCCCGAGATTCATGAGTGGCAATGCCAAAGGCGGAAGCATGGTCTGCTAGCCCATCCTTGCTCCAGTCATAGCATTAGCATTGGAGACAAAGAGAGGGGAATCCTTCTTGTGGAAACACTATCAACCTTGAGCTTACCTACCATCCTTCGGTTACCCTAGCTAAAAACACAAACAAATGCATACAAAGTTTAAAACAAGTATTTTGCCCAGATAGGGTTTAAAACCAAATTCATGTGCATTACTTTTTGTGTCGACTACCAGTGGCTATTTCTATAGAAACATGTTACATTTAAAACAGTCAAAACTTAAAACCTAGTTTGACAAAAAAACTGCCTACTGAAGATAAATTTGATTAAAAATGGTCAAAATAGCATGTTTTTTGTGATCTTTCGGGGAAAACAATAAATAATGATAAGACTTTAATTTATTCAAAAAATCGCAGTTTGTTTGGAGGAGAAAATCGCTAAACCTAACAATTCACTTATTATGAATAATCGCAATTTCCACTCCTATGATCTAAATTATTCCTTACAATGGAATCTAACCAATGTTTAGATGTGGACTAATTTCGAAGGGCAGAATAATGATATCATTTTGGATTGTTGTGAGGTGTGCAATTCACCAAATAAGCCCTCCTTTATTTACACAATTAATGTAAGGGCAATAGTAAAGGAATGATAAACAGCGACCAAGATTGGCTCGTCCTATAGTTACCACTTTAATGGTGATAATGGCCGCAACGTCTACAAGCCATTGTGTCTATTTCACTTGTACATGATTAAACTCAATTTATTTTTCCATGGCGACAACAATGACAGTCCAAGGATAATGAAAAGAAATTACATATTCTAAGCCCATTTGATCCAGTAGGGGTTTAAATAGATAATGTACAGGTTAACCCACATTGATTGATTTTCAAAAAAATGAATTTTCTTACATTTCCTCTTCTTAACTGACAGAAACTGGTAAGACTCTAAGACTATCTGAGACCACATTCCACAAGCTCTCCTTGTTCCTGTTGTTAACAGACCTTCTTAGAAGGCAACCTACAGTCCCATTGCAGCTTTATGTGAAAAACAACATGGTATTTTAAGTTGTTCCACTGCAGATTTTTAATTGCTCTCTTTTTGGTACTGGGGCTTCATGAACGGGTAGCTTTTAGTATTTTAGGATTTCAGTTCCTTTGTTCCCTTCCCATGTTCACATTGTAACTTATATAAATCTTACATAAACTAAAGCCTAGAAACTCATTTAATCCCAAACAATATTCTTACATTCACTTCACTCTCATACTGATCCATCTATAGGCTCTATTACATTTAAAGATGTTACATTGGGGTTAATAAGTAGTCACAGCGATCCATCATAGGACTTCCATTTTGCTCTTGTATCTCTCGTTCACATTTTCACAGATTATCTACTACACTCATCAGTAGTTTTCAATCAAGGAGTTGCTACAAGTCTACCATAGATTACATACACCTTCCCCAACATATTGCCATTCTACCTGAGAGCTCCTAGAAATTAATTAGTAGTCTCCATACTTTGTATTAGAAATGAAGGCCTCTACATTTTTCTCTATCAATAAGTCGTGGGAAGAGGGCCCACACCCTTTATTAAAACAATAAAAATAATAAGTTACATCGATTCTCCCATGCAGAAAGAGAAGGAACAGAAGAGAATCAGGACCAATAAAGGAGTGAAGAAACCTAAGGAGAGCTACAAGAGGATAAAAGGAAGAACAATAACAAAGCCACGCAACACACAGAAGCTTACAAGGAAATGACACAACCACACAAGAATGCATCTAACCTCTTCTATTGTTCCTGGAGAGGAGAGCATTGATGGTCCACTGGAAACCCTCCTCCACAACTTCCTTCCCTTCAATGCATAGTTTTTCAGCCTCTAATTTTCTCCCCACCTTTCTCTTTGAACCACCACAATTAGGTTTCAATTTGCTGTTTGTTATTTGGGAGATCCCAAGTTTCCAAGGTGGTTCCAAAATCAAATCATGGTCAAAACAGTCCTCCTTCACATCATCGATGTCATCCATAAAAGGGAAGATGCCATCAAACTCAGAGCCATCCTCCTCCAACTCATGAGGGGCCAAGGGCGCCATGTCATGGGTTACAGGAGGAGAGGACTCCATAGGCTGAACAGGATCCAAATTCATAGCAAGATGGGAATCCAAAAACATGCCATGATTTTACCAAATAAAATCAACATCCGGAGAACTAGCCTTCTTAACCCACTTCTTAAGCCCAACAGACCTAGATCTAGCATGACGCTAGAGAGAGCAGGCCTCAATTTTGTGACCCAACATGTTGCAACGAAAGCAACGGAAAGGGAGGCCTTCAAAATTTAAGAACTGTGTCCAAATGCCATGTGAAGAGTGGATTTGAATGGAATGAGAAAGGGGTTTAGAGATGTCCACCATTGCACATACCCTGTAAAATCTGCAATCAAAAACCACAATATCCACATCAAGTTTGACGAAGGAGCCCACATGGTTGATCATTTTGTTGATGAGTTCCCATTGTCCCATAACCAAGGGCAGGTTATACAGCCTAATCCAAACAGGAACATGAGTGATCTTGGCAATGGCAAGATCAAAAAAGGGGGTCCAAGGAGAGATGAAAAGGCCTAAGTGCCCGAAAAACCATGGGCCATTCTAGACCACAAAATTGCAATCAGCAACAAAGCTAAAGGTGAGCAAAAAGAAGCCAAAATCCAGTAATTCAATCTTCGAGGGAGACAAGTTACTCCATGTAGATTGCAGCCATTCAAAAATAGAAGCAATAGATGGACGCCTTCGTAAGCATCACAAAACCAGAGAGCGATTTTTGATGTCCTCGGTAGTTTCCTCAATGCAGCTTTCACAGAGGCAAAAGTCCATAGCTTCATTGGAGATAACCACCTCCATGTCCCCAATGGAAAAGGAGAGGCCATCAGATCGAGTTTCTGGAACCACATTGGGGCAGGAAGGCGGCTTAGGCAGGAGCATTAGGTGAGGCGAGCTAGGGTTCGCCTTCAAGATCTGCCCCAAGCAAAAGGCTAAACATTCGTGACATGGATTTGTGCAGTTTTTACACGCTATAAGGGCAACCGGATCCAAAGCAGGTGGTTCGAGTCCACTTCCAAGCGATGCACAAGCCGAAGCCAGCCCCAAGGGGTTAAAACCCGGAGACTTACATGGAGGAGCAAACGAATCAAGATTTTCCAAAGCCGATGAGGAGCAGAGGGCATATCTTCTACGTCCCTCCCCTTTCCCGCCATCACGAAAACCTTGACAATCGTTGGCAAGAGGCTTGGCCTTCTCCCCTCCACGGCACTTCCCACCAGTTCGTCAAGAATGCCCACCTTCACAAGCCTCCAAACGGCCTTTGTCGCAGTCCTGGCGCGCTCCAAGACTGCCTTCACTCATTTTTGCTTAAAGGCCTCTACAGTAGTATAGTGAAATTTTCAAATTTTATAGGTACCCTACATCACTGAGGATTCAAGGCTACTTGCTATTGTCTAGGCCCTCGAGCATATAGACTTGCATTAGGGCTTTAATTGCTATTGCACATCTCATTTAGTATATGGAGATTGGGAAATCTTAATGCTTTGTTTCATTTGATTTATTGCAAAAATATGAAAAAATTAGTTAGATTTGGTCTATTTGAATCATTTGATGATATTGATTATTGCAAGTAGAGTGGACACTTTTGTTATATTGATAAGATATTGGTTTGAGGGAAGCCTCCACGTGGAAAGAGATAATTTGGTGGAGGAATGGTGAACGTTGTATGGGCACCTTAGTTCCTTCTGTTAGATTTAATAAAGAACATGCAATACTAAATCTCCCTAGAAACAATAACAGCAAGATGACACTAATTCAAATGCAAACAAGATGTGAATATCAGCATTCCAATATCTATATTTGAGGTATGAAATACAAGAAAATGAACTATAATGTATACACTCTCAGATGCACGAGTCAAGGTGACAAGTGTCCCAAAGGAGACTAGTGAACTAGAGGACTGATTCAACTATAGGAATAGAAGTGTCAAGTCAACTCATCTTATAAAGGAGAGATAGCACCTAACTACCCTCAACCAAGGAGATGAATGAGTAGAGATGGCAAAGGATACCACCAATCAAGGGAGTTGACATGTACTCTTATGTCCTAATTATTGGACTAGAGTGCTTCTAGATTAAATTGTGTGTTTTTTATCAACTTTTTGGATCACACTACATGATCCATCATCAAGAAGAAAAGAACAAAAGAAAGATAAGATGGATTACAGATTTAGGTTTGCTAAATAAAGGAGGAAGGAGTGGGGGAAACAGAAAACGAGAAATTGAAGGGGAAACAAAAAAAAATGTTTACCCTCCAATTTCTGGTTTTCATTTCCCCCACCACTCCTTCCCTCCTTTATTTAGCAAACCTATGTCTGCAATCCATCTCTCTTTTGCTCTCTTCTTCCTAATCATAGATCATGTAGTGTGATCCAAATTATTGATGATAAAAAAATACACACACAATTTAATCCAAAAGCACTCAAATTCAATAATATGAACTATGGATACATAATAACTCTATTCACAATAAGTTCTCTAAAGATTGAAGATTTGGCTACAAATACTGAATTAGTGAGGATTTGGTGTAGGCGAAAACAAAATGATAAAATTATGAAAATGGCATGCAACATGAGGGTGATCTGGTGTTAAACGCCTTAATTTGGGCTTGGTGGCAGGGGCTCCACACCTCAACCCTACCTTGTATCACAACAAGGAACATGCAAGGGGCATTGCCCATCAACCCCACTGAGGACTCCACCCCTACAACCCCATCATCCCCTAACCAAGTTCCTAGGTCCCCCTATCCCAAGACTTTGTGGAACATAGCTAGAAGCTATGCAGCAATCCCCATGTTGGTGATGAGTGGTGCCAAGTCATATCAAGAGTCACAAGCTTAATTGAAGAGGATGACTCCTCAATGTTAATGATATAGCAGCGTCTGTTGTTCCTTCCAGCTCAGCCTTGTTGAGAGAACATAAATTAAATGATAGCCGTTGGCTATTTAATTTATTCATTATCTTCATTGCATTGTATGGTCGACATGAGAAGATACTAATTCATCTTGATCTGTTATTAAGAAGACATTTAATACATGTTTATTATTTGGAGCCGACTTCATTCTTCTTGGGACACAATTTCTTAAAGGTGGCCGACCTCTTGTGAAGAGGTGTGAATATTATCAAGGCCGACTTTCATCTAAGATGGCGCGCGATTTCTTAAGAGGCCAACATGAAAGATTTGAAGATAGGCGTCTCTCCCATTCGTTTGTATATATACAGATTGTTTCGTCCATTGTTAACCATCTATGCTAGTTCGGTTATGCACATGATCCAATGCGAATTTGTCTGATGATCCAGTGCGAGTTTATTTGATGATCAAGTACGAATTTGTCTAATGATCCAGTGCGAATTTATCTGATGATCAAATGCGAATTTGTCTGATGATCCAATGCGAATTTGTCTGATGATCCAGTGCGAATTTATCTGATGATCAAGTGCGAATTTGTCTGATGATCCAGTGCGAATGATTAAAGGGCGAATATATCACACAGTGCAGTGCGATCATATAAAAGAGCGAACATCTCACAGAGTAAAGTTCATGCAGGGGCGAATTGCTGTAGATCTATATTCTGTCTCTGCCAAGTGCGATCTTCTTTAGGTCTATGCTCTGTTAAGCGTGAGTTCCTCTCAGTACCTCAATATCAGTTTGCGAATTGATTTAGGACAGATTGTGAACTCTTGTCTCTGCCAGAATTTGAAGTGCCAAGTTTGATGTGAACTTCTGTGCTGAATATTGGTCTTGAGTTAGACCTATTTGTAAAGTGATCTGTTGTCATTGTTCTAATATAAGAGAGATCTTTGTTGCTGGGTTTTTCTCCCTCAAGAGGAGGGTTTTCCCAGGGTATCTGCTGTGTTATTGTCTCTGATTTTGAATTATTTTCTGTGCATTTAATCTGTTCACTTAAATTTAACACTCAAGACCATGTAGAAAATGATGTGCAATAAATGCCAAAGAAGTACTATATGGGTGTGGAATCTCAATGTATACCATGCAGATACATTGCTTATCCCACGAAATGTCTTCTTGCAAATAATCACTAGAAGTCCTCAATGAAGTGTCTCTAAACTTTGGTGCAGCAATAGGTGAAGGTAGAATCTTGGTGCATGCCATGCAACTACATTACTTGTCCCACAATGTCTTGATATGAACAATTATTGGAAGTTCGCAATGAAGGGACTTGGAACTTTGTAGTGTTAGCAAGAGGAGGTGGAATCATGGCGCATGTCATGTGACTTCAATGCTTATTCCACAATGTTGTGTACACACCAAATGCCTGAGTATGAACAATAGTAGATGGGGCATCAGAAGAAAAAGGACGGATAACAATCTTAGTATCATCCACATGTGCAAGGTTCTCTGAAGAAGCATCACTTTTATATGGTGATTAAGATCTCCATACAACTACCAAATCATAGTCCAAGCAATGAAAGGCCACTTAGTGTGCTCACTTTGATGCTCAATATCCTCAAAAACAATAAAACAAATTAGTTCTTAGAATACATCATTGTTGTTTAACCATGCAATTTTTTGTTCATGGTACCTTGGCTCAAGAACAAGTTTGCAAAGAGGGCAATAGAACATACTAAAGACAATGATTTTTTTATCCGTTTTATCCAAGATAATTAGTTCTCTGAATTCAGCGTGAGAACAAAATGATGGAATTTAATATCAAAAACCATGATAAAACCCCCCAAAATTACTCAATCAAGAAATCTCCCTTGGATGGAACTTTATTTCAATAACTCAATTTCTTGATTACAAAATGCCAATGTGTAAGTGTCCTCAAGACAAGTACATGAAAATGGTGCTTTATGGTTGAGCACATTTGCATTAACACGCCCCCAAATAGCTCAATCATGACACCCATAGCAAGTTATAATGTTTGGCACTTTATAAATGAGTGTGATTACAATACTTGATTTATTTTCTAGTTATTTTACAATTTCAAGAATGTGAGAGAAAGTTGAAAGTAGAGTCTCAAAACAATTAAGTTTTCTAGAAAACCTAGGCATCATGAGCAAAAAGCAATTACATCATTGACATATGTGAAATTTTGGCCCATTTCAAAAGAAATTACACTAAAATATACCTCCATATGGCCAAGAAAACGCATCTCAAAGTGCATCTATTAACTTGAAAGTTGCATTGATGAGGAGGTCCCTACCCCTAGTGGTTGGCAAGTGGCGAGCAGCATGTAAGAACACTTTGTGCCCTAGTTTCCAATGCTTGTTTTGGTTTTTGTAATTCTTGTGTTTTGTGAGGGTTTTCTGCTTTTTTTGAATTTTTTGCAAATAAAGACAATGCTGGAAATGAAGTGATAATAAACTAAACTAAATTGCAACACCCCAAAATATCTTATTTTTATTGAATACTTGCAAACAGAACAATCTACAAGCATACCCGAAGAAATTTGCAGATATAAGTGGCTGTTATGAGTTTGCTGCGAAAAAGCACAACACAATGAAGTTCGATTCTCATTAAATATGCTGCCTTTTTTCTTGAATTTGCTGTGGATGGCTTCAAATAGGCTGGGTGCACCTCCTTATATTTTTTATTGATTTTTATGAGCCTTCTCCAACCAAATCGTCCTCCCTCTATGGCCGCCTCCTTGCTGCAAATGGAGACTGAAAGCTGCAGACCGTACTCTCTTGAAAATTGTGCCAACAATCACAATTGATCAGCTCTAAATCTGCTCTTCAGTCTGATGCCCAAAATCTTTCACTCCTACTCTGAAACCCTTATCAAATATTTTGATTTTTGTGCACAAATAGAGCCTCTGTGTGAAGCCCTCTCTAATACCAAATTCAGTGGATATTTCACCACCTCAATTGGCTGCAACAATGGAGAGTGAACGTTCTCCAATGGCAAACTAATTCAAAACCCTTGGCTTCCTCTCTCAGACAAAAAACTCATCAACACCAATGCTCAATCCAATGCCTTATTTTCTTCTTCAATGAATATTTATAACTCTTCATGAGGGGAGGTTGATTTCCTTCAAAAAATCAACATTAAACATTAAAAATGAAATTATAATATTTCATTTAATTTCTCCATAGTCTCCACCTTGGGTTGAGCGCCCAAAAATTAATTAAATAAATGCCCCCTTCTTATGACGCCTGGACCCTCAGCATTAAGTTAAGTTATAACTTAATATTATAATTGTTTTAAATAATTAATGTTTATTTAAGGCAAATAAACATTAATATCTCCATGAATACTCATTATCTCCGAGCGTTGTCTAAACTAGGCGCTAAGCTGATGGAGCTGCATACGACCACACACCTTACTAAAAATAGTAAGGGTCCCTCTCTATCCATTCCTGACTTATTATAAATAGTAAGTTGAGCATACGGAGTCCTAGAGACTTCAAACGAAAGCCAAAACTGCTAGTTTCTGAACACTGGAGACGATACAATCCCCAGAAGACCCCCTAACCATCCTCACTAGCCTACGAGGGTTAGAATTATAGGCTAAACCATCTGCAAACCTGAGCATGCTAAAAAGGGGACATTACACAACACCATCAGAAGAGGTGGCAAGCAAGCAGCAAAACGGTGGCACATGGGCAGCAACAATAGCAATGCAACCACCAAACCACTTGGACAGCAAGTAGGCGGCAAGTAGAAGACCATAGGGCAAAGCAATAGTGGATCTACCCATTGTAGGCAACAATCATGAGTGGTTGTTGAAGGCTCCTATGAGGCACCAAAGTTTTGATTGTCATTGGTGTTTTGTGGCTTGAGGTCACTAACAAGGCCAGCCACTTTGCCACACTTTCAATGACAAGTAGTGGCAAGGGATCAAGTACCCTGCAGTATCCCCTCATACCATGCACACTTTGTCTACACTTTAAAAAACACTTTTAAAAAATCATTTTTTTAATTTTAGTTTTTGAATTTTTTTAGTCAAAAAACTTTTACAAAATAAATTGTGTAATAAAAGTTTAAAATGAGCAATATATCTTTTATGTAGACTTGCATCAATCTATGTAAACAAGTTGTATGGCCTTGATCTACTTGACTAAGGCTAAAAAAAAAATTGTTTGTACTATAACTTTGTCAATTTACACAATTTGATAGTCAATTTGTAGGTTTTGACGCCTTCTAGATACAACGACACATTCATTTTGCTCAAAACTACCTCAAAATATGTGTTGTTTACAAAATACAAAATCAAACCTATCAAAAAAAAGCTTGGTAAGCAAACTACACCATATCCACTTTAAACAAAACGAAAGTCTATTATAAATGATGACCCTTCTTAATGCAATTGGATCTTTGTGCTATTAACCTTAACCCACACCCACACGCTAGGTAGTTACAAAAAAGTTATAAATAGACATCGAAGTCTCACTCCAAATTACTCCCAACTTTCAACAACAAAGTCAGAAGATGCAACAACAAGCTACAAGCCTACAAGAGCGATAAAGGTTGCATAATTGAGAGCGTTGAGATAGGAAAAGTGAGAGCAACAAAAAAGGAGAGCATTTGCCAAGTTTGGTTCGGTGAAACACTAGGAAGTGTGAGAGCAAGAGCAAGAGGAAGAGCAAATATGAAATTTCCATCAATCAACTATTGAATCAACACATTATTCATTGCTTCAAGCCTCAAGGTAAGCTTTGGCCCTTTGCAACAATTTTTTTTTTAAATTATTTTCAACTTGGTAATTTCAATTTACTAATTTAGTAACTAATTTAATAAATTTAGGGTTTACATTTAGTTTTAAAAATGAAATTCTAATTTGTTTAATTTTATAACAGCAATATTAAGATGTTAAAATTTATTTATTAAATTTATTTAAAAAATTGCAAATTTGCATAAAAATTTGATTGAAAATTAAACTTTACAAATCAAATTAGAATTTTGTCTTTGTGTATCCATTGCTTCTATACTTCATTCAACCTAAAGTAAGAAAAACAAAAGCGAAAGCCTTGTTTGATGAAGCTTGAAGAACAAGGATTCATATTTTTGTGTATCCTTACTTTTGTGTTTTGTGCAACATGAAGTAAGAAAAACAAAAAGATAACCCTTGTGTCCTAAGCCCGTGCATAATTTAGTGACATTATGATATGTATGGTAACCATAAATTTTGTTCCTTGTAATGTCACTATGAGTTCTACTTATCGCACCATAAGCAATGAAAAGGCTTAGGAAGAACCTAGGGAATTAAATTTGAGATTCCAAATTTGAGGGTGGGGGGTGAGGCAACTAGTTCTATTGATAGTGCATATTTTAGTTGCCCTTCCAAATTATAATAGAATTTTGCCAAGGGTCCTTTGATAAGAAGTCGCCTTTAAGACAATATGCAACTAGATTGCAAGCAAAACCTAGAGCAACAAAGGGCACTAGGCAATGGAGATGTTATTTCTATCAACTTGAATTTTTAGTGGGCAGAGTTAATTCACACCTTCTTCAAGTCATAGGCAAAGATGTAGGATGTAGGACTATGTAATTCATTGTCACTTGAAAAAAAAATTGAAATAAATAGATTGTGGGGTTATGGTGATGACCAAAGTCTTATACCTACTCCTCTACCACTAAGGGCTCCTACTCCTACTAGTAGGAAGACAGCCCAAAATCCACAAGTTTCAATTCGTTCGTCTACTTTTCCATCTAGTTCATGGATAGCAAAGCCTAAGGAAAAACATAGAATGACCATTGGTGATGCTGAAAACACAGTGATAAAATTATTCAATGTGCAAAATAGGGATGAGGCAGATGATGCCATTGGCAAATTCTTCTTTGCCAAGGGCATTCCATTCAATGTGGCTCTCTCTCCTCATTAAAAGGAAGTGTGGAAAAAATAATAAGAGCAAAACCACCGTATGTAGCACTAAGGGAGACAAAATAGAGGACAACAAACTTGGATAAGAACTATTCCAAGATTAATATTCTAATGGAAAAAATGAAGGATAACTAGGTGACTAGTGGATGCAACATAATCATGGACGGATGGACAAATCCTAGCCACTATCCACTCATTAAAATTATGGTCAACTGTACAAAACGCCCTTAATTCCTTAGGACTAGGAGGTTGGGCCAAAGAATTTGGTGCAAGTAGTGACAGATGCACCATGTGTGTGCAAAGCTATAGGGATTTTGATTAAGGCAACTTACAAGCATATTTGGTGAATTCCTTGTTGTGTGCATGCCATGAATAATGCACTCAAGGGCATGGGCAAAATCAAATTGATCAAAGAGGTGGTTAATGATGCTAGAGATGTGAAAATGTTTATCTACAACCACCATTCTTCATATGCACTCTTCAAGACCTTCTCTAAGAAAGTGCTTTTGAAACCTGTATAGATTAGATATTCATCATACTTCATTCTCTTAAAGAGGATGCTTGAGTTGCAAGCAGCATTGCAACTAATGGTCATGACAACAAAGTGAAATCAATGGCCCAATTCTAATTCAAAGCAAGGAGAAGGGTTAAGGAGTTGGTGAAAAGTGACACTTCTTAAGCTAGTGCGAGATACATTATTGCCATGATCACTCTAGTCTTCAAAGTTATTAGATATAGGAATGCAAATGTTGTTAGTGTAATATTTTATTCACTGGGATAAGATAATGAGTTGCACACTTTCTCCTTTTATGGGATTCTTTTTTTCCTTATCCTCACAAATTTGAAAACTTAGTTAAAGCAATCCCTTGTTTTTTTGGTTGTTTACCTCTTCCTCATCCTTATGGATTTAGAATCTTGGAAGATATATAATAAATTTTTCCTTCCTTAATAAGACATTGAAGAAGCTATTGTGAGCTTTTGCACTTCTCTCTCAAGAAACTAATTTTGTTGTGCTATTTTAAGGCCAAATGGACCTTGCCATTACATTCAAAAAACGCCATTTTCATATAAAACTTGTCCATTTTGGTGTTGAGAGCATTCAGGACAATTTTTTTGCAAGTCTGGTCAGACCATACAAATCTATCATAAAGAAATGAAATTTCAAAAACTAAATTAAATTTGAAATTTTTTCCCACCACAGTTAGCTACTAACTATGAGGGCTAGCACTTGTCCATTTTGGTGTTGAGAGCATTCGAGACAATTTTTTTGCAAGTCTGGTCAGACCATACAAATCTATCATAAAGAAATGAAATTTCAAAAACTAAATTAAATTTGAATTTTTTGCCCACCACAGTTAGCTACTAACTATGAGGGCTAGCGACTTAGTCATTGAGCAACAGTGGCCACTGTGGAGCCACCTCCACCAACAGCACCACTACCGAACTGCCATGACATCACCAGAACAACAATCAACTAAACTGCAACCAACTCATCATTTGTGCACCACCATTTGCTTCCTTTGTACCACCTTAGCCAATGGTACCATCAATCCACCACCTTGGTGCCACTAGTCCACCACCAGCTGCCTACCCCTCCTCCATTGCTCTTTTGAAATTTTAAGGCAAACTTCAAGAGGCCCATTCGCAACCATACGAAGCCCTTTTTCAAAGCATTTTTTTTATTTAGAGTGAAATTTCACACTCTTCATAGTGGTGTAAGTGGTTTCCTAATTTGGCACTCCTATTTTCCAAAATTTTAGTTTTCTTAGATATTTTGTTGTTCATTAATACTTTTTGGAACTTCAAAAGACAAATGAGCTCCTTTTTGGGTGTTGTGTTTTTTTTACATCAGTAATTTTCCGAGCTCCATGCAATGGTGTAATTTTTGAGTTCCTAATCTATAAGCACATAATACTTACAACACTTTGGCCACTTTTGGACCCTATGAAACTTGATTAAATCTGGAATCTTGCATTGTAATTGCACTAACATAATCATAAAGAATCAAACATTGTACTTTCTGGGGAGGTCATTTCAACAACTAAGAGTGTTAAAATTGAACAATTTGGGGGTTGTTAATAAGCATGCACTCAACTTATAAAATGCTAATTTAATGTACTAGTCTTGGGGGCTTATACACAAGCAATTTTGTACTCAAGTACTACAATAAAGTTCCTTTTGGGGATTTTCATCATGGATTTTGGTATTAAATCACATCCTTTTGTTGTCAGGCTAAAATTCAAGGAACTATTTGTCTTGGAAACAAGAGATACAAGATCACTGCATTTTGCAAGCTCTATTGCCCCTTGGTCTCATTCCTAGGCCAAGTGATTATGAACAAAAGCATGCATGGCTTAGTATAATGACATGGCCTACAAACTAATATGTCTCACCATTTCTGAGGATATTTTACATCAACTTGAGTACATTGAGTGCCCTTTTACTAGTTGGACCTTCATCTGACAGCTATATAGAGACCTTGATTGTTTATCTGAAAGTGATGCTTCCTTGGAGAATCTTTCACCTATCGATGATACTACAACCAATACTCCTCCCAGCACCCCATCTATAGTTGAGGACATTCCTCATATATTTGTTGCTGCTTCAAAGTTTCAAAGTCACTCCTTTGAGGGCTTCTAGTGATTATTTGAAGTAAGGCCCTTCATGTCTATAGGATCCACTTCGTTGGGAGGTCTACTTAACAAACATTTCATATGTATTTGTGAATTCTCACCTTCAAGATCTTGATGACACTATTGAGGATATTTGTATTCTATTTGATAATAGTTTTTGTCAAGTTGCATGATCTCCCATTCTAGATCCACTTGTTCTATGTTTGCCACATTATACTACTCACTTAACACATCATGATTTGCATTGGTCCAAATATCACACTTCAATGATCACTATCCTTGAACCTTGTATAGCACAATCACAGTTCAGCATCAACATTAATAAACATGAGCAACTTCCAAATCCATACTACCTGAATTCTCACCTTCAAGATCTTGATGACACTATTGAGGATATTTGTATTCTATCTGATAATAGTTTTTGTCGAGTTGCATGATCTCCCATTCTAGATTCACTTGTTCTATGTTTGCCATATTATACTACTCACTTAACACATCATGATTTGCATTGGTACAAATATCACACGTCAATGATCACTATTCTTGATTCCTTGAACCTTGTATAGCACAATCACAGTTCAGCATCAACACTAATAAACATGAGCGACTTCCAAATCCATACTACCCAATTCCTTTCTACATTCCATTTGAGTGGGAATTTAGCAATTTGACAATTGAGGGTTTCTCTAAAAGGAAAGTATATTATTTGTTGTAGAGGAACCTACTATAGCATTCATCATGTGAAATTCAACATTGCTCTTCTCTCTCTTTTTGAGGAGGTACACATGCGCCTCATCTTGCAGGGATTTCAAGGCACTCACTTTTGGGTGGCTTTCTTGTCCTCCTTCACATACCTCAGCTGGGATGGAATTTTGTCTTACAAGTTTTCTCCTATTCTACGTTTGGGGGGTATACTCTCTTTGTATTTTGGGGTTATTTCAGATTGTACATGGGCACCTAATATGGCCTTGTTGCTGAGACCCATTTCTTCTTACCTTAATTGCACTTAATGGGGATGTTAATATAATATTTTAATTTCATTCACTTTGGATATGTTTTAATTTAAATGTGATATTGCACTAATTTATTAGGTTATTTTTTTTTACTTAGGTAGAATAGAATAATGAGTTGCACACATTCTTTCTCCTTGTTTCATGGAATTCTATTTTTTTCCTTATCCTCATAGATTCAGAAACTCACTTAAAGTCTTAAAACAATCCCTTGTATTCTGGTTTTCTACATCTTCCTCATCCTCATGGATTTGGAATCCTCAGGCTATATATTGTAACTCTTTCCTTAATAACACATTGAAAAAGCTATTGTGAGCTTTTGCACTTCTCTCTCAAGAAACTATTTCTGTTGTACTATTTTGATTTCACTTAATCATTTGTATTTAACAATTTAATAATCTTTATCACTTGCACTAAATTCTGGATTAATATCTATTTTGCAGAGTGGTGTATGAGTGCATTGACAATATGCTTGGCCAAATGAAGGCCATTGTGCAAGAGAAAGACCCCACATTGCAGTTCCATAATGAACATATTCAGCCAATCAGTCATTGCAAATGGGAGAAGCTCAATACTCCCTTGCACATGGCTGGCATTACATTGAATCCAGAGTGGTATGTACATAGGCCTAGCAGATTCACTCCTATACGAAATGTTGAGGTGAATATAGGGTTCATGAAGGCCATTCAGGAGTATGATTCTACATAGGCCAGCATCATTCGTACTGAGTGGACAAAATTTACCACTCTTAGGGGATATTTAGAAGAGGCCAAAATGAATATGGAGATTATGGCATAAGAGCATCCAATCTTATGGCAGACTATGCATGGGCCTAATTCTTTAACAACCACACTAGCCATTCATCTATTGTTTTAGGTTTCTAATTCTTCTATTGTTAAGAGGAACTGAGCTACTTATAGTTTCATCCACTCAATTAAGAGCAACTGACTTACCTCTACGAGGGCGGAGAAGCTTGTAGTTGTGCATCTCATTGACTGCAACACATTCATGCACAAGGAGAGTCCAACAGCCCAATGGGATGTAGAGCTGAAGGAGCCAGCATAGGTTAATGAAGATGCAGCACAAACAGGGTTGGTTGGCATTGGTTTGAAGGAGCTTGATGTTAGAATAATGTCATTGATGTCAAAGGCATTTATTGTCAACCAAACGACCAGTTTATGGTATGCAGGCCGACCTCCATTCATACAAGGAAAATTTAATATACTGGTCGACTCCTTTCACCCTTGGTGCCTAAGTCATTGGTAAATAAATTTAAATTATTTTTTGCTTTGAGCCGACTACACATGCTGGCCGACCACATTGTTCCAAGGCATATATATACATATTAATGAAACTGCCCGAGTTAACACATTACAAATAATTCATTTTGAAAGGTTGCAAATAATTGATAAGTGCAGCGATTGATTAAGGAGCAGAGATTTATTTAATAAGTCGGTGATTAATATCAATAAAAGAAGTGCAGCGATTATAATAAAAGGAAGTGTTTAGAGTATAAAGCAGAAATTAATAAGGCATGGCTCAGATTTGTTAGTGAAAAGCAGCGATCAAAGAGGATAATAAAGGTAGCAATTAAGAGTCTTTAAAGGGAGAGATAGAATAAGGGAAGAGACATGTCCATTCAAAAGGATATCACCATTAGAAGAGATGCAACTCCTCATTCAGGTATGAAGAAATAAATAGTCATTGCATTTTAAGATATGAAGTGTGTGTAGAAATAAAAGATAAAATATACAAGCACAAGCAGATTTGAAGGAGACGATTATAGAAAATAGTTTAAGGCAGATTGTGTGAAGGAATTATGACAGATCTATAGAAAAGAATATAAGTTATTTTTGAAGAACTTGCTGATTTGAATGAGATTGTTCATCATCCATTGAAGAGGACTTTCATAAGAAGATAGTAGTTCTATTGCATAGAAGATTGGTGCCTTAACAAAAGATTGGTGTCTCTTAACGAGTTGGTGCACAGTTGCGGAGATTGGTGTCTCCAGTGGATTTGTGTTCACAAATTGTATAAGAGGGGATTGGTGTCTCCTGTAGGTTGGTGCCTACAAAGATTGTAAGAAGTTTTATATATTGAATTATCTTGCCGTTGTTTTCACTCGCAAGGATTTCCACATAAATTTGGTGTTCTTAATTGTTAGATCTTGCAGGGTTGTTATTGTTGTTGAATAATTTTCAAATTGGGAAAAGTTTGGCTATACTGATTCGCCATCGGCCCCCTCTCAGTATAAGCGTGTGTTCATCACTTGACCTTGAGGAGTCCAGCAACTCAAGTGATGAGCAGTTTGGCAGACTTTGGAGATGAATAATGATTTGAGGCATTGGGTCGTTGGCCAATTGTATTTGGATTTTGAATGTAATCATCATTTTGAATAGAACATAAATATATTTATATTCAGCATTTTCATTGTTTGATGCAATATGTTCAAGTATTTCAAAGTTTCATATGTCCCTTGGTCCTTGGTCCCCACGTCCCCCCATCCCCAAGACTCGTGGAACACTGCTAAAAACAATATCCTAGATACAATTGACACCTATATTGCCCTGTTCTAATAGCATATTAGATTAAATAGAGAACAAACAATACTCAATCTCCCTAAGAACATTAACAGCAAGATGACACTAATTCAAATGCAAACAAGATGTGGAAAGCAGCATTCCAATATCTGTATTCAGGGCATGAAAAAACGGGAAATTGACTACAATATATACTCTAGAATGTACAAGTTAGAGTGAAAAGTGTCCCAAGGGAAAGTAGTGAATTGGAGAACTAAATCAACTATTGAAGCAAAGGTGTCAAGTGAATTCATCTTGATGAGGGAGAGGTGGCAACTAACTATGATCAATCAAGGAGATGAATGAGGTAGAGGTGGCAAAGAATCCCATTAGTCAAGGGAGTTGACATGTGCTCTTGTTTCCTAATTTACCTAAGTAAATAATGAAAACACCTAACGGGCAATTTTATAATTACACCAACACATTCTTCCTTTCTTTGTCATATTTTGTGGAAAAATAAGTGTGATTATGTTATTTTGAGGACTAAGTGTGGTTGTGTCATGTGGATAGTGAATGATTTTGCCATATAATTATGTGATAATGGTCATGTATTCATGAAGAGATAAGTAGTGGTGGAAATATGGGTAGATATAGAAGTGGCTACATGTGATTCTTGGTTGTTTTTCTCTGCCTGTGGTAGGGAAATGATATTAGATACTCATCATGGCCACGGATATTGAGATCCTTGGTTCTATTGGTCTACATGGATAACTATAAGTATTTCTCCCTCCCAACTTTTCCAAAGAATCATGGGATAGTTCACAGTGTGATTTCTCAAGCTTTAGTAATGTGATTGCATGTTTGTGTTCATGGCCTTGTGTGTGAGTTGTTGGTGCTACATTTTTATAGTCATTTCTTTCGCAATCCTCCATGCTAGGGGGTTGGTAATGCTTTGGGCTTACCATATGGTTAGAAGATGAGCTTCTTCCGTTGGTCATGTTCTTATTGGAGCTTGGAGCTCAAGCTACTCTTCTTTTGGAGTTTTTATTTTGTGAAGAGAAGGAAGATGAATGCTCCTCTTTCAATCTTCTGTTCTCATTAAAGTGAAAAAGAATTTATATTGTATTTTTTCTATGCTCCATGTTGAGAAAAGATCTAGAGATCTTAGTCTTCTTGTTGTATTTGAAAGTGTGGAAATTTAGAAAAATGTAATTTTTCAATGTATTGGAGCAATGTGATTGTTAGTATGCTTCAATATGATGCAATAATGATTGTAAGTGAAATATGAAAGAAGGAATGGAAAGTAGAGTAATGGAAACCCAATCTTTTATATCCCTCATCATTTTGTTTCAAAAAAAAAAAGAGAATGTTATAAGTTGTAGATCAAACTTGGAAAGGAATGAATTTTATTACAGAGTTGGTTATTTTAATGTGTTTCCTCCTGTTGGTGTTGAAACACACTTGAATTACTCTATTATAACCTCTAGTATATTTTTGTGAAGTTTTGAGTTAAGTGCCAAAATCTGGAAATCAAATAAACAAAATCCTTTTAGTAACACACAGTTTGCACCTGCAAATACAAATTTATTGTTTTCAGCAGGCAGCAAATTGATTATCACTATGGCAATCTTTTAATTGCCGCAAAAAAATTGAGTTTACCACAACAATCTAGTGTTTGCTGCAGCAAGTCCTGATTTTACCACAACGATCACATGCTTGTTAGGATTGTTGTCATTGATGTCAAAGGATGTTGTCTTTCAAGAAATGCTGTCTCTATGAAATTGAAGCAAATTATTATTGCAGTCAAGAATGATCATGTCTGCACGGCTCTCTGTTTCCTCTAGACTGCATCTGAGCTATGGTTTTCTCTCTGTGGCTAGGGTTTCATGTTCCTTGATTAGGTCTTTTCACTAAATTTCTTAAACCCTAAGTGTTCCTGCCTGGTCGTGCAATTTATCTTCTAATTTGATGTTCACCTGCTACATCCAGTGTGAAGTCACTTAAGTGATAATTTAAGCCATCGCCGTCATCGTTTTACCGGACCTATTTTCCAAGGGTTGTCAGCTCAGGCGATATGTCATCTTGGTCTAAGGAGGAGGCTGAAATCCAAGGACTTCAAGCTGATCCAACAATGCGTGTAAATCTTACAAGATCAGCGTCTATCGCATCTTCGCAAGGAAGAAAAGCGAAAGATCTATGCTAGTGTGACAGTGCGAAACTACACCACGTGTCCACATATCACATGTTCACAAGGAAGTAAAGTCAAAGGTTTATGCCCTGTGCAAGAGTGCGCAATATTGACAGTTGGAGCATTTCAGCTATTCCGCGGAGGAAATGGTGGGTCCCAATTTTGGTTGTGCGGGAGCACGGGATGCTTACGTGTGTCTTTGATGATATTTGCACACAGTAAAGGTAAGTTCCAAGTTTTAAAATCAACGGTGCACATTAAACAAAGAGATTGAATAGCTATTGTAGCATCACATAAAGAAATTTGTTTTTGTAATCATAAACTGCGAAGGTGCACAATGAAACAGGTGTCCCCTCATCGAACAGCTATCGCAATATCACACAAAGTTGCATGTTTCTTCAAACATAGACTGCGACAATGCGTGAATATTACATGTGTCTACTATGCTTGGCGGGAAGATAAGATCAATGGTCGATATTTAAAGTAAGCAAACAACAATTTCCTCTAGATAAAATTTGACGAGCAGTCATAGAGAAGAAGCCAATTCAACTGTATTTTTAAAAAATCATTCAAGTGTCGGTTGAGTTGGAAGGCGAAGCGGTTAGGGTTATGTGTAACAATGGAAACAGTTATGCTGGTGATTCTGTTGAGGAGTGTCATGTGAGTACAAAAAATATATATATATTAATATACAGTGAATTTTGAAGATACAGGTGTTGGTTACTAAATTGAACATTTCTATAGTCGTATAGTGAGAATTTTTCAGCAAAAAGGAACTGTGTCAATGAGGACATAGTTTTGATGGTAAATCGAAAGGGAGAAGAAGTCAGGAAGAGAAAAGGAATTTAGTATATGAATTGAAAAGGTGCATTTCAGGTTTGAGAAGAACCAATGTCAGCATATATGAACTTGTAATAATTTAGACGTTGGTGCCTCAGAAAAATTGGGTTGGTGCTCAAGTAGGTGTGCAGTGCATCTGAAGGTTGGAGCCTCAAAACATTGTCTTGGGTGTCAATGTACCTGGGAGTTGATGCTTACAAAACGTTTGTAATGTCTTTTAATTGTGAGGTTGGATTTGAGCAGTAGACTCAAGCAACTTTTCTCATCGTGGTTTTTCCCTTTTAGGGCTTTCCACATATGTTTGGTGTCTTCTTATATGGGTGTGTGTGATTTATGTGTGCTCTTGAATCTTGTTTGCTGATTTAATTTGTAAAAAAATTAACATACTCTGATTCACCCCCTCCCCCCCTCTCAGTGTATTGGTGTTCTTTAACAATGTTCACCATAGTGAGTTCTAAATTACCACGGCAATTTTGCTTTTTCCAACTATGCAAAGTGGCAAATTCACCATAATGCAAAGGGTAGGTTGTTCCCTGTCCATCTCCCATTCTCTGTGGTTTTCCAAAAATTCACATTACCTCATCAGCTTCAAAAAATGGGAAAACAACAGGCATCTCTTAATCTGACTTTTGCACATTATGATTGACTATGTTGTAATGAGGAAAATAAAAAAGGGTTGAATAAGATCTGTATGTTCTTAATGCTTGAAATATTCATTTTATTGGGATTGTGTAGCATATCATAGCATTGGTGAAGATTCATATCTATCCCTCTCTCTTTCTACACTTGTCTACCTTGTACAAAGGCAAGTTACCTTTGATATTGATAGATTAGAAAATAAATGTCTGGTTCTATTCATTGAATTTCCATCTTGAAGTATTGATAGGAAAATAGTTCATGGTAAAGTCTTTAACTTTTATTAAATATATTTTCTTCTCTTACCTTATGCTTATCTTGAAAGATTAAACTTAGGAGAAATGATCATATCTATTAAGTTGTTCAGCGTAATATTTATGATTAGAGTAGTCAGTCCCATTAGGGCTACTCCCTTCATCTTCCACTTAGTGTCATTAGTTGAGCTTGGTTACCCTAGAAGTAACACTCTTATTGGCACCACTCTCATTGGCACCTTTTTTTTCCTAGCTTTCTTCCACAACATCAGGTGTGCTGCGTGGGGATGTGTGCCATTCATCCTTCATGTTCATCCTACCACTCTTCCACCGTGATTGTTCGCCGACACATACCTTCCACACATTGTCAATGCCAAGCGGCATCATGCGTAGTGATGACACCTGTAGCATGTAGGGCTTTTTCCACCTTGTGGCATGCATTGCTTGGCTTAAAAAAAGCTGGATTTTGTCTGCTGGAAGTTATAGACATTACACTGCACCCATTTATATCCCAGATTTACCCTTCCTAATGATTGTGTTGCAACTCTATTACAATAGTAGCTAATTGCTATTTACCTCCGTGAAACCATTCTAGTTTCTGCTTACTACATTACTATGCAATTCCCTTTCATAGTTGTACAAAATCAGACTCTACTGCCGTGCTAAATTGAGGTGCTCCTGCATTTTCTCCAATGTTTTTGATAGGTTGTTTTGAATTCCACAAAAGGTCATACAATGTTTTCAATTAACCACATACCTAATTTAATTCCTTCTTTCCCAGGATCAATGCAAAGACAATGGGTGAGAGTTGATAAAAGCTGTCCTTTCCCAGAATTTTATGCTTCAAAAAACACCAAATACACATGCTTGAGCGACACAAAATACGAATAATTTGAACGAAGTATACATGTTTAAAAGTTTAGAAATCGCAATAAACTCAGTTTCCTGTGTTATTCAGAATTTTAAAATACTGACACTTTCTTTAAGATTTTTATGTGTTTTATAAAAAGGCTCCGAAAACCTTGAACAAAAAAATATTGTCTGGGGTGGGAGTTAATGAAATTTTTCCTCGCCCAAAATTTTATGCTTCGGAAAAACACCACCTACACATGCTTGGGCAATACCTAGCATGAATTGAGAACTCAGTTTCTTATGTTTATTCATATCTTAAATATAATTTTTAGTTTCTTTATATGTTTTATACAAAAAGACGTAGAAATTCCAAATAAAAATAAATATGTTGTCGTAGAAACGCAGACCAATCTTTATTTTCAAATGGAAAAAAGTTGTTTTGGTGATTTAAAATAAAGTTATTTGGCCAAGATTAGAAAGTAAAATTATCCGCAACACGAGTCGTACCTGATACTCCAGAGACCACTTCTGTAGCCGAAATCTTGTAGAAGGGAACGCCTGCCTCGTTGGCTATGGCATGCGCCAATTTTGTTTTCCCACATCCAGGCGGCCCGTGCAACAAAATGCCCTTCATGGGCTGAACTCCCAACCAAGGATAAATCTCCGGATGAAACAGAGGGTAAATAATCTCCATTACTTCATTGATTACTCCACTCAACCCGCCTAAATCTTTAAACATAACCCGACTATCAAACCCCTTGTCTTCCTTTTTAAGCTTACCTTCAAACCCTCCTTGAGATTTTTGCTTCTCCTTGGAATCGCTAACTATTCCATCCAATTCATTACCATTTTCACTACACAGTTCAGTGTTGATATCCATCTTAGTGTTCTCCTCCGTACTTTTAGTTGACTCCGATGCTTTTGGAGAGGAAGCATTGACATTGGCGCCGTAGTTTGTTCTCAACACAGAGTTCATGAGGCCCGGGAAAGATGTCGGGTTCAATTCGAATTGTGACCCGCTGCTATCGCTTTCTCCTGATGATGATGCTTCCCCCTCCCCCTCCTCCTCCTCCTCTTCGTCTTCTTCTTCCTCTTCATGGAGTCTGTTGCGCTTTCTCTTTTGATGATTATTGTTATGTTGGAGGGTTTCGATGGCGCGGAGAACTATTTTGCGAAAGGGGTCTTCTTTGTGACGTCTGTACTCGCGGTAATTTGTTCTGAGATAATTGACGGCGGCGTCGAGGTCGTGGAGGTCATGGTTAATGGCGTATTGCTCCACCCTTGGGAGTATCAACCGATCAAAGAATGAACGATGGACAGTGCGGACCTTTGCGCACCTCGTTTTATGCCTCATTGTGATCACGAAACTCAGATTACAAGCAGCACAAAATTGATAGCCCTCGAAATCCCAATTAGCCTGTTTACGATAGCCTTCGATTAGACTCTTCACCTCGCAATACTGTTATTTTTAAGTGTAACAAGCTATTAGACTGATAGGAAATTTATTGGGGATTCGCTAGTGTGATTCGAACATTGTGCCAATGTATCGTAGCCAGTGGCCGCTACATAGACCACCGCCCTCAAGACTGACAATCCTGAATTTAGCGGGTTCAGTCTTCTCAAGATAATTGTTCACTTACTTGAGTGAACATTTCTTTTAAAGAACTTTGAAAAATGATTTTTTTTAAATATAAATAAAATAAAACAAGTGACGCAAGCGTCGAGTTCCGAGAGGTAAAAGTCATGTAGCTATGAGTTAGGAAAAGTTTTTAGATAGCAAATAGGAATATAAATGTATTGAAAGTAGCTAGAAAAGTCTGAAGTTATTTTTAGAAGCGCACGAATGCATGGATTTTTTAGGGTTCATGGGGAACGTGGTCCATAGGGACATGTGAACAGAGAGCACGTGTGGATGGATGCAAGGGAATTTTTTTTTTTATGGGTACCATGTATACGTGGAGTTTTTTATAGCAATGAAAACTTTTTTTTTGTGTGTGTATGTATACATTTGTGAGAAGGTAGATTCTTTATGATCTTAATTAGGAAGCAAGAATGCATTATTAATTTGTATTAATTATTGAATGCAAACAATAAGAAAGATTTGTAAGAATGCACGAGACATATATGCATACATGCATCCACGTGCACATGATGCATAGAAGAGTGAGAAGCATAGTTGGCATGTTAACGAGTCTTAAAGCAGGAGGAGACTCAGCTTGCATTTACAGTATTAAATGAAAGAAAATAGGAGAAATAAAGTGTTTATGACTAGGGCAATGTTTTTTAATTTTTTTTCTTTTTACAAAACCTTTTGATTGAAAAATTCATTAGTCATTTTAAATGGAACAAAGTTCTAATGTAGAAATATTTCTAAAGCATCAAATATCATTTGTAACTATTTACAAAAAACATGTGTGCGGGCAAAAAAGGAAAATGCATTTTTTACATGCCCCATTTTTATATGCATGGTGAAACAAAGTTTACCATATTTCTTTTTTTTGCTTGTATGTCTATTGTAAACAAAATTATGTTTGGTGAACTGTTGTAGAGCACATGCTATGTTAATTAATACAATTGAGTTATTTTAGTTTATCATATCACAATATACAAGTGCTAATAGAAACAGTAGTGTTAGGTGGGAGATTGATAGGGGTAGCTCATTTGAGTATAGACTTTTGTAAGATTAATGAATGTTTTTTGTAATGTAGTATGAAGATTAGTATTATACAAAGCTATTGATTTTATTATAAATAAGATTTAAATCCTGTCTATGTAATATGATAAGATATTTTCGTGTATAGAACAATGTAATTATATTACAATAAATTGTTAGATGAATGACTAGAAAGCTATTGATTTTATTATAAAGAAGATTTTAATATTGTTTATGTAATATGAATAAAAATTTGTGTTTATATAATAAACGATAAGTAATTTGCAAAAAAATAATAAAGAACCTTACTACCTAAGATTAAATTTGTGTATATATAAAATAAAATGTAATAGTTTAACTTATGAAATTGTAATAAGTGGAAAAATATTACGATAAATTCTTAGATGAAACTGTACAAAGGTATTGATTTTATTATAAAGTAGATTTAAATGTTGTTAATGTAATACGAATAGATATTTTTTTGTGTATATATTTTAAACAAAAAATAATTTGAAAAGATATAAAGAATTTTATTAAGTAAGATAAAATGTAGGTACAGTAAAATAATCTACATGTTTGTAGTACTTTGCATCTAAACATTAAATTATTATAATAATCTACAGTAAAATAATGTTATAATGTTTGTAACAATGCTTGAAGCATTTAAGTATACATGGATGCATGTACACATTTACCAACGTGCATAGAATGCACAGAAGAGTGAAAAGCATCCCTGGCACCTGAGCAAGCCTGAAAGCGTGATGAGACTGAAATTGCATATGTAGTATTAAATAAAAGAAAAGAAGAGAAATAAACTAGTTAGTATGAATGCATATATGAAAGGAAAACATTAAAATATGGATCCATGTAAAGACATATGCATGCACGGATGTGTAGATGTGTCCATTTAACTTGGTATGTTAAGAAGTATCTATATATGCCTGTGTCCATAAAGTTAGAAATGTTAGAAACAATTTGCAGCTTAAACAAGAACTAGAAAAACATTATTGACTGAAACAAAGGAGCAATACATTAGTGTTTGTGGAACAAGTGTATAAAGTATATCTAATAATGCATTTGGATGGATGGATACATGTAAAGATTTGTGAAATCTGAATATACATTATAGCCTTGGAGGAATGGTCATATGTGCTTTTAGGAATCTGTAAGAAACAGGATTTAGAAAAGACGTTTTGAAAAGAACTCTTGAATACAATTGTATTTTAACAATGAGACTCAATTTGCATTTGCAGTATTAAATGAAAGAAAACAGGGAAAATTAGCTATTTATTAGCAATGCATATATCGAAGGAATGCATAAATGTATGGATGAAGGCAAACATAAATGCATCCATCTATGTGTACATGTGTACATGTAAGTTGGTAAGTAAACAAGAATCTATATATGACTATGTGCACAAAGCTAGAGAATGTTAGAAACAATTTGCATTTGAAAGATATAAAAAGAACATTTATGATTGAAACAAATGAATAATACATTATTGTTTTTTGACCAAGTGTATTAAGGATATATAAACAGGATTTAGAAGAAAACGTTTTCAAAGGAAGTTCTGAATACAACTCTATGTTGTCATAGTTATTTTCAAAGCCCTCAGTGTTTAATTGCATAACCTTGATATTTTTTTCAATTTTTCCTTTGGTATGGTGTGAATTTTGTTCTAATGGATGAAGGTATATTTGAACTATAGATAGATAAAGATATGTAAGGGTGGTAAAGAAGAATGAGTGATGTAAGTGCAACCAAGAGAAGGAATTGAGAGAATGATGTGATGCAAGTAAGGTATATGAATGCGTTATGGAAAGTATTAGATATGGGAAGGAACGATCTGTGAAATTGGATGTGAGAATGAATGGAATGTAAATTATATGAATTTATCATCTTCAAGTTATATGCTTAAAATTAAATGCAAGATAAAAAAATTTGAATGAGTGAGCTGGATTGAGAGAAAAAAGGAATGCAAGACATTGGTGTGATGCAAGAGAAGCATATAAATGGATTTTGAAATGTATTTTATTTGAGAAGAAATGATGTGCATGGGTGGAAATGGAAATGAGTGGATTCAATAGGGTATGAAGTGAACTTTTGTTCTAAGAAAGGGTGGAAGAATGTCTATTTTGTTACTGGTTATGCTTTTTAAAATCATGATAGGGGTGAGTGTCTCAATTCAAGTAGAAAAGAAAGATTGGTGTCTCAATTCAAGTACAAAAGAAAGGGTGGAAGAATGTCTATTTTGTTATTGGTTATGCTTTTTAAAATCATCATAGGGATAAGTGTCTGAATTCAAGTACAAAAGAAAGACTGGTGTCTCATTTGTCACTCTCCTTTGGACTAAACAAAGTTCGAAGATCGTTGAGCTTCCTTGAAATGTGATAAGACATGAATAGATATAAAAATAGAATGATATTTAAGGATGCAAGAGTGAAAAGAGAAACACCAATGAATACTAGTACCTTTACATGGGTGTATGTTTACATTTGCAGTAACAAATTTCCTTTATGATCTTATCCAGGAAGCAAAAATGTATTATTATTTTGTTTGAAGTATTGAATGCCAAAAATCTTAAACATTTGTTACAATGCTTGAGGCATCTATGTATACATGCATGCATGTATACATGTATCCATGTGCAGACAATGCAAAGAAGAGTGAAAAGCATACATGACATGTGAACGAGAAATTTGAATGGAAAACACTAAAATCAAGTAGAAATACAAATTTGTGAAAGCACAGTGATGCTCAAGTAGCATTTGCAGTAGTAAGCGAAAGGAAAACAGGGAAAACAAACTATATATCAGCAAAGCATATATCGAAGGAGTGCATAAATATATGGATCCATGTAAACATCTATGCATGGATGGATGTATAGATGTGTCCATGTAATTTGGTACACAAAGAACAATTTATAGATGCATGTGTGCATAAAGCGAGAAATTTTAGGAACAATTTGCATTTGAAACATATAGAATATTGTTTTTTGAAAAATTGTATAAAGGATACCTAATGATGCATATGAATACATGGAAACATGTAAATATTTGTTAAATCTGATTACACATTGTAGGCTTGAAGAAACTGTTATACGCGCTTTTAGGGATTTGTAATAAACAAGGTTTAGAAAAGACATTATGAAAATAACTCTTGAATACAACTGTATGTTATGAGAGTTATTTTTAAAGCCCTCAGTTTTTATTTGCATAACCTTGATATTTTCTTCATCTTTTTCATTGTTTGGTATGGTGTGAATTTTGTTGTGATGGATGAGGGTATATTTGAGGTGTAGATAGATAAAGAAATGTGTGTGAAAAAGAAGAATGAGTTATGGAAGTGGAAGAAAGGGAGCGAATTGAGAGAAGGGTGAGATGCAAATAGGGTGTATGAATAAGTTATGAAAAGTATTTGACATGGGAGGCAAGGATATGGGATGGTGGATATGAGAATGAATGGGAATGTAGATGGTATGAATTTATCATTTGCAAGTTATATTCTTACAATTAAATGCAAGAAATGAAAATTTCAATGAGAGCTGGATTTAGTGAAAAAAGGAACGCAACACAATGGTATGATGCAAGACAAGCAAATAACTGGATTTTGAAATGTATTTGATTTGAGGAAAAAGGACGTGCAAGGGTGGAAATGGAAATGAATGGAATCAATAGGGTATGAAGTGATTATTTCTTGCAACAAGGGCTGGAAGAATGTCTAGTTTGGTATTGGTTATGCTTTTAAAAATCATCATAGGGCTAAATCCGTCAATATAAACACAGAAAAAAGATCCATGTTGCATTTCTCACTCTCCCTCGTACTGAACAAGGTACTGAGATCCTTGAGCTTCCTCGAAATGCGACAATAGAAGACAAAGTGGAAGTTCTTATGCATATACTATGAAAAAAATAAATATGGAAGATCATAAAACAGACAACATGTAAATGTTGATGCAGTGGAGAACATTAAATACATGGACAGAGAAATACGTAGAGCTATTCACAGATATATGCATGGATGCATCAACAGACACATGTATACATAGAAAACAGAACTACATGGAGAGATGGAGATATGAACACATGTATACATGGATGTATGCATATTTGGATATAGGTACAAATGCATATGTTACATGGAAGGATGTATTCATATGCATATGCAAATATGGATGAAGGCATATATGCATATATGCATGTATGGACAATATGCATGAATGTATGTCAACATATAACTTTTAATTTTGTTATATTGGAAAACTAGCACTATTATGATAAATCAACATTGGAAAATTAGCATTTAGCTGTTTCTATTTATCAGAATAGCTTTATAAATTATTGTTGTTATTGAAAATCAGCGAAATGTGATCGCATAGATTGATTAAATAAATTTAAGCAAAGGCAAAGTCTATAAAACTGGCGAGTAGAGATACGTAATCCATGAGTGCAAATTAAATGCATTGAAATATCAGGAAAATGCAAACACATGGAGAGGTAAAAATAATTGAAGCAAATGCATTAAATGGCACGTGACTAGTGGGGAAGGCGCTGGAATTGCTTGATGGCCATGGGTTACTAGGATACTTTGGCCATTAGGGGCCATTTGGCCAAAGACAAAGATAGATACATGGATGAATGAGTCCATAGATGCATATATACATGTATCCATGCAAAATATCGATAGATACATATATAGATGGATGTGTGTATGCAATTCATAGGTGCATATATGCATAAATCAATGTATACATGCACCCATAGATATAGTCATACATATATAGACAGATGCATGTAGAGATGGCAAGATATGCATGAATCGATATATGCATGGCTGCATCTATGGATACATAGATACATAATGAAATGGAGAAAAAGACACATTTATATATGCATTTACTTTGGGAGTTTGATTCTGAATCCATATGCATAGTTTGATTAAAACTAGTGTCTGAAGGTACATAGTTCATTCAGAGAAGTATAAGTATCGTTGGGGACATTCCACATTTTGACCTTTCAATCAAAGTCAATTAACAAAGTAGCAGTCAGACCTAAAGAAACTTGAAGGACTATGCCGATAGAAAACCATAATTTGGGCAATGGCTAGACAATCTGTTGAAATTGCTTTAGAAAATTTGAAGCAAATGCATTTTTGCTTCTATTTACTTTCACTGTACATCTTAAATGAAAGTCAGGTTTTGCATTGTTACAATGTATTTGTATACTTTGATTATAAAATCATAGTTTAGATCATTTTAAGTGTTATCCATTCGAATCTTTTCTTGAAATACAAAGGATTCATCTGAGTCTTGGAGGCAATGCACAGCTGCCCTATAAAGAGAGATTTAGAACCAATGAGCTGTCATATATACATGGGTGCATGATTCCATAGATGCATATATACATGTATCCATGCAAGTTATTCATAGATGCATATATACATGGATGTGTGTATGCAATTCATAGGTGCATATATACATAAATCGAGGTATACATGTACCCATAGATACAACCATACATATATAGACAAATGCATAAAGAGATGACAAGATATATGCACAAATCGATATATGCATGAATGCACTTATGGATACATAGATACATTATGAAATGAAGAAAAAGACACATTTATATGTGCATTTATTTTGAGAGTTTGATTCTGAATCCATACGCATACTTCGATTAAAACTAGTGGCTGAAAGCACACAATTTATTGACACAAAATTAGTGCATTGAATTGCATGTGACTAAAGGGGAGGCTGTTTGGATTGCTAATTAGTCTTTGAATATATAACAATTAAAAGAGATAAATAAGTATAATTATCCTTGGGAACATTTCACAATTTGACTTTTCAATGAGAATGAATTAACAAAGTAGCAGTCAGACCTAAAGAAGGTTCAAGGACTATGCTGATAGAAAACCATATTTTGGACAATGGCTAGACAATCTGTTGAAATAGCTTTAAAAACTTTGAAGCAAATGCATTTTTCGTTCTGTTTATTTTCATTGTACATGTTAAATGGAAGTTGGGTTTCGGATTACTGCAATGCATTTGGATACTTTGATTATAAAATCATAGTTTAGATCATTTTTAGTGTTATCCAATTGAATCTTTTCTTGAAATACCAAGGATTCATCTGAGTCTTGGAGGTAATGCACAACTGTGCTATAAAGAGAGCTTTGGAACGAATGAGCAATCGAGCCACAATTTTTTTTTGGTCACATTGCCAATCTCACTGTGTGCTTTAAACCTCCAAAGCAAGAGAAAACTAAGGGAGGAAAGTATTTATTGCCTCAGGTAACTGGTTTCTAGTTCTGGATACTATAATTATTGTCCTCATAGGCACACATGCAAAGTATGGAACCATATTGAAAGCAAGTGAACTCTTTAATAATCCCATGAAACATAGTGTCTGTATGCATCCATGTATACAGGGTTACATGTATATATGTGTACATGTAATTATGTATATTTTTTTGTATAGTTTGAATTTGGAGAGCTATTTTATATATTGGGAAATTAGCATTTATCTATTTTTCTATTCATCCGAGTAGCTTTATAAATCATTTTCGTTTTAAAAATTTCGGGAAAATGCGAACGCATAAATTGATTAAATAAATTTAAGCAAAGGCATAGTTTAAAAGTTGGTGGCTAGAGGTACGTAATCCATGAATGCAGATTAAATGCATTAAAATATCAAGAAACTGCGAATGCAAAAATTGATTAATTAAAATTAAGCAAAGGCATAGTTTATCAAGGTGGCGGGTAGACGTACGTAATGCATGATTACTGCAAAGCGGTCTCATAAAGAGAGGTTTGGAACAAAAATTATGTTAACATGTGTGGTAATGAGAGTTTGTTCCTTGAACCTTGTTATATATTCAAAGAGTAACTATCAATGCAAACAGTGTTCCCTTTAGTCAGATGCCATTCAATGCATTGAGCTTGCATCAGTGGATTATGTACCTTCAGCCACTAGTTTGAATCAAAGTATGCATATGGATTCAGAATGAAAAGCTCTTTTCTGTGAACGTATTTTTAATTTGCCTATGCATTTGCCCAGAATGCTTTTAACCAACAACATTGGCCAATCACATTTTGCCATTGAACATATTACTTATTTTTTTGTACAGTTTGCATGTGGAGAGCTATTTTATATATTGGAAAAATAGCATATATCTATTTTTCTATTTGACTGAGTAGCTTTATAAATCATTTTTGTTTTAAAAAATCGGGAAAATGCGAATGTATAAATTGATTAAATAAATTTAAGCAAAGGCATAGTTTGAAAGTTGGTGGCTAGAGGTACGTAATCCATGAATACAGATTAAATGCATTAAAATATCAGGAAAATGTAAGCGTAATGCATGAATGCAAATTAAATGCATTAAATGACATCTGGCTAGAGGTGAGCACACTGGAGTGGCTTGGTGAACATGCACGGACATGGTACTTTGGTCATTTAATATAGAGTTAAGTTACTTGCTATGCATCTTTATTACTTTGTGTGTGTTGTTTTTGTGTTCTATCCTGTGTTATCAAAACCTAGATTTTGCAATTGCTTTGAGCTTTCTTGCTATGATGAAAGCATACAGGAAAAAGGAATTGTGTGACCTGTTATAGTTAATGTGCTCCTAGGCACATATGCAAAATATGGAAACATATAGAAGGGAAGCGAATTGTTCAACAACAAAAACGTCAAAGAAATGTGGTCCCATGGAATGCAATAAGTGTTCACAATGGACACTTTGGTTTTTGCATGTTAACTCTATCAGATAATGCAATTTGGCATGAACAATGTTGGAGAAATCACATGAACAATAGAACTATTCAACAGTGAACTCTATGCTTGTAATAATTATTGGAAAAGCTGTAAATGCCATAGATGAAATAATATGAATAAAATTCTGGTTTCTGGTTTTCTTGAAATGCAATGAAAAAACTGCTATAAAGCCATAAGACAAGGCTGTGTAACATATTGCCATTCCTGTATCTAATTTCTTTGGACACGAATGCTTAACACACTTGATTGCAATAGTAACATGTCTACGAAAATGGGACAATAGAGATCATAACTCAGTAGTTTTTAGTCTGAGTATATATGTATCCTGACACATATAAGCTTGATCTGGCATTCATGAATACAACTGCTATGTACAGTGAAAGAGCTAATTAGTGTTACTATATGCGATATCCATATAACATAATAAATTGGTACAAGGCTAGAGTGGCAGATCCATAAGTAAATGGACGCATGTATACGCAGTTGCATAGAGGGATACGTAGAAGCTTAGATGAATACATGGACACATGAATATGTGCATATGTGCATATGGACATAGAGGCATATATACATGTAAATATGCATATATGCAGTGAAAGAAACATATGGATTTGTGTATACAGGAGTGTACTCTATACATTAGAATGCATGATGGAAAAGTGACTATAAAGTACAATGCATAAAAGCAGGCGCGAGACTTGGTTACAGTAATAGCATAAAAATGATAAAAGCCAAACGAAAATAACCATTTATTATCTCAAGTAACTTGTTAATGGGTCTAGAGTGTGCAACCATAACAATTTCTACTTGGTCACCATAAATTCTTGGAAACGTAAGAATCAGAAAGCAAATATTGGAAAAGCTAGGAAGGACAGAATGCAAAAGGGAACATTTAAACTATATAGTTTGAATGGCATTATGCATGGAGGGATAATAATTATTGAACATATATGTCAGATGTACATAGAGAACCATTGTCTTGATAGGTACGAAAACAAAATTAGAGTTTCAGATGTCCATATTCTAGAAGACTTTAACATAGTAACCTATAGAAGTGTCTAAATGTATAATAGCAATAAAGTATTTTAAAACCAAAGTTGTCTTTAGCATGTGAGACCCAGTGAAATGTCTTGGAGCGTGGAAAGGAAAAAAAGTAAAAGTCTGAACAATGTAAATCTGGCTCCTCTATTCCTAGTTTCCTGTAAAGGCAACAAAATGCTATGTATTAGAAACATAGTTTGTATGGATAGTGATTTGAGGTACTGGTTCAAAAGAGAGAAAGTGTACATATGAATGACTTTATTACCTTCTAGTGATGTTTCTTGTCTATTTTTCAATGCAAATGGCTTCAACAATGGCATTGTTTTGGTCAAGGCTAAAATGTCCTTCAGCACTGAAGTCCCGTAGGATGAATATCATTGCTAACTTGTCCTTGATATAGTCTTCATAGCTGAGCCTTTGTAGTGTGGGAAATAGACGGTGCATGGTGGCCTGGTCAATTGAAGACTGAATTGTTTGATTGTCATAAGTTGTTATGGTAGTTTTAAGTTGTAAACAAAATGTATAATTGACTTGCTGGTTGCACTGTTTACAGTGAGCAGTTTTTTCTTGGAGTGTGCCATAAGCAGTAAATTTGAATTTGCATTTTGGACAACATGCATGAAATGGATTGGAAAATGCATTTGCTACTTTTAGAGTACCAGAAACCTATAGAATATGGTTCAAAATTGTTAGAGGAGACAAAAAAACAAGTTTGGATGCACTAGATTTTTAAAAAAAGAATGTTGTTACCTTGAAAGTTGAATATAGTAGGCTGTTGAGTTTTTCCAAGCTTCTTTTGTCATTCAAGGTACAGATGAATGTTGATCGACATGTATGAAATGTGTTCTTTTGATCTGTTTTTCTCACAACATTCTTGAAAAGAATTGTAGGTGTTTTATTTGTATGCAATTGGTCTTCGAGTGCAAAGTATTGTTGCTCATATGTTGACCGTAATAGCAACTGCAATTCAATGAGAGGATTAGATTTTGTTACAAAAATTGTTATAGAGGCCACTGTAGAACATTAAAAGCTTGAAACTGAAAGAAGAGGTAAAAGTTCTGTAGACTGAAATACCTGTGCCCTGTCTATGTCAGTGTGGCCATCTTTGATGTCAACTGTAAATTGGGTACCCATTTTTTTGGCACCAACTACCAGCCCAGCTATTGTGCCAGCTGGGTACTCATTTACAGTTGTAAGCAATTGGTTGATAGTCGTACTTGGGATGAATTTGTACTCTTGACAGAGGCGGGGGATGTTTTCAGTGGTGCTCATGTCTGTTAAAATCAAAATGCAATCATAGTCACCTCTGTCATAATCTGTTCTAGGTGCAACTTGGAAATCTGAGATTGAAATAGCTGATCCTGGGACTATTTTAGGCTCATGTTGATACACAAGGTTTCCACTAACATTTAACGTGATTGTCATTTCTACTTTGTGATCTGTCAGATCAGCACGTAGCATTTCCCATGTTTTGTTGGCCTTATCCAATGTTGCTTTGTAGACAACAAGGACATCACCTTGGAAGGTGTCTCTAGCTCTTCTTGCATTTAGCTGTTCAATTGAAAAAATCCTAGGTTTCTTGACTCTTGTCCTACAAGGAACAAGGATAATGTCAATTGAATGCTAATTTTATATTAGCAAGTTGGGCAAATGGTGGTACATTGTAGAACAAAGTACTTTACCGTTGTGCTGACTCTTCTTGTGCAATTTGCACCTGTTTAGCTTGTCTTTTTGATACATCTTTTGGTGTCCTGCAAAGAATTGGAACAATGTTATTTGAATATTTGTGATTTGGGCGAATGAATATGAAGGAATAATACTATGAGCACTTTACCGTTGTGCTGATTCTTCTTGCGTGGTTTGCATTTGCTTTAACTGTCTTTTAGTTTCATCCATAGATCTCCTGCAAATAATGGATATAGCATTGGAAAAGACATTGGAATGCGTAAAAGTGATATAAGGCTATAAGTTCTATAAAGTTGAATTTGTCTATTGTGCAACATGCAATTTTAGGAAAATTGGATTGTGATTAGTCCAATATGCTTCTGATATATAGATAGAGCATATATTTGTAGTCGTGTTGGACCAAACGTGATCAATGACTGAGTTGCCCATGCTGTGTTGTTGGTTCAACATAAATTGTATGTTGTTCTGTTGCATATAACTGTGAAGCATTTTTTTGCTTCTGCTCTCTGAAGACATGTCGACATTAAAATCGCCTAAAATGTACAACATGTTTTCTGAATTTGTGGATCCAATAATTATTTTCAAGATTGCGATTACTTCATCTATGGCAGTTGCAGGTCTTGCATAAATATTACAAACATTGAGTTCATTGTTAGATAGCATTATTGTTAATGTGATAGCTTCAATATTTGAGGTTTCATGTTGTGTTGTTTTTGACAGGAGTAAATGTTTCCTGGTTAAAGTTGTTATGCCATGTATGTTATGTACAGAGGAGCTATCAAAATTCTGTAGCAAGGTATTTAGCTCAAAGGGATGCATATGTGTTTCTTGGAGACACAAGATATCAGATTGCATTATGCTATAGTCATTGACAATGTCTTCTGCATGTGCTTTCAAGCTACGAGTGTTCAATGTACATAGGAGCATATGTGATTTGATTTTTGAACATGTGCTTAGATTATCAAGTTGCCATTGTGCACATGTCTGAAGACGAGACATTTCTAGTTGTATTTTGTCTTTAACTTTGAAGTTTTTTGAAGTTAAAGGTTGTAACAGGAATAATGATTCTATTGATTTTGTTCATGATAGAGCTTTATAGGTTAGTCCATGCTGTCTAATGCCTGTGGGATCAAAAGCCAAGGCCTCCATTTTTAATCCTTGGGATCAATGTATGGTTCGTGCACATGCTACTTGTACTGGGAATTGTTTTCTAGTTGTAATTTTCTTGTTTATTGTTATTTTATGGATTGGCCTAGCAATGCATTGTATAGGCACCCAGTCTTTGTCAATGATAGTAGAATAGCAGTGTGCTAGTTTTGTGCGCTGCTGATGTCCAATTGATGGGTCATTAAATTTAATCCAGACAATATCAATATTGTTTTGTGATGTATATGGTTTAAAAATTCCATCTGAACCGTTGACGAGGCCATCTTGAACATTGTAATTGCCTGCATAAAGCTCATCAAGAATGTTTGGTTTCAAGCATATTTGTGGTGGGAGTGTTGTTGTGTGACTGTACACTCGTATTACATTAAGGTCCTCGTTAACTTCATCTATCGCATCCAGCACAATCATTTGGGTTGGAATGATTGATAGCATTTTGTTGTTATGTGCTTGAACGTCTATTCTCTTATAGAAAAGGTGCGGAAGCAATGGATCTAATGGTACAGGACGAAAGAAAATTTTGTTGATATAGTCTATGTCATGAGTTGTTTGAATGCCTACTCGTAGTCTATTAAGGATTGAAATAAATATTTCATCTTTTTGTCTCATGGTAGTCACCAATGAATAGCATTTTATGTGGTCTTTCCAGAAACTATAAGGCATTAATTCAATTGGAGTAGGCCTATTTTCAAAAACCACAAAGTCAAGGACAGGTTGTGCCTGGTAAAGGTCACCACAAAATATGGTGTCAAGGTTCCCAAAGTATGTTGTAGGCATTTGCATTATGTCTCGTAGTCTTCTATCAATATACTGTAGAAATGTTGAGCCAACTAATGATATCTCGTCTATAAGAAGTATGCGCAATTGATCATAGTGCTTTGACATAGTGTCAAGTACTTCAGTGTTTAGTGGCAGGAATTCTGATGTATTAAAAGGTATGTGAAATGCTGAATGTAATGTGAATCCGCCTATGTTATATGTTGCTTTACCTGTATATGCAGTTAATAAGCCCTTGGGTTTGTCTGGATTATTGTCAACAAAATTGCTATACATGCGAATGAGAGCTTGGTAGATGGCTTTTGCTGTAAAAGTCTTTCCTGTTCCAGCTCCTCCAGTCAAAAACAAGTGCAATGGCTTTTGTGGATTTCTCATCTTTTTTATGAGAACATCCTTAACAATTGCTTGTTGTTCTTTATTTAACATTCGTCTTAACTTGTAGTATTCATTGTTATCTGTAATCTGTGGGTGCTTTGTAATTTCAAATCCATTGGAGTACGTGGTATTTGGGTTAGAATGACCTATGTTTGGAAGGTCTGTTTGAATGTCATATAGTTCTTTATGGGAAAGCTTTGCTTGCATTGGCAGGTCAATGAGCTTTTCATCTTCAAGAGACTGAACATCATTTATAGCTTTGTCAATGTCACCCCATGCTGGAGTTTGTGTTGTGGATGAACTTTGCACTGTTTGTTTGAATGGTTTGTCCATGGTACATGTATGCATGTTCCCAAGAGTCAAAGTTTTGTTTGAGTGTATGCTCATTAATGGTAAATGGAACATAGAGAACCAATTTCTCTCTACAATGATTCTCTATATCAAAGTGTTTGTTGAAATTGATAAACCGTATCACATTGGGTTTGGCCTTTGGCTCAATTGCAGCACCGTATTTGTTGTATCTTGAAACAAATTCTGCAAGACATATGTCCATCATTGTTTCAGGGCGTTTTAAATAGTAGTCTATAATAGATTTTGCAAGAACGTTTTCTGATTCATCTGGCTCATTGCTCAATTGTTTAACAGATTTGAGTATAAATGTGCGATCATTGTCAGATCGTGTATCAATGAATATACATTTTCTTGAACTGTAATTTAATGGCAATGACAGAACAATATGTGTAGCTTGTTGTGATGACATTTGTTGCTAGTTAAGCATGGCATTTCCAAGTTTACTTACCATTCGTATCGCATCAATATTGTCTTGCTTGTGGTCTCTACGTATTCTTTTGAATGCATATGTCATTGACTTGTCTACTTTTGCAATATATGAGCTACAGTACATAGCAGCAGCATATGCATTTAGGACAAATTGTGCATCTGTATTAGCCTTCCAAAGATTTGGAATTTTCCTTGAAAAACTATTGTTCCATATTTGTGATGGTTTTCTCTGTAAGAAAAGCGTAGGCCTGTTTAATGTTGAGCTCAAAGCTTGAATGTATTCATTGTCACTTAAGTTTAATTCTTTTAAGAACATTTGAAAAGTGAATGTTTTGTCATAGTTTTCTTTTTGGAGTTTTGAAAAGATTTCAGTGGCATTTGCAGTTATCGCTTCAGTCTTTTGGAGTATTGGTAAAAGTATAGTTGACTTTTGCATTGGTGGGAAAGGAAAATTGTACCTACAAAATTGTTTTCTTGATCTCTTGCATTTCTTTGTATGATGGTGTTTGTGTAGCATTGCCAAAGGAGGTTCCAAATTTTCAGTGTCGCAAGTAATATACTTATCAACAAAAGCTATGACGTCCGTGTTGTTTTTTCTGTGTAGATTGGTGCATTTTTAACCCATATGAGGAAATGATCATGTTCATTTCCTCGATTTTGGAACTCAGTGACTGAGAAGTAATCAATGACATTTCCAAAGAAGGAGTCATCTGTAAGTATCAATTTTTTTATTGCATTGATTCTATGTTTATAGTAACGTGCACAAGTGATAGGATCTTTCTTGATTAGTTCAAATTTGTCAATGTGTGTTGGGTGATTAGATTCTTGACGGTTTTGTGCTGATTGGTGTAGATTGTGCAGCTCTTGTAATGTTTGAATTAGTGGATCCCAATTTTGCTCAGCACTAGAGAAAGTGATGAAAAATGTCGGTGGTCCTAGTTGTCGAATCATAGCAAATACATTTTTCTTAAGTTGTTGTGAATAGTCTGGAGAGATTCTTATTCTTTTGAAATCAACGTATCCAATATCTGATTTAAGAATTTTTTCTAGGTTTGGTTTGTGTTTAACGTCTTTCGCAAATAGCTTTCGCCCTTTTAACTGGCCCTTGCGGATTCTTATTGTCATTGTAGACAGTACTTGTTGTATTAGTACCTTTATAGCTTTGAAAAAAATGTTTGTTGTATGATATGCAAATTGTCTTTGTGACTGTAAGAGCTCCCAGCGTACTATTTTCTGATACGTAAAGTTTTTTACAATGTCATTATCACGTGGTTTGCCAAAGAATAAAGTTGGGAAATTCATTTCTTCAGCATAGATGTCCTTAAATATTCCAATTGGATACTTGTTCTCTGCAGGTGCAATTTCAATAATCTTGTCCTCCATGTTATGGATACTTCTAGACTCAGTGAATCCATGTATCAATGTTTCTGATGGGTTTTCATTTTCCATTTCACTGTCTGATTCTGTTTCACTTGTATTTTGTGGACTATTGTCTTCGTTTTCTTCAGTGCATTGGAGAACTTCTTGCCAATCTTGGTTTATGTGGACTTCGTGCATTTTGTATAATGGTGTCCTTGTTAATTGAGTCAAAGCTTGCATGATGACATTTGGGCGCACCATGCCTTTTTGAAATGCATTTTTGTATTTCAAGCGTCTTTTCAATGAAACAACAATTGTTTGTGTGTTGTTAATTGATTGTGGTAATGCTTTTTGTACAATGTTCATGTCAACAGGGACATTTATAATAGAACCTGTTAGGCCTATTTGAGACCTTTTGAACCCTAGTTCCCAAATTTGTGCAAATGCAATTCTAAGTGAGACAAGTCGTTCTTTTAGATGAGTTAAATTTTGTACATAGCACAATGGTCTATTAGTTCTTATTTTATGTGGCGTAGCATACTTTGGAATAGTGGACTGTTTCAATGCAAAGTAGCATACATTGCATATGAAATCTGTGAATGGTAAGGAATCTGATTGTAGTAGCTTACAGTATAACTAATTTTGTTTTTCTTTGAAAATCCTGATGTCCTTGTTCAGACAGAGCACTTGGAAAATTGCACATGGGTATTTTGGTGTATCTTGTATTGTTGTTTTATAAATTTCTATTGGTGTCAATGTTTTTTTTTTCTTTGGGCTGCTAGGTACACTTTCTTTTTGTTTTTCTTTTCTAATCAAGTTCTTCAGGTGATTAAGTTTTATTGTTGATTTATGTTTAAAATTGTCTGCTATGACAAATGGTATCAAATTTTCCTTGTTTTTAGGCAAAGCATGTGGCTTAGTCAAGTAAGTATGTTTGTATTGTGGACGATTTCTGATCAACTTTTTTAGTCGGAGTAAGCTTGTAGAGCATGGGCGAGTTGGATTTTGGGCTTTGATTCTTAGAAGCGGCTCAAAATGTCTAGCTAAAGGGTTTGTATCATGGAATAGTATAGAGATTGATTTTGTATATCCAGAATCATTGAAATCTAAGTACTTTCTTGATGTTGTCAATGACCAGAGGCTTATCTGTATTTTTAACCATTTGGATATCCAGTGAATGCAAAACAAGTCACCCCACAATCCACGTTCGCTATGGTCTATGCACGGGCTTGCGGACAATCGCATCTTGCGGAAGTATGTTTCTTGGTCATGTACTTTGTGCAATGTATATAGAGTAGTAGGATTTAGTTCATTGTTATATGATTTAATTGCTTCTTTGTCCTTTTTTTGAAAGCAAGCCAGAAAATAATCTATAGCTCCATTGCGTAATTGAGTTGAGGTGTACTGGTTGTTAAGTAGCACTTGAAGCGAATCAAACAAACAGTCACCAACATTGTATGCAAATGTGCTTAATCTACATAGGCCTTCAGCTTTAAGGACATTGTCAATGTTTTATATTTGAGGATACTTTGTGCACAATTTTTTTATTTCATGTGAACTTATGGGCTGTTTTGAAGTTATGTTTTGTGTTTCAATTTCTAGCAATGGTTCAAAGTGTCCATTTAAAGAATCCATGTCATGAAATAGTATAGAGACTGATTCTGTGTAATCAGAACTATTGAACTGTAAGTACCTTCTTGTTGTTGTTCTTGACCAAAGGGATATTTGTATATTCAACCATTTGGATATCCAGTGAATGCAAAATAGGTCACCCCACAATCCACTTTCTGTGCAATCTGCTTGTGGCTTTGCAGATAAGCGCATTCTGCGGAAATATGTTTATGGATCGTGTACTTTGTGCAATGTATATAGAGTATCAGGGTCTAGGTCATAGTTGTATGATTTTATTGCTTCTTTGTCCTTGTTTTGAAGGCAATTCAAGAAGTAATCTATAGCTCCATTTCGTAGTTGAATTGATGTGTAACGATTGTTAAGCAATAGTTGTAATGAGTCAAACAAACAATCACCAACATTGTATGCAAAAGCACTCAATCTGCAAAGTCCCTCGCCCTTAAGCACGTAGTCAATGTTTGATATTTGGGGGTGCTTTGTTAATTCATAGGTGTCAACGTCTATCATTTTATTTGTTACTCGTGTAACCTAATGTGTTTGGGAATAGAAAATGTTGGGTATGAATAGCATCTAACGCTAGTATCTAGATTACAAAATCTATAACTGTTTACATCGTCGCCTATGTGCTTTTACTCAATAGCATTCCATAGCATTAATCATGTTGTCGAGGATCTTGGAAGTTAATAATCTCTATATATGTTGGAAAATGGATCTTGAGTAGTAGCAGAAGCTTACGTAACATACCACACAACAAACAATTTAATAGAAGCACAAGGGGAAAATAGTATTAATTCTTCAACCTGACCTTGATATCCATTGTCCCCCAGCAGGATTGTATGTACTTATTCCTGTTACATTGCCAAAGTGGATAAATGAGTACAATGCATGATGTATACTTTTAGTGCCACAAACACAAAACAATATTTTCAGGTAGCCTTGTTTACATGCAACAATTGGTCGAGAAGAATCTTTTTTGCTCACATTGCCAATCTCAGTCTATGGTATTTAAATGTTTTGTGTAATTGGATTCCTTTGTTTCTATGTACTTGTAAGCGACTGATTTTTTTCAAAGAACAAATGATTTTAAAAGCTATTCAGATAAACATGAATTAAGTCGCATGTACAAAATAGTTTTACAAATCTTTTCTGTTTAAAGAAAATCAGGGAAATGCAAAAGCATTGTTTGATCAAAGAAGATCTATGGCTTTTCCTATTTGTGGGAATAGCTTTTAAAATCATTTGTGTTTAAAAAATTTGAGGAAAATGCAAAGGCATAGGCCCATTAAGCAAAAGTGAAGGCATAGATTGATTAAATAATTAAAAGAAGAGATTGAAACTCAGAGGTGCAGGCACACAGTGCATACATGCAAAGCAAATGCATTAAATAGCATGTGGGTGGAGGAGAAACTGCTGGAATGGCTTGGTGGACATGTATAGCGAGGTTGCTTTGTTCATTTGTTATAGACTTAAGTCAACTGTTAAGCATGACTATTACTTTGTGCACATTGTTTTTCTATTCTAGAAGTCTTTGTTCTGGGAGAGTTTATAGCGATTGAGCAGACTTTGTTATAGTTACAGTATCCAAAACCAGAAACGAGTTACTTGAGGCAATAAATAGTTTCTTTCCTCAGTTTTCTTTTACTTCAGAGGTTTAAAGCACGCAGTGAAATTGGCAATGTGAGCAAAAAAAAACTGTGGTTAATGTCATTTTGCATGCAAGCAAGACCATGGAAAAATATTGCATCATGTCTATGAGTGACGTAGTACATCATTCATTGTACTCATGTGCCATGTCAGCTTTTGAAATTAACTTTGTAGGCTTTTATTTGTAAAACAGGAAGATTAAACATATGTACACTTGCACATTACATAGCAACTTGCCACAGATATAAGCAGTCGTATGAAAAAAAACTGCCTTAAATGCATATAGGTAAAAACCAGTTGACATAAAACAAAGACTTATGACTCAAAAGGCTATTCGAAACTGCAAACAGGGTTTAAAAATTGGATGCTAGCAGTTCATTCTATTATATGGATATTGTATAGAGGAAGTATAACTTATTAACACATAAGCAAAACCTGTTCTATTGCTTGAAGACAAATTACTATTGCAATTGTGTAAAATGCATTTTCCTGTTTGTATATGTGGAAGCAGTCCTCTAAATCATTTATGTTCAAAGAAATGAGGAATACAAGATGGCAAAATGAATACATGGAAAAGAACTTTATGCAGTTATTATATTGAAGAATTTCAATTGCATTTCAAGAAAAGCAAAAAGACAATTTGGAAAACTGACCTTGTAATCTGCTATCAGACGATCAAGCATACTTGTAAAAATGTACAAATTGTGATAGGGACAAGCAATTTTTCCCAGTGTAGTTTGTGCGTGATTGTTTAAATACAGTTGAAAGAATTGATCCCTGTTACAAGGACAATTTAGACAAATGAGTACAGTGAGTGACATATACTATGCTATTCATAAAAACAAAACAAATTCTTATGTAGATTCATTTGAAGAAGAAACAATCCAAGTAAGAACTTTTGTTTCTTAGAATGCAAATTGCATTTTATAATTTCTAAATACTTATTGCTATTTGTGTACCCTATAATATAGAACATTTTTTTGCATATGCATGCACCAGGGTAATTATGTTATTGCAATGGTGGTATAAGCTCTTTAAGAGCAATCAATGGAATAGATCCCATATTTGCTTAAGTGCCTAAAAAAGTGTAAATAGGCCACGACAACTAATCAATACTAAGCCTAAAAACAACACAGACTTGTGCTAGCACTGTTAAGTTCTAGTAAAAACAATTTCTAGCTATTGTTTAATGCCAAAGTAGCTATCACTTAATAGTGAAAGCGATGTAAATATTGATTTTCTAACTAAATGGGGTCATTTCATTTCCATATGCATAAGTTTATTTTGTACCATTACGTAGCACTTACTATTACTTGTGCAATGAAGCCACATGCTAGTATAATTCATAACTCATGGCATTTAGATACACCCAAGGAGAAATACAAACCAAGGTTGTTGGCATCCTAATAAGAAAGATGATGCGATACATCCAATTAATGTATGCCACAAAATCTTATTGAATGAAGATGATTTGGATAGGAATGTTACAAATCAGAATCCTTATTGGTGTCTGAGTAATCCTCTTTTTCAAGACTTTTCAAGGAAATTGTATGCCAATACTATCAGTGAATAAGTGGAATCAGATTTTTTAATTGACTTTGTTTGATTGGCCAAATGTGCACAAGGATAGTTATAATTATTTCTTTGTTTTAATTATTATGAATATAAAAACTATTCAACAGTTATCTAATTAATTAGATATGAAATGACAAAAGGAAAAAGAAAATCAATTAATTAAGATAATTTGATTCATTAATTAATAAAGTGAATTATCGTGTAAAAGTACAAATATTAGAAGTTGCGAAAAAATCCTCTTTGCTTTATGCTTTAATGACAACGAGAGAGATGAAAGCAATTGTGGAGCTTAGGCTTATATCTGTAAATTGCATTTGGTTGACAGTTTGTAAAGTGCTCTTAACACATTGTGCTCATATTGTTTGTAAGGTCTTATTATGGAACATGCTAACAGAACAGTGGCTTTAAAGCTTGCACTATGGAACAGTTCTGCAGTAATTGAAGATATGCAATCTTTAGAGAGCATATAAGCGCCAAGTTATTGATAAGCTCTCACATTCTACATTGGACAAAAGACAATTGCATGTCTAAGGAACTAGTCTTTGAAGAACAGCATAGGCTGAGCACTGTGAAACCCAATGTTCTTATGGACATTAAAATAAAAGAAAACTGATGAAAGAAACTATTTATTGCCTGGAATAGCTTGTCTGCAAGTGTCCTTTTTTGGAACTATGACAACCTTTGCCCTATCATTGTAAACTCTTTTGTAGAAAAGACATATCAACACACACATATATGTATACATATGTATATATATGTACAAATACATCCATGTAAAGAAAGATTAATGCATCTATGGACATAAACATATATGCATCACATGATTACATGCATATACACATGGATGCATCTATACAGACATACATATATGCATAAATACATATATGCATAGATATATCTAGAGTCACATGCATACATGCATATATGCATCTACAAATGTCTACATAGATATGCACATAGGTAAATGCATATGCGCATAGAAACATGCATACATACATACATGCACTGACACATTAGGCAGAAAGTGATAGTGATAGTGAACTAAAGCACTGTGAAACACAGCCTCACAATGCACTTTAATGGAAAGGAACTATGGAGAGTAACAAATTATCATCTCAAGTAACTCGTTTCTAGGTCTGGGCCCTGCAACCGTAACATCTCTTGCTCAGTCGCTACAAAATCTTCCTCAGAACAAGAGCTTACAGAAGACAAAAACAACACACGCAAAGTAATAAAAATGCATACCAAGTAACTTAACTCTATATTAAATGACCAAAGTACCCTGGCCACGCGTGGCCTCCAAGCCATCCCAGCGCCTTCACCTCGAGCCACATGCCATTCAATGCATTTAATTTTTATTCATGCATTACATACGTCTACCCGCCACCTTGATAAACTATGCCTTTGCTTAATTTTAATTAATCAATTTTTGCGCTTACAGTTTCCTGATATTTTAATGCATTTAATCTGCATTCATGGATTACGTACCTCTAGCCGCCAACTTTTAAACTATGCCTTTGCTTAAATTTATTTAATCAATTTATGCGTTCGCATTTTCCCGATTTTTTTAAAACGGAAATGATTTATAAAGCTACTCGGATGAATAGAAAAATAGATAAATGCTAATTTTCCAATATATAAAATAGCTCTCCAAATTCAAACTATACAAAAAAATAAGTAATATGTTAAATGGCGAAATGTGATTGGTCAATGCTGGCGGTTAAATGCATTCCAGGCGAATGCATAAGTATTTCTGCCTACCAGCAGGAACTAATAAAAGCATTTCAACCAAATGCATGAGTATTCTTGCCTTGACGCTAGGAGCCAATAAAATTGTCACTGTAGAAAACAGTTTATCCAAGTGAGTGCTATTAGGTTTGTTATCTTGAATTTCAAATTCCTTTGACATTAATGCATTTTATTTGGTGGTAGAATATGGAGATTGCTTTTTTTAATGAGAGTCTGGAACAAGATGACATATACAAATAAATTTAAGCAAAGACATAGGCTAAAAAACTGATAGCTTTTATCAATAGAAAGGGGACGTTTACAGTGATAGAGCAAAAGCACTTGTGCTCGTTGAATGAATACCAAGAGACAAGTTACTCAAGGCAACAAATTGATACTTTTATCTATTTTGCTTCATTTTATCCCAGAAATGCAAGTTGGGTTTCACAGTGCATGAAAACACATTTGTGCAAACAACTGCCAAAATTATAATTGCAATGGATGACAGTGATAGTGTAATGGATACTAATAGTCCAAACATCAAAATACACCAGCTAGTTTATTTTTAGATTAAATGGAAACAAGTATCAGTTGGAAACAGATTAACCTAGTAGTCTATTTATCATAGGTTCTTGAATTTCAAATGCACAAGTGCAAACATGGTTCTCTACAGGCTTTTGCTATGCATTTTAACTATATTGTTGTTTTGCATCGAGCCTAAAGAACTAGTGCAAGTATGGTTTCCAAACAGATTTAAATCAATGAATGTAAGTCAAGAAAGGTTTCCAATTACACTTAATACTTGAACCATGAAGCATCATTGCTTCAAGCTATAGCAAAAGTGCAGACAGGGACACAAAAGCAAATTCAACAATGACATCATCAAACAAGGATTTGTTTGCTATCACTATGACTAACTATTGAACTCAATTGACTCATCAGTCAAACAGCTTGATCGATCACTGACCTAACTTGTTTCAAAGCTATCTTGTTAAACTGATTAGTTAATTTCATTAATGAGTAAAAGATAGAATTGACTTAATTTGCACGAGCTAAGTGTAAGATTGTCTTGTTCGTTAATTGACTTTGATTAATGGTTCAAAGACATATGAGACAAATTAAATCGTCATGAGCAAAATGTGAGATGGACTTATTGGCTGCTACTCCACATATACTATGACATTTGAGCTTTCATGAAATAATAGCAAAAGCAATAGAATAAACAGATAGCTTCAACATAGACAAAGAGATACAATTAGTATGGACAGCTATAGGCTGTTGAATATTTGTAGCATAAGAAACAAAAAGGAAAGATGTTGCTGAAGGTTTTGCAATTTCAGTTTACAATTGCATTTGCTTCCTTGTCTATAAAGCCTTTTCAAGAAGCTCATTTTTTTTTTGCATATGAATGGCCATGATTAGTTTAATTGATTTGGTGCACAAAGATGTTCTTTAATTAACTATAATTAACTATTCATCTAAGCTTCTACGTATCCCTGTATGCAACTGCGTATACATGCATCCATGTATTTATGGATGTGCCACTCTAGTCTTGTACCAATTTACCATGTTATATGGATATCGCATATAGTAACAGTAATAAGCTCTTTCATTGCACATAGCAACTGTTTTCATAAATGCCAGATCGAGCTTATATGTATTAGGATACATATATACCCACACTAAAAACTATTGAATTATGATCTCTATTGTCCCATTTTCGTAGACATGTTACTGTTGCAATCAAATGTGTAAAGCATTTGTGTCCAAAGAAATTAGATAAAGGAATGGCAATATGTTACACAACCTTGTCTTATGCCTTTATAGCAGTTTTTTTATTGCATTTCAAGAAAACCAGAAAGTAGAATTTTATTCATATTATTTCATCTATGGCATTTACAGCTTTTCCAATAATTAGCTATGACCAACTGTGGAACACAATTAATTCATCAGTCAATTAGCTTGATTGATCACTGAATTAACTTGCGTGAAAGCTATCATGTTAAGCCAACTAGCTAATATGCCACACACAATATGACATTTGAGTTTCAAATAAGTCTCATGCACGCAAATCTGTTATTATGTTAAAGCCATGTAAACATAGATGTTCCAATTCCATGGGGTCATTTTATTTCCATTTGTCCAAGTTCATTTCATTCCATTATCAAGAGCCAATAATTAAATGTTTAAACCAGGTACATGCAAACATAAAATGCAAATAGGGTTTCAACAATGACATCATCTAATAAGCATTTGCTTGCTATTACTATGATTAATGATAGAATTGACTTAATTCGCATGAGTCAAGTGCAAGATTGACTTGTTTGTTAATTGACTTTGATCAATGGTTCGGAGACAGATGAGACAAATTAAATTGTCATCAGCAAAATGTGAGATGGACTTATTAGCTGCTATGCTACATATACTATGACACTTGAGCTTTCATGAAATCACCCCACACCAGTTCCACCAAATGATGGAAGGGTTATTCATTGGCTTCATGTATGATTCCCCTGCCATTCCAACGAGGGCAGAAAAGTAAAGAAATAAAATGTAAAGAGTGAATCTGATTAGGATGTTAAAAGACTTGTTAAATGAGAAATGGAAACTAAAACATTCAATTTGAATTTCCATTAGTCTTTTCAAACACTACAGTTGAATGAATTTAGAATTTGTATTGTTGTTTGTTAGTGTTTATTACTATATTTTTTATCACTCTTTATTGCTATTTATTTTTGTTTAATTCTTGACTACTGTTTTGTTAAGCTATAGATTGTAAAACACACAGTGTTGTAAAAACAACAACTCACTGACAATTGTAACACACAGGGTGTTATAAAGTATTTTGTATTACTCTTGATTAGTTTTTATTGGAATTATTTTGTATTACTATAATTACTTGATTACTTTCTATTACTGTATTTCAGTATCGACATTTCAAGGTGAAGAACATGAGACATATGCAATGCAATATCACAGGTTTAATTAACAAGGTATAAATGAGCAAGAACTTTTTAGTAGATAAAGGTCATGAACGCTGAAGTAATAGTATGACAGTCAACACAACATTTAAGTAAACCTATGCTCAACACTCTCTTTTCCATTATCAATTGTATTCCCAATTTCATCCATGAAGAATATCCTCAAAGATATAGAATTCATGGATGCACAGGTTGAAGAAGTCTTCATGGATCAAAGATATATAATTCATTGATGAAAGAAATGGAAATCATGGATCAAAGTGATGGCTAGTAGCAGGATCTATAGGTTGACAAAGTTCTTCATGGACGAAATTGGGAATAAAATTGATAATGGAAAAGAGAATCTGCACCATAGGTTTACTTAAATGTTGTGGTGACTGTCCTACTATTGGTTCAATGTTCATGACCTTCATCTACTCAAAAGTTCTTGCTTGTTTATCATGTAATATAGATTTTAGCGACTAGAGATGAATTGTGATTACTTTGAGCACTTCATTTTTTGTTATTCTGCAGATCTGTGTAGTCACAGGAGATGTTGTTGCTGCAGAGTCAAGACCTGGGACCAAGGTACTTGATACATGTATCCATAGATACATGGATGTGGACATCTATCATGGTATCCATAGATGCATAGATACATGTACCTATGGATAGATGTATTCATGGATACATTGACACATACATGGATAGATGCCTGTATACATTTGTAGACACAGATACATATATGCGTGGATGCATCTATAGGTAGAAGAATACATAGAAACATACTTACATGGATAGATAGATAGATGCATAGCTGGATACATAAATGCTTAAATATACATGTATAGAAGCTGCATAGATACATATATCGATGGCTACATGCATAGATACATATTAATGTGGACAGCTATAGCCTGTTGAATATTTGTAGCAGAAGAAATAGAAAGGAAGATGTTGGCGAGGATTTTGTAATTTGGGTTTACACTTAGCAATTGCATTTTCTTCCTTGTCTATAAAGCTTTTTCAAGAAATTCCTTTTTTTGCATATGAATGGCCATGGTTGGTTTAATTGGTTTCGTGTACAAAGATGTTTATTAATTAACTATAATTAACCATTCAAGAAAACTGATCTATCATTGAACTAGTTTCATTGACTAGTCAAGTAACTTCATTCACAGTTAACTTGATCAGCTATTTGGTTGATTTGCTTGAATGCTTGCAAAAAGCCTTCTCTGACAAATATTTCTTTGCATAATTTGCACTCACTACACACCAAGAGCCAACATTTCTTCGAGGAATTCTGTCAAACAGTTTAAATGTTTTTGCTTGTGCTTCTATATTTGGTATGCATATTCATGACAGCATTACAAACCATTATATCTGTTAGAAAATCTACGCCTTATGATCCTTAGATGAATATACATATCCTGTTCTAAAGCTCTTTTTCGTATTAAAAGCACACAAAATGTTTAGAAAGATTGTGTATCTGTGAATGTGAATAAGCAACATTGATTTAACTGATTTGGAGGATAAAGATGACCAATAATTAGCTATGACTAACCATGGAACACAATTAATTCATCAGCCAATTAGCTTGATTGATCACTGAATTAACTTGTTTGAAAGCTATCATGTTAAGCCAACTAGCTAATATGCCACATATACTATGACATTTGAGATTCAAATAAGTCTCATGCACGCAAATATGCTATCATGTTAAAGGCATGCAAACACTGATGTTCCAATTCCATGGGGTCATTCTATTTCCATCTGTCCAAGTTCATTTCATTCCATTATCAAGAACCAATAATTAAATGTTTAAACTAGGTACATGCAAACAGGAATGCAAGCAAGGTTTCATAGTACTTTAAGAGATTGTTATACTTTGATTATAAATTCATATTTTAAGCTACTTTTAGTATTATTTATTTGAGCTTCTTGTTGAAATGCAAAGGTTTCATCTGCGTTTGATAGGTATTATGTAGAAATCCTCTTGTCCATTTTACTTCATGCATGTGAGCCCTATAAATTCTGTATATTATTGACTACTGCAAAGTGGTCCCATAAAGAGGGCTTTGGAACCAAAATTATGTAAACACGTGTGATAATGAGAGCTTTTGAACTACGAGTGAACAGTGTGTTGCTTTGAGCTTTTCCGTTGTCATCAAAGCATAAAGGGTAGAGGGGTTCTGTTAAAAGTTGTGGTTGTTGTCCTCATAGCCATAAACTCGTATTTTAAACTACTTTTTACTTCATGCATCTGAGTCAACAGTGTGTTGCTTTGAGCTTTTCCATTGTCATCAAAGCATAAAGGATAGAGGGGTACTGTTAAAATTCGTGGTTGTTGTCCTCGTAGGCATAAATCGATATATGAAACTACTTTTAGTGTTATCTATTCGAATTTCTTGTTGAAATGCGAAGGTTTCATCTGCATTTGATACGTATTATGTAGAAATCCTCTTGTTCATTTTACTTCATGCATGTGAGCCCTATAGAGTTTGTATTTTTTTAATTGCTGCAAAGTGGTCCCATAAAGAGGGCTTTGGAACCAAAATTATGTCAACGTGTGCGATAATGAGAGCTTTTCAACAATGAGTCAACAGTGTGTTGCTTTCAGCTTTTTCCGTTGTCATCAAAGCATAAAGGATAGTGGTATTCTGTTAAAAGTCATCGTTGTTGTCCTCGTAGGCATAAATGCAAACAATGGAAGCATAAAGAATGCAGTAGAAACCTTTTTCCTGTTGGCAAGCATAAAAATTCTGTCAGATGTCGTCGTTACTGTTCTTGTATCTTGGGGTTATAAAAAACTGTCAAGAAATGTTGTAGAATCCAAATTACATTGTTGCCATAGAGCAGCCAAGTAATATTGCTTTTCGCTTTTTAGTCTGTTTGAAACAAGAAATGCAAGTAAGGTTTCACAGTGCTTTAAGGCAGTTGTATACTTTGATTATAAATTTGTATTTTAAACTACTTTTAGTATTGTTTATTTGAATTTTTTGTTGAAATGCGAAGGTTTCATCTGCGTTTGATAGGAATTATTGTTAATAAGATGTTGTGACATACATTAATTGGATGTATCTCATCATCTTTCTTATCAGGATGCTAACAACCTTGATTTGTATTTGTCCTTGAATGTATCTGGATGCTATGAACTATGAACTGTATTTGCATATCGCTTGGCTGTACAAGTAATAGTAAGCACTACCCAATGGTAGAAATCACAACTAATAGCATCCATATACACCCATGCATAAAAACATGGTATTCAACACATTAACACGAACATGGTTTTCTAGGGCTAGTTTGTTAATTATCTTTGATTAATAGTTCAAATGTACACAAGGCTAATTGCAATCATTTCTTTCTTTGAATTGCTATGCACTTAAAGGCTAACTAGCAATTGCCTAATTATTTAGATATGGGACAATACAAGAATGAATGAGGAAATATGAACTTGCCTAAATCATCATGAATGATAGAGCTATTGGGTAAAATGCTACATATACTGTGACATTTAAGCTTCAAAGACTGCCAATGAACAACAAAAGCTTCAAAACTCTCAGTTAACATGTAAAGGGCCAAGAAAAATTGATCTTCCAACTGAATGGGGTCATTTTACTTCAATTACCTAGCACTTATTCTTAATTGTTTAATGCAATCACATGCAACCAAAATTCAGAACAATTAGCATCTACACACACCCATGCATAGATACATGCTCTCTAATATATTGATATGCATATGGTTTTCTATCAGCACAATCCTTGAACACTGTCTAGGTACGGGTGCTAGTCTATTAATTGACACTGATAACTGGATAAAATGTATTCATAGACACATAGCTGCACACATGCTTCAATGCACACATGCATCGATACATGCATGGATGTATACATATATACACAGACACATACATACATGATCACATGCTTACAACTATATATGCGTTCATGTATCCATGGATGCACATTTCCATGTATCAATAGATCCCTTAATATATGCACATATTGAAATGACTACATGGGCTTGGGGGATGAATATTTATGTGACCTTTACATGATAGCAATGAATCCTATAAATTTGCATATATGCATCAAAGCACATAGCTATCAATGAAGCTATGCATTTGCATTTTCACAAGCACTTTAAAACAATCACGATTCACAAAGCCACTCCCATGGGTTCCAAAAATAGATAAATGCCAATTTACCAATATGAAATATAACTCACGAAATTGAGTTCATATATCTTTAAAAGCAATATGCACAACAACCACAATATGACTGGATGGCTAGTTGGCGCCATCCACAAAAAAGCATTTAAAGAAAATGCAACAGTAATCTGTTATATACACACATACATACATGGCTACATAGATACATGCATTCATATATACATAATTACATGCACACATATATACATGCAAACTTGTATGCATGGATGCATACAAAGACTATGTTTCATGGGATTATTGAAGAGTTAACTTGCTTTCTATATGCTTCCATATTTTGCATGTGTGCCTATGAGGACAATAACCACAATATTTGACAGTATTCCTCTATCCTTGATGACAACTCATTGGTTCCAAAGCACTCTTTATAGGATAGCTGTACATTGCCTACAAGACTCAGATGAATCCTTCGTATTTCAAGGAAAGATTTGGATCAATAACACTTAAAATGATCTAAACTATGATTTTACAATCAAAGTATCCAAATGCATTGCAACAGTGCGAAACCCAAGTTCCATTTAAGATGTACAATGAGAATAAACAGAAGGGAAAATGCATTTGCTTTAAAGTCTGTACAACAATTTCAACAGGTTGTCTAGCCATTGTCCAAAACATGGTTTTCTATCAGCATAGTCCTTCAACCTTCTTTAGGTCTAACTGCTACTTTGTTAATTGACTTTGATTGAAAGGTCAACATGTGAAATGTGGCCAAGGATAATTATAGACAGCTATACATTGCCTCCAAGATTTAGATGAATCCTTGGTATTTCAAGGGAAGGTTTGAATCGATAACACTTAAAATGATCTAAACTATGATTTTACAATCAAAGTATCCAAATGCATTGTAACAATGCAAAACCCAACTTCCATTTAAGATGTACAATGAAAGCAAAAAGAAGGAAAAATGCATTTGCTTCAAAGTTTTTAAAGCAATTTCAACAAATTGTCTAGCCATTGTCCAAAATTTGTTTTTCTAGCAGCATAGTCCTTGAACCTTCTGTAGGTCTAATTGCTACTTTGTTAATTGACTTTGATTGAAAGGTCAAAATGTGAAATGTGGCCAAGGATAATTATACGTATTTATCTCTTTTAATTGTTATATATTCAAAGACTAATTAGCAATCCAAACAGCCTCGCCTCTAGTCAGATGCCATTAAATCCATTGATTTTGCATTAATGAATTATGTACCTTTAGCCAGTAGTTTTAATCAAAGTATGCATATGGATTCAGAATCAAACTCTCAAAATTTTAGAAGATTCATTTTTTGAAACGAAGATCTACTTTTGAACCCCAGCTGCTTAATTTTTATGAACCATATAGCATATGCCACTCACAATACCCATTTGCAAAGATTGTTCTTGTAACAAAAAACAACAATATGATTACAAGTACAATCAATATAGTGAGAATCTTGAATTAACCTTTTTCTCTGTCTACTATATGCAATTGTAAACAAAGGAGAAGGTTCATTCTAGAAACTCACCTTCTACTACTTGCTTCAAGAATTTGCCACAGCTGGGCCGCTACACGACCTCTTTTCTTCCAACCAAAAGCATTGCACCATGTAAAAAGCTTTGATTAGAAAACAAAAAACATGTCTTTGTTTTTTCTAAAAGAATAACAATATATAGTACTCTTACTGCGATGGATACTAATAGCAAAAACCATTTAAACACTAGCAAGCATTTTTCTAGATTCAAGAGACACAAGTATAAATGCAAACAAGATTAACTACACAAACTAATTGCGACAGGTTCTTGGACCACAAATCTTCTAGCAATGAATTTGATTGCTCTTCTGCATGAAGCCTAAAACTGTTCTATGAAGCAATATTACTTAACTGCTCTATGGCAACATTGTAATTTGGATTCTACAACATATTTGACATAGTTTTTTATAACCCCAAGATACAAAAACAGTAACAACGACATCTGATAGAATTTTTATGCTTGTCGGGAGGAAAAAGGTTTCTACTACATTCTTTATGCTCCCATTGTTTGCATTTATGCCTACAAGGACAACAACCACGACTTTTAACAGAATCCCTCTATCCTTTATGCTTTCATGACAACGGAAAAGCTCAAAGCAACACACTGTCGACTCATTGTTGAAAAGCTCTCTTTATCGCACACGTTGACATAATTTTGGTTCCAAAGCCCTCTTTATGGGACCACTTTGCAACAATTAAAACAAAAACAAACTCTATAGGGCTCACATGCATGAAGTAAAATGAACAAGAGGATTTCTACATAATACCTATCAAATGCAGATGAAACTTTCACATTTCAACAAGAAATTTGAATAGATAATACTAAAAGTAGTTTAATATACGGATTTATGCCTATGAGGACAACAACCATGACTTTTAACAGAACCCATCTATCCTTTATGTTTTGATGACAACGGTAAAGCTCAAAGCAAGACACTGTCGACTCACATGCATGAAGTAAAATGAAAGATACAAAAATAGTAACGATGACATCTGACAAAATTTTTATGCTTGCCGGCAGGAAAAAGGTTTCTACTGCATTCTTTATGCTCCCATTGTTTGCATTTATGCCTACGAGGACAACAACCATGACTTTGAACATAATCCCTCTATCCTTTATGCTTTCATGACAACGAAAAATCTCAAAGCAACACACTATCGACCCATTGTTGAAAAGCTCTCATTATCGCACACGTTGACATAATTTTGGTTCCAAAGCCCTCTCTATGGGACCACTTTGCAGCAATAAAAAAAATACAAACTCTACAGGGCTCACATGCATGAAGTAAAATGAACAAGAGGATTTCTACATAATACCTATCAAACGTAGATGAAACCTTCGCATTTCAACAAGAGATTCGAATAGATAACACCAAAAGTAGTTTAATATACAGAACCCCTCTATCCTTTATGCTTTGATGACAACGAAAAAGCTCAAAGCAACACACTGTCGACTCACATGCATGAAGTAAAATGAACAAGAGGATTTCTACATAATTCCTATCAAACGCAGATGAAACCTTCGCATTTCAACAAGAAATTCGAATAAACAATACTACAAGTAGTTTAAAATATGAATTTATAATCAAAGTATACGAATGCCTTAAAGCACCATGAAACCCTACTTGCATTTCTTGTATGAAATAGACTAAAAAATGAAAAGTTACCTCTTCTGACCTCACTGTCTAGTGTTTTACTATAACGACACTCTGGAAATTACCAAATTATCACCTCAAATAACTCGTTTCTGGGTCTGGACTCTGCAACTATAACATATCGTGCTCAGTCACTAGAACTCTCCCTCAGAACACCGCTTACAGAAGACAAAAACAACACACGCAAAGTAATAGAAATGCATACCAAGTAATTTAACTCTATATTAAATGACCAAAGTACCCTGGCCACGCATGGCCTCCAAGCCATCCCAGCGCCTTCACCTTGAGCCACATGCCATTCAATGCATTTACGTACGTCTACCCGCCACCTTGATAAACTATGCCTTTGCTTAATTTTAATTAATCAATTTTTGCGCTCGCAGTTTCTTGATATTTTAATGCATTTAATCTGCATTCATGGATTATGTACCTCTAGCTGCCAACTTTTAAACTATGCCTTTGCTTAAATTTATTTAATCAATTTATGCGTTCGCATTTTCCCGAATTTTTAAAAACGAAAATGATTTATAAAGCTACTCGGACGAATAGAAAAATAGAAAAATGCTAATTTTCCAATATATAAAATAGCTCTCCAAATTCAAACTATACAAAAAAATAAGTAATATGTTAAATGGCGAAATGTGATTGGTCAATGCTAGCGGTTAAATGCATTCCGGGCGAATGCATAAGTATACCTGCCTACCGGCAGGAACTAATAAATGTTCTATATATTATTTTATATAAGAAGTATATATAGAGAGGGGATGGATGGAATGGTATTACATTTAGTTGAACATATTAAAATAAGAAATAAAATAATAAGTAGTTAAATCATTAAGAGTAAGAAATATAATTTTGGTTAGAGAATGAAGTATGTCATGGTCATTGAATTTGTCTTGAAGATTGAGTCATGGTCATTAGGATTGCCTCAAAGATTGAGGAGATCTTGACCATCAAGAACTGACTCACAACCCGTAATGGCACTTTCTTCATTATCTTACTCTCCATCTAATAGTTGAATTTAGTTTATAGTGGGAGAAATAGCTAAAGTAAAATGAGGAACTTTGTCACTATTTGGCCAACCAAAAACACCTTTATGACAAGAATGTGAAGTGACAAAAGGTAAGCAAATTTGTGGAAACCAAATATGAGCATGATGACCTCAAGATCTATGTTGAGGTGGAGGAGACAATGAAAACAATGGGAATTGTGTATGAGCATTATGAATGTACATCCATGTCAACACTATCAACGAGGGGACTTGCCCTTATGTTAGGGAGAGCTCGGTGAGAATCTTACAACCATATAAAATGCATTACCCTAGTGGTCAAGGAGCACATGTAGATGGGCAACTTTAAGGGTAACTTTATTAGCTTGCATGTATATCTATATGAGAACATTAAAGCAAATAATGGATTTAGTATACATAGATAAATGAATATATATATATATACTATTTTCTTCATCAATCCCCTTTCTTCTTTAAATAATAAATTATTTAATTATTGTCTAATGTCATATTTTTGCTATTAATTAAATAATCTTAATTATTTAATTAATTCATTCCTTTCCTTTTATTTCTTCCTTTGATTAATTAAATATTTATTTAATTACGTCACTAATGTCCCTTTCACTCTATAATTAAAATAGATTTTATTTATTTAATTATTATCATCTTTCTACTATAATTAAATAACTATTTCAATTATTTAATTATTCATTTAGCCTTTTTGTCATAAATTAAAATAAATTTTATTTATTTAATTGTCTACTAATTTGTCCTTTCTTCCCACTTTTGAATTAAATTATTATTTAATTGAAAAGTCAACCTAGCACATGCCTTCTATAATTAAATAATATTTTCATTATTTAATTATTCACTTTGCATCTCAATTATTTAAAGTCTTCAAACAACCTCTTTTTTGTCAACCTCATTATCTGTATCAATCTTATCTCTTCATGACGCATTCAATTTCCACCCTTGATTGAATTAATCAAGGGTGGAAATTGAATTAATCTTATCTCTTCATGTCTCATTCAATTTCCACCCTTGATTCAATCTTAGTCATTCATCCTTATCTTTGCCCTAATTTAGCCCTAACCCTATTTCATACTACAACTTTCATTCTTGGTCATTGATTGTCATATCTTATTGATTTTTAATCCTATCCCTTCATCGCAATTTGACTTTCTATAAAAGACACCTATCATTGTCATTTCAACCTACCTTGACAACCTAGTTTATGCACAAGTACATGTTGCTAAAGAGATGAGTACAATCTTCAATATTTTGCTATCATTGTCATTAGGCTATTGTTGCATACTCAAATCTCAAGACAATCAAGCATATTAAGCAAAATGGAGAAGGACAATGGAGGTGAATCAACCATGGCATAGGTGATTGTAGACACTTAAAATTGTGTTGACTAATATTGCACACTTGAATCTAATGACTAACACCATTTCATCCTAAATTTACCTTTTTTTGATTGTTAATTGAATAATCCCAGTTATTTAATTAAATGCACCATTCTTGTCTATTAATCTGATAATTAATTTCATTAAGTTAATTCACCCCCTTTCACATTAACATTTCATCTTGTTTAATTGGATAATGCAAATTATTTAAATTAAATCCCCTTATGTGCTCTCATTTAATTAAATAATCTAAATTATTTAACTAAATGTCACTTAACCCCTTTTCATTAAATAAGTTAATTATTTAATGATAATCCTAAATTTACTCAACTTGCACAATTAATAATTTGTTTTAATTAACTAATTACTAATTTTCGCTTACCCATCCACTTGCATGGGAATATTCTCCCACTTGAGCTCCAAAAATGGAATATTCTTTCCTAACAAACTTTCTAACAACTTTGAAAGTGTGTGTGTTTGAATCATTGTGAACCATTGATTTTTTCTTTGAGCCATGTGATCTTGCATTCTCATTCATTGATGAGAAACCTTGATCCATGCCTTCACCTCTCATTGCATCTTGACCATTGATTGATCTATTTAATTTTAACCCTTGATTCACCATTTTCTCCTATAAATACCTCACAATTTGGAGAGAAATGGATCCACAATCATTTGAGAAAATTTATGTTGTTGAAATGCATCCACACTTTCATCCATTAGCATTCATTTAAGCATTTTTCATCCATTGTGGTTCAAATCATCCATTTTCATCAATCTTTTATCAATAGAATCCATTTGAAAGCTCATTTTATCAAAGGGATCAGTAAAGGGTCGTCATTCCATATCAATATGGCACAAATCCCCCAATGGGATGAGGTTTGAAGCATTAGAATAGGTTTTCATTATTCATTTCTTGCTTGTTATGTTTTAATGGCTTCCTCGTTTTAATGGTTTTTAAATATTTCATTGGGATTGTAGCTTAGATAGTTAAATATTGCTTAAATTTGTATGGATTGGTGTATTTAGCTATTATTATGATTACAATCACAGTAATATTGCTTTATATTTTATGTTTCTATGTTGGATTGTGCTTCATTGTTGGTTTAAGGCTTTAAAGTTTTAGTTTTGATGTTTAATGACCTTAACCTTAATTTTACCCTATTCTACATTGGTGAACCTAGTGTGAAATGAATTTTTGTAGATTTTCCTAATCTTATATTGTTATTTTGTGCAAAAAATTAGAGGCTAACATTTTGCATCTAGGGTTGGAGACACAAGTGTGTTGGTGTGAATAAATGTCTTGTGCCTAGCTAATTCACTCACTAGATAATTAGGGGACATATTCACATGTTAAGTTTACTTAGGATATAAGATTCTTTCTAGAAGTTTTTGTTGGCTTTTCTAGAACTTATCCTATCTAGCTAGGATTGCTTGATTCCTAGGTAGTTAGTTTGTTAGTTGTCTCATGTAATAGAATTAAGACACTTGTCATGATCTTGTCTAATCCTATCTCTCTACCTTGCCTTTATAAGCAAGGAATCTCATGTACATTTGCATTCAAGTACAATTCAAGCATATTCAACCATTATTCAATCTTACATTGTTGAAGCAAGCTTTCTTGTCATTCTCTCTCTTATGGAAGTGTTTTGGTCTAGAAACTATTCCTAGGGGTGTTGGGGAGTCACCATTTACTCCCACATGGTATTAGAGCACTTCAGGTGTTGCAGATTCCTTCCTAGATCTGAGGGTTTCATGTTGGCTTGAAGTTTTTTGTTGGGTGCAGATTGGGGTTTCAAAGACCTCATGGTTGAGATCAAGTAGTTGCGCAAACAAATTTTGACTGTAAATTCATCCATTTTGGGTAAAGTTGTTTTTTAGGCAAATTTTTTTTACCTGAACTACAATATTAAGGATGAAGTACCTAAACCTTGGGTGTTGGCCAAATCTATTATTGTAATCAGGGCTAAAATATTAAGGTTAATGCAATGAAGCATATAAATCAAACCCTAATAAACAATGAAGCACAAATGAGCATAAAGACATAAAGCATAAAACAATATTACCAAATCTTCGTGCCACCATTGATTCACTTCCATTGCTCTTCTCCATTTTGCTTGAATATGATAATTGCCCTTAGATTTGAGTCTGCAATAATAAGCCTATGACAAGTGACTAGCAAAATATTGAAGATTGTTGTTTCACACTAGCACCATGTACTTGCATAATATGTGTGGATGAATGACAATAGATAGAAATGAATGAAAGACTCGAGAATGATTTTGGCAGCATAAGAATACTTGAAGAAAACAACCCCCCTAATGGCTTATGAGAGGATTGATTTATAGGAAATGTTTGATTTGTATTGACAGTTGAGATTGGATGTCAATAAGATGTCTTAATCAATGGCCAAGATTGAAAGTTGTAGTATGGACTAAGGTTAGGTCAAAATTAGGGCAATGACAAGAAATGAATGGCTAAGATTGAATTATAAAATAATTCAATCAAGGGCTGAAATTAAATGAGATGTCGAGATAAGATTTGATGTGGAAGATAAGATTGGCACGAACAAAGAGGTGATAGGAGAAAATAATAAAAATTATTTAATCTAGGTGGCCAATGAATAATTAAATAATTAAAGATATTATTTAATTATAGAGGAATGTGACAAAAGGAATCATTTTGAATTAAATAATGAATGATTTAATTCAAAATTCAAGATAGTGGACCAAATTAAATAAAATAAAATTTATTTAATTTAGGAGAGAAGAGGCTAATGAATACTTAAATAATTAAAAATAATTATTTAATTATAGTGGAAAGTGGATAAAAATTAAATAAATGAGAATTTATTTAGTATGCAAGATTTTTGGAAAAAACTGTGTAATTTTTATATCATCAACGTTTCGGATCATACTCCATGATCCATCATCCTGATGATGGATCATGGAGTATGATCCGAAACGTTGATGATATAAAAATTACACAGTTTTTTCCAAAAATCTTGCATACTAACATTATGGACTGTGGAAACAAAAAGTTATTAATTGAGAATTTATTTAATTTTAGAAAGAATAGGACTTAATTAGTGACGTAATTAAATAAGGAGGAATAAAGATAAAAAAATTGAATTAACTAAATAATTAAAATTATTTAATTAATAGAAGACATATGACATTAGAAAATAATTAAATAATTAAAAATTATTTAATTATGAAGAATGAAAGGGGAAATGATGAAAAATCTAAAAATTGCAAGCCTTAGGACAATTTTTAGTGTCTACAATTATCACTGTACCTTAGAAGATGGCAAGGATATTCATGTAGCTTAGCTTCTTTCATATGTTGTTGATTGAATATTCCTTCGCCTTTTGGAAACAAAGTAGGGAAGACCATCACAAATAAACCTTTGGTGGTGTATTGATTTATGGGTGACAAAGAAATAGGTGGCCAATTAACGGTAGGAGTTAGTCTATCTTCTCCTAGGTGAAATTAATCGTACAACTCTTCAACCTCTCTACGTGCAGGGAGAGGTTTTCCATAAATGAGGATGTTCTTTGCATATTTTCTTGCAACATGCCATCATCTGGACCATTTGGTTGCATGAATCTTTCTTCGAAGGGATCAATAATTGAAGTTATAACATATAGATGGTCGAAGATGTCTATGGATGCAACATGCAAGCATGACAAAGATGACTCATCTAACTGCACATCTTTATAGTAAGGGTCATTACAGATCTTATATAATAATTCCTCATGAACATGTCCTCTACTAGCATAGAAACTATATTGTTGAGATTTGAGATTTGTTTTATTCACTATGAGAATATCTAGATCATTTATATGCCTTGGCAAGTAAGTTGCAATTACAGATATATTTTGAGGAAAAAAATAGTGTGGCCACTATATTTTAATTGGCCCCCCTTTGCATAGGTGACTTGAAGGACATGGCTAACTCTTGCTATTAACATCTCTTCAATTTGAGTTAGTTGTTGCAAATAAGTAGGTTGCTCTCCAGGGTCCATGTTGTTCCACTTTGAGAAGTGATGACCATTTTTTCTAAAATGCATCTATAACAAGTACATAAACCATTTAATTGTCTATTTTTAATTCATGGATATTTTTCCATGCAAACTAGAGATGTTGGCATGGTTGAAAGTTTATCCAGCTTTGAACGAAAGGCATTTCTCGTGATGTGATAATTTGTAGGGAAAGGTGGAGAAGGGTGTATTTTAGAGAACGATATGGGGTGAATTATAGGCTGCATTTTAGGAGTTGGTGTTTGTAAGTGGGAGGGGCTATATGAGTGAGTAGGAGTATTTGTGGGGGTTGCTTCTTGGAGGATGTGACGCCTTTCACATCTCCTAGCATTAAGACTATCTTTCTTTGCATGGTATCATAAGCATTGTATTTCATTCTGATGACAATGTTTTTCTTGCATCATTTCATCTTGATCTTCCATTACAAGGTATGTTGTGGATCAAAGTAAGTTGATTTTAAAATGCATATTTTCATAATGTGGAAAACAAATTATTGCAAGATTTTAATTTGACTTGAAAGGTATATAAAGTTGTGATAAAACATTGAAATAACATGACTGGATATTTGAGATAGTTGAAAGAGATAGCATGGTGTGAAATTAAAACTTTGAATATAGATAAAGGAAAATATAGATAATTTAAATACCAACATGTGTTTGGGTTCTACAATGACATATAGGAAGGCTATAATCATACAATCCTATAAAATACAAAGTACAAAGTATATTTGACTATGTTGTAAAGTAAAATATTTAAAAAAATACAATCAAGAATATACTAATTGTTGACACCTAAATTTGGACACTCACATTTGTCCAAATTTATCCCTCTTTGTCTAAACATCCTCTTATTCGCGTTAATTAGGTAATATTGTTATTATCTAATTAATACCCTCAATTCTCCTAAAATACCCAAGGCATCTAGTTAAATAATTAAATACCTTACCCTCTTTAATCCCCCTTTCATCAAATAAATTAAATAAATATCACACGTCACATCATTTACCTTAAATCCTAATCAACTTCCTAGTCTCTTCATTAGGGATGTGCACATGCCTAATCCTTGATTAGGATGTGTCACAACCTCCAACCTTTGCAAGTTGGCTTCTAATCTTCCTTAACCACTCATTCTCTTCTAATCACTAATTAGCTAATCCAATCAGCATCTTGGTCAACTCTCCCCATCCCCCAAGAAATTTTTAATTCTTTTTTATTCATCCAAGACTTCTCTCTTCCCCATGTGAATTTTTAATTAATTGATATTTATTCCTCCAAGGAATCTTCTCTTCCCCATGCAAATTATAGAACCTTTGACTTGCCACATCACTCGCATGTGTTTAAGTCTTCTAAAACCTTTGACTTGTCACATCACCCACATGTGTCAAAATCCCACCTTTTTGGGAACCTTGTCTTATCCACTAGATTCCTCCAATCATATGAATTTTTATTTATTTCTCCAACTACTTTCATCTTCCCCATGGAGATTTTTAAGGAATTCTAAAATTCCTCAAGTGTCACTTTCATTCTCACTTTGGGACAAGAAGTTTCTTTTTGAGGAAATCTTCTCATCTCCCAATGTACTTTCAAGGTATATGTCCTTCTTCCACATCATTTGTCCTTATTCCACCTCACTTACACCTCATCATATCCTTGGCCACTTCACCCTTCACATGTCAAGACGTGAGGACTTGTGAGTCCTCAACTCACCATAGCCCTTCATCTTGTCCATGGTGGCACAATCTTGACCGTTGAATCTCTAGAGGATTTATTTTTTTTCTATAAATACACCCTCTTCTAATGCATTTGCAGAACTTAGTCATTTTGCACCCTTATGCTACCAAATTATCAAGCCATTTTATAGCATTATTCCTTGCATTAGCATCCAAGTTCAAGTGCATTTTCCATTATAGCTTCATCAAGTCTTCATATCTTGCATCCACCCTTCATTTCACAACCATCCAAGGAGCACACAAATCAACAACATAAAGGGCCAACCAAGGGGATCGACACACAAAAGGTATAATCACTAGGTTTGTTATCTTTCTTTTGTGTTTTCTTCCTTAAGCTAATCATTTGAGGTGATCTTGTGTTTTGCTTTGCATTCTAGTTTAGATAGTTTGCATGATTAGATTAGGATAAAAACACCAACATCACACTAACAATATAAGATAATAGATATAATATATTATTTTTAATGTATATAATATAATCCTATATAATCTAAAATCTAATAAAAAATTATATATTTGTTAATAATATCCAATATTGAAATATAAATATAATATGTAAATATTGCAATATGTATTTGTAAATATAATATATAAATACTATATCATATAAATTAGATTATAATATGGGTTGGGGCCCTAGCTCGGTTGGCTAAATCTTTTCTGTTGCAGGAGGTTGGTCACGAGGTCTAGTCTCCCCCACCCCCGTGGTGCCGGAGGGCGTGTCACACCAGCGCCGCTGGTCACATTAAAAAGTTTACCAGGTGCACTGCAGTTTATAGGGGGTCGTGCTACCTGATTCTTGCAGTCTAAAAAAAAAAAAGATTATAATAAATATATTTTTTAGTTATTTGAAATATATATTATGCCATATAATTTATAAATAATTTGTTAGATATTAACGTAGTCTTAATTTATTTTTCATTTAAAGTGCCTCGATTATGACAATGCAACATTTATGCTTGACAATTATTATTTTTATTTCTCCCTAATTATTTTCTAAACATTTCTATCAGATGTAAATACATCAAGTAAATTGTTTTGACACATGTAATGTGATATGCCATGCTCTTCAAAAGCTCCACACAACTACATATAGAAAAAAGTTTTTTTTCACTCTCTTTTTCTGGCTGGACGTTGTTGTTCTACTTTATGTAGGTTTTATGTTCAGGGGCTCCAAAAGGATGTTGAATTTATTATTGTTAATCATCAAGGTTGTTTTTCTATTTTGTTTTGGTAGTTTTTTTAACCATATTTGTCTCTCCTTTTTAAAGTAATTGTTGGCTCTATTTCAATATAATTTTTAGAAGTATTTCTCCTTCATGCAATCAATCCTAGCCAAACAAAATTACTACAAATGCTGCTACTCCTGAATTAGTTCACTTTTCCTCTATTAAGAATATTGTTGGACTCACCATATTTTGAAACACTCTATATTTGTTACTTATGTCAAATAAATCTTATAATGTTTATGTTCATGTTTACAAAAAATGAAAAATTTAAATTTTAGTGTAGAAAATTATTGGAAAAATTTGTGTGCTCCTAATTTACTACAAAGTTTGGGAGCAATAATCCATTACCAAGGTTAAGATTTGAGAAAATTTAAGTGTTTGAGTTTGACGAAGTTTGGTCAATTTTCTTAGTGATTTTCATAATAAAATCTCATGCTTATGTTTATGTTTATTAAATTTGGTAAATTTAAATTTTGGTGTAAAAAAATACTTGCTCGCAATTTTAACATAAAGCTTGGTATCATACTTGTAATGTTGGCTCAATCTTTGCAAAAACAACTTAATAGGGTCACACCCCATTGCCCTTTCAAATTGCACTCATCTCCAAATCTTGCAGCTATCTGAGAACCACTTAAATGGACCAATTTCATGGGAGTTTGAAGGTTGTTAGAGTTGCAAGGAGTGTATTTGTGGGGAAACCAATTCACTGGAGAAATACCCAACTCAATGGGTAATTGGAGCTACAAGTGTTGGATTTGGGTAACAACCAACTGAGCAGAACAATGTCCCTAGAATTTGGGAAAATGTAGCAGCTGAGATTTTTCCTATTTTCAATGCAACAAAATAGGTAACCACTAATCGCTATGAGATCAAGGCATTTATTACTGTTACTATGCAAGTGTTAAAATTGTTGGAAGAATCTATGATCATGGCCTCTACATTCTGATACAAAATTATATTATTTTATTTGTAACACAAATGATTGCAAGAAATGCACAAAATGGATTTGTTTAAAACCCTTGGAAACTTATAACCAGTTGTTGTCATCTTGAGATGACTGAAAACCACACAAATCAAAGACCCATGAAAAAATTAAAAATATAAAAGCTAACAAATTCATTCATAAATGGTAAAGAGTCTAGTTACCAAAATTTTTAGAAAAAGTTATTATGAGAAATTTGGAGCATAAGATCTATAATGAAATGTACCTAATTAAATGATAACATTAGTTACATACACTAAACCCACATTGCAAAGTGGTGAAATTGGGAATTATTTATCTGTATCTTTGAATTTTGCATTCCATGTATTTTTATTTCCATTTTTTAATTCAAATGATCAATAATAATGGCAAAAAATGAAACTGATTTGATAACCAGTAAAAATGACAAACAATGAGTCCTAACACCTCAAGATTTCACAGTTTGTATGAGATTAATTTTCTAACTTGTATACACTAGTTCTCAAATATCAACAAAGGGCTAACACCGAAATAAATGTATCAAATTTGTAATAAAAAAGTAGTTAAAAACTTCAAAGAATAATGAGTGCAAAAACCTTAAATGCAACATAGTGCTCAATAAGGTTAACGAGCCTCAACGAACAAGAAACTTGATTCTTTAGCTCAATTGCCACTATGAATCACAAAGTCACATGAAAGAGTAGAAGAAAATTTTGGTTGAAAACAAAGTGCAACACTGCCTCCAAAGTTTGAAGAAGATTTCTATTGATTTTTGTGTATTCAGTGTCGAGAAGTATTGAGCAAAATATTGCGTTCTTATTCATATATAGTGGACCGACAGCTGGGTGAGAATGCAACCAAGGTATTTGTTGTTAAAATAGGTGTACAAAGTTGACAAGGAGTAGGTATGATGCAACGATTACAAGCAAGGAGTACGTGACATTTCTTGACAAATTGAATATTTATGTTTGTACGACACGATTGTGTTGGATTAAACCTTTCCACTATTGAGTCATTTTCCCCTGTTACTGACAGCTGTGAGGTGAAGATTCAAACTCCATCCCAAACATTAACTGACATGTAATCTTCCCAAGCAAAACCACCAACATAATACTCTAAAGCAAAATCCTTGGGTGTTTCAGAGAAAGGGAATTTGTGTTCAATAAATATTATAGTTGGGGGGAGATAAAAAGTGAGAATATGTTTTTTGACAGTAAGTGAGAAATTAAAGCTTTAAGGAATTAATGCTCGTATGTGGTCAAATTAAATGCTCTAGATAATATTTATGGTCCTGCATACCTGTTGGGTAAATTAGAGATGATTTAAAGATTTGGTTGAGATTTGGGGAGGAGACTCCATAGAGGGAACGCCTTCGATGTAATTAAATAATGTTTTTATTATTTAATTATTCACTTTCCCTCTCAATTAAATAATTTTATAATTATTTAAATTCCTCTAGCAGCCTCTTTTTTTGTGCCAACCTCATTATTCGTGTCAATCTTATCTCTTCATGTCTCATTCAATTTCCACCCTTGATTAAATTATTTTATAATTCAATCTTATCCATTCATCCTTATCTCTGCCCTAATTTAGCCCTAACCCTATTTAATACTACAACTTTCATTCTTGTCCATCGATTGTCATATCTTATTGGCTTTTAATCCTAGCCCTTCATCCAAATTTGACTTTCTATTAAAGACACCTATCATTGTCATTTCAACCTACCTTGACAACCTAGTTTATGCACAAGTACATGTTGCTAAGGAGACAAGTACAATCTTCAATATTTTGCTATCATTGTCATTGGGCTATTATTGCATACTCAAATATGAGGGCAATCAAGCATATTAAGCAAAATGGAGAAGGACAATGGAGGTGAATCAACCATGGCATAGGTAATATAGCTTTATGTTTTATGTTTCTATGTTGGATTATGCTTCATTGTTGGTTTAGGGCTTTAGGGATTTAGTTTTGATGTTTTATGACCTTAACCTTAATTTTACCCTATTCTACAATATATATATATATATCTTTCCAAATACTAAAAAAAATCTCCACTCTAAAAGCATGTCATATCGAGGTTTATTTACAAAGAAATTTGGATCAATCCCCCAAAAGAATCATATGCCAAGAAAAAGGTTTTGGTCTAAATAACTTTAAGAAGTCATGCATAAAATTCCAAGTAGACTAGGCTCTAATGCAAAATGTGAAAAAATGCTTGAGAGTTTCCAAGTGTCTAAAAAATAACAATCAAGATTGGTAACCCCCTGTGGATCAATCTAGATCTAATGGGAAGACCTTGGTAAAGAATGCACAAAGAAAAATGACCAAGCTTCAGTTCAAGAATGGTTGTCTAGATAGTTTGGAATCTAAGATTCCATGAACTAGCCAAAGACTATAAGGCCCATATATCATTGAGTTTTGCAGCATATGTAGAGGTGGAAAGGTGGAAATAGCTAATAATTTTTGTAGCTAAAAAATATGATATCATGATATAGTTCTAATATTTCCACTAACCACAATTTTATGAATCATTTATGGGGGAATAGAATACACAATGGTTTGAAAGAATTCAAAATTTGAATTAGGGAGTGTTAATTTTATTTTCCCTTCCAAACAAGATAACAAATCTCTAGTTATATTCAAAAACAAATTTGGGAGAGTCTCATTGCCCCTTTGAAAAAATTTAAGGGCACAAGCCAAGGATCTTTAGTTGGTTGTCTATTGTTGGGATAAGGTGTTATTAACATTACAATCTTAATGTATTTATGTGTCTCCAACACCTTGGGAATGGGTACGATTCACATTAGGTGAAAGGGATAAATATTTATTTATTTATTATTCTCTTTGTGTAATGGCATTGAATAAGGTAGGTTACAATTGGTAGGAACTACATATGCATCTTTATCAATGTTATTGATCATCTATCTAATAGAGTGGTAGGAAGTTACACAAAGAGAATGGAACATCTTTAATGATGGGTGGGTCCAATTTAGTTGGTATTCTTTATGGAATGTTAAACTTAGAAATGTGTGTCAATAAAAGTAATTAGGGTATTTATAACATGTAAGAGTGATGGAGGGATTTACATTTTATTCTCAAAATATGCTCTTCATGTATGGATCATTGAATTTTTTACTTAGATTCAAGTGACTAGTTTGGGCTCATGATTTTAACCCATTATTTTATAAACCACTTATGGATTTCTAGTTTCTATTTTCTCTATATATTGGATGCATGAGATAGTAGTTTAGGTTTATATGTATTATAACACTACCAAAATGCTATCAAATTAAAAAGAGAAGTTGATGTACTAATGTAACACATTTTAATTGTGATTAATACAAACTTGTTCTCTATTTGAAGGTTAAATTTTTCACAAAAGAATTTCTCCATATACATCTGATGTTGTGTTATTACTGATTTTAATATTCTATGTCATATAATTATCTAAATGTTATATTTTAGAGTCAATAGTTAATCAAGTTAACCAAGTGTATGTTTAATTGGGATAATTAATTTTTTTACATTTTATGTATATGTTTTCATTGTAATTACTCTCTAATTTTCTCAACATTTGGTATTAGAGATAGTGATTTTGATGAGGGACCTTTCTAAAAGTGTTGAGGCTATTTGTTTCACTAAAAAAAATTCAATGAGTTCTATAGATTGATTTGTGGTTGAATCCATGGCTAGCACATCTCATTTGGAAACTAAATAATTGAATGGTTCCAAATACAATCCATGCAAGTTGAATATTGAAAATATCGTAGAAGAAAGGGATTAATGGATATATGTTACAAAGGAAGAAAACTTTTAGGTACATTTGATGGAATTTTTAAAGTTGGATAAGAAAGCATAGTGAACCATACAAATGTGTATTTCAAATTGTGTTTTCTCAGATGTCTTAGATGAGGTTGTTTCACATAGCTTGTGGAAGAGAATAGATGATATTTATCAAATGAATGTTTTTTTAATGAGTTATATTTGAAAATAATTTTTTACTCTTTAAAAATGAAAGAGCGGGACTTTAGTGATAAGCATTTGAATGCTTTTAATTTATTTTTATTTAGCTAGGTTCCATTGGTGTTATGTTAGATGACAAGGATATGTGTATTTTACTACTTTGTTATTTGTCTAAATATTGGGAGAATCTAATTGTTGCTCTAAATTGTTTTATGATAAATCCAAAATTGGATGCCCTTGCTATTATATTTTTAAGAAAATGGATGAGTAGAAAATACATGGAGAAGGGCTCAAAAGATGTGCATTGCATGTTTGGGTAAGGTCCAAGAATAAAGATGGGTCTAAAAGGAGTGTAATAAATCTAAGGAAGATAAAAACATAAAAGATGGTCCAAAACTATTGGAAATGTTATATTGAAGTGTTGAAACCATGGGAAATAGACACGTGAAAAGAAATAATATAGGAACAAGAAGAAAATTTTTGACGGTTCCTCTACTAAGAAATCCTATAATGATGTTGATAATGATGATTTTTTTATTTCAACTAATGTTGTTAGTGATTACTATTGGCTAATCAATTTGGGTTGCCCCTACCCTATAATTCCTCATGAGGAGTCGTTCTTGTCATATTAAGCTTACAATGGAGGAGAGTTATTCTTTGGTGACAACAATTCACCAAATCATTGGTTCGGGAAAGGTACAATTATGTTTTAGTGATGGGAGAGTGAGAATGTTTAATGGTGTTTTCCATACATTCAGATATTTGTGAGAATTTTCTATATGCATCTAAGTTGAATAATTTTAAAGTGCATGTGATATTTTATAAGTTTGGTTGCAAGTTGGATAAAGGAAATTTGGTGATAGCAAGAGGTACATAGTGTAGGACTCTGTTTAAGCTTAATGCCTCCATATTTTGTAAGTCTACCAATGTAATTTCACTTATAAAATGCATGTATATCTTGGCACCAATATTTTGGCCTATATGAACCAAAAAATTGATTGTGAAATCCAATAGTTTGAAACAAAATCACTATCAAGATCACACCAATGAAGCAATTGAAATAATATCAAATAAATGCAATACCATAAACCTACAAGACCTTCAAGTTGGTCTCCATTGTTCTCCTTTATTCACCTTGGAGAAAAGTGTTATGATAAGTTGCTCTCATATTTAGCACAAGCACTTCAATAATGATAGTATGATTTATGTGGTAACGAGAGAGAAGGATAATTGATGAATGATAAGTTTGTTTTATAGATTGAGTGATATTGATCAATGGTTGAAATTTGATGAGAGACTAAGCAAATCAATGGATGAGAATCCATGAGATGAATTGATGGATAGTTATCTGGTTGCATGATTTCAGTGAACTAAGTGTAAGAAGTGGAAGTGACTCTAAGTCAAAGAGGATAGATTGATTAGAAGATTGACTTGATTGAGGAGTGAACTCTAAGTGAGTGGGAGTTGACTGGTGAGGTGGAAATGCACAAGTAAATAATAATTTTAATTAAATTAAATAATTATTAGTTTCATGTGCAAAGGGGAAATAAATAAAATAATTAATTTTATTTATTTTAGAAGAGGATAATGTTGAGAGGAATAATTGGATGAATTAAATAATTAAAAATAATTATTTAATTTCAGAAGTGGGAAATGGAAAATGAATTAATTAAATAATAATGAATTATTTAATTAATCTAGGAAAGAGGAATTATAAATTAATTAAATAATGTAACTATTTAATCAATATAGATGAAAAGTGATGAAATAGATAATTTAATTAAATAACAAAATCATTTAATTAAATGCAAAAGATAGATTGATGATACCTAATGATGGAAAATGATGATGTTTTGGTAGAAATATGTTAGTTTGATTTAGGTGTCTATTGTTTTCCCTTCTTTTCAAGACAATGCATTTTTATAGTGTTGTTTCAATGAAAGAATGAAATAATTTGTGATAGCATGCCCCAATTGTATGAAGAAATGAAGGTAGGATGCCCCCTTGAGAGATTGGCATAAAAATAAAATTGTTAGGTCAAACTCGCAAAAAAGGGTTGGATATAGATGTGATTGAGGTGAAGAAAATGGAAAGAGTAGGATAAGAAAGATTTGAATCAAGTGGAATATGGGGTGAGAGGAGGTAATGAGATTGTGGGTTAATATGGTGAAATATAGTAATGAGATGGTTATTGTTGATCAATATCACATAATTGGATGGATAATGAATGAGATAGATGAATGGAAATAGATTGATGTGGATAGATATTGATAGATAGTGTGTCTTCTACTTTGTGCTTTTTTATCATCATAGAGCTTATTGTGGCAAATGGATATATGTACACCAAGGTATGACAAACCAAGGTGAATTTTGTATCCTTTGCATGGACATTAACACTGCAAACAAGAAGGATTATCTTCATACATTTTAGACATAATAGAACCTTGTAAATGACTTTTTATACACAAGCATGTTAATACTGGAAGCCATTCCAACACACACAAGTAGAGTACATGCCTCATTAATGCAATAAGAACAATCCACAAACGTGTTCATACAAAAGCACTAACCTTGCCCCATTCTCGCTCCTCTAATCTCATGGAGATATCCTTGAGTAGCATAGGAATAAGACAATAAAATAAATCAAGCAATAAAAATACTCACTAACCAAACAAATCAATATCTACAAATTTTCTTGCCAATATATATGTGCTCAAGATGGATAATGCCTATTTTAGGAAAAATGCATCCATTAAGGCATGATAGGTTGAATAAGATGTTTAAAGCTAACGTGGCAATAGATCAAAAAGTTGTAAATAATTTAATAAGGGTCTTTAGTTGTGGTTGTTTCATGAATGCTCGATGTCTTTGGGTATTGCATAGTTTGTTCTTGCTTGAGTGTCTTGTCTAGGCAATGGAAATGTATAATGGATATGTTAGATGATGTTATATTTTTGAATTTTTGTTGGATATTTGATGTTTTTGGAGTTTTTATAATATTTGATGTGTTTGGATTTTTTTGGATTATTTGATGTTTTTGGTTTTTTGGATTTTTTAATGATAATGATGGTGATAAATGATGAAGAGAAATGAATGTGTAGGGATATCGAAGAATTGTTGAGATCTTGTTGCTAGCCAAGCTAAAGTTGGTTGATCTGATCTAATTGATTGATGATACTGATAACATTGTCGATGATAAAAACAACACAAGGATAGTGTTGTTAAGATAGGAACATCGCGAGGATTGAGAAGGATACATCTTGATGATGATCGATTGGATAAGATAGATCAATATTTTTAGCTAGGCGGAGAATGTAATCTGTATAGTTTAATAACCCACTAGAGTGTAGGCTAGATGTGATTAATGGGGATTGTTTGGGTTGATATTGATGCAGGAGATTGATGGAAAATTTTATTCATGAGATGGTGGAAAATGCTTTAAGGTATTTTTTTTCAAGATATTTGTTTTTTTGTTTGGAAGTTGTATAGATCACAGAGTGAGATAGAAGACATATGTCAAGATTTGTTTCTTGAAAAGTAGGATATAATTACCTGGGCCCCTAGTGTCTAACAATGTATTAGACACTATGATTGGTTGGATGAACTAGTGCGATGGAAATGAATATGTGAAGTATAGGCATTATGAAAATAGATCTAGGATAAGGGATATTTTCTAAGGACTATCTCATAATAGGATAACATGTTTGACCTAAGCTAGTTATTCAGATAGTGTTATGTAGGTGATGGTATGACATGGGATAGTATATGGTCAAAGGAAATGACCATGTCAAGAGTTTTCCAAAAAAACATGTTTTGAAGTATATGCCCCTACTCTTCATCAAGATCGAGATGGATAAGGAAGATGGATGAAAGTGGAATGGATTGGATGGATAGTGGTGTTAGGATATAATAGAATGATGTATGAGATAAGATGCTCCCAACTAGAATGGTATACATAGATAATACATTGTACGCATGACACCCATGATGGGTTTTCATCTTGTTACTTGTCCAAAGTGCAATAAGAATGGTTTTCACTACTGGACGAATTATTTTTCTTTACCTTTTTTTAATTTTTGAATGATCATCAATTATGCAGGTTCACTTGGTGGTGTTGATGGAGATATTGTTTTCATCATGTGGCAATAATGTCATGCCTTAAGGAGTTTATTTGCTAAGATAAGGGCACTTGTATATAGACCATGGATGTTATTTTGATCCTTGTGGATACTAGAGTTGGATTTATCTAATTGAGAACATAATGATACAGTTCCATTAGAATCCTTATGATAAAGTGTTGTTGCCAAGACATGGTGAATGTGAGATTTTGGATTTTTGGATTTTAGGCGAGATATTGGATTTTAGTGGTGTATGTGAGATGTTGATGAATTACTTGGTAGTTTTTATGTAGTATTTTTTATTTTATAAACTTGGGATGATGGATGATGGAGTGCGGATGTGAGATTTTGAGTGTGTTGAGGACCAGTAATTTAATACTCCTTTCGTGGTGGTATCTAAGACTATTTTGAAGGGGGTGGACACTTTTAAATGATGGAAGGCCTTATATGAGATGGCTCCATAATTTCATTGACTTTGGATTTGGATTTGGATTGGATGCTTTGCATGATCCAGTTTGTCTTGGGATCCATTTCAATTGTATGTGTCCACTTTGATTTTTGGATTTTTTAGCTTTAAAAGCTTGAATTTGATCTTTGTATTTGTAAGGGTTTTTCTCTTGTTGGTCCCAGCTAGTGGGTGAAAGGATTTTGGAATGATGGTCTATAATGTAAATTGAAGGATTGTTGGCAACAACCTTATTTTAAGGACTATTCATGACCCCTATTTTGATGTTTGCATAAGATGAAGTTTCCCTTGGTATCATGGAGGTGTCGATAACATGCTTATATTTCTCGATCGATGAATAACCAAGTCCTTGATATTTAGGATTATCAAAAAACTATACTAGTTATAGAATATCCTATTCATGGAGGCCTAATCCTTTTCCTTTATGTAGCATTCTTTGATAAATCTTGTTTGCAATAGTATATGTGTTGTTCTAATAAGAAGATATTAACTCTTCTTTATATTGTTGGTAATCATCAATGGTTGCCATCTTCTCATTAGTTATAAATCTTTCTCTACCAAAAGTGAGTGATCCAAGTTGATAGGCTACTGCTACTTTCTCTTCCCCAGGCTTGTTGCTTGATCATTATGTGATATGTCAATAGGGAGTCATATGATTTCAACTATAACCCTGTCATCTATGTGTCTAGTGGAAGCAAGTTTCTCACATGTGGAAGTGGAAGTTAATGGAATATGGATGGAATAGAGATGGATGATGGGATCATCATGAAATTTAAGAGGTATGTGATCTTGGTCAATGATAGGATGAGATTGGACATTAGTAACTTGATCTTGATATATTTCAAGGAGTAGGCCCTTGATTTTGTATGATTTGGATTATGTTCTTGAAATAGATCCAATTCAAAAAATGGGGTATGAATAAGGATATATTGGATGAACTTTGTATGTTGGCATGACAGTAATAGATTTTGGATCTATGACTCTCTAGACTGGGGATGCATGATGTTTTTTGATCTAGGATTTATTGATTATAGATTGGAATCATATCAAATAATGTATTATCCAACACGGATAGCCCTTGGTGAAAATCCTGACAAGTGTTACTATTGGATGATGTGTTTGATGGGAATGATGTAGATTGATGTTGCAAAAGTGTTAAGGATGAAGGAATTGAAGGAGATATGGAGGCTTCTTGTGGGTAGGCTTCATTAATGTGATCAATTATGGAGTCCAATGAGTTAGATATGTTATAGCTAAGGATATTGCAAAAGTAATTATTTTGGGGTGAGTCATTGCTAGACATGGATGGATAGTTCTAATCCTACTTAGAAAAAGCATCTTGATATATGCCAAATTTCTCATCATGTGCACTATGGATATTTTCAAAGTGATTATTGGGTGATTTTTCAAGATGATTCTCAACATTGATGTCACATTGGTCTATAAAATCCTAAATGATATTTTTTAGTTTTATATGGTCAGGGTTCTTATTGTTAGAACACACATATATACTAAGAAGGAGGTGAATTGGCATATCTCTTAAATTAATTCAATTCAACTTATCAATCAAAACTTATTACTACTTTAGCCTGATTAAACATTCAAAGGAAGAGCACACAACCACAACACCAGATTTACGTGGAAAAACCAACAAGGAAAAAACCATGGTGAGAAAGTTGTTTGGAGCTACTGTCCAAATCTTGTTACATTGGTGGTTGTCATTGCACCAAAAGTCGAACTGCTAATGCTCAATACAATCACTAGATTTATACAAGATTCATAGGAGGTGGTTAAGCCATGTCATAAACCCAAGTATTATGTTGCAGCACAAGGAAGACCAAGGGACACACCATCTTGCAACAATCCCCCCAGTGCAAGCGAGGGATTTGAACTTGTGACCTTGGCTCTAAAACTAATTGTTACATTGGTGGTTGTCGTTGCACCAAAATATTGACCTAATAATGCCTAATACAACCACCAGATTTATACAAGATCCATAGGAGGTGATTAAGCCATGTCACAAACCCAAGCGATGCATTGCACAAGGAAGACCAAGGGACACACCATCTTGCAAAAAATCTAGCCTCATAAATAAAAAAAATCTTTACAATTTTTTTTATGGAAGTTTACAACTTCCTATACAATACAACACTTATAACAGAGGTTTACAACCTCAACACACAACTCAAACACTTCAACACTTATATCCTTTTGCCTTATGACATTCACAAAAATATGTCTCTTTCCATCTTGTGGGTTTGATCTGAGGTTCATATTGGTTGATTTCTAGTAGGTTTCTTAAGTTTGATTGGACTTATTTTCTATGGACACTAATTTTGGTGTCCAAGGGTTCTCTAACTCTTCTAGGGTTTTTCACCTAAAAGGAGAGAAATGGACCCAAAATGTGTAATGACTACACTCAAAATCAATGAAAGGATGGATGCAATATGTCTAAATATAATGTCTAAATGCACTAGAAATTGATAAAAGAAATGGGTTATTAATTCAAAACCTAAGATATGCAAGTTGTTTGAAAACACAGTGATGTATGCAAGATGAACTAAGAATGCAAGTAAACAATGACAAAAATAAACAAGATTGGAAAGGTGCACCTAGAATCTGAAGTCTTATGCAAAGAGGCTTTGGAATCCTATATATTTTGATGTTGAAGCCAACAGGGATACTTGTGCCAAGTTGGGCAATTTAGTCCAATTTCGGGGAGATTTTGCCGAAATAGGAATCTGCCAAATGGGTATCCAAAAATGCATAAACCACTTTTTAGGCCTGGTAGTGGGACTAATTCACCATTGATGGTGACTTAGTCCACTTGGGAATCTTAAGAAATTTAGGGTAGGAATCTGTAGCTTTCAGTCTGCAGTTCCCTTCCTGATAGGTGTCCGGTTTAGAAATTGTAGAAAATGGGTTGAAAGAGGTCTCCAAGCTTCAATTAGGGCTTTGTAGACTTGAATGACTTTGATGGATTTTTGACCACTTTTTAACACTTTCATCTTTGAAAAATCTGCATACAAGACCTGCAAAACACACATGCAAATAGGGGAAAAAGGGTTAAGGGTTAGATAATAGGGGTTTGCCTTGGTCAAACCCCGATTTGGTAATCAAACCCTATAAAATGAAATGAAATAAAGAGAGAATGATGAATGAATAACATGCAATGTCAAAAACTCACCAAACCCTTGATGTTGAAATATGAAGATATGCAATGAAGTGCTCCAATGGATGACTTGATAATGCTTAGAAATGTGTGAATGCTTGAGAATGAATTAAGAGATTGATTGCTTGATTGTTGGATGAATTAGGATTAAAATGAGAGGAAAAACCCTGTATTTATACTTGATTTTCTAATATTTCCCAAAAATAACACATCACAGGCTGACCTCAAGGTCAAGAGAATAAAATCCCACTAGAAAATTAAAATTATTTTGATTATTGTGCCCAGTGCGACTAAGTCACCCCAGGTGGCGACTTCGTCCCACAAGGGTAATTTTACTAGGTGTCAAGTATTGAAGTGTATTTAATAAGGTTTAACAAGAATATTCTCAAAAATACACTTAAGTATGGCCGAAAAGTGTATTAAGGGGTCAATTTAAACATAAGAAAGGGTTGAATTAGTGATGATAAGTCTAGAAAAGCATGAAAGTTTGTTACAACTCTTTACAACACTTTGAAATAAGACTTGGTAAGTAATAAAAAGGGGTTATTTAAGTGAATTATAATAAAAGGGTCCTAGAAAAGTGTGAAAGTGGGTTACAACACTTCACAACACTTTTACAAGACATCCTAGAATTCTTATGATTCACAAGGGTCCAAGACCTAATGTGAATGTGTTGATCACATTACAACATTAAATCTAGGAAAAATCAAGCCAAAGTCCATAAGAAAGACTCAAGTGAGCGTAAAAATATCCAACTATACATTTTTTTGGTGACACATTTTCGAAGGATTGATTTGATAGGCTCTCCTAAAGGAGTGTATTTTTGTTGTGGGATGTTATTGTTCCTAGGATGCCCTCTCTGTGAGTTATCTTGAGCAATAATTGATGTTTGTGATATGTAGAAAAATGGATACCTTGTGATGATGTCCCTGTTCTACAGGTATCATTAAATATGTGTGTGGGATGTGGAATTTGATGGATTTGGACAAGGTACATGATTAAATTACAACCTGATAGGTGAGTCAACCAACCCTTATCCAAATTTAGAGATGACCTAATGATGAAATTAAATAATGAAAGTAAACACTTTTATGTAGAAACAACATATATGAGATATCATTGAGAAAATCACACACCAGAAATAGAAAGGGGAGGGCACTATGCACTTGTCCTACAAGTTTAAGCCCGAAAATGGAGGACAATCTGCACTAAGGCACCACAATCCTTAATAGGGATTTTTTGGATCTATTTTCACAATCCTCTGATGTTGTGTCCGCACTTCCATTTTTCACTTGCAAACTATCTGGATCACTTTTGAATATTTTTGTAACTGTGTTTCTATGAGTTGTCAAGACCTAGGGTTTCAAATGCAATAATGAACCAAGTGTCTTTAAGCTTCCTTTGATATCCTTCAACCTGAAATGTGCACATTCAAAAGGAGGGGAAAATGTTGTGCCATATAGGGGTTTGCCTCAGTCAAACCCCGTGATAGTGTTCCCACTTTCACAATGGTAATGTCAATGATAAAACCTTGATGGAAAGGAAGGAAATGATGAATGAACAAATTGTTGCAACTCACCACCCTTCAATGGCTTTCTTTAAGGACTAAATACATGCACATGTCTTCAAGGTAATTGGATCTTGCTTGAATGCTTGATAACTTAAATTCTTTAGAGACCTATGACAATGTTAGCCTTCATAAAGCAACATGAACACACATAAACTTTGACATAATGTTAGTGTGTGAACCCTTTTCCTAGTACCTGCAAAACCACATGAATAAACAAGTTAGACAAGGAAATGCAAGCTAAAACAAGGATTCCCCATGAAATCCATTTACAACTCAAACTAGGAATGAAAATATTGAAGAGCACAATGCAAATGACAAAAACAAGATAAAATCCTAATTAGATGTGCAAACTCATGATCCCATGGGGGAATTGGTGCCAATTTGATATGAAAATTGGCCCTTTCCCAACTCCTATGATGCAAGATTGATGTGTTGATGAAGAGTTTTGATGAGTGATCCACTTTGTTGATGAAGATGAGAGCTCCAAGCCAAAATCTGCAATAACCTAGCTAAGAATTCAAGATTGATGAATGGAAATGGCTAAGTATTTTAGCATGGTAACTTTGCATGGATTGTGGATGATCAAATGAGGAGAGGAGCTCTTCATTTATAAGATTTCAAGATGGATGAAAGTCCAAATTTGAGAAATGTGGGACTAACATTCATCCAATGATATGGTGCCACTTGTCAAGCTATGAATGGATGATGGATGTGCAAGATTTGGGGTTTGTGCCAATAAATGCCAATATTTGAAATTCAAATTTGTTGAAATGATATGCAAGAGGGAAAGGAAAAATTCAATAAATGCCACTTGGCTCAAGGCAAAGGACATGTAAGAGGTTTTAAATGCCTTGTTGGATGTACATGTTGACTTGGAATTTTTGAATTCAAATTGAGAGAATATTCCAAAAGATGCCTTATGAGGAAAATAGAGATTTAATAAATGAATTAAATCTATTTTCATGTGCAACTTGCATTATCTAGAGGATGTGACATGAGATGAGGTTAAATTAATTAAGGATTAATTAATTTAACAAGAGATTAGATGATGCGACTTATTTGACTTAGATTTATGGATTTATTTAAATCAAATAATGAGAAGAATGTGATAAGATATTAATCAAATAATTTTTTTTGATTTATTTAATTAAAAGGAACTGATGTTAGATTAAATTAAATAGATAGACTTTTGAGATTTAATCAAATAATTAATTATTTAATTAAATAGGGATAATTAGATCAGATGAATTGATTTAATTAACAAGAGAAATTGACTTGATTAGATAAACTGATTTATTTAATTAAGAGATGAATATTGATGAATTTAATTAGATAGGGAAATTTGATTAAATGGTTAGACCGAGGAATGATTCCGGAAGAAATGATGTTAGTAAGTTAGGATCAGATGCACGATGTCAATCGGTATATTTTACGTGTCTACATTTTGCCCCTCTTTGAAGCAATGCACTCGTTGTGTTGGTTCAAAGAATAACTGATCTTGATCAAAGCCATTTTTTTTTTGATATTTAAAAACTTGCCCCACTACTGCATGGTGAGAGAAACATGCCATTATAATGCCCCCTCGAGAGATTGGACGAAAATTTCAATTTTTTGGGTGATCTCACGAAAAAAGATGACAAAATGCCCACAAGGTCCAAATAGGCTCTAGGAGGTCAAAAACATGTCTAAACGCAATAAATCAATGAAAAACAGACCTCAAATGGATAAAAATAGTTTCGGGAGTCCAAAATCCTAGTAAGACAGCCATTTAGGGTTTAAAAAACCCTAATTTTTGGGCTTAAAAGGGGCCCGAGGGGTCACTTTCAAGTTATTTTCACACACCTCCACTAGCAATCTTTGAGATTTGAGCTCTGACCCTCCGACGATATGGCGCAACGACAGCTTCCCCTGCACATCAGTGATTGAGTCCGGACATACCAGCTGCCACCTAGCATTGGGGCACTGATATGTGACCCTTACCTACGCTTTATTTTTTCCTTTTAATGCATTAATTAGCTCTTTAAAGATGAGCTTGCCTCCAGCGGCGCTATTATAGCACCGCTCGACATTTGAACTGCACCGCTAATTGCCTTTTTGCACCACAGCGGTGCAGTTTGGAGTTTAGAAACTCTGCCACTGGGCTTGGGTTTGGTGGGCCAGTTTGGGAAAAGTGCACCGCGGCAACGCCATTTTCATGTAAATTGTGACGCTCGAAAGCAAACTGCACCGCAATGGCTCTATTTGTACCGATTGACATATATGTACAGTGATCTGATTTATTTTTTTGTACTATGATAGTGACATGATTGATGATATATATATGAACCGATTTTGATGTGATGTACTGTGTACTCCTTTATGTATGGATGGCTTATTTGTATATGCTATGGATGCTTTTATGATTATGACTAACAGATCTATATTATGCTAACCTATGATATGATGTTCAATGATGTTATCTATATGATGATCTATTTTTTATGCAAATGTTGATATGTGATATGGATTTTAATATGTAAAATGATATGATCTATGGTATATGCAATGATGTGTGGGATATGCTTATATATGAGATGATTTACGGATGGTGTAATGGGATGGTTCAATGAGATGCTTAGAATAATAAATATTATTATCCTAAACGTAATTATTGATGATGTATGTAATGCAATGATATGTTAATGCAAAGTGATATGTTGATGCATATGGTGAACGTAATGTAATGCCATGGGATGCAATGTAATGGGTGAAATTCAATGACATGGATGCACCTTATTTATGAAAATGTTTATGACAACCTATTTATATGATGATTAAAATGCAATGCGTGTGTTTCCTATATGATATGTTTATGCAATATGCTAATGATTTGTGGATGTAGGATCAATGGCGATGATGATCAACTGTCATAGTACCTTGTTAGCGTGATTAGTAAGAAAAGAAAAAGCCATTTCAACAAGACACAAGATGATGTAAACACAAATGATGATGATGATGACTTGCCGAGGAATTGGGATTTTCAAAGGGCCAAATTTTCTTATGTTTGATAACACACATGGTACGATGCATCAAGGTATAGGGAACCAGGATGGCGTTGTACCTGTATAACTGAAAATATGTTATACTTCTGTGAATCCTTGCATGCAAGGATACTCAATAATGAGTCCTTGCAAATCAATTCACAGCTCTCTATCTGAGAAGAGCAGGGATTGATATTGTGGCCCTCAGATTAACCCTGTTACCCCTGCAAATACAATCTCGGAACGAGAGATTCAAAGAGGAGAAGAAAGAATGCCAATCTCCATGAATCCTGTTCTTGCAATGCAACAATGAAAACTAATCTAAATGGTGTAAAATGCAATAAACCAAACTAATTTATTGAAATGAAAATTAATCTACATGCAATGCCATAAATGAATTATTTTGCAAATTAATCTACTATGAAGATTAAGCTAAAATGTAATATTAAACTATATGCTCTAAAAATAAGATGCTTATATAATCAAACTAATGTAATCTCAAATGATAAAATTCAAATTTGTAGCATAAGTCTGATGTAAAAATTCGTGATTCTTGAAATGAGAATGAGAGGGCTCATTTTATAGGCAAAAGTAGAATTGAAGGCAAATTCAGAAGCAATGTGGGATAAATAGAAAAATAGAAACAAATCTTGATTGGAATTCTCTTTTTTTAGTTTATTTCCCTTTTAACTGATTTGTTTCCTTTTTTTTTTTTCATCACAGATATTCTTGAGAGGATATTTCATTTATTTTATTTAATTTAAGATGATAATATCTCTTTTAATAAAATAAAATAAGATTATGTAATTTAGAAATGAATATTAATAAAATAAAATAAAATTATTTAATTAAAAATAGATTTAATTAAATAGCATCATTTTATTTAAGTAATATTAACTTCAATTAAATAGCATTATTTTATTTATTAAAAGGGATTTATTTCTTTTGATTAAATAAAATTAATGAAGCATTCAAACCTTAGGGAAAATTGAAACATTTGAAATAGCTATGAATTGACTAAGAAATTTGATTTGAAAATGTGACAATCATTGATTCAAAAAGTTGATGTTGACAAATTAAATAAATGGGGCCCAAAGTCTAGGTGACCATTTTAGGTTGCATACATTTGCCCCTCTTTGACTAATGTGAGGTCGACTCGGGATCACATGCAGTCAAAGAATGAAGTTGCAATGTGAGATCGATTTGGGATCACAAAACAACTCAGATGTGAGGTCGACTCGGGATCACATCTAGACAAACATAAACAAAAGGCCTTTGAACATGAGGTCGATTCGGGATCACATCCAAAGTGAGAGATAAGAATCTCAAGCAAGGTTGCCCCAAGAGAAGCAATTGATGAATTGATAAAGTTGAATCAAGGATTGAAGTTTGATAGGTATTGCCCCCTCGTGATCGAAATCGAAAATTGAAAAATTTGATCAAATCAAACAAAAGATAAGGTTCTTGATGTAAGATGAAAAATATAAGAATCACAGAACCCAGGTAGATCAGCAAGAAAATTATGCCCTAAGGTTGAATTAGAAGAAAAGAAGTGGGGTGAAATCGAATGGAAGATATAAGTTTGGAAGAAATGGAAAAAAATGGAGAGAAGGAAGAGAATCTGCCTCAATAAAGAGGATGCATCAAAATCAATCAACTGTTTAAGATAGGGAATTTCGATTGAGATCACGAAAGAAGATAAGGAAATGAAGAACATGATCACAGTTGATGAAAAATCCACAAGAAGATGAAGGAAACCCTCTCAAACCCATAATACAGCCTAAAAGTGCAAATTAACATGAAGTCTAAATAATGCAAGCTACATGAAAATGCAAAGGTGTACTTGCAATAGGGTAACATAGGTTTTTGTGTGTTCATCATTCATTAGAGAATGTAAGAGAACTTATTTTCATCATTGGGCCATTATTACCGGACATCGGACAATCACACAATCATCACTAGTCACAAACGCAACTATGAAGATATGAATGTGATTTATATCAGCTTGGAATGTGGAAGGATTCTAACATGAGCATCAAAGACATGAAGGTCAAGATGACTACAATGTTATCTTACCCAATTTAATGTAGCAAAACCACGCTCGCATCAAGACATAAACGCCAGGATTACCATGAGAATGGTTGTGCAAAAACATTCAAGGACGATGCCATAAATCTCTTAAGTGTGTCAAGGAGACAACAAGAGACACTGAAGAGGTTCAAGACAACACCCACAAGCAGAAAGCAAATAAAAACATGCCCCATGCCCCAAGTCCTCTAGCTATGCATCACAGAGAGACTTATTAGACAAGGACACTCAACGAAAATCAATATCAGTCAGCACACAAAGAAAAGATCATGGCATATCTCAAGCATTAAGTGTTGCAATTAAAAAATTTTAAGTGTGTAAACTAATACTGAGTTCCGAGGATAAGGATCGAATGCTTGCAAGTAGGTAAGATCACATGACCGAACTAGATAAGACCAAACTGATAAGTGTTGAAAAACACACGATGTCAGGGGTTGTGTTGAAAAACACAGTTGGGTTAGTGTTGAAAAACACCGTTTGCGAGGTGTCCTAAAGACAAGCATATCCAAGAGACCAAAGCTAACACAGTGATGCCCCTAGACAAAGACAAAGACCAATTCCAAACCAAGGCAATAAGGACAAGGCATGATGGAGAAAGGCTAAGTGTCGAGGATGCATGCTAAGAAATAGGGATGCAAAGGCCTCAAGTAGCGCCTGTTTCCAGGTTTTCACCACTTGGAATAATTTTTTTTTTAGGACTTTTTATTTTATTTTATTTTTTGTATTTTTCATTTTTTGTATTTTTTCAGCATCATATTTGATTTTTTTTGGATTTTTTGACAATATATCAATTTTTTTTTTTGTAATTTTTTTCAGTATCATATATCAATTTTTTTGGAACTTTTTTCAGGGTCATAATTATATACAAAGGATGCCCCCAGACATAACGGGCATCAAGAATAGAACTTCTTCAGGTGCAAAACATTGATAGGCTCAGGGAGCTGCTCCCCCTCTTCAGTAGATAGTAGATAGGCACCTGTGCCAAAAGCTGCTGTGATGATGTAGGGTCCAAGCCAATTAGGTTCGAATTTTCCCTTCTGTTCTCGATTATGTTGGTTCTTAGGATTCTCTCGTAGGACAAGATCTCCTACTTGGAATTCTCTAGGGCGAACCTTTTTGTTGAAGGCTTTGGACATCTGCTTTTGATAGACCCTCATATGGTCAAATGATGCTTTACGCTTCTCATCAAGAAGTTCCAATTCTTGCAATCTCATGGCACGATAGTCTTCATCTGTAACTAGACCTTTGAGAGAGACCCGAAGTGATGGAATCTCAACCTCTAAAGGTAACACTGCTTCAGCGGCGTATGTGAGGGCAAAAGGAGTAGCCCCAGTTGGAGTACGAATACTCGTTCTATAGCCCCACAGGGCTGGATTTATCTGTAGGTGCCAATCTCTACCATTCTTATGAACTATTTTGTGCAAAATCTTGAGAATGGTTTTGTTTGAAGCCTCTGCCTGACCATTTCCTTGTAGGAAGTAAATGGAGGACCAATGTTGCTTTATCTTGAATCTTTGGCAGAGTTCTTTAAGGTCCTTGTTTTTGAACTGACCTCCATTATCAGTGATGATCTCAGATGGCACTCCATATCAACAGATGATATGGTTTAAAATAAATAAAGACACTATCTTGCCTAGGCAATAGAAAGTGGAACAGCCTCTACCCATTTTGTGAAGTAGTCAGTAGCAGTGATAATGAACTTATGCCCACCTGATGAGTTGGGATGAATCTTCCCAACAAGGTCAAAGGCCCATTGCTGAAATGGCCAGTGAGATATAGAAGGAATTGGCTCCCTACCTGGAGCATGTATCAGGTGTCCATGTTTCTGACATTTTTCACAAGACTTAGCAAATGCTACTGCATCTATCTACATCGTAGGCCAATAGTACCCTGCCCTAAGCAACCTTCTAGCCATGGAAAGACCATTAGAATGTCCTCCACATATGCCCTACGTGGATGTCCAACTAAGCTTGTCCAGTTCTTCCTTTTCTAAGCACCTAAGAAGTGTTCCATCTAGACCCTCCTATACAAATCACCAGAGATGAGGGAATGGCGAGAGGCGTTGCGGATAAGGTTTCTTCTTTCAGATCGGTTAAATGTATCGGGGATGATGCCATCACGAAGATATGAGTAAATAGCACCATAGCGGGAGGATTCATGATTGACAAGGGTACAAATGATATGGCTTTTAGGTGAGTCAAATATGGGATATCATAGCTCTTCCACCAGGAATTCATATCTGGACTCATGTTCCTCTAACTGAAGAAGTGAAGCAAGGGTGGCCATAGCATCAGCTGCTTTGTTCTCAGCCCTAGGGATTTGTTGAAAGGTGACAAAAGTAAAATACCGTCTTAATGAATCAACCATTTTTTTGTAAGGTACCAACTTGTCATCTTTTGTTTGGTATTGTTCATTGACTTGGTTGATGATCAGCTAAGAATCCCCATAGATATGTAGTTCTGTGATATTCCACTCTATGGCCATTTTTAGTCCATTTGTGAAGCCTCATACTCGGCTATGTTGTTTGTGCATGGAAGAGTAACTTGTAAGATTTAGGAATAGTATACCCATGAGGAGAAACAAACAACACACGAGCTCGAGAACCATTTGCATGCGAGAAACCATCAAAGAGATAGTTTCGAGGATCTTTGAGTCATGTACATAAGATGCTCATCTGGAAAGTTGACTTGAATGGGCATATTATCTTGAATAGGGAAATTAGCTAGTTGATCTGCAATAGCTTGGCCTTTGATTGCTTTGCGCTCAATATACTCTATGTCAAATTCAGAAAGAATCATCATCCATTTAGCAAGTCTACCCATGAGAGCAGCTTTA